>LR880972.1:200919600-200934811 GCA_904067115.1 Aegilops sharonensis | reverse complement strand
GGTGAGTGCGTGCGGCGAGAGAGAGGGGTCCGGTGAGGGGGCGGGGGGGGAATGGGGTGCGGGGAGGGGGTTTTATAGGCGGGGGCGACGACTTGCGCGAGGGGGTGAATCGAGAGGGAGATCGAATCCCGGATCCTTCGGGATCCGGCGAGCGGCGGCGCGGCGAGTGGCGTGGGCGAGGGGTAGACGACGGTGGGGGCCCGCCTGGCAGTGGGGAGAGGGGAGCGGGGCTCGGTCGGTTGGCCGACCCGGAGGGGTTTCGGCGCGAGGGGGCGCGGGCTGGCTCGCTGGGCCGGTTCGGCTGGCGCCTGGCTGGGCCGGCTCGGTGGGCCGCCCAGGTGCTGGCTGGGCCAGTCGGCCTGGCTGGTGTCTGGGCATTTTTCTTTTTCAAATTTATTTTTTTGAAACAACTAAAAACAGAGATAGAATATAAAATATAAATATTTTATATAGGACATATATATACCAAAATGATCAGGGGAATATTCCCTATCATTTGAACATTTTTCCAGAGGCAAAAACCAAAGTTTATAAAAATTCATTTTTTCCAAATTTCAAATAAAACTCAAATTTGAATTCAAAACTTTTGGCATTGTTTTCCTGTGATATTTTTGGAGTGTCATGTTTACTCCTCTCATACTTTTGCTCAAGTATTTATCAGGTATAGTTTTTGAAATGATTCCCACTTGCCATAGTTTGAATTCAAATTCCAAAACTCAAAACTTCAAATGCCACTCAAATTCAAACAACATACATAGATGCTTAGCTATAATTGTAAAACATTCCAAATAGGAAATTTGGGATGTTACAGCAGGCCTCATGGCCCCACCGTACTCCCATCGCTGGCCTAGCCATCCCTCTACTCAGCCACACATGTTGTTATTCTCTGGCAACGGCAGACGAACCAGTAAACCCTCGTACTCCTCCGCGTGGGAAACAACTGCCGAGTATTCCCTGGCTCCGTGTCGTTCCCTTCCTAGGCCTCGCCGTCATCCACCGCCCTGGTGCTCTCGGCGCGGCCTGGTCAACGTGGTCAATGAACGACATCCATCGGAAGTGAACTATACGTGGAGAGGCTTACAGCTGGGTCCACGGCCGCACGCAAGGAAATGCCTCCTTATTATGCGCAAAATAATGATTCCTCCACCTGATAGCTAGGACCCACAGGAAGGGCCTCCGTATTTCGTGAAGAAAATATTCCCCCCGCTGACAGGTCGGACCCACCAGCTATATCTTCACACGCAAGGAAGTGCCTCCTTATTACGCCCAAAAAATGAATACCCCTACTAGCCTGGACCCACCATATTGTTGGGCTGACTTGTGGGCCTACTAAGTTGACGGGGACGGAGGGCTTTGTCAACTTAGTCAATACTCCAGTGACCCTATGATGTCCATCCAACGGCCATAGTGCTTCTTCAACCTCTGGTCTTCTTGCTCCAGCCGCCCAAAGCAGCGCTGGTCGTGCCGCCTGCTCCTGCCTCCCGTGGCTGGCTGTGCTACCGCGGAGGCCTCACCGCCCCCATACTACTCCCACCACTGGCCAGGCCATCCCTCCACTCACCCACACCCCCTGTTATTCTATTGCAACGGCAGCCTCACACCGCAGCCGAACCAGTCAACGCTCGTACTCCTCTCCGCGTGGGCATCCACTGCCGCGTCTTGCCCGGCTCCGTGTCGTCCCCTTCCTAGGCCTCGCCATCGTCCTCCGCCGTGGTGCTCTCAGAGCGGCGTGGTCAATGTGGTCAATGACCGACTTCCATCGGAAGAGTACTGTAGGTGCAGAGGCTGACAGCTGGGTCCACGACAGCCGCAAGTAAGTGCCACCTTATTACACGGAAAATAATTATTCCTCCCCCTGACAGCGGGGACCCATAGGACGGGCCACCAGTATTTTGCGAAAAAAATCATTTCCCCCTGACTGTTGGGACCCACCAGACGGGCCACCGTATTTCACGAAAAAAACGTCCCCCCTGCTGTCAGCTCGGACCCACCAGAAGTGCCTCCTTATTATGCACAAAAAATGAATACTCCCCTGGCTAGCTGGGACCCACCTTTGTGGGAGGCTCACTTGTGGGCCTACTAAGTTGACAGGGACAAAGAGCTTTGTCAACTTAGTCAATATGAACGATTCTAGCTCCAGTGACCGTACAATGTCCATCCAACGGCCGTAGTGCTTCTTCAACCTCTGGTCTTCTTGCTCCAGCTGCCTAAAGCAGCACCGGTCGTGCCGCATGCTCCTGCCTCCCTTGGCCGGCTGTGCTGCCGCAGAGGCCTCACCGCCCCTACTATTCCCATCGCTGGCCAGGCCCTGCAGCGACGGCAGCCTCACACCGCAGCCGAACCAGTGAACCCTCGTACTCCTCTCCGCGCGGGCTTCCACTGCTGCGTCTTCCCTGGCTCCGCGTCGTCCCCTTCCTAGGCCTGGCCATCGTCCACCGCCGTGGTGCTCTGCGCGCGGCGTGGTCAACGTGCTCAAGGAACGACTTCCCTCAGAAGAGTATTGTACGTGGAGAGGCTGACAACTGGGTCCATGGCCACAACCCAGTTTTTTTGTGATTTGCCAAGTAAGTCGCTTTGTCAGGCCCGTTGGGCTGCAAATCTTTCAAGACGAGGAGAGCTTTCATTCGGTTGGCCGAGAAAATGGCCCATCAGTAATGAGAAAGGGGTTGTACATTTTTAAAACACATCAAACCGGCAATTAGTTTCAAATATCTTTTTTTTCATCTCAAGATTTTAAATTACATTAATTTTTATGCGTGGAGAATTTGTTGGATTTTATATTAATATACAATTATTTTTAAAATTAGTTTGAATGTGAGTCAAAATTTCGGGATTAAAAACAGTTCGGACCGCACCGAAATTCATATAATTTTTTAACTGTGGCCACAATATGGGCTGTAATGCTAACAAAAAGAATATGGGCTCCAAAAAAAACCTTAAGAATTAGCAAATGGGCTGTAAATTATTAGAAATAATGACAGATAGGATGTATGCTGTTTTCCACAGATTTGAGGCTTTCCTAAAAAAAAGGTTGACCCACAAGCAGTGACTGTTGGATGTCCATCCAACGGCCGTCGTGCTTCTTCAATCTATGCTCTTCCTGCTCCATCCGCTCAAACAAGCGCCGGCGGGACTGCCTGCTCCCTCCTCCCCGCGGCCGACTGTGTTGCCGCGCAGGCCTCACCGCCCCACCGTACTCCCATCGTTGGCCTAGCCATCCCTCTACTCACCCACCCCTGCTGTTATTCTCCGGCGACGACGGACGAACCAGTAAACCCTCGTACAGTCGTACTCCCCTCCGCGTGGGAAACAACTGACGAGTCTTTCCTGCCTCCGTGTCGTCCCCTTCCTAGGCCTCGCCGTCGTCCACCGCCGTGGTCCTCTTGGCGCAGCGTGGTCAATGTGGTCAACGTCCGACTTCCATCGGAAGAGTACTGTGCATGGAGACGCTGACAGCTGGGTCCACGGTCGCAGTAAGGATGTGCCTCCTTATTACGCGCAAAATAATTATTCCTCCACCTGACAATGGGAACCCACCAGACGGGCCACCGTATTTTGCCAAAAAAACATTTCCCCCCTGACTGCTGGGACCCACCAGCTACACCTTCGCACACAAGGAAGTGCGTCCGGGCAAAAAAACGATTCTCCCCCCTGACTGCTGGGACCCACCAGCTACATCTTCGCACGCAAGGAAGTGCGTCCGGGCAAAAAAATGATTCGGTCCCTGACGGCTGGGACCCACCAGCTACATCTTCGAACGCTAGGAAGTGCCTAACAGTGGGGACCCACCTGGTCGAAGCGTACGTAGCATTGTCATTCTGGTCGCGAACGCCTATGTACATATATACTGGTGGATGTAGAGGCGCGCACGTGTCATAGTAGAGGCGCGTTGTCAGGACCCCGATTCCAAGTCACGTCGATCTAGCTGGTAACACCTCATATCACTTTGCGGCCTCACGCACGGTATTCCCACGGGTGTCGCCTTACCATGGCCGGGGACCGTTTGCGCCTTTTGGCTCACGTATATGATAGTGTCGCTAGCATCGATATGACAGAGAACCCGGGCCGACATGGCTAGTCGTGAACCCAAAGCGGCACTAACCCGTGGGGACAGGCATACATGAATCACATCGAGCATGTCGGTCAGCAGCGTGTGAATCCGGGCTGTAGCACTGGGCTAACAGGACTCCGGGAACCCGGGCAGTAGCAGGCTAGGCAGGACTCCGGATGTCACCACGTGACATTTCCCCGAAGGGACAGACACAGGAACGAAGTGAAACACATGTCGGCCAGTCAAGCGTCCTGAGCAGTAGTGCTGGGCTAGCAGGACTCCGGTGAACCGGGCTGTAGCGGACAACTATGGCTCAAGGAAGCACTAGACTACATTTCCCCATAAGAGAGGCTGCCAAGGATAAACAACTAGATTGTCGGATCCCACACATACCAAGCATTTCAAACATACACACAATATGCTCGATATGTGTAAATACAACATGGCATCATAACATAACTCTACGACTCAAGCATTTATTCATTAGGCTCCGAGGAGTGGGATATTACAAACATGGGTCTCATGGCCCAACATTCAGAGCATACAAGTCAAAGCACAAGAAAAAGCTTAACATGTCTGAGTACAGACATCTACAAATGAAAAAGGCTGATAAGCCTGACTATCCACCAGATCCTGCCGAGGGCAGAAGATCGTAGCTGAGGTAACAAGCTAAACGTCGAAGTCCACGCGAAACTACTAGCGAGACTGACGTCTCTCTCCAAAACATAAAATAGGCAAACGTGAGTACAAATGTACCCAGGAAGACTTACATCAGGTTTAACTACATATGCATCGGTATCAACAAAGTGGGTGGTGGAGTTTAACAGCAGAAAGCCAGCTTTGACTCGATGGCTATCCTAAACTACGATTGCAAGTAACTCTTTTGAGGTGGCGCACACGAGTCCACATATTCACCATATCAATACACCACTAAGGATCCGCTCCCGTCTCCCTACAAGAACGCCATCCATAGCACTCACGCTTATCTTGCACGTTTTAGAGTATCCACTTTCACTTCTCTATGAACTGTTATAGGCAACCCAGAAGTCCTATACCGTGGACACGGCTATTTGAATAGATGATGTTAACCCTGCAGGGGTGTACTTCTTCACACACGCTCTCACCACTTACCGTCGTTTACATGACATGTACTCGGCAACCTTCAAGCGGAAGCCCAACGAGGGTGTCGACCACGGCCTACCTAAACACTCAAGTCTCTAGTCCAGGTTTATCGCCTATTCAGGTTCCATCCGCAGGGAGTCCGGCCGAGGTTTCCACATAAGGCCCCGAACGATGTGAGCAGGGTTCCCGAGACACCAAACGGGCGCCCGGTACACCGTGCCATGGTGTATCTACCGCATCATAGCCCACCCCTAGGGTCAGCGCTACGCACGGCCTCCAACACATATCCTACAGACACCAGAAACTAGTTGCAACTCCTGGATAGAGAACAAGGGTGGTTAAGAAGCCGAGAGAGTAAATTAAGGATCCCAATGTGTGGTACTAACTGTTCATGGATGACAAACACAGAACTCAATTCCTGAGGACGGTTTCAATGAGACAACCCACCATGTACTCCTACATGGCCTCTCACCGATACCTTTACCAAATCATATTCACACACTTAGCTCTCAACAGTAGGACATGTTCACACACCTTCGATTCATCCCCGATGAATCAGAACTGACTCAACTCTAAGAAGTAGCAGGCATGAAAAACAAACATGAATGAGTAGGCACAACAGGGCTCAAACAACTCCTACTCATGCTAGTGGGTTTCATCTATTTACTGTGGCAATGACAGGTATGCAGAGGATAAAGGGGTTCAGCTACCGCAGCAAGTAACACATGAGTCGTTATTGCCCTAATGCAGTAAAAGAGAGCAGGAGCGAGAGAGTAGGATTGTATCAGAATGAACAAGGGGGTTTTGCTTGCCTGGCACTTTTGAAGATAGCATTGAGTCTTCATCAGTGTCATCGATCACAACGTCGTAACGTCTACCGAGGGGGAACAACACCGGCAAACAGAGAAGAAACACGATCAATGCAATGCACAATATGATGCATGCTATGACATGGCAATATGAATGTGTTTTGGCTAATGCAAGCTAGAACATATTAAGATGAGTCCATTTGAACCAAAGATTCAAATGCAAACCCATTTTAAGAGGTCATAATAGTGCATTAACTTGTTTCACCTAAACAATAAGGTTAATATGTTCTAACATGCATGAAACCAGTAAAGATGGATATATTGGATTTTCTGATCATTTTTCATATATAAATTATTTCATTCTGAGCTACGGTTGATTTTCTATGATTTTTTAGAAGTTTTGGTTATTTTCTGGAATTTCCTGTATAAGAATAATTCCAGTAATTGAATTAATGCGTCAGCACTGCGTCAGGGTGACGTCAGCGGTCAACGGGGCGGTCCAGGTCAAACTGACCAGTGGGTCCCGTCTGTCAGTAGTTAGTTATACTAACTAAATTTAGTTAGCGCTAATCCTAGGTTAGTTAGCAGGGCGGGCCCCACTTGTCATAGACCCAACGGTCAAACTGGGCCCACCTGGTCAACTCAGTCAACAGGTCAACTCGCCGGCGTTTAGCCACCAGCGAGGCTAGACGCGGCGAAGGAAGTGCAAATTCGCGCTCCGGTGACCAAATGGTCGGCGAAGACCATCTACGGGTAGCTGGGAGCAAGCCGCAGCGTTTGGTGGCGGTCGTTGTGCTCGGGGTTGCCGAAGACGTCGTCGGCGACGACCTTGGCGGTCGCCGGAGTCGAGCGAGGTCGAACCCGAGGCTATGGGGCACGGTGAGGCGCATGGGGGTGTGCGTTGGGCTCGTGCGAGTGCGGTGAAGATGGTGACGTGCTCGGGATCAAGCCCAAGTGGCTATGGCCATGACGGCGACATACGGCAGCGGCGGCGAGCTTCGGCCGTGGTGGAAGATGGAGCTAGGAGACGGAAAATGGAGGGGGCGAACACAGGGGGAGAATCAGGAGCTCACGGCGAGTGCAGAGGTGGCCTCAGCGTGCTCGGGGAAGTCCTAGCGACGCCGAATCGACCGGAGACGGGCTCGGGTGCCCGAGGTTGAAGACGAAGGCGAAGACGGCGTTCGGCGGTGTTTGGAGTCGCGTGGGCCAACAGGGAGGCGTAGGCGACGGTGGCGGAGCCCCTGGGCATGTCGGAGAGGTGAGGGGGAGGCTCAGGGCACGGCAGCGCCGAGCGGCGGCGATGGCTGCGCTCGGGTGGGTGCGTGCGATAGGGACAGGGGAGGTGATGAGCACGGGGGGAGGAGTGAGAGGGCCTGGGGGGTGCGTTGCGTCTCCATCTAGCTCCAGGCAGTCGGCGGCAAGCAGGAGAAGGCGTGGCGAGCTCGGCGGTGTCGTGGTGTCCCTCCTCTGCCTACTGGCAGAGGTAGGCGATGACTGGCACCAGGCCAGTGGGCTGGGCCGGTGCAGATGGGCCGCCAGGTGGCTGCACATGTGAGTTGGCCCAGGTTAGTATCTTTCTCTAGTTTTCTATTTATTAATGTTTTCTATTTTCTGCAATTTGTTTTGATTTGATTTAGAAACTAAATCATTTTAATATGTAGGTTATTATATGGCTTGCTAAAATATATACAAAGCCACTCACAAACTTCCAGAATTATTGGAGTCATATTTAATATATATTAAATATAAATCCAAAGCAAATAGTTATTGGATTAATTCAAATGGCCAGAATAAATATTTCTGTGACTCAAAAAATATTTGTTTGAATTTCACCTCATGCCAATATTTTCACAGAGTAACAGGAACATTTTCTTGGACTCATTTGATGAGATTTAAATGTTGGTTATTTTTACGGGTTTTCTGAGGCTTTGAAAATTCCTCAATTCAAATTTCATTTGAATTTAAACATGATGCACACATGGAATCTGGCATTGGTCAGACCAGGATTAGGGATGTGACAAATCACCCCCACTAAACAAGGATCTCGTCCCGAGATTCAAGACGTGAGGTAAGAAGACAAAGGGGGCACAAGCTAACACGGTCTTCACGATCCAGGTTGCACTTCATAAGAACGTTGACATGATCACCATCTTTGTCTCGATGTCTTGCTTTGAGAACTCCAACTAACATGACAATGAGAGGAAAGGGAAAACTCCAGAAGGATTGATCTTCTCGAAGATCGAACAACTCAGGATCAACTCATCGAGTGAGACATTGAAACATCTCTCGAGCTGAGACACGAAACATACATCCAGCGGGATGGAGTGTAACAGATGATGAAGGTTCACTAGGTAGACAACAATTCCACACTTAAGAGGGTGGTGAACGGTTGTCAACGCAGCAAGGAGTTGAGTTGCCATGACACCATAACGAGACATCTTAAGGAAGGTGACTTGCAGAAACATTCCCTTAAGTGGTAAAAGAATTACTTTTGATTCAGAGATCATTGAAACTCTTCATCCCAGCCTAAGGCAATCACAATCAATCATTTGAAGGAGTTCGAAAGAATGACATACTCAGAGTAGAATGGATGATGTGGACTACCTTATTGAAGACAACACAATGGATGATTTTGCTTATCATCGGAAATGGATGGGACCCATGGTAGGACCGCTTTTGAAGATGATCCTGGGCAACAATTGCTGGGGTGCAAGCTGGGAACATAATGCAAATGCTGGGAGTGTTTCAACCATCATATCTGCCTGAGATTCAGATCTGGTTGGTAACATGACATTTCAGACAGCATGTCTGAAAAGGAAAAGTTGCAACACAAATCGACGAGATGATGTTGCGAGATTCTCGGGAGATGGACTATGGTAGTAAGCTCCAAAACATGAGCGGGTTCTGCTACAAACATGTGAACACGCTGTCCCAGACAAGCATGGCCACGTAGTAGTCTTATATTAAACACTACCAAGTTCAGGTGGGGGAACCATCATCGAGGATATTGAAATGTTTTCATAAGTCCGGATTAGCTCATATGAAGGGACTCCTTCTTCTTGAGAAAATTAGTCAGTGGCTTGGTATGCTAGGGATTACGCAGGGAGTGGAGGTAGCGAGCCCATCAAACCATGGAATACTTCACACATGCATGACTGACTTGGGATGATTCCGGAGAAAGCCAAAGCAATCTTTCTCGAACTCACGGCGGCATCTTGCACCAAATGCACATGAATTCGAGGAAGTCACTCCTTCCATCCAATGATAAGCTTCATCAACGGAACACGAAGGCATTTCTTATAAAATTTTCAACACTAGATTGATGTTCAGCATGAATCATGGGGGAGACAAAATGCTGCTGATGGGCTCAACAACAACTCATTTATTTCCATATCACTGGACTTCCACCATCATGTGAACACGGTGATATCATTGGTTAGACCAAAAGATGTAATGGTGTATGCTCGAGGGATCAACCACGAGTAAGACAACATTACAAACATCATTGGTTCTGATTTGACTTGACGATAGCCCATTGTCGGTGTCAAAACCGGCGGTTCTTAGGTAGGGGGTCCCGAACTGTGCGTCTAGGCGTATGGTAACAGGAGACAAGGGACACGATGTTTTTACCCAGGTTCGGGCCCTCTCGATGGAGGTAAAACCCTACTCCTGCTTGATTAATATTGATGATATGGGTAGTACAAGAGTGGATCTACCACGAGATCAGAGAGGCTAAACCCTAGAAGGTATGATTGTTGTCTGTCCTACGGACTAAAACCCTCCGGTTTATATAGACATCGGATAGGGTGAGGGTTACACAGAGTCGGTTACAATGGTAGGAGATCTACATATCCGTATCGCCAAGCTTGCCTTCCATGCCAAGGAAAGTCTCATCCGGACACGGGACGAAGTCTTCAATCTTGTATCTTCATAGTCCAGAAGTCCGGCCAACGGTGATAGTTCGGCTATCCGGACACCCCCTAATCCAGGACTCCCTCAGTAGCCCCTGAACCAGTCTCCAATGGCGATGAGTCCGGCGCGTAGATTGTCTTCGGCATTGCGAGGCGGGTTCTTCTCCAAATTCCATATACTTGTCGAATAGTGTCCGGCTTCTGATAAATGCTGCGCTCCTTGGCTTCCGCGCCCAATAATGGCCATCTTCCACGTGTTGAATGAATGCGAAAAGCCAGGGTATTTTTACACTTATGCCCCTAGCTACGCAAATGAGCCGTCGAGGATCTAGATCCGAGTCACACCATCCTCCCTCTGCGAGCTTTCATTGGAGCGCCTCTGACAAAAATCCATTCCATCATGCACAGCCGACGCGGCTCCTCCTCTCGCGCTCCCAGCCCTCAGCCTGGAAATTGGGAGAGATGCTCAGTCCCGCATAGCGAGCTAGTGACACTCCAAACCAAGGGATTTCTTACCCCGGCCTTCATGGTTCCGGTTCGAGCCGGACTCGCCACCTATAAGGGCGGAAAGCAAGCGGAGAGTGTCCCCGATCCCTTCAAAGGAGAGCGGGTATTCTTTACGTCTTATCTAGTAAGAGGACTCGGATTTCCAATTCATCCGTTTCTCCGGGGGCTCTTGGAGTTCTACGGCCTCCAGATGCACCACCTTACGCCTGCCTCCATTTTGCACATCGCAGGCTTCGTGGCCCTTTGTGAACTGTTCTTGGGCGTCGAGGCTCATTTTGCGCTGTGGAAGAGATTATTCTGCCTTGTACCCCGTTGTCATGAGGGGTCAATATATCAAGTGGGCGGAGCCGAGCTGTGGCGCATCGCTGGGACAGGATATCTATCCGGAACCCCGGAGAAGGCGTCCGAAGACTTGCCTTCAGAATTGTTTTATATAGAAGTCGTCCCGCTGCAGGATCCTGTTCAGATCGGTCTCCCGGAGTTCAACAATGCTCCTTTGAAGAACCACCTGAGTTGGCGCCCGCGGAGCCCCCAGAGGGAAGACGACAGGAACGTCCTTTACATGATGAGCCGAATAAGATTGTTAGCTCATTCCGGACTGACCATGATCGGTGTCATGGCCACATGTATCATGTGGGGGGTGCAGCCGCTCCAGTATAGGGGCCACCCAATGTGGGATTTCAACGGGGAGGACGATGCCACCCGTCATGGCTGTAAGGGGCTGGGATCGGTCACCGATCTGGTGAGGATCTTGTCCGTGCTGTACAAGGGAGAAGAGGAGGATTTTCTCCGCGTCAGTCCATTGAACGGACTTTCTATGAACAATCCTCGAAGCTGGGTAAGTGGACATTTCTTTTTTGCACATCCGATCCGTATTCCCATGGTTAGGTATCTCATTTTGTGATTTTGACGCAGGAACTGCGCCAGGCCGTAAAAGACATAAACAACCCGCCTCCACAACCCGAGGATCCGGAACGGCTCCTCGATCCGGCCTCCCAAGAGGATCCGGACATATTGGTGGAGCTGATTGATGGGGTATTTCACCAACTGAGCATCGGTAATGCCTTGGTTGCCATTACGGCCGATTACCCCGGAATACTTCCAGCCTCACAGGTAACTGAGACCGAGGTCCCAATACTCTGATAATGACCCATCCGTGCTTATTTTTTATCACCGTATAACAATGGTGTTTGGCAGGGGGTGCCTTCGAGGCAGGAGGCCGAGCCCGCGGCGGCTAGCCAACAAGGGGCAGCACGGCCCCGCAGGCTAAAAATAAGTGCGGTCGGGATCGAAACGCCGCCCCAACGATATGGCCCGTCACCATATTCCCAGGATTGATTCCTGGAAGGCGTACTAACGCTGGTGCTCTTTTCAGGAAAAAGAGCGCTCGCCGGACTGTGTCCGGAGAGGTTGCCAATCGAGCCTCCACCAGCCAGGCTCCAAAGCCGGGTCCAGAAGCGGAGGCGAGCACGAGGCGTGCATCGAATGCTCCTCCGACAGAGGATGCCGACAGATAGTCCGCCACCAACTCCGAGGTGGAGAGTGCCATGAATCACAGGCGTCGCCGGATAGTTCTTCGTGACGCATGTTTCTCCCAAGAGGCATTGAATGCCTTCAATTCGGGAGATGCGCACCTCCATGCCGCTCAAGATGGTCTAGCCAGAGCCACGGAGTAGTATGTAAAGGACATACGGGTGAGGAAATTTGACGGTTATATATGCCAGTAGCCCCCGAGACTTAAAATAGTTAGAATAACTGATTTAAGGATCATTTGTTATGCAGGATCTTACAAAAAAAGAATACCCGACTGTCCCAGGAGCTTGAAGAATGCAAGGCCCAACTTGAGGCCGCACTAGCCGCTACAGGGGGAGCCACAGAGACCCCCTCTGGTAATATATGCTTCAAAAGGTAAGTAGTTTGTGAAGTGCGGCGTGTGTGTAAATCTGACAATAATATTGCAGATGACGCTGGACTAGATTCGGACAAGCCACAGCTCTTGCGCCGGTTGAAGGCCGGCGAGAATGTGCTTACAAGGGTTAGACAAGAGAAAAATAATCTCCAACATGCCAACACCCAGCTGGGTGAGGAACTAAAGGATGTTCATGCCCAGCTGTCTGACTCCGTGAAGGAGAATCGGTGACTTCGTCGCAGCATTTATAGTAAGTGCTTGAGTGAACTTTGAAAAGGAGTTCGGTGAGGAAGTCAGCTAACAGAGTTATGTCTGTAGGTATGCTCACGGGTCGTCATGCAGAGGAAATGCCCGGTTCTACGGGTGACCTTCTTCTCGAGCTATTGCAACTGCACGAACGAGTTCGGTAGGTGATGAAAGGCGTCGCCCAGGCCTTGTGGCCATCTATCTCCTTGCCCGAAGGCCTTGGAGAGCTTGCAGAGAAGCTTCAGGGAGCACGGCGGCGCTTCCGACTATGGAAGATATCGGCCTGTCGTCAAGGCGCCAGGGAGGCCTGGGCCACGGTGAAGACGCGGTACACGAAGGCGGACCCAAACCACATGGCCGAGGTCGGACCTGTGGGGCCCGACGGGAAGGAGATCCCTGTGAGCTTAGTGTACGGCCAAGTAGAGTTGGCCGCAAAGTATTCCCAGCAGGACTGTAAACTAGACAGCCTATTAGATGGCATTGAAGAGGAATACAATCAGTCAATTTGACTATGTAATTTAAAATGACATGTAAAATGCCTTCTAGCCGGATTGTAGATCGTTTGTCGTAGCGGACCTTTTCGCTTCAACCTCGGGACCCAATAGTCCGGAGTGTGTCCGAATACCCTCGCGGTTATGTAAAAACCGTGGCATGCGTGGAGACCAGGCGTAGGGGTCATGAGTGCTTTATCAAACAAGTGCCCAACTAGTTATGTTATATTATATGGTTAGTAAGAAACATCTTCCAGGGAGAATAGTTCCGTTAGGGGTTCCTTTCCCTGGGAGGCATGCCCTAAAGTACATGTCCGGACTGCGAAAAAAGCAGAAAAGCATCTGGGGGCAGATAAATGAAAAAAAAATCGTCTTTTTGTTCACCGACCGAATATTCCCTTAAGAATGCTAGCTTTCGGCTTCACCCAGTCTGAGGTACACGTCCGGCTGACCCGACGGTAACAATCGCAGAGGTGCTCCCTTTACCACCTAGCCGAACAATCGGGAACGTAGGGGTAAGCACAGGAGCCAGGCAACCTAGCTTGGCCAAAACTTAAGTCATATTGATGCATATAATGGTGAATAAAAGGTACATGCGGAAGTGTGACACATGTGTTGGGCATAAAGCCCGTATAAATAAGCTTCTGTTAAAGAAGCCCCCAGTTATAATGAGCGCGGATAGCGCGTCAAGTGTGTGCGAACAATGCGCAAACGAGCCTTTAACGGCTTCGGAAAAAAGGAGGAAGAAGGAGAGAAATAAACGACAACTTCAAGTATAAAATATAGACGGAGGGTGGAGACGAACTCAGAATTCGGCGCTAGGCGTAGAATCTTCGGAGACGGGCTGCGTTCCATGGGTTCGGCTCGAGTCGGTTATCTGATGCGTTTCGCAGACGGTACGCTCCGCCGGCCAGGACTTGGTCGATGATGAAGGGGCCCTCCCATTTGGGCTTGAGTTTGTCCTTTTTCTTGTCCGGCAGGCATAGAACTAGTTCGCCAACATTGTAAGCTTTGGCCCGTACTTCCCTGCATTGATATCTTTGAGCCTGCTGTTGATAGAATGCAGAACGATCTTTTGCCACGTCGCGCTCCTCCTCCAAGGCGTCCGAACTGTCCTGCCGATCGAGCTCGGCTTCTCTTTCTTCGTACATGCGCACGCGAGTTGAGTCATGAATTATGTCGCAGGGCAAAACTACCTCTGCGCCCTATACCATAAAAATGGTGTGAATCCGGTAGTGCGATTCGGCGTGGTCCACAGCCCCCAGAGTACGGAGTCGAGCTCCTCTACCCAGTGCGTGTTAGATTCCTTGAGGGACCGCACTAGTCTGGGTTTAATGCTGCTCATGATTAGACCGTTTGCTCGCTCGACTTGACCCTTAGTTTGGGGGTGATAGACTGAAGCGTAGTCGAGCTTGATGCCCATGTTTTTGCACCGGAGTTTGACCTCGTTGGCCGTGAAGTTCGTGTCGTTATCAGTGATGATGCTATGGGGGACGCCGTAACGGTGTACTACCCCTGATATGAAGTCTATCACCGGTCCGGATTCGGCTGTCTTTACACACTTGGCCTCTATCCATTTGGTGAATTTATCCACCATGACCAATACGTATTTTTTCTTGTGGGTTCCTCCTTTAAGGGGTCCAACCATGTCAAGCCCCCAGACCGCGAAGGGCCAGGTGATGGGTATAGTTTTGAGGGCGGTGGGTGGCATGTGGCTATGATTAGCGAAGAGCTAGCAACCGACGCATCGTTGGACTAAGTCCTGAGCATCTGCCCGGACCGTAGGACAATAAAATCCTGTACGGAAGGCCTTGCCTACAAGGGCCCCGGCTGCGGCATGGTGCCCACCGAGTCCGGTATGAATTTGAGCCAGGAGATTCCGCCCTTCCTCTTCGGAGTTACACCTTTGAAGGACTCCGGTTGTGCTTTTCTTATAAAGCTCTCCCTCATGGACCTTATAGGCTTTAGACCGCCGCACTATGCAGCGGGCCTCGTTTTGGTCCTCGGGAAGTTCCTGCCTAGTTAGGCAGGCTAGGAATGGTTCTGTCCACGGGGCAATGACTGCCATTATTGCGTGGGCTGACGGTGTTATTTAGTTGGCGGAACCACCAACTATGTCGGAATGTTCGGTGTGGGGCAGTGTGGTTGGGTCCGGGTTGTTATTT
>LR880972.1:200901847-200919118 GCA_904067115.1 Aegilops sharonensis | reverse complement strand
GGACGGCATCACGCCTTGTGCCAATGCGTGCCAACACATCTACTGCCTGGTTGTTATCCCGGGCTACATGGTGAAATTCGAGCCCCTCAAACCGAGCTGACATTTTTTGGACGGCATTGCGATAAGCTGCCATTTTCGGATCCTTGCCATCAAAGTCCCCATTTATTTGGGATATCATGAGGTTCGAATCCCCGCGCACCTCTAGGCGTTGAATGCCCATGGAGACTGCCATCCAGAGACCATGTAGAAGGGCCTCGTATTCGGCTGCGTTGTTGGAGTCCGTGTACATTATTTGAAGTATGTATTAGACTGTATCTCCGGTTGGGGACGTCAGAACGATGCCAGCCCCCAGGCCGGCCAACATTTTGGAGCCGTCGAAGTGCATGATCCAGTTGGAATATGCTCCGTACTCTTTAGGGAGTTCGGCTTCAGTCCATTCGGCGACAAAGTCAGCCAAAAGTTGCGACTTAATAGCTCGCCGTGGCTTGTAGGTTATGTCGAACGGGAGGAGCTCAATGGCCCATTTAGCAATCCGGCCCGTTGTGTCGCGGTTGTTTATAATGTCATTAAGAGGTACTTCGGAGGCTACTGTTATGGAACACTCTTGAAAGTAGTGTCACAGCTTCCGAGATGCCATGAACATCGCGTATGCTCTCTTTTGATAATGCGGGTACCGTGACTTGCATGGAGTTAGGACAGTGGACACGTAGTAAACTGGTTTTTGGAGAGGGAACTTGTGTCCGTCCGTTACTCGTTCGACAACGAGCACCGCGCTTACAACTTGATGGGTTGGTGCGATGTATAATAGCATTGGTTCGCCCATGTTGGGCGCGGCCAGGACCGGATTTGTTGCCAATATGGCTTTGATTTCTTCGAGTCCGGCCGTGGCGGCATCGTCCACTCGAAGCGTTCGGTGCGTCGGAGGAGGCGATAAAGGGGTAATGCCTTTTCTCCTAAGCAGGAGATAAAGGGGCTTAGAGCCGCCATGCATCCAATCAATTTTTGTATTTGTTTGAGGTCTTTGGGGATATCCAATTGTGACAGAGCTCGGATCTTGGCTGGGATTACTTCAATTCCTCTATCGGATACAATGAAGCCCAAGAGCTTTCCGGCTGGTACGCCGAAAACACATTTTTCCGGGTTGAGCTTGATGTCATATGTTCGGAGATTATCGAATGTGAGCCTCAAGTCGTCGACTAGGGTTTCAACATGCTTGGATTTGACGACCACATCGTCTACGTATGCCTCCACTGTTTGCCGATCTGGTTTGCCAGACATGTCTGTATCATGCGCTGATATGTTGTGCCGGTGTTTTTGAACCCAAAGGGCATTGTGTTGAAGCAGAATGGGCCGTATGGAGTGATGAATGCCGTTGCGGCTTGGTCTGGCTCTTCCATCTTAATTTGGTGGTAGCCGGAGTATGCGTCGAGGAAACACAATGAATTGTGTCCTGCGGTAGCATCGATAATTTGATTGATGCGGGGGAGGGGGAAGGGATCCTTTGGGCAAGCCTTGTTAAGGTCCTTAAAATCGACACATAGGCGCCAGGATTTGTCCTTCTTTGGTACCATTGCCGGGTTTGCTAGCCAGTCCGGATGTTTAATATCTCTGATGAATCCGGCCTCCAATAGTTTGGCTAGCTCCTCTCCCATGGCCTGTTTCTTGGGTTCGGAGAAACACCAAAGAGCTTGTTTGACTGGCTTGAATCCTTTTAGGATATTTAGGCTATGCTCGGCCAGCCGGCGTGGGATTCTTGGCATGTCTGAAGGGTGCCAGGCAAAAATGTCCTAATTTTCGCGTAGGAATTCTCGTAGTGCGGCGTCCACATCAAGGTTTAATTGTGCCCCGATGGAGGACGTTTTTGTAGGGTCCGTTGGATGGATTAGGAATTTGACTATTTCGTCTGTCGGTTTTAAAGAGGTGGACTTGGATCTCTTATCGAGTATCATATCATCCCTGTTCACCGTGGAGCGCAGCGCGGTGAGTTCCTCTGCCGCTAGGGCTTCGGATAGTGCCTCAAGGGCAAGTGCGGTTGTTTTATTTTCGGCGCGGAGCGCTATGTCCGGGTCACTAGCGAGAGTGATAATTCCGTTGGGTCTGGGCATTTTGATCTTCATGTACCCGTAACGGGGTATAGCTTGAAAAATTGTGAATGCCTCTCGCCCTAATAGAGCATGGAATCCGCTGCTGAACGGGGCCACTTGGAATGTGACCTCCTCGGACCTATAATTTTCTGGCGTGCCGAACACCACATCCAGTGTGATCTTTCCTGTACAGCATGCTTCCCGACTGGGGATTATTCCTCTAAAGGTTGTGCTGCTTTGCTCAATGCGGCTCCAGTCTATTTCCATTTTTCGAAGGGTTTCCTCGTAGATGAGGTTTAATCCGCTGCCGCCGTCCATGAGTACCTTGGTAAGGCGAAAGTCGTCCACTATTGGACTGAGGACCAATGCGGCTGGTGCTCGGGCTGTTCGGAATTTAGGTTCGTCACTGGCGTTAAAGGTAATAGCCGTGTCACTCCATGGATTTATTGTTGCTATCTAGTAGACTTCGGCAAGGCTGCGGAGTGTTCGTTTCCGCATATTATTTGATGCGAAAGTATCGAAGACTGTTAATACCGTACTGGTATTGCTGGGCTGGTGCTTTGGAGCTAAGAGCTCTTCGCCACTTTTGGCCACCTGCCGCAGTATCCAACATGCTCTAAGGCTATGAGTTGGAGTGGCGCTCTCTGTGCTATGAATTTGGCAGGGTCCATTGAGCCATCCCTCCAGTACGGTTCCATGCCCTTTGGGGTTTTTTTGCTTTTTGGTATGTAACCCAGGTGCCTGGTGATGATGCACCCTTTTATTTCGGACTAGGGTCGTATTCGGGGCCGGATTATCCCAAAATTTGATTTCGGTTTTCCAGGCGCTCTCCATCACGCAGTACTTTCGTACTATGGACGCCAAGTCAGCGAAGCGTGTAATTTCACGACGACTTATGTCGTTTAGGATTCCCTTGTCCGTGCAATTATTGCAGAAGAATGAGATTGCGTCCTCCTCGCGGCAATCCTTTATCCTGTCCATAACAAGGAGGAATCTGGCCCAGTAATGATGTGCAGTTTCACCGGGATCTTGCCGGATTTGGGATAGATCGCTTATGTTTGGGTGGGCGGGTGGAATTAAATTCCGAACCCCGTCCGATCTAAGACTCAGGGGGCCAAGAAGTTTCCGAACTTGGAAGCTTGGATTCTTGGAGGTTGTCCAATGAATCTAGCCCGCTGCCTGACTTTAAGTTCAGGGCTTGAGTGGTGTCCTCCCCTCCGCGGGAATCCGGCATGGACGGTTCAGGAATCCGGACATAGCTAGTCCTTAAGGTAGGAGAAGAGTCGCCGTATTGTTCCTCTAAGACAGCAACGTGGTGGGTAGCCTGGGGAGAGTTGATCTCTCTCAGATCGGTTTTAGGCCCAATCTGATCGTAGTCGGTAGCTACTCCCAGGGCGGCGATGCGATCCAAGAGCTCGTTTAAGGAAGAGAGCTCCATCGAATCTAACTGCTCAGCGAGTTCCGAGTTAATGTGAAGATTGCTTTCGATGACCCGAGAAGTCATCATCGGCGTGGCGGCCGAACAGGCAGTCATAAGAAAACCGCCTAGCCAGAGAGTTTGGCCGGTGGCCAAAGCTCCTTTAGCAACGGTGCCGTCTTTAAAGACGGGATGAGGCATCCTTCTTGACAACAACGACACAGAGGAACTCTCAATGAAAGCACCAATGTCGGTGTCAAAACCGGCGGATCTCGGGTAGGGGGTCCCGAACTGTGCGTCTAGGCGGATGTTAACAGGAGACAAGGGACACGATGATTTTACCCAGGTTCGGGCCCTCTCGATGGAGGTAAAACCCTACTCCTGCTTGATTAATATTGATGATATGGGTAGTACAAGAGTGGATCTACCACGAGATCAGAGAGGCTAAACCCTAGAAGCTAGCCTATGGTATGATTGTTGTTTGTCCTACGGACTAAAACCCTCCGGTTTATATAGACACCGGATAGGGTTAGGGTTACACAGAGTCGGTTACAATGGTAGGAGATCTACATATCCGTATCGCCAAGCTTGCCTTCCATGCCAAGGAAAGTCCCATCCGGAAAGGGGACAAAGTCTTCAATCTTGTATCTTCATAGTCCAGGAGTCCGGCCAACGGTGATAGTTCGGCTATCCAGACACCCCCTAATCCAGGACTCCTTCACCCATACTCAAGTCAAAGTTTTGACAAGACAATAGATCCAACAACTGATCACAGGGACCAATCGATGAAGATATCATCATTCTTCAACACACACACACACCAGGATATCCCTTGGAGATGAACTAAGTCAGCTAAACTTTTATCTTCCAACTCTCCAAGTTGTTGTTTAGCTTAACCAACTAGCTCAGGGTATCTGGCACAGATTCTTGGAGAAAGGGTGGTTACAAGAAAACCAACTTGATCACGAACTCAACATAGCGGTCAGGTGACAACCTGGTAATACTTCCGAGAAGATATTCAGAAAATCACGAACCACCAATATGCTACTAAGCTCGAGAAAAATCTTGCTTTTCAGGGCAAGACGATATGATCAAAAGAGCGAGGAATTAGCACAATCCTAACTCATTGATCGAAGAGTGCACCGGAAATAAGGACTATGTAGCACAATCAACCTTAGGGTGATGATTCAATAATCAACTTGCTAAGGATGAGGTTATTGTCCATTTAACTACCAAGCAACACGGTTCCTAGGAGTATAAATTTCACGCATCATGGTTCACTTGTCGGCATTCCGGTTGCAACAACACGGGACTGAGGAATGAACGATGATGGCGACAGTATCACTGCATCAAGAATTCATAAGAGAAGGTGCAATTCTCATGACGTTCCTGACATAAAGTGGGTAATACTTCAGGATAGAACAGAATCAAAAGCTTGATTGCATTTGATCTGCGGATTACAACTGCTTTGACCCAATCCTGGATATGGATGAGGTACTGGAGTTTGTTTCTCCCAGTCATTCCAGAATAGAATGGCTTGACAGACCACAAGAATAATAGGCATCGAGGACGAATGCACGACTACTCCTGACTATCAATTGACAGACGGTGGTCAGAATAAAACTAAGGAGGAACAACTCGAGGAACATATAACTTTCTGAGTTGTGGATGCATAGGTTAGTATGTCGAATGAAGTTCAACAGGTTTCTTCCGGATAACCTATGCAGAAAAGTAGAACTGGCAGAGTCGCAATATAGAATGGAGTACTCCTCAAGAGCACCCTGGTTGTGATCTTTTGGCTCAAAGAACTTCTGCCATAAGCAGTTCATGGTATTTGGAAGAAGGAAATACCACAGACCTTGAGGACTATTGCAAGGTTACTAATATCCTAAAGGAAGTAGCAAACACTATCAACAGGAGGTAACTAGGGTGAACCTCGGGTTCAAGAACCCAGGAATAGAATACCTACTACTAAATGGCATCACAGGATGCTTTCGAGAATAATGGCCAGAATCATCACACCGGGAACACAGAACATGGCTAGATTACTAGGTGATCCCCTATGACACCTAGGGTCATAATAATAGCTCCAACATATACATCGAGGCAATAGAGTACCTCAACTCACTGATTAATGTGTTACTCTGGCCCAAAGGAACATTGGGAACACAAAGAAGGGGGTTGCAAATGCATCAGACTATTTGGAAACCTGGGATGACTCAGACAACATAACGGCTGTAAATGCTCAAAATGATTTGAGACATCCTGCAAAAATGGTGGCATAACCACTCAGAAGCACAAAACCAAGGTTCCGAGACCAACTATGAACACACGAAAGTAGTAGAAACTGAACTGGACTTAAAACCAACAATCCTATAAGTCTCTATCATAGTAACTCGTCATCCTGATAGATAGATGAGAAATCCTAGTTCTTAATCCCCGTAGAAGAGAAGAGGATGACTCAGACCAGAAGGTCATAAGGTAAAGGAGTAAAAAGAGCCTTACGTTCCATCCCACAATCAATTCCCTACATATAACTAAAGCATTTCTAGACTCAACTTCGACCGGTTTGGCTTGGTAATCCTACAGGTAGTCAGGCTCTGATTCCAAAGCTGTCAGGACCCCGATTCCAAGTCACATCGATCTAGCTGGTAACACCTCATATCACTTTGCGGCCTCACGCACGGTATTCCCATGGGTATCGCCTTACCATGGCCCGGGACCGTTTGCGCCTTTTGGCTCACGTATAGGATAGTGTCGCTAGCATCCATATGACAGAGAACCCGGGCCGACGTGGCTAGTCATGAACCCAAAGCGGCACTAACCCATGGGGACCGGCATACATAAATCGCATCGAGCATGTCGGTCAGCAGCGTGTGAATCCGGGCTGTAGCACTGGGCTAACAGGACTCCGGGAACCCGGGCTGTAGTAGGCAAGGCAGGACTCCGGATGTCACCGCGTGACATTTCCCTGAAGGGACAGACACAGGAACGAAGAAGAACACATGCCGGCCAGTCAAGCGTCCTGAGCAGTAGTGCTGGGCTAGTAGGACTCCGGTGAACCAGGCTGTAGTGGACTACTATGGCTCAAGGAAGCACTAGACTACATTTCCCAATAAGAGAGGCTGCCAAGGATAAAAACTAGATTGTCGGATCCCACACATACCAAGTATTTCAAACATACACACAATATGCTCGATATGTGTAAATACAACATGGCATCACAACATAACTCTACGACTCAAGTATTTATTCATTAGGCTCCGAGGAGCAGGATATTACAAACATGGGTCTCATGACCCAACATTCAGAGCATACAAGTCAAAGCACAAGCGAAAGCTTAACATGTCTGAGTACAGACATCTACAGATGAAAAAGGCTGATAAGCCTGACTATCCACCAGATCATGCCGAGGGCACAAGATCGTAGCTGAGGTAACAAGCTAAACGTCGAAGTCCACGCGGAACTACTATGACACTCCAAAAATTTTGTTTTGGTTTTCAGCAGAAACTTTGTTGGTTTGAAGGAGATCATTTAAACCCTTCCAAAAAAATCTCTTTCTGTCAAGAATTTCCCCTTTCACAAATTTTTTTATTTTGGCACCTTCTTCAACTCTGGTGTTTTTCCCCCTCCTCAAATTTGTTTTTGGGATTTATTTTCTTTTAGAAGAAAACCCTAGGAATTTTGGGTCTTCTCTTATTTTGAAACCATCCATGGTTTTACCATGCCTCATGTGGAAAATCTTCCCAAAACCCCTCCTTCCCCTTTGGGACAATCCAAATATTCTGTCCCAACAAGTCCAACTCATATTTGGATTTTATTTCATTAAATTCTTTTCCCAAAACAATTTTGTCCATTGTTTTGAGCCTAGGTGATTTGCAAAGCAAGTACCTAATTGTCTTTGAACTTTGCTCTCAAACTAACTTCTCTGGATAGTCCCTGTCACCCACAACGTAGAACCATCCAGATCCACTCTTCTTCTTTTCAAAATATTCAAGTTTCAGCTTCTGCAAGTTTGGACCAGATTTGTCAAATTTGGTGAAATTCATATCTCCTCTTCTCCAAAAATTCCACCAAAATTCAGGCAACCTCCAGTTGCAATGAGAAGCCCCTCCACCAAAAATCAGCTCAAGGAAAAATCCCCTCATGCCAAAAGCAATCTGTCGAACACCTAGCATGCACTGTCACTTTGCACTTTCAGTAAAATTCAGAGTTTCAGAAAATTCAGTTTCGTCAGAGTCGGGTCACCTGTCAACAGTGCACCCTGGCGCGTTGCGCATGGCCTCTCCTCCCTGGCCAGAGCGCCGCACGCCCCCTTGGACGGATGTAGGCGTCGGTGGCGGCGAGCCTCGCCGGCGTTGGCGGTTTCTGTGGTGGCTGCGCCACCCGTGGCGGCCAGCGAGGGCCCGAGCCCGCTCGCCACGCCACCCGTCGCCGCCCATTGTTCCCTGGCCCTCCGCATGGCTCATGCATGCCAGCGCAACCCCGTTGCACCGTCGCCGTGGCCGGCAAGCGCAGGGCCCGCCCTCTGCCGCTGACTGGCCCGCGCCACCCCGTTCCGTCGGAATCCACTCAAAGCTCCTAATCCAAGTCCGTTTAGCATCTGAATGGAACCAGTGGGCCTCCACGATGACGCTCAGCCCCCTAAACCTCCCCGACCAAGCTCTGTGCCGCCGTAACCTTCGCCAGAGAACTCCGTTCACGGCCACCGCCTCAGACCGCCTATAAAAAGGGGCCCTGAGCTCGCCCTCGAGCACGCACCATCCCTGCACCTCACCCACACTCCGCGAGGCCACTAGGAGGACCTCGAGGAGGTCTCCTCCACCAACTCCGGCCGCCCCGTTCCGCCTCGACCTCCACCTCGATTCACTCCGGTGAGGCCGTCCCCGGCGCCCTAAGCTCGTCAGCAACCCTCTCGGGCACCAAGTAGTCTAACCCCCTATTCAATTTGCTATTCACAGCACTCCCCGGCGAGATCCAACCCCTCCCGAACCACCGTCTGCCGGAGCAATGGCCGCCGTCGACGTAGTGCTCGCCGGCGACCACCACCACCACGCACCGACGCGGAATGACGCCCTAAGCGGCTCTCGGGCACCGACGAGCTCTGCCGCCTCGTTTGAATTTTCAAACCTGATGGGTGGGACCCGCCCGTCAGCCACTCTGTTCTTTTTGTGAAACGTTTTCTGAAAGCGTATTCTGACAAATGCGCTTTCCAAACTGAATCGTTTTCTGAACTTTTCTGTTCTGCCCCCTGAGTATTTTCTGTTTCATTACAAAAAGGTCCTTGGACCAAAACACTTATAACTTTTAAACATAAAAGGATTTTTGAGTGATTCTTTTTCTGTCCTCTTCAAAATTTTGTCTAGTTTTTTATCAGATTTATTTGAAAAATATTTGGAATATTTTTTGAGCACCCCTTGGTATTTACGTTAGTGCGTATATTTGTGTATACCGTAGATACCGAAGGAGGTGACGGAACCGCGAACTTCACCGAGCTAGGCCCCGACTACTCTGAACCAGGCAAGAATGTTTGAACTTTTGATATGATGAGTGTTTGGGCACGTTTGCATTAATTTAGTTTCATGGCATGTTCATGAGCATCTCGATGAAAGTTTATCTCGTAAAAGTTGAGGCAAGTAAGTCTCGGGAACCCATGAGTTGTTGGAAACGAGTTGCATGGCCATGAGTTGGCATGTGAGTGGGTAAGATGGCAGTGTTGTAGCATGCCAGTCTTATGCCAGACCATTGACCCAGTGTCAACATAAATCAGTCCAATTCCCGTCTGTCTCCCCTTTCGTACTACCACATGTTTTCCGCAAGGGATACGACTTAGTAAGTTGAAAACCACTTTCTGGTACACACCAAATCGAGAAGCCGGGATGAGGGTTCCATGGCCCTGGATTAAAGCCTATCATCCGGTCAGGGGGCATGGGTGTTTCCGGTTGGGACCGATAGGGGGGCACCCCTTAGAGAGCGCATATATAAATTTGATCCCATGCTATTCGAGATTGTTATCTCCCCGTCTCAAAGTTTTTCTTGAACGCTGTCTAGGGTGATTCCTGGCAACGTGAGGTAGGATGGGTGTGTACTGGTTAGCTGTGTTTTCTCCGAAATACCGTAAAAGGAACTAGTCCTTTGTGACTACGGAAATCCGTTGGCTGTGGATAATTTTAGTACAAACTCTGTAGAGTCAACAATTCTTGAAAATCATCTTATCCATGTCCAAAAGCTGTGTTCATCTTATCTTGTCAAGTGTCATTCTCGGTGACAGAAACTCCTGAGAACCACATGAGTGTTCAATGTTTACTTCCTGTGGATGGACTAACCCGTTTATTATCATGTGATGAATATTTTCCTATGAGCACTATTTCTTGCAAGTTAACCGATATGAGAAGTGAATTATAAGCCCTTTCTGCGATGTCGCTCAGACGTCCGACTGCGGCATTGTTATTATTTACTTTTGTTATAATCCCTTTCTGCGATGGCGCTCAGACGTCCGACTGTGGCATTGTTATTATTTACTTTTTTTATAAGCCCTTTCCGCGATGTCGCTCAGACGTCCAACTGCGGCATTGTTATTATTTACTTTCGTTATAAGCCCTTTCCGCGATGTCGCTCAGACGTCCGACTGCGGCATTTGTTGTTATTTATTTTCAATATAAGCCCTTTCTGTGATGTCGCTCCGATGTCCGACTGCGGCACACATGTCTTTTCTTTCAAGCCCTTTATGAGGTGTCGCTTAGACGCCCGACTGTGGCATGCTTTACTTATTTGTTCGCCCTTCAAGGTATCGCTTCAGACACCCGATCGGTTTTGAGTTTAGTTTCTTTGGGTTTTCGAGCAGACTACCGCCGATTCCCTTTTTACTTACCTTACTATACTGATTTGATGACGCATTGTTAAATTATTCATGTCGCATTCAGGCATACATTTGTTATATGTTTGGTCCGAGCTGTCTTGCGAGTACTTTCAAAGTACTCACCTAGCTTGTTGATTTGGCCAGATGCTGACGAAGGCGATCTTATGGATGAAGAGTTCGATAGCGAGTCCGACGCCTAGAGGAATCCCAGTCAGTCTCGTGCGACCCCTGGATTAGTCACTGTATTATATTCGCTTCCGCTACCCAAATAAATTCACCGAGCCTCACCTCGAAGCTCGATGAGCCGCCAGTGCTGGAGTCATATCATCCACTCCACTGTGTTATTCCATTGCTTTACCTCGAGTCAGTAGTATGCCACCACTCCACTGTGCCATTTCCGCCTCTATGTATTATTATTGGCGTGCTTGTAATAATTTGTTGAGCAAGATCAGCTCGACCCTGTAATATATTTTATGCTACTGGCTTATTGTATCAAGATTTTGTCTACTAGTGAGGAGGATTTTCCTCACACTGGAATTTATAGGTCGGTTCCTCAATAAATATATTTTTATTGGAAACCGGTCGTGACAAGCTTGGTATCAGAGCCAGGCTGACTGTAGGAAGCCACTAGGTGCGATCGCTAATCGGTTATTATCATATAGAGCTATTACTTCATTTTACAAATGTAGTCAATTTCTGACAGTCAGCATAAATTTATGGTTTGACTACTCAGGATTTTTTCCTACTTTTGTAGATGGCTGGCAATGTCTGCGAGTCACAGATGTTCGCCAACATGCCCGATGGGTTCGTCAAGCTTCTTTCCTTCATCGTCCAAGTCGCGATGGGGCCATCTGTGCGCCCAGTCTTCTCACTCTCTCAGCACAAGGTCAATGACCGTCTAACCATGCACCAAGCCGCGGTGCAATTCAAGGGAGGGTGAGTTGAGCGTTTCCGGTTCTTGGGGAGAGCCATGCCCACGGAGAAGCATGCACTGCAGATGGCAGCCCGTGAGGCGATAGCTCTTCTCAGGGATATCCTTCCTTCGATGAAGACTCGTCGTTACCGCTACCTGCCATGTCACGTGCCATACACCTTCCAACGCGTTCTCTTGCCCCAGAGGAGAACGAGACGAAGCTTTTGAGATGCTTATCGAGTATCTCCGGGCTTTGGAGGCAGCCTTCGACAACCTGGTGGACGACTTTGTAGCTGCCCGCATGGACTCAGCCCATGGCTGTGCCTCCAACAGGAGGGAGCTCCTGCGCGTCGCACCGCCAATGACTTTCGTCTCATCGTCAGCATCTTTTGCTCCTACTGCTCTCACTAATACTCGTCGCCTACCTACCACGGAGGAGTTCAACCATGTCATTGCGCCTACTCCGGTTCGTTCTGCACCACCCCTTGTGCCCGCTCATGTTCGAGTTGTCCCGCATAGGGCACCTGCTCCACCAACTCAGCGTAGCACTTCACGTCTGGAGCCTATCACCGAAGAGGAGGCTGAGTCCCCAGCCTCACTGCGCCTCACCCTTGGCAGGCCAAGGGAAATCCTTACCATCTCCGACTGGGTACGCTTAGCCGCCATGCGATGTACCGACTTGTGTGATATGTTTATATGTACATAAGCTGTGAGAAGTAGCTTGTTTGCGCATCATGTAGGAACTGGAGGAGTGCACTAGCCTAAATAACATGTCAGGAATATGTACGCATATCCTGAGTGATGTATTGTATAATTACTGCTTGCGCGTAAGATATGTAATGAGCAGTCCTTCTCCGTGCGCAAACGTTTATTCTCTTGAAAAATCTTGGAGCATTTGCGACTTCTTCCGTCTTCATGAATTTATTGACTTTTGCGACTCAAATTTCTTTTCTTTTGAGTTTCACAAAATATGTCCCCAGAGTGAACAATGTCTCGTCCTTGGACGCGCTCCATGCCAACTCTGCCAGGGAAAAATTATGACACACAACCCAGCAACAATTTCACACAGGGGCAGTCAAGTCAACAGGACAGTGAAACGACACTTTCCCAAATGTGTCGTCTTTATGAGCAAAGTCAGCAGCAACATCAGGAAATGATGAACCAAGTCATCAATATGGGAAATCACCGTGGACAGTTTCAGCAGCAATCAAAGTTATCCGAGCTACAAAAGACGCGTCCCCAAACATTTTCTCACACTGACAGACCTCTTGAAGCCGAGGACTGGCTTCGAGACATGGAAAGAAATTAATTATTGCCCAGTGTTCAGATCTGGAAAAAGTGCTATATGCACCATACTATCTCACTGGAGCAGCCGCATCATGGTGGGAAAATTTTGTACACATGCACCCCAACGAAAATAATATAACATGGGAGGAGTTTAAAGAAGGTTTTCGTGGGGCACATATTCCTAAGAGTCTTATGAAGATCAAAAGGAGAGAATTTGATGACCTCAAGCAAAGGAAAATGACGGTGTCAGAATACAACAGTCAGTTTACTCTGCTGTCTCGCTACGCCAACGAGGAGCGTATGTCTGAAAGCAAGAAGATGGAAAAATTTCTAGACGGACTGATGCCCGCGCTTAAATGCCAACTGGTCGTGCACACCTTTCCAGATTTTAAGACGCTGGTGGATAAGGCCATTACCTTGGAGAATGAGAGACGCAGCTTAGAAGATTTCCGCAAGTGGAAGAGGGACCAGACTAATCATGCCCGCAACCACCGCAGCAAGACAGATGTCCAGAAAAACTGGACACCCAAACCCACGACAAGCGTCTCACGTCCAATCAACAATTTTCATGCAAGGGGCAAGGAGTTCACATACCGCCCAAGCGTTACCTGTTACGCTTGCGGAGAAGAAGGGCACTATGCCAAGCAGTGCCCCAAGCCAGGGAACTCGACCCCAAAGCCGAACAACGGAGGCAATAATTCGGCGCCAAAGCGCAACAATTTCAACCCAAATAACAACCACAGGAAGGGTCATCTGAACCACGTGACCAAAGAGGAAGCACAGAATGCCCAAGATATCGTACTCGGTACGTTTCCTGTCAACACAATACCTGCCATGGTTTTGTTTGATTCTGGAGCTTCTCACTCTTTCATTTCGAAATTTTTTGCCTTGCAAAATAATTTTTCGATGCTTCCCTTGGAAAAGTCTATGATCGTCAAGTCCCCTGGAATTGAGCAAGTTACCCAGAGTTATTGCCAGGGAGTGATTATTGAGTTTGAAGGGTTGAAGTTTCACGCAAATCTTGTCATGTTGGAAAATAAAGGACTGGATGTCATCCTAGGGATGGATTGGTTAACCACCAACAAAGGTTTTATTGACTGCTTCAACCGGACCGTGATTCTCACCCACCACCACGGGAAGACCATAAAAGTCTCAGCCAAGGAAAGAAAAATATCCCGGCAACCAAGATTGAACAAAGTGGATATTTTTGAATTGAGCAAGGTTCCAGTAGTGTGTGAATTTCCAGACGTATTTTCCAAAGAACTACCAGGCATGCCACCAGACCGAGAGATAGAATTCAGCATTGAGCTAGCACCCAGAACCGCCCCCATACATAAGAAACCATACAGAATGGCACCATCCGAATTGGTAGAACTGAAGAAGCAAATAAAAGAATTACTGGACAAAGGTTATATACGAGCCAGCTCCTCACCCTGGGGTTCACCAATTTTATTTGCCAAACAGAAGGATGGAACACTGAGATCGTGCATAGACTATCGAGCGCTTAACATGGTCACGATCAAGAACAAATATCCGATGCCACGGATAAATGATTTATTTGATCAGCTCGCTCAGGCCAAGGTATTCTCAAAGATTGACTTGAGGTCGGGATGCCATCAATTAAAAGTGCAAACCGAAGATATTCCCAAGACAGCTTTCACCTCCAGATACGGATTGTATGAGTTCACCGTAATGCCATTCGGACTAACAAACGCCCCCGCATATTTTGTTCACCTCATGAACAAAGTATTCATGATGTTTATGGACAAGTTTGTTGTGGTATTTATCGATGACATTCTGGTATACTCCAACACACCAGAAGAGCACGCTGAACATCTCTGAATTGTACTAGGGGAACTCAGGAAACATCAATTGTACGCTAAATTCAGCAAGTGTGAATTTTGGCTAAGGCAAGTAGGTTTTCTGGTCCACGTACTGACCCAAGAAGGTATTGCTGTAGATCCAGAAAAGGTCAAGGCCGTACTTGGCTGGAAGCCACCAGCCAGTGTAACGGACGTACGAAGTTTCTTGGGAATGGCAGGTTACTACCGAAGATTTATTGAAGGATTCTCCACCATAGCAAAGCCAATGACGCAGCTACTCAAGAAAGACAAGAAGTTTGAATGGACGGAAGCTTTCGAGAAAAGTTTCCAAGAATTAAAAAGGAAATTAACGTCAGCACCAGTATTAATTGTGCCGGACATACACAAGAATTTTGAGGTATATTGCGACGCATCCCGGAAAGGCCTCGGATGCGTGTTGATGCAAGAAGGCAAGGTAGTCGCATATGTCTCCAGAAAACTTCGCAAGCATGAAGAAAATTATCCTACTCATGACCTGGAGTTAGCAGCAGTTATTCATGCACTCAAAGAATGGAGACACTTTTTACTTGGGAACCGTTGTGAGATATACACGGACCATAAGAGCCTCAAGTATATTTTCACACAACCGGAACTGAACTTGAGGCAACGACGCTGGTTGGAACTAGTGAAGGATTATGACGTTGGAATCCACTACCACCCAGGTAAAGCAAATGTAGTGGCAGACGCTCTAAGTCGGAACCCTAGCCCAAACGACGACGGCCTGCCAAACCCGAGGCCTGAATTTCGGCAGAAGTTTGCTAAGCTCAACTTGCTGGTAGTCACCGAAGGCAGCGTATCAAATTTAGAAATACAGCCTACCCTAATGGAAACAATCAAAGAGGCTCAGCATGGACACCCCAGCATTGAAGGCATTAAACGAAAAGTGAGTTTGGGCAAGGCCCCAGAATTCATTATCGATAAGCAGGGAATATTGTGGTACGGGGATAGACTTTGCGTACCAAATATCAAGGAACTTAAACAACAGATCTTAGCTGAAGGGCACACCGCCCCGTATTCGATACATCCCGGAGGGACAAAGATGTACAAGGATATTCAGGAAAAATACTGGTGGCACTGTCTAAAAAGGGACATAGCCACGTTCATCGCATGTTGTGACTCTTGTCAACGCATCAAGGCCGAGCAACAGAAACCGGTCGTACTTTTACAGCCAAATAAAATACCCGAGTGGAAATGGGACGAGATTGGAATGGATTTCATTGTTGGGCTACCTCGGTCTAGGCACGAAAATAATGCCATTTGGGTCATCACTGATAAACTGACTAAAGTAGCACACTTCATCCCCGTGAAGACAACCCACACCACTCAGAATCTTGCTAGGCTTTATCTTTCCCGTATCGTCTGTTTACATGGAGTCCCAAAGAAAATAATCTTGGACAGAGGCACTCAATTCGTTTCCCGATTTTGGGATCACTTACAACAAGCTCTAGGAACTCAACTGGCATTCAGTACCGCATACCACCCCCAGACAGACGGGCAAACTGAGCGAGTAAAACAGATTCTAGAAGATATGCTGAGAGCATGTGTCCTCACCTATGGGACCAGTTGGGAAGAGAGCTTACCATACGCAGAATTCACATATAACAACAGTTATCAGGCCAGCGTGCAAATTGCACCATTTGAGGCTCTGTACAGGCGAAGATGTCGTACCCCGCTAAATTGGTCGGAAACCGGAGACAGCCATATCTTCGGCCCAGACATGCTCAAGGAGGCTATAGATAAATTCAAGGTGATTAGGGATCGACTCAAGACAGCCCAAAGTCCACAGAAGAGTTATTACGATCAAAAACATCGGGGAATCAGCTTTGAACCCGGTGAATTTGTGTACCTACGAGTATCTCCTATGAGAGGCCTGCATCGATTCAAGATTAAAGGGAAGCTAGCACCAAGATTCATCGGACCATTCTGCATAATGGCACGGAAGGGCACGGTAGCCTACCAGCTAGACTTACCCGAAGATTTATCCGGCGTCCACGACGTGTTCCACGTCTCGCAATTGAGGAAGTGCGTGAGCAACCCAGAGAAGCAAGTATCTCATGAAAACATTGACGTGCAGCCAGACCTCACATATCGAGAGCACCCAATAAAAATCTTGGAGGAGTCTCAAAGGAGAACACGACAGAAAACCATCAAGTTCTTCAAAGTTCAGCGGACCAACCACACCGAGAGTGACACTCCAAAAATTTTGTTTTGGTTTTCAGCAGAAACTTTGTTGGTTTGAAGGAGATCATTTAAACCCTTCCAAAAAAATCTCTTTCTCTCAATAATTTCCCCTTTGACAAAAGATTTTATTTTGGCACCTTCTTCAACTCTGGTGTTGGTTATTAAAAACCTTTCTTCTGATTTTTCCCCATCCTCAAATTAGTTTTTGGGATTTATTTTCTTTTAGAAGAAAACCCTAGGAATTTTGGGTCTTCTCTTATTTTGAAACCATCCATGGTTTTACCATGCCTCATGTGGAAAATCTTCCCAAAACCCCTCCTTCCCCTTTGGGACAATCCAAATATTCTGTCCCAACGAGTCCAACTCATATTTGAATTTTATTTCATTAAATTCTTTTCCCAAAACAACTATGTCCATTATTTTGAGCCTAGGTGATTTGCAAAGCAAGTACCTAATTGTCTTTGAACTTTGCTCTCAAACTAACTTCTCTGGATAGTCCCTGGCACCCACAACGTAGAACCATCAAGATCCACTCTTCTTCTTTTCAAAATTTTCAAGTTTCAGCTTCTGCAAGTTTGGACCAGATTTGTCAAATTTGGTGAAATTCATATCTCCTCTTCTCCAAAAATTCCACCAAAATTCAGGCAACCTCCAGTTGCAATGAGAAG
>LR880972.1:200872940-200898263 GCA_904067115.1 Aegilops sharonensis | reverse complement strand
TATAAGCCCTTTCTGCAATGTCGCTCAGAGGTCCGACTGCGGCATTGTTATTATTTACTTTTGTTATAAGCCCTTTCTGCGATGTCGCTCAGACGTCCGACTGCGGCATTGTTATTATTTACTTTTGTTATAAGCCCTTTCTGCGATGTCGCTCAGACGTCCGACTGCGGCATTTGTTTTTATTTATTTTCAATATAAGCCCTTTCTGTGATGTCGCTCCGACGTCCGACTGCGGCATGCATGTCTTTTCTTTCAAGCCCTTTATGAGGTGTCGCTTAGACACCCGACTGTGGCATGCTTTACTTATTTGTTCGCCCTTCGAGGTGTCGCTTCAGACACCCGATCGGTTTTGAGTTTATTTTCTTTGGGTTTTCAAGCGGACTACCGCCGATTCCCTTTTTACTTACCTTACTGTCGTGGAACTGTCACGGCAGATGTCCTCATGAAAGGACTTAGTCGCGGGGCCATCGTACGGGTTAACTTAGAGGGGTTAAAGCGGACGCAAAGGACACAAGAGTTTATACTAGTTCGGCCCCTTCGATGAAGGTAAAAGCCTACGTCTAGTTTGTGATGGGATTGATGTGATCTCGGCGACTAGGGAGCAAATATCTTCGCCTAACCCTCGAGTTGTTGTTGTCTGTCCCTAAACCGCCGCCGGGTCGTCCCCTTGTATACACGGGTTGACGTCCGGCCGGTCTACAGAGTCCCGAGGCCGGCTCATACAAGTGTCCGGCTCGGTCTCTCCTTTCTCTCATCTTACAACACAAGTTACATAGTTATTGCGGTTTTACCATTATGGGCCCTAATTCGCCCCTGGGCTCCGGGCCTCTAAGCTCTATGGAGAATCGCCACCTTCTGAATCTTCGTGGGCTCCAATTATGGCTGAGGGTGAACCGGCCCCTCCAGGGCAGTTTATATTCAGTAGTTACATCCCCAACATTAGGCCCCAGATTGACTTGAACCTGTTCATGTTAATCTTCAACATCTTAGAAAAACTCTGAATATCTTCCTTCATATTTCGTAAACCGCCATCTGTTTAAACCGCCGTGACGTCATCCTCCGACCCCAGCAACAGAGCATATTGACGTCATCTTCATCAAAGAAGCCCAAACAATAAGATTCCCTTCATTTAATACTATCCCGGAAATCGAGGCGACCGCTGGGCCATCTGCCGCTTTCAACTCCTCGATTCTCGCGCCTGTCAATTACTCTATCTCATTATAAATAGACCGGAAGGCCCTTTCTCTTCTTCTCCCTTCCGCGCTTCTTCTTCCTCGCGACACCCCAGCTCTGAAGCTCCGCCGTCGCCTCCGACCTCCGAACGCCGCACCAACACAAGGCCGCTGCATCAACCTGGTTGTACTAGAGACTCTCGGCGCTCCTCCGTTAGCCTGTGCATCAGGTAAGGCTCCTCCTCATACCCTAGATCTGCATCTTAAGGCTCCTGTTCATATCGTCGTTCATAGGTGTTCATCCCTAGTCTCTTCATACCTGCTCTTCCATGGCTTTTTAATCCAACCGTAGCATATATCCTGTGTAGTAGCTGCTCCGCCTTCAGTTTAGCACTTTGCAAATCTTTATTTTTGTTTAGACCCTCTTGATAGAATGCACGAACTTCCCTGCTCTTTATAAAGCTTGTATGGATCGCAGACAATTTTTCCTTACTGAATCTTCGGTAGATCCAAATTAATTCCATTCATGTGTGAAACCTGTTTCTGTCAACACTTAGCAGATTTTCCAGTTATGTCCCTTCCTCCTAAGGGCGGTTTAAATTTTTGACAGTAATCCGCCATACTCCATTAGTCCTCAGTTAAACCGGAAATTGGAACTGAATGCCAAACTGCCGGTTTAGCATTGAATAATATGCCTGAACCGAGAACGGTAAACCGGTCTTTACTTTTCCTTTTGCAGCTTTTTCTTCCGGAATGGCCAAACAATTCTCTGTTTGTAATTGGGTTCGGTCCAAGATCACTGAGACACAACTCAATGGATATGTCACCACCGGCGCTTTAGCCTCCAAAAATGTCCTTTATTGGCGTGTTCCGGGTTTTGAATGCCCTCCTGAACCTCAAGAGGGAGAAGTAATTGTATTTATGCAACACTTAGACCGGGGATTCAGCCCGCCCGGATCAAAATTCTTCCGGGATGTCCTCGCAAGTTTCCAACTCCATCCACAAGATACTAGTCCGAACTCTGTGTCCAATATATGCAATTTTCAAGTTTTCTGCGAAGTCTACCTTCAAGAAGAACCATCTGTGGAGTTATTCCGGGATTTCTTTCATTTGAACCGCCGTACTGAGTTTTCGGATGGTCCTAACACTGAGCTTGGTGGCGTTTCAATCCAGAAAAGGAAGGAAGTAGACTTTCCTCACGCAAAACACCATAGCCATCCGAAAGACTGGAACCAAACCTGGTTCTATTGCCGGAATACCGCTCCTAACGGCGAAAACCCCTTACCGGGTTACCGCCCTCACCGGCTTAGCAACCATCACCCATTGCCTTTACGCTTGACCACCGCAGAACGGAAGAATTTTGCGCCCCAAATTATCAAGCTCCGGGCTCTAATGGCCAATGGCTTAACTGGTATTGACCTTGTTCGATGCTGGGTTTCTTGGGGCATCTTGCCATTAAGCCGCCGCCCCGGATTGATGCATGAATACACTGGTAGCGTCAAAGACCCTCAACGACGTCACGAGCTACCAATAACTGAGCTTGAAGTTACTGAGACAGTGAAGAGGATGCTCGATGAACCGATCTCCGTATGCAGCCAAACCGGGTTGGCCCTGTTCTGTGTTTCCAACAAACCGCCTGCGGTAAGGCTTCGCTCATCGCTCTACTGATTGTAATGCCTTATTGATATATACTAATCCTTGTTAATTTTCAGGCTAACAGCTCCGTTTGGAAACGAACTAAACCGGCCCGGGTTCATCGTGTAAAGTCCAAGACCACCAAGAAGGCTGGTAAGAGGAAAACCGTCGAGTCTTCTGAACCGCCGGAAGATGAAGATTCATATGCGGAGGTAAAGCTTGATTTACTTTGTCCTTTTTTATCATTCATTCTATTGGCAGTTACAATCCCCAGGATGATGCTGAGGCCAGCCATGCCGATCCTGTTGAGGTAATCCTTCTTTCTTCCGATTCTGATCTTGTACCCGTTAAAAGAATTCGCCGCGCAGTCCGGAAAGTGAAAAAATCTCACTCCCATGCTCATTTGAATCCAAATCTTTCTTTGAAGACACAGCAAGCTGAAGAACGCCGTACGACCCGGCACAGCGGTCAACAAATTACGTCGTCCGGTTTACCTGACACCTCAACCCGGAAGCGTCGTCCAGAGGTGATTGTTCTCCTGAAAAGCGTTATCCTTTGAAAGGTTTCTTCCGATGTCCTCTCAACCCGTCTGATCTGAATTATCAGGCCTCTTCCAACTCATCTGGTGGTTTATCAACCACTCAACTTCCTCCTCTTAAAGTTGCTACTGGGTAAGCATATTACCCTCTCTTCTTTGCATTTGTCGGTTTATCATACTCTAATTTTGAATGTTGCAGCACCAAGGCTCGCTTAAGTAAGAAGGCGAAGACCCTTGACCCTACTGTGGACGTTGATCCGGAGAAGACTCCAGAGCATCATGGCGAAAAGCCTGAAGTCGCTAAAAACAGCTCTGCCGGATTTAACCAAAATGACAGTGTTAATCCGCCAGAGTTTGAACCGGATGTCCAAGTGGAAACATCACATCCTGCTCCACTGAGTCCTGCAGCAGAACAGGTTTCAGTTGCTGATCCGCCGAGCCCGGGTATGAAAGCATCAAGCCCAGGAAAGAATGCCAATCCGGCCAGCCCAGCCAAAGATGATGATGTCGTAGTGACGGGCACCGCCTATACCGCCCCTGGCAATCCGGTCGCTCTATCAAAACACAACGCCAAGGAAGAGTTTACTGCCATGAGTAAGGAGAAGGGAAAAACTGATCTGTCAGCTTATGACAATTTATCTGCCCAAGAACTTCACTCCAGCTTCCTGAACCGGCTCTACACAAGTCGTGATTTCGAAGCCGGTCTGGTGAATCTTATGAAGGAGCGCTATGAGGTAAGGAGTTATGCCTCTCTTGTACCTTTGTCATGTAGTAGCCACCAAGGGCCGGTTCAACGTAGCTTAACTTAAACCGGGACTTAATATCAAACTCAAACGTCTCAAACTTTATTGATGTAGCCCCCAAGGGCCGGTTCAACTTAGCATAGTTAAACCGGGACTATAAGTTGTATCACCATAGCAAAACATGTTTGAGCAATTAGCCATTAGCCCCCAAGTGCCAAGTTGAATACCTGTATTGAGCTTGGGACTTCATGATGAAACAACTAACGTGATCTCTTTTTTATCAGAGTGAGATATGCCAACAAACCGGACAGCTCAATGACCTTCGTGCCAATCTGAAGACCCAACAAGCAAAAGCCTCCAAGGCCAAGGATGAGTTGAAAACCGCCTTGACCACTATGGAGCAGCTCAAGGAGTGGTTTAAATCTGAGCAGGCCAACTGGGAGACAGAGAAGGCCGGGTTGCTAAAACGGGCTGAAGATGCTGAAGCAGCTCTTAAACCGGTGACAGAAGAGCTCACCGGACTAAGGCACCAGATTAATGCCATGACCTCTGCGATCTTTGGTAAGAGATGTTTCACCAAGGTTTGTGATTACTATTCCGTTTTGACATTTCCGCCGGTTTAACCTGAACTTCTTAAACCGGTATAGGGAAGCGTATTGCTCATCTGGGCTCGGACATGCGGAAGAAGCTCAAGGCCGCGTATACGCTGATTGAGCAACTGTATACCGGCACCCAACGAGTCATATGTGCGACGTCGTAAGATAACACAGCTCCGTCTTTGATCAAAGATACGCTGGACCGGCTATCCATGATCCCGGCACAACTTGAAGAGTTGAAACGATCCGCGGCCCGGGCTGGCACTTTATTGGCTCTAATTCGCGCCAAAGCATGGATAGCGGACCTTGATCCGGCTGACATAGCCAAGGGCTTCCCCAGCGCTCAAGAAAAGGGCGAAGCTTTCGATAATGATGCCCTCAAACAGATAACAAAGGAGATGCGTCCTCTGGCAAGTCAACTGGCAGCAGAAGCCAACCTGGCGGTTTACCGCTCTTTCTATGATGCAAACAACAGGCGGGTGGAAGTTGTCATTTCGGAAGTGCAGAACCTTGTTCCCCCAATCCGTAAGCACACTTATGCCCCTGACGTTGATCCGGCTGAGCTTATAAGTGAAGAGGCTATCTTTCAGGCTTTAACCCGGATTGACTGGTCCACCAATGACTTCCGGCCATTGGGTGATGAGGAGGAAGAAGCTGATCCGACGCCAGACGACCCATCTTCTTCACGTCAACCCGGCAAGGAAGCTTAATCCGTCAAGCCGGTTGATGCATCATAAGCTGCTAGCCATGACGCCATTCAAAATGTTGGGCCTCTGAATGCCTTGTAATAGAATAGCCATTACGTTTGTTTTGAATATGCCTTTGTGCCTTCAATCTGCAACCTTTGCGCATAGGTGCTGATACTTTTGATTGAATAATCGAAACCTTCAATCTATATCACCTGCAGTCACAAATTCTTAAACTGCCACGGCGGCTTGTGTCGCCAGCCGGCTTGTGACGTTCATATTTATATATAATGAAATATTGAGGTATATGATCAAAATTTTGTGATACAAAAATACCTACCAGCGTCGGGCATGAAGTTGGTTTAGCCAACCTTGAAGCGGAGGTTGTATAAACCATTACCGTCAAAGGAGAAAACAGCTCCTGTGTTTAGAATGCTGGTTTACCATGTAAACCATGCCGGGTCATGTTAAGCCCCCTGTTACTCCACAATGGGATGTCAACAGAAAATGTAAAACCGGAAAAGTTATCTCCGGATTAAAAATAGACCGAATTCCGTCAATGGAGTGTTATCGGTTTTTTTAAAGTGTTATCGGTTTAAGAGTGCAACAAAAAATCCAATAACAGTTATGAAAAAAATATGGAAGCAAAGGCAATGATAAAACCATTTGCAAAAATGAGGCTTTACTGAGCCGATCAGATGGTGTTACCATGGTCAGACATGACCAAGCTCCCAATGAGGTGTAGCTATGGCTCGAGCCAACCAGGTCCCCAACTGAAACCGTGGCATGACGCCGATCAAGTGGCGTGGCAATGGTTCGGGTTCGACCAAGCCCCCAAGTGACTCTATGGCCTTAGGCCGATCAAGAGGCATAACAGGTTCAGATTTAACCATGTCCCCAAATGATCTGGTGGCTTTCGCCCATCAAGAGGTGTTGCATTGGTTCGGATACGACCAAGCCCCCAAGTCATATCTAAAAGCTTTCGAAAAGCAAGCTCAAGGGGTAAACCGAAGGCCGTTTTAAGACAACAACTCCATGTACCCAAACCGGATGTTTACAGAAGGATACCCCGCTTTAGCCGAGGCTCCGGTTTTATTGCTTTTATTCATAATATATACATTGTCATAATATGTACATAAGGAGAGCCGATGGCTCAGGTATAATAAGGCCGAAGATGAGCTATGTTCCACGGCCTGTTGGTTTCCTCTTCTGACGTGCGTGAGTCTTTATGCTCCCGAACATCGATCAGATAGTATGACCCGTTGTGCAGATTCTTGCTGACCACAAAAGGCCCTTCCCAAGGTGGGGATAGCTTGTGCATATCTGTCTAGTCTTGAATGAGCCAAAGCACCAAGTCTCCTTCTTGAAAGGTTCTGGTTCTGACCCGTCGACTGTGATACCGACGAAGATCCTGCTGGTAAATCGCCGAGCGAGCAGCCGCCATATCTCGTTCTTCATCCAACCGATCCAAAGCGTCCTGCCGTGCTATCTCGTTATCTGCCTCAACATAGGCCGCCACACGAGGTGAGTCATGACGGATATCGCTGGGGAGGACCGCCTCCGCTCCATAGACCATAAAGAACGGTGTGTATCCAATGGATCTGTTAGGGGTAGTATTTATACTCCATAACACAGACGGTAGCTCTTCTACCCAACAGCCCGGCGTCCTCTGTAAAGGGACCATAAGCCGGGGCTTGATACCTCTCAGGATCTCCTGATTAGCTCGTTCTGCTTGACCATTGGACTGTGGGTGAGCTACTGAAGAAACGTCAAGCCGGATGTGCTCACGTTCACAAAACTCCTTCATGGCACCTTTGGACAAATTGGTACCATTATCTGTGATGATACTGTGTGGAAAACCAAACCGGAAGATCACCCTTTTGATGAACTGAACCGCCGTGGCCGCATCACACTTGCTAACAGGCTCTGCCTCGACCCACTTTGTAAATTTGTCAACTGCCACCAACAAGTGTATCTTCTTGTCCTTGGACCTTTTAAAAGGTCCAACCATGTCCAGCCCCCAAGTCGCAAACGGCCATGTAATTGGAATTATCCTCAATTCTTGGGCCGGTATATGAGCACGTCTAGAAAACTTCTGGCAACCATCACATCGCCTGAACAGATCTTCCACATCAGCATGGGCAGTCAACCAATAAAAACCATGGCGGAATGCCTTAGCCACCAAGGATTTTGAACCGGCGTGGTGATCACAGTCCCCTTCGTAGATCTCACGCAATGTTCCACAGCCTTCCTCAGGGGACACACAGCGCTGAAACGCCCCTGACACACTGCAATGATGCAACTCGCCATTAACAATGGTCATAGACTTAGACCGCCGAACTATCTGTCGGGCCAACGTCTCATCTTCTGGTAACTCTCCCCGGCTCATGTATGCCAAATAAGGGAGCGTCCAATCCGGAATGACATGCAGGGCTGCCACCAACTGAGCCTCCAGATCAGGAATAGCCAAATCTGCTTCATCGAGAAGCTTGACTGACGGGTTGTGCAGTACATCAAGGAAGACATTGGGCGGGACCGGTTTGCGTTGAGAGCCCAACCGGCTTAAAGCGTCCGCCGCTTCGTTCTTCCGACGATCCACATGGTCCACCTGATAGCCTTTAAAATGTCCTGCAACATCATCCACCTCCCGACGATATGCAGCCATGAGTGGGTCTTTGGAATCCCAAATGCCAGACACCTGTTGGGCCACCAAGTCCGAGTCACCGAAGCACTTAACCCGGCTTAGATTCATCTCCTTAGCCATCCGAAGACCATGGAGCAAGGCATCATACTCAGCTGCATTGTTAGTACAAGGGAACATCAAGCGGAGGACGTAACAAAACATGTCACCTCATGGGGAAGTTAACACGACTCCAGCCCCCGAGCCTTCCAACTGCCTGGACCCGTCAAAGTGGATGGTCCAATAGGTATGATCCGGCTTTTCTTCAGGCGCTTGAAACTCCGTCCAATCATTAATGAAATCCACAAGTGCCTGGGATTTTACTGCCGTCCGAGGCACATACTTTAAACCGTGCGACCCAAGCTCTATAGCCCACTTAGCAATCCGGCCAGTCGCCTCCCGGTTCTGTTTGATATCACCTAAGGGAGCTGAACTGACCACCGTGATGGGATGCCCTTGAAAATACTACTTCAACTTCCGGCTTGCCATAAAAACTCCATACACCAGCTTCTGCCAATGCGGATATCTCTGCTTGGACTCAATAAGTACCTCGCTGATATAATAAACCGGATGTTGAACCGGATGCTCCTTCCCTGCCTCCTTCCGCTCTACCACAATGGCCATGCTAACTGCCCTGGCATAGCAGCAACATATAGCAGAAGCGGCTCCTTGTCGATGGGAGCGGCGAGTACAGGCGGGTTGGCCAATTGCCGCTTTAAGTCCTCCAATGCTTCATCGGTGGCTGGACTCCAGACAAACTGATCCGTCTTTTTCAGCATCTGGTACAAAGGAATAGCCTTCTCTCCGAGGTGGCTGATAAACCGGCTTAGCGCGGCAATCCGGCCCGCCAAACGCTGGACATCATTAATACACTTGGGCTTGGCCAAGGAGGTGATAGCCGTAATCTTCTCCGTATTAGCTTCAATCCCCCTGTTGGACACAAGGAAACTCAATAACTTGCCTGCCGGAACACCGAAAGCACATTTGGCCGGGTTAAGCATCATCTTGTACACCCGCAAGTTGTCAAAGGTTTCTTTCAAATCATCAATCAGTGTTTCCTTCTTCCTTGACTTAACCACAATATCATCCACATAAGCATGCACGTTACGGCCGATCTATTCATGCAAGCAATTCTGTATGCAACGCTGATAAGTTGCTTGGGCGCTCTTGAGCCCAAAAGGCATAGACACATAGCAGAAGGCTCCAAAGGGAGTGATAAACGCTGTCTTCTCTTGGTCCTTAACCGCCATTTTGATCTGATGATATCCAGAATATGCATCCAAAAAGCTCAAACGTTCACAACCCGCCGTAGCATCAATAATCTGGTCAATGCGGGGGAGGGCAAAAGGATCAGCTGGACAAGCCTTGTTAAGATCTGTGTAATCCACACACATGTGCCAAGTGCCGTTTTTCTTAAGGACCCGCACCGGATTAGCAAGCCACTCTGGGTGGAAAACTTCAATGATAAAACCTGCTGTTAAAAGCCTGGCAATCTCCTCTCCAATGGCCTTACGCCTCTCCTCGTTGAACCGGCGAAGGAACTGCTTTACCGGTTTGTACTTGGGATCAACATTAAGAGTGTGATCAGCGAGTTCCCTCGGTACACCTGGCATGTCAGAAGGATTCCATGCAAAAATGTCCCGATTCTCACGAATGAACTCGATGAGCGCGCTTTCCTATTTAGGATCCAAGTTGGCACTGATGATGAACTGCTTGGACGAATCACCGGGTATGAAGTCAACAAGTTTAGTCTCATCCGCCGATTTAAACTTCAGGGCCGGATCGTGCTCTGTAGTTGGCTTCTTCAACGGGGTCATATCCGCCGGATCAACATTATCTTTATAGTACTTTAGCTCTTCGGTGGCACAAACCGACTCTGCGTAAGCCGCATCACCTTCCTCACACTCTAAAGCGATCTTGCGGCTCCCATGAACCGTTATCGTCCCTTTGTGACCCGGCATTTTTAGCTGCAAATAGACATAACAAGGTCGTGCCATGAACTTGGCATAAGCCGACTGCCCAAACAGGGCGTGGTAAGGACTTTGAATTTTCACCACTTCAAACGTCAATGTTTCCGATCTGGAGTCATGTTCATCCCCAAAGGCCACCTCCAGAGCTATTTTACCAACCGGATATGCTGACTTGCCAGGCACCACACCATGAAACACTGTATTGGACGGCTTGAGATGTTTATCTGCTAACCCCATACGACGGAAGGTCTCATAGTACAGGATGTTGATGTTGCTCCCTCCGTCCATAAGGACCTTGGTGAACTTGTATCCTCCCACCTGAGGTGCCACCACTAGGGCTAGCTGACCTGGATTGTCAACCCGGGGAGGATGATCCTCTCTACTCCACACAATAGGCTGCTCTGACCAGCGTAGGTAATGAGGCACGGCCAGTTCAACAACGTTGACCGCCCGCTTCTGAAGTTTCCGGTCCCGCTTGTCCAAGCTAGTGGTGAAGACGTGATACTGTCCACCGTTCAACTGTTTTGGATTGCTCTGATAACCCGACTGCTGCTGCTGTTGCTGATTGTAACCACCTTGGTTGTTCTGATTATTCTGATTGTTCTGATTGTTCTGCCCGTCCGGATTACCATTAAACCCTGGACCGGAATTTCCTCCACCGTAACCCGGGCCGGACCCTGAACCGCCGCCGGGGCCTTGATCATACCGGAAAGCATTAGAACTTTTGAACTCCTGCATAATGTAACAATCCTTCCAGAGGTGGTTTGCTGGCGCCTCCTTCGTCCCATGCTTCGGACAGGGTTGATTAAACAGATAATTCAACCGGTCCGGATTGTGATTAGGCGCACCACCTCGGTTCGGCTGTTTACCCTTGCGCCGTTGGCCCTTGTCCTGCGCGTTGGTGTTGGCTACGAAGCCCATGTTACCATTCGCCTTACGCTTGTTCCCTCCATTACCTGCCGAGTGATGCTGCTGGCCTCTGGAGTTGCTGTTCTGTTTTCCCTTCCCTGTTTCATCCTCCTCCTCGGACTCGGGATCCTTGGTACTATCAGAATCAGCATACTTCACTAAAACGCCCATGAGAGTGCCCATGTCATTGCAAAAACGCTTCATGCGACCCAGCTTCAATTTTAAAGGTTTGAACCGGCAGTTGCCCTCTAGGGTTAAGACTGCAGAATCAGCGTTGATCCGGTCTGAAGAATGTAGAACTTCTGAAACGCGGCGTACCCAATGGGTTGTGGATTCCCCCTGAGCCTGGACACAAGCCGCCAAGTCCACCACGGACATGGGCTGCTTACAGGGATCTTTGAAATTCTGAATGAACCGGGTCCGCAACTGGGTCCATGAACTGATGGAATTGGGCGGCAAGTTTTTCAACCAAGTACGGGTCGTGCCTTCAAGCAACATGGTGAAATACTTCACGCACGCAGCTTCATCCACATCCAGCATCTCCATGGCCATCTCATAGCTTTCTACCCATGCTTCTGGAGCCAGATCGGCGGTATAATTGGGCACCTTGAGTGGCCCCTTGAAATCTTTGGGCAAATGTACATTGCATAAAGCGGGGACGAGGCAAGGTACCCCCAAAGAGCTAGATGTAACTCCAGGCTCGAAGATAGTCGGACGAACCGGCGCAAGCGGATAATCCTGATGCTGTGCTGCTAACTCGGCCTCCCTACGTTCCCTGGCCCGGTCCACCACCTCTTGAGCGTTTTCGAAACCACCCGTCGGGTTGTTGCCGCGGGGTGCACCGCGCTGCGCATTACTTGACACGGCCGGTTCATCTGCGTGTCTGCTATAGCTCCGGCTCGGGCGGGGGGTGGAGTGGATCCGATCGCGGCTGTATGAATACGCTTCCTGTTGGACCAGAGCCGTCCTAAGGAGCTCTTTGACCCGGCGTGTTTCTACCGCCTGTGGTGAGTCGCCTTCGATTGGAATCGCCTCCAACCGCGCCGCAGCCGCAACAAGGTTATCCATCGGGTTGGAGTAGTGACCTGGAGGTGTTTGCACAGCCTGAGGCGCGCCGGCATGATGGCGAGGTAGATCTACCACACGGGGCGGAATCAGCGCGCCCGTCCCAGGTGCTTCCGCCCGGTTTACCACTGGCGGATTACTGGTCCCTGCTCCTGGGGTGTTGAAGAGGTCTCTTCCCTCGAAAACCAAGGGCAAACGGGATCTGTATTTCCTTTTCATGACTTCCTGCGATGCATTCTGATCCAGCATGAGCCTATAAGCCTGCGCATCCAAAGCGGCCCGCTCTGCCACCATCCTAGCGTCTGTAGCTGCCAGATCCGCTTTAGCCTGAGTGATTTGCTCCTTCACCTTTGCAATCTCTGCATTTTGCAGATCTTGATCTGCCGGGTTAGCCTCTGCCATGAGCACAACCAATGCATCAAATAGTTCTGATAAAACTTGAGCCGGCGGGCGCGCAGGGCCTCCTACCCCGGCTGCCATCGCTGCTGTTGAACCGGCGACCATTGTCGCGGCGGTCGAAGAGTGAAGCGTCGCTTGTGTACCGGCCATGAATATTCCAACCCGGTTGGGCGGATCAAAGGGGTCAGGAATACTGTCACCGTCGGAACAGCCCTCAATCAGGCCATCTTGCAGCTGGTACAGAGATTCAGTTTCCCCAGTCGACGACTCGTCATCCGAGTAGACAACGGTTTCGGATGCCGATCCGTCCTTATAGTTTCTTCCGTGGAGGACTCCCATGAAAGCACGCTTGACAGCCGGTTTAGCCAGGGCAGGTTTCGTCCGCTGAGCCGTCTCGATGTGGTCGGTGCAGATATCCGGCTCAGGCCCTGGCTCATCGATCTTGCCGATGAACATGTGTATGCCACCAAAGGGGACCCGGTACCCGTACTCAATTGAGCCGGCCTCGGGGCCCCAGCCTGCATCGTCGATGTAGAGCTTGCCGCGACGACTCTTGGTCATCCGGCCCACAGCATAGCCTTCGAGTCCTTCGAACTTGCCATCTAAGATCAGCAAACCATCGTGCGATAGCCCCACGGTGGGCGCCAACTGTCGTGGAACTGTCACGGCAGATGTCCTCATGAAAGGACTTAGTCACGGGGCCATCGTACGGGTTAACTTAGAGGGGTTAAAGCGGACGCAAAGGACACAAGAGTTTATACTAGTTCGGCCCCTTCGATGAAGGTAAAAGCCTACGTCTAGTTTGTGATGGGATTGATGTGATCTCGGCGACTAGGGAGCAAATAGCTTCGCCTAACCCTCGAGTTGTTGTTGTCTGTCCCTAAACCGCCGCCTGGTCGTCCCCTTATATACACGGGTTGGCGTCCGGCCGGTCTACAGAGTCCCGAGGCCGGCTCATACAAGTGTCCGACTCGATCTCTCCTTTCTCTCATCTTACAACACAAGTTACATAGTTATGGCGGTTTTACCATTATGGGCCCTAATTCGCCCCTGGGCTCCGGGCCTCTAAGCTCTATGGCGAATCGCCACCTTCTGAATCTTCGTGGGCTCCAATTATGGCTGAGGGTGAACCGGCCCCTCCAGGGCGGTTTATATTCAGTAGTTACATCCCCAACAGTTACTATATTGATTTGATTGAGCATTGTTAAATTATTCATGTCGCATTCATGCATACATTTGTTATATCTTTGGTCCGAACTGTCTTGCGAGTACTTTCAAAGTACTCACCTGGCTTGTTGATTTGGCCAGATGCTGACGAAGGCGATCTTATGGATTAAGAGTTCGATAGCGAGTCCGACGCCTAGAGGAATCCCAGTCAGCCTCGTGCGACCCCTGGATTAGTCACTGTATTATATTCGCTTCCGCTACCCAAATAAATTCACCGAGCCTCACCTCGAAGCTCGATGAGACGCCAGTGCTGGAGTCATATCATCCACTCCATTGTGTTATTCCATTGCTTTACCTCGAGTCAGTAGTATGCCACCACTCCACTGTGCCATTTCCGCCACTATGTATAATTATTGGCGTGCTTGTAATAATTTGTTGAGCAAGATCAGCTCGACCCTGTAATATATTTTATGCTACTGGCTTATTGTATCAAGATTTTTTCTACTAGTGAGGAGGATTTTCCTCACACTGGAATTTATAGGTCGGTTCCTCAATAAATATTTTTTTATTGGAAAACCGGTCCTGACAAGCTTGGTATCAGAGCCAGGCTGACTGTAGGAAGCCACTAGGTGCGATCGCTAATCGGTTATTATCATATAGAGCTATTACTTAATTTTACAAATGTAGTCAATTTCTGACAGTCAACATAAATTTATGATTTGACTACTCAGGATTTTTGCCTACTTTTGTAGATGGCTGGCAATGACTGCGAGTCACAAATGTTCGCCAACATGCCCGATGGGTTCGTCAAGCTTCTTTCCTTCATCGTCCAAGTCGCGATCGGGCCATCTGTGCGCCCAGTCTTCTCACTCTCTCAGCACAAGGTCAATGACCGTCTAACCATGCACCAAGCCGCGGTGCAATTCAAGGGAGGGCGAGTTGAGCGTTTCCGGTTCTTGGGGAGAGCCATGCCCACGGAGAAGCATGCACTGCAGATGGCAGCCCGTGAGGCGATAGCTCGTCTCAGGGATACCCTTCCTTCGATGAAGACTCGTCGTTACCGCTACCTGCCATGTCACATGCCACACACCTGCCACTACGCGTTCTCTGGACCCAGAGGAGAACGAGATGAAGCTTTTGAGATGCTTATCGAATATCTCCGGGCTTTGGAGGCAGCCTTCGACAACCTGGTGGACGACTTTGTAGCTGCCCGCATGGACTCAGTCCATGGATGTGCCGCCAACAGGGGGGAGCTCCTGCGCACCGCACTGCCACTGACTTTCGTCTCATCATTAGCATCTTTTGCTCCTACTTCTCTCACTACTACTCGTCGCCTGCCTACCACGGAGGAGTTCAACCATGTCATTGCGCCTACTCCGGTTCGTTCTGCACCACCCCGTGTGCCCGCTCATGTTCGATTTGTCCCGCATAGGGCACCTGCTCCACCAACTCAACGCAGCACTTCACGTCTGGAGCCTATCACCAAAGATGTAACGCCCCGGATTCAATGCGCCAGGTGTCTGTCAGTTATTCGCCATCCTTTCCATGCCATTTGCTTGCGTGTTGCACTTTTCCATGTCATCATATGCATTTCATATTATGTCATCATGTGCATCGCATTTGCATACGTGTTCGTCTCATGCATCCGAGCTTTTTCCCCGTTGTCCGTTTCGCAATCCGGCACTCCTATGTCCCCCGGCGCCCCCTTTTGCCTCTTTTCGTGTGCGGGTGTTAAACGATCTCGGAATGGACCGAGGTTTGTCAAGCGTCCTTGGTATACCACGGGTAGACCGCCTGTCAAGTTTCGGATCATTTGGAGGTCGTTTGGTACTCCAACGGTTAACCGGGTAACCGCAAAGCCCTCTTTTGTTGCAGCCCAACTCCCCTTTCAAAGTGGCCCAAAACCCAGCAAACTCCCCTCCATGCTCTCGGTCGTTCGATCACGATCGTGTGGGCGAAAACCGCTCCTCATTTGGACTCTCCTAGCTCCCTGTACCTATAAATATGCCTCCCCCGTCCAAATCCGGGTCCCGAAACCCTAGCAATCTCCTCCCCGCGCAGCCGGACATGTCCACCCCGGTCGGACGCATCTCCGCCGCCGCCCGCGACCAACGGGGGCCTGCCATGTGGCCGCCGCCGCCTTCCGCACCGCCGGCCCGCTCGGCCCGGAGCGGGCCCGCCGAGCCCATCCGACGTCGCCCCGTCCCCGCGCGTCCTCCGCCGCCCGCGCCGCCGTCTCCGTTCACCTCGTCGCCGGATCCGGCGGGTGGTATGAGATCCACCCGCCCGGCCAACCAAACGCCTCCCTGTGCCCCGGATCCCCTCATCCCGCACCACCTCGTCCCGGTTGACTTTCTTCCCCCTAGTTTTTCTCGAAGTCCCCAGTTTTTGTAATTATCATGCCATATTCATCATGCCATAACTCTTCATCCGTAGCTCCATTTTGTGCGTATAATATGTCAAATTGTTCTCCTCGACGACTACATAATTTCATCTCATTACATGATTTTCATTTGAGCTCATCTTGATGCCCGAAATGCTGTTAGAAGAGGGCTATGTGTTGTTAGTTTCAGATTCTTATCAGAACTTGCACTTTTGTCATTTTTGCCATGATTGATGTGTGCATCCTATGAACTTGAGTCCTACATGTGTTTTGTACCGTGCCATGCCATCTCTATAGGGGTGTATGCCATGTATTATTGTGATCTCTGTGGTGACTAGCACAAGCATGCAAACTAGGCTTCATGATGTTGCTGATTTCAGCCCCTGTTCTGCTTTTATTTTTATGCCATGTTAACTTGATGCTACCGAGAGATCTATGCTTATTTTCAGATACTTCAGTAAGGATGTTTTGAACATATGGTTATTATCTATCCATCCAAGCTCTTGTTTGCAATTATGGAGTAATCTAGCTTGAGTCAATCGAGCTCTACTTTTGCTATAAAATGTTTCCTGGCAGGTTGTTTACGGCTATGATGTTGTTATTGCCATGTATGGCTTCTATGCCATGTCTTCTTACCGTTGGTTGCCTTGCCATGCCATGTATTGCTCTGTGGTGAGTGGTTCAAGCTCACCAACATGCCTACTAATTGTTGTTCCTGCCATGTATGAATCTATCATATAACTAGCCATGTTTACATGGGTGCCATCATATTTATTGATCCTTTTTAGCTCATGGTCAGTAAAGGACTTTTGTTCTATGCAATTAGTAGATTCATGCCATGCCTTTTTTTGCCATGATAAGTTCCTGTAACATGTTGTTTGATAGCTCTAAACATTGCAACCCGATGTTATTTCTGCTAAAGTCTGAAACTGTTATTATTTGCAATCTTGCCATGTGTGTTTGAGCATGTTCTAGTGGTTTCTGGAGATAGCTCAGTGTTCATGTTTTGTCATGATTTACCTGTACGTCATGCCCATGCCTTTTTATTATGTTGGGATGCTGAAGCTTGTTGTTTTGATGCTTGCAATATGCCTAGTTGTTGTTTTGGACAGATTGTTGTCATATCTTGTATAGGGTGTATGTCTTTAACCGTTGCTCCGTTTTGAGTGTGCTTTATATGAAACTTGCTTGATTTTGCATGTAGCTTCATATTATCATGTTGCATCCTTGTTTTGAGGTTTTTGCTTGATGTTTGTATGCATTTTGCATCAATGCCATGTTTAACTTGCTTTGCTCATATCTTCTAGCCCGTAGCTCCGAATCTAATGAACTTTATATGTAACTTGACTAGAATTTCATGTAGATCATCTTGGTGCATCTTAAAATGCTGATTAACAAATTGAACAGAAGGTTTATTCAGATCTGGACCAATTTCTAAATTTGCATATGAGGACTTACCAGAATTGTTATATGTTGCTTCCGGCCTCATTTAAACTTGCTTTGATGTGTTGCTCTTGTTTGCATCATCTGTTGCCATGAGTAGCTGCATGTAGCTTTGTCATGCATCATGCTTGTTGTGCCTCATGTCTTGTTCATGTGTGGTGTGTTTACTTTGTGGTGTGCTTCTTTTCGATAGTTCCCGTTTCGTTGCGATCGTGAGGATTCGTTCGTCTACGCTTGGCTTCATCTTCTTCATGGACTCGCTCTTCTTCCTTGCGGGATTTCAGCCAAGATGACCGCTACCCTAGATCTCACTACTATCATTGCTATGCTAGTTTCTTCGTTCTTTCGCTATGCTGCGCTACCTATCACTTGTTCCTCAAGCCTCCCAAATTGCCATGTCAGCCTCTAACCTTTTGCACCCTTCCTAGCAAACCGTTGTTTGGCTATGTTACCGCTTTGCTCAGCCCCTCTTATAGCGTTGTTAGTTGCAGGTGAAGATGAAGTTTGTTCCTTGTTGGAACATGGAGATGTTGTTCCTTGTTGGAACATGTTTACTTGTTGGGATATCACAATATCTATTGTTTAATTAATGCATCTATATACTTGGTAAAGGGTGGAAGGCTCGGCCTTATGCCTGGTGTTTTGTTCCACTCTTGCCGCCCTAGTTTCCGTTATATCGGTATTATGTTCCCGGATTTTGCGTCCCTAACGCGGTCGGGTGATTTATGGGACCCCCTTGACAGTTCGCTTTGAATAAGACTTTTCCAGCAAGGCCCAACCTTGGTTTTACATTTGCCTCACCTAGCCCTTTTTCCCTTGGGAGTCGCGCTCTCAAGGGTCATCTTTATTTTACCCCCCGGACCAGTGCTTCTCCAAGTGCTGGCCCAAACCGAGCGATGTCCGGCGCCCCCTGGGCAATCAGGGTCTATGCCAACCCGACGTCTTGCTCATCCGGTGTGCCCTGAGACCGAGATATGTGCAGCTCCTATCAGGATTTGTCGGCACATCCGGGCGGCTTTGCTGGTCTTGTTTGATTGCTGTCGAAATGTCTTGTAGTCGGGATTCCGAGACTGATCGGGTCTTCCCGGGGAGAAGGAATATCCTTCGTTGATCGCGAGAGCTTATCATGGGCTAAGTTGGGACACCCCTACAGGGTACAAACTTTCGAGAGCCGTGCCCGCGGTTATGTGGCAGATGGGAATTTGTTAATATCCGGTTGTAGTAAACTTGAAGCAAACTCTCCTAAAATACACCAACCGTGTGCGTAACCGTGAGTGTCTCTTTTCGGGGCTGATCGAGAGGAGAACACAGTTTCTGGGTTATGTCTGACGTAAGTAGGAGTTCAGGATCACTTCTTGATCATTACTAGTTGACGACCGTTCCTTTGTTTCTCTTCTCGCTCTCATTTGCGTTGGTTAGCCACCATATATGCTTAGTCGCTGCTGCAACCTCACCACTTTACCCTTCCTTTCCCACTTAAGCTTTGCTAGTCTTGATACCCATGGTAATGGGATTGCTGAGTCCCCGTGGCTCACAGATTACTACACCACCAGTTGCAGGTACAGGTTTGCGATGATCATGACGCGAGAGCGAGGTTTGCTTGTTTTGGAGTTCTTCTTCTGCTTCTTCTTCGATTAGGGGATAGGTTCCAGGTCGGCAGCCTGGGCTAGCAGGGTGGATGTCGTTTGAGCTTCTGTTTATGTTTCATCCGTAGTCGGATGTTGCTCTTGTATATGATGTTGATGTATTCTTGTGGCACTCGTGCCTTATGTATGTATCCCCATCTATTATGTAATGTTGATGTAATGATATCCACCTTGCAAAAGTGTTTCAATATGCGGGTCTATCCTTGGTGGGACCGTCGAGTTCCTTTTGGATAGGGTCGCATATTGGGCGTGACAGAAGAGGAGGTTGAGTCCCCAGCCTCACTGCGCCTCACCCTTGGCAGGCCAAGGGAAATCCTTACCATCTCCGACTGAGTACGCTTAGCCGCCATGCGATGTACCGACTTGTGTGATATGTTTATATGTACATAAGCTGTGAGAAGTAGCTTGTTTGCGCATCATGTAGGAACTGGAGGAGTGCACTAGCCTAAATAACATGTCAGGAATATGTACGCATATCCTGAGTGATGTATTGTATAATTACTGCTTGCGCGTAAGATATGTAATGAGCAGTCCTTCTCCGTGCGCAAACGTTTATTCGCTTGAAAATTCTTGGAGCATTTGCGACTTATTCCGTCTTCATGAATTTATTGACTTTTGCGACTCAAATTTCTTTTCTTATGAATTTCACAAAATATGTCCCCAGAGTGAACAATGTCTCGTCCTTGGACGCACTCCATGCCAACTCCGCCAGAGCAAAATTATGACACACAACCCAACAACAATTTCACACAGGGGCAGTCAAGTCAACGGGACAGTGAAACTGCACTTCCCCAAATGTGCCGTCTTTATGAGCAAAGTCAGCAGCAACATGAGGAAATGATGAACCAAGTCATCAATATGGGAAATCACCGTGGACAGTTTCAGCAGCAATCAAAGTTATCCGAGCTACAAAAGACGCGTCCCCAAACATTTTCTCACACTCACAGACCTCTTGAAGCTGAAGACTGGCTTCGAGACATGGAAAGAAAATTAATTATTGCCTAGTGTTCAGATCTGGAAAAGTGCTATATGCACCGCACTATCTCACTGGAGCAGCCGCATCATGGTGGGAAAATTTCCTACGCATGCACCCCAACGAAAATAATATAACATGGGAGGAGTTTAAAGAAAGTTTTCGTGGGGCACATATTCCTAAGAGTCTTATGAAGATCAAAAAGAGAGAATTTGATGACCTCAAGGAAAGGACAATGACGTTGTTAGAATACAACAGTCAGTTTACTCTGCTGTCTTGCTACGCCAACGAGGAGCGTATGTCTGAAAGCAAGAAGACGGAAAAATTTCTAGACGGACTGACGCCCGTGCTTAAATGCCAACTGGTCGTGCACACCTTTCCAGATTTTAATACGCTGGTGGATAAGGCCGTTACCTTGGAGAATGAGAGACGCAGCTTAGAAGATTTCCGCAAGCGGAAGAGGGACCAGACTAATCATGCCCGCAACCACCGCAGCAAGACAGATGTTCAGAAAAACTCGACACCCAAACCCACGACAAGCGTCTCACGTCCAATCAAGAATTTTCATGAAAGGGACAAGGAGTTCACATACCGCCCAGGCGTTACCTGTTACACTGGTGGAGAAGAAGGGCACTATGCCAAGCAGTGCCCCAAGCCAAGGAACTCGACCCCAAAGCCGAACAACGGAGGCAATAATTCGGCGCCAAAGCGCAACAATTTCAACCCAAATAACAACCACAGGAAGGGTCATCTGAACCACGTGACCAAAGAGGAAGCACATAATGCCCCAGATATCGTACTCGGTACGTTTCCTGTCAACACAATACCTGCCATGGTTTTGTTTGATTCTGGAGCTTCTCACTCTTTCATTTCGAAAACTTTTGCATCGCAAAATAATTTTTCGATGCTTCCCTTGGAAAAATCTATGATCGTCAAGTCCCCTGGAATTAAGCAAGTTACCCAGAGTTATTGCCAGGGAGTGATTATTGAGTTTGAAGGGTTGAAGTTTCACGCAAATCTTATCGTGTTGGAAAATAAAGGACTGGATGTCATCCTAGGGATGGATTGGTTAACCACCAACAAAGGTTTTATTGACAGCTTCAACCGGACCGTGATTCTCACCCACCACCACGGGAAGACCATAAAAGTCTCAGCCAAGGAAAGAAAAATATCCCGGCAACCAAGATTGAACAAAGTGGATATTCCTGAATTGAGCAAGGTTCCAGTAGTGTGTGAATTTCCAGACGTATTTCCCGAAGAACTACCAGGCATGCCACCTGACCGAGAGATAGAATTCAGCATTGAGCTAGCACCAGAACCACCGCCATATACAAGAAACCATACAGAATGGCACCATCCGAATTGGTAGAACCGAAGAAGCAAATAAAACAATTACTGGACAAAGGTTATATACGAGCCAACTCCTCACCCTGGGGTTCACCAATTTTATTTTCCAAAAAGAAGGATGGAACACTGAGATTGTGCATAGACTATCGAGCGCTTAACATGGTCACGATCAAGAACAAATATCCGATGCCACAGATAAATGATTTATTTGATCAGCTCGCTCAGGCCAAGGTATTCTCAAAGATTGACTTGAGGTCGGGATACCATCAATTAAAAGTGTGAACCGAAGATATTCCCAAGACAGCTTTCACCTCCAGATACGGATTGTATGAGTTCACCGTAATGCCATTCGGACTAACAAACGCCCCAGCAGATTTTGTTCACCTCATGAACAAAGTATTCATGAAGTTTATGGACAAGTTTGTTGTGGTATTTATCGATGACATTCTGGTATACTCCAAGACACCAGAAGAGCACGCTGAACATCTCCGAATTGTACTAGGGGAACTCAGGAAACATCAATTGTACGCTAAATTCAGCAAGTGTGAATTTTGGCTAAGGCAAGTAGGTTTTCTGGGCCATGTACTGACCCAAGAAGGTATTGTTGTAGATCCAGAAATGGTCAAAGCCGTACTTGGCTGGAAGCCACCAGCCAGCGTAAGGGACGTACGAAGTTTCTTGGGAATGGCAGGTTACTACCGAAGATTTATTGAAGGATTCTCCACCATAGCAAAGCCAATGACGCAGCTACTCAAGAAAGACAAGAAGTTTGAATGGACGGAAGCTTGCGGGAAAAGTTTCCAAGAATTAAAAAGGATATTAACGTCAGCACCAGTATTAATTATGCCGGACATACACAAGAATTTTGAGGTATATTGCGACGCATCCCGGAAAGGCCTCGGATGCGTGTTGATGCAAGAAGGCAAGGTAGTCGCATATGTCTCCAGACAACTTCGCAAGCATGAAGAAAATTATCCTACTCATGACCTGGAGTTAGCAGCAGTTATTCATGCACTCAAAGAATGTAGACACTTTTTACTTGGGAACCGTTGTGAGATATACACAGACCATAAGAGCCTCAAGTATATTTTCACACAACCGGAACTGAACTTGAGGCAACGACGCTGGTTGGAACTAGTGAAGGATTATGACGATGGAATCCACTACCACCCAGGTAAAGCAAATGTAGTGGCAGACGCTCTAAGTCGGAACCCTAGCCCAAACGACGACGGCCTGCCAAACCTGAGGCCTGAATTTTGGCAGGAGTTTGCTAAGCTCAACTTGTTGGTAGTCACCAAAGGCAGCGTATCAAATTTAGAAATACAGCCTACCCTAATGGAAACAATCAAAGAGGGTCAACATGGACACCCCAGCATTGAAGGCATTAAACGAAAAGTGAGTTTGGGCAAGGCCCCGGAATTCATTATCGATAAGCAGGGAATATTATGGTACGGGGATAGACTTTGCGTACCAAATATCAAGGAACTTAAACAACAGATCTTAGCTGAAGGGAACACCGCCCCGTATTCGATAAATCCCGGAGGGACAAAGATGTACAAGGATATTCAGGAAAAATACTGGTGGCACGGTCTAAAAAGGGACATAGTGTCACAGCCCCAGATCAGCCCTAGAGCTTGCTTGTAATCAGTGGCATTGCATCCATGCATGATGTTTAATTTTCATGAAAATTTGAAATGGGGATGACCAAGCCCTAGCACCAAAAACAATTCAGATAGGTTCAACTAAGAAATATTTTTCAATGAACCAAATGGCCTTCAAAAATATTCAGCATTTTTGGAAAAATGCTGGAAACAGTAACCAGAGATGTTGCACATTTCTCCATGACATTTGGACTTTTGAATTAATTCATATGGTATTTGCATTTGGGCATTTAAATACTATAAAATATTTTAAATGCTCAAATAATCATAAACTGAAATGTTTGTTGTTGGAAATATTCCAAACAGTGACATTGACCAGTTTCATGATTTTTGGAAATGCCCTGGCATTTTTATTAAAGCCAAACATAATTACAGAAAATAGAAAATATAAATAAAAGAGAGAGAGCAACTCACCTGAACCTACCCCTCCAGCCCACCTGCGCAGCCAACCGACCGGCCCAGCATTGCAGCTGGCCGGCCCAGCCCAACTCTCCCCACCGTCTTCAACCTCTGCCAGTAGGCAGAGGCGTGTCGACGCCGCGCGCAGGCCACCTCCACCCTGCCTGCTTCACTCCCCCGACGCTCTGGACGCTCCTCGCAGCGCCACGAACCGGGGGGGCGGCGGCCCCCCCCCCCCCCACCGTCTCCACCCTCTGCCAGTAGGCAGGGGCGTGTCGCCGCCGCGCGCCGGCCCCCCCCACCCTTCCTGCTTCCCCCCCCCGACGCTCTGGCCGCTCCTCGCAGCGCCACGAGCCCCCCCCCCCCCACCGTCTCCACCCTCTGCCAGTAGGCAGGGGCGTGTCGCCGCCGCGCGCCGGCCCCCCCCACCCTTCCTGCTTCCCCCCCCCGACGCTCTGGCCGCTCCTCGCAGCGCCACGAGCCCCCCCCCCCCCACCGTCTCCACCCTCTGCCAGTAGGCAGGGGCGTGTCGCCGCCGCGCGCCGGCCCCCCCCACCCTTCCTGCTTCCCCCCCCCGACGCTCTGGCCGCTCCTCGCAGCGCCACGAGCCCCCCCCCCCCCACCGTCTCCACCCTCTGCCAGTAGGCAGGGGCGTGTCGCCGCCGCGCGCCGGCCCCCCCCACCCTTCCTGCTTCCCCCCCCCGACGCTCTGGCCGCTCCTCGCAGCGCCACGAACCGGGGGGGCGGCGGCCCCCCCCCCCCCCAACGCCCCCCCCGTCTCCCCCCCCCCCCCTCGACCCCTGGACCCCGTCGATCTCTCCCTGCCCTGTCTCTCTCCCTCTCTCTCCCGAACCCGAATGAGCTCGCCGACGCTGATCGCCGTACCCGCGGCCACAGCCATCCCCGAGCCTGCCCGACATGCCCCCGAGCTCCGCCTAGTCTCTCTCCCCCTCCTCACCGAACCTCCCGACACCGGAGCGCCCCGAGGCGCCGCCCCGACGCTTTTCCCCTCCTCGGCCACCGAGGATCGCCGCCGTCGAATTCGCCGCCGTTCGGTCTTCCCCGAGCCCGCCGTCCACCTCTACGGGATCCACGTGAGCTCACCATCCGTTTCCCCCTCTCCCCACGGTCGACTGCTCCCCCTAACCGCACCAACCACCGCACCCGAGAATTCTTCACCGCCGGCCATGGCGCCGCCGTGGCCAGGGCCACCCCAGCTTGCGCCCGAGCACATCACCAAGTTCGCTGCCCTTCCAGGAGCCCGCAGCGCCCCTCCGTTTCCCCTCTAGTGCACCGCAGCGTCGAGCCCGAGCTCGCCCGAGCTCCGGCGGCCGCCTAGGTCGCCGCCGGCGCCGATTCCGGCCGCCCCGAGCTCAATCCACTCCACCAAGAGCTAAGGCTCGTCCTCAGCTCCATTTAGATGCTTTCCCCGATCCATTTGGTGGCCGGAACGGCAAAAACCACTCTCGCCGCCGCGTCGGGCTCGCCGGCGGCTAGACTCCACCAAGAGCTCGTCCTCAGGAACTGAGTTCTGTGTTTGTGATCCATGAAACAGTTACTACCACGCATTGGGATCCTTAATTGACCCTCTCGGCTTCTTAACCATCCTTGTCCTTAGTCCGAGAGTTGCAAGTAGTTCCTGGTGTTTGTAGCATGCTGGGGGCCGCACGCAACGCTGACCTTAGGGGTGGGTTGTGTTGCGGTAGGCACCGTGGCCCGGTGTACCGAGTGCCCGTTTGGTATCTCGGGAACCCTGCACACATCGTTCGGGGCTGTATGGGAAACCTCGGCCGGACTCCCTGCGGATGGAACCCGAATAGGCGATAAACCTGGACTAGGGACTTGAGTGTTTAGGTAGGCCGTGGCCGACACCCACGTTGGGCTTCCGCTTGAAGGTTGCCGAGTACATGT
>LR880972.1:200859461-200872636 GCA_904067115.1 Aegilops sharonensis | reverse complement strand
TGTTTGTAGCATGCTGGGGGCCGCACGCAACGCTGACCTTAGGGGTGGGTTGTGTTGCGGTAGGCACCGTGGCCCGGTGTACCGAGTGCCCGTTTGGTATCTCGGGAACCCTGCACACATCGTTCGGGGCTGTATGGGAAACCTCGGCCGGACTCCCTGCGGATGGAACCCGAATAGGCGATAAACCTGGACTAGGGACTTGAGTGTTTAGGTAGGCCGTGGCCGACACCCACGTTGGGCTTCCGCTTGAAGGTTGCCGAGTACATGTCGTGTAAACGGCGGTAAGTGGTGAAAGCGTGTGTGAAGAAGTACACCCCTGCAGGGTTTAATATGATCTATTCGAATAGCCGTGTCCGCGGAAAAGGACTTCTGGGTTGCCTATATCAGTTCATAGACAAGCGAAAGTGGATACTCTAAAATGCGCAAGATAAGCGTGAGTGCTATGGATGGCGTTCTCGTAGGGAGACGGGAGCGGGTCCATAGTGGTGTATTGATATGGAGAATATGTGGACTCGTGTGCGCCACCTTAAAAGAGTTACTTGCAGTCGTAGTTCAGGATAGCCACCGAGTCAAAGCTGGCTTGCTGCAGTCAAACTCCACCACCCCCTTTTGATAATGATGCATATGTAGTTAGATCTGATGTAAGTCTTGCTGAGTACTATTGTACTCACGTTTGCTTATTTTATGTTTTGCAGAGAGACATCAGTCTCGCTAGTAGTTCCATGCGGGCTTCGACGTTTAGCTTGTTACCTCAGCTACGATCTTGTGCCCTCGGCAGGATCTGGTAGATAGTCAGGCTTCTCAGCCTTTTTCATTTATAGTTGTCTGTACTCAGACATGATTAGCTTCCGCTTGTGCTTTGACTTGTATGCTCTGAGTGTTGGGTCATGAGACCCATGTTTGTAATATCTCGCTCCTCGGAGCCTAATGAATAAATATTTGAGTCATAGAGTTATGTTGTGATGCCATGTTGTATCTACGCATATGGAGCATAATGTGTGTATGTTTGAAATGCTTGGTATGTGTGGGGTCCGACAAACTAGTTGTTTATCCTTGGCAGCCTCTCATATGGGGAAATGTAGTCTCGTGCTTTTGAGCGATAGTAGTCCGCTACAGCCCGGTTCACCGGAGTCCTGCTAGCCCAGCACTACTGCTTGGACACTTGACTGGCCAGCATGTGTTTCACTTTGTTCCTATGTCTGTCCCTTCGGGGCAATGTCACGCGGTGTTATTCGGAGTCCTGCCTAGCCTGCTACAGCCCGGGATACCGGAGTCCTGTTAGCCCAGTGCTACAGCCCGAATATATACGTTGATGACCGACATGCTCGATGTGATTCATGTATGCCTGTCCCCATAGGTTAGCGCCGCTTTGGGTTCACGACTAGCCATGTCGGCCCGGGTTCTTTGTCATATGGATGCTAGCGACACTATCATATACGTGAGCCAAAAGGCGCAAACGGTCCGGGGACATGGTAAGGCGACACCCGTGGGAATACCGTGCGTGAGGCCGCAAAGTGATATGATGTGTTACATGCTAGATCGGTGTGACTTAGGATCGGGGTCCTGACAGCGTTGGTATCAGAGCCTGACTGCCTGTAGGATTACCAAGCCAAACTGGTCGAAGTTGTGTCTAGAAATGCTTTAGTTATGTAAGGGAATTGATTGTGGAAGGGAACGTAAGGCTCTTTTTACTCCTCATACCTCATGACCTTCTGATCTGAGTCATCCTTTTCTCTTCTACGGGGTTTAAGAACTAGGCTTCTCATCTATCTATCAGGATGACGTGTTACTAATCCATAGACCTTTAAGATTGTTGGTTTTAATCCCCAGTTCAGTTCCACTATTTCTGAATGATAACTGTTGATCTCAGAATCCTGTTATGATGTTGTTGAGTGGTTATGCCACCATTTTTTGCAGGATGTCTCAAATCATTTTGAGCATTTACAGTCGTTATGTTGTCCGAGTCATCCCAGGTCTCTAAATAGTCTGATGCATTTGCAAATCCTTTCCTTCCGTTTCCGATGTCCTTTCGGTCAGAATAAGCACACTAACCAGTCGGACGAGGTACTCTGTTGCCTCGACATATATGTTGGAACTATTATTATGACCCTAGGTGTTTAGGAAGTCACCTAGAAATTTAGCAATGCTTTTGTATCCCCGTGTGATGATTCTGGGCATTATTCTTGAAAACATCCCGTGATGTTATTAGTTAGTAGGTATTCTATTCCTGGGTTCTCGAACCCGAGATTCACCCTACTTACCTCCTGTCGATAGTGTTGCTAGTTCCTTTAGGATATTAGTAACCTTTGCGATAGTCCTCGAAGTCTGTGGTATTTCCTTCTTCCAAATACTATGAACCGCTTATGGCAGAAGTTCCTTGTTGAACCAAAACATCACAATAAGAGTGCTCTTGAGGAGTACTCCATTCATGTTGTGACTCTGCCAGTCCTACCTTCTCTGCATGGGTTATCCGGAAGAAATGTTGAGCTTCTTTCGACATACTAATCTGTGCATCCACAACTCAGAAAATTATATGTTCCTTTGAGTTGTTCTCTTTAGTTGTATCCCGACCATCCTCTATCAGATGATAATCAAGGGTATGCGTGCATTCGTTTATCGATGCCTGTTACTCATGTGGTCCATCAAGCCATTATGTCCTGAATGACTTGGAGAAACAAACTCCAGTACCTCATCCATTCCTAGGATTGGGTCAAAGTAGTTGTATCCCGCAGATCAAAATGACAATTCAGTTTTTGTTCTGTTCTATCCTGAAGTATTACCCACTTTATGTCAGGAGCTTCATGAGAATTGCACCTTCTCTTATGAATTCTTGACGCAGTGATACTTCTCGCCATCATTATTCATTCCTCGGTCCCGTGTTGTTGTAACCGGAATGCCGACAAGTGAATTGTGATGTGTGAAATTAATGCTCCGAGCAACTCGTTGCTTGGCAGCTAATGGACATTATCCTCATTCTTAGCGTGTTGGTTATTAAATCATCATCCTAAGATTGATCGTGCTACCTAGTCCTTAGTTCTGGTGCACCCCTCGATCAATGAGTTAGGATTGTGTCAAGTCCTCACTCGCTTGATCATATCGTCTTGCCCTCAAAAGCAAGATTGTTCTCGAGTTTAGTAACATATCGGTGGTTCGTGACTTTCCAAATATCTTCTTGGAAGTGTTACCGGGTTGTTTCCTGACCGCTATGTTGAGCTCGTGATCAATTTGGTTTCTTGTGAACCACCCTTTCTCCAAGAATCTGTGTTGGATATCCCCGAGCTAGTTGGTTTAGCTAGACAACAACTTGGAGAGTTGGAAGACAAAAGCTTGCCTAACTTAGTTCGTTCCAAAGGGATATTCTTGTGTAGTGTGTGTTGAGGAAAGGGGATATCTTCATCGATTGGTCCCTATGATCAGTTGCTGGACCTATTGTCTTATCAATCCTTTGATTTGAGTGTGGGCTATCGTCAAATCAAATCAGTACCAACGATGCTTGTAATGTTGTCTTACTCGTGGTTGATCCCTCGAGCATACACCATGACATCTTTGGTCTGACCAATGCTATCACCGTGTTCACATGATGGTGGAAGTCCAGTGATATGGAAATTCCGATGAGCTATTGTTGAGCCCATCAGCAGTATTTTTGTCTCCCCCATGAGTCATGATGAACATCAACCTAGTGTTGGAAACTTGTGTAAGCATTTCTTCGTGTGCCGTTCATGAAGCCTATGTTTGGATGTAAGTAGCGACTTCCTCTAATTCATGTGCATCTGATGCAAGTTGCCGCCGTGAATTTGAGAAAAGTTTGTTTTGCCTCCTCTGGAATCATCCCAATTCAGTCATGCATATGTGCGAAGTATCCTGTAGTTCGGAGACTTGCAACCTTCGTTCTATATGTGTTCCTAGCACACCAAGCCACTGGTTGATTTGTTCAGGGACAAGAAGTTCCTTCTTAAGAGCATGCCTTATGCAAGGACTTCAATATCCTCGATTATGGTTCCCCACCTGAACTCGGTAGTGTTTTATCATAAGACTACTACGTGGCCATGTTTGTCTGGGACAACGTGTTCACCTGTTGTAGCAGAACCCGCTCATGTTTTGGAGCTTACTACCTTGGTTCATTCCTCGAGAATCTCGCAATACCATCTCGTCGATCGTGTTGCAAACTTTCTTTTCAGACATGCCGAGTCTGAAGTATCCTATCCCCAATCAGATCTGAATCTCAAGCAGATATGATGGTTGGAACATTCCAACAGTTGCATTTCGTTCCCAGCTTGCACTGTCCTTGTGCCATTTCACTACCGGCTGCCTCCTTAGTAATTCTTATTCAGGGTCATCCTCAAAAGTGGTCCCACCATGGGTCCCCTCCTCCTCCGGTGATAAGAAAAAATAATCCATTGCGTTGTCTTCAACAAGGTAGTCCACATCATCCATTCTAGTCCGGGTGTACCATTCCTTTGCATTCCACCAAACGATCGTTGTGAATTGCCTTAGGCTGGTATGGAGAGTTTCAACGATCTTTGTATCAAAAGTAATTCTTTTTGACACTTAAGGGAATAAGTTCCTCACGTCACCTCCCCTGGGTTGCCCCGCTATTGGATCATGACAATTCTTTCCTCGCCACCTTGACACCATCCACCATCTTTCTAAGCGTGGAATTGTCGCCACCATTCAAACCCCGTCGTTTGTTCTTCCATCCCTCTCGATGTGTTTTGTGTCTCAACTCGAGATGTGTCACCATCCCAGTCCGTGAGTCAATCATGTTTGCTTGATCTTCGTGAAGATCGAATCATGTAGGGTTTCCCCTTTCTTTCTATTGTCGTGTCGGGTGAGGATCTCGAAGACGTCAAGACCAAGATGATGGAATGAATCAACATTTTCGAGAAGGGCAAATGGATCATGAAGATTGTGATAGTTTGTGACTTCCCTTTTCCTCTTACCTCACGTCTTGAATCTCGGGGCGAGATTCTTGTTTAGTGGGGGTGAGCTGTCACAGCCCCAGATCAGCCCTAGAGCTATCTTGTAATCAGTGGCATTGCATCCATGCATCATGTTTAATTTTCATGAAAATTTGAAATGGGGATGACCAAGCCCTAGCACCAAAAACAATTCAAATAGGTTCAACTAAGAAATATTTTTCAATGAACCAAATGGCCTTCAAAAATGTTCACCATTTTTGGAAAAATGCTGGAAACAGTAACCAGAGATGTTGCAATTTCTCCATGACATTTGGACTTTTGAATTAATTCATATGGTATTTGTATTTGGGCATTTAAATACTATAAAATATTTTAAATGCTCAAATAATCATAAACTGAAATGTTTGTTGTTGGAAATATTCCAAACAGTGACATTGACCAGTTTCATGATTTTTGGAAATGCCCTCGCATTTTTATTAAAGCCAAACATAATTACAGAAAATAGAAAATATAAATAAAAGAGAGAGAGCAACTCACCTGAACCTACCCTCCAGCCCACCTGCGCAGCCAACCGACCGGCCCAGCATTGCAGCTGGCCGGCCCAGCCCAACTCTCCCCACCGTCTTCAACCTCTGCCAGTAGGCAGAGGCGTGTCGACGCCACGCGCAAGCCACCTCCACCCTGCCTGCTTCACTCCCCCGACGCTCTGGCCGCTCCTCGCAGCGCCACGAACCCCCACCCCCTCGACCCCTGGACCCCCTCGATCTCTCCCTGCCCTGTCTCTCTCCCTCTCTCTCCCGAACCCGAACGAGCTCGCCGACGCCGATCGCCGTACCCGCGGCCACAGCCATCCCCGAGCCTCCCCGACATGCCCCCGAGCTCCGCCTAGTCTCTCTCCCCCTCCTTACAGAACCTCCCGACACCGGAGCGCCCCGAGGCGCCGCCCCGACGCTTTTCCCCTCCTCGGCCACCGAGGATCGCCGCCGTCGAATTCGCCGCCGTTCGGTCTTCCCCGAGCCCGCCGTCCACCTCTACGGGATCTACGTGAGCTCACCATCCGTTTCCCCCTCTCCCCACGGTCGACTACTCCCCCTAACCGCGCCAACTACCGCACCCGAGAACTCTTCACCGCCGGCCATGGCGCCGCCGTGGCCAGGGCCACCCCAGCTTGCGGCCGAGCACATCACCAAGTTCGCCGCCCTTCCAAGAGCCCGCAGCGCCCCTCCGTTTCCCCTCTAGTGCACCGCAGCGTCGAGCCCGAGCTCGCCTGAGCTCCGGCGGCCGCCTAGGTCGCTGCCGGCGCCGATTCCGGCCGCCCCGAGCTCAACCCACCCCACCAAGAGCTTCGGCTCGTCCTCAGCTCCATTTAGATGCTTTCCCCGATCCATTTGGTGGCCGGAACGGCAAAAACCAGTCTCGCCGCCGCGTCGGCCTCGCCGGCGGCTAGACGCCGGCAGCCGACGTCGACTTTGACCACAGTGGGCCCTAGTTGACCCCGTTTACCCTATGACAGGTGGGGCCCAGCCCTGCTAACTAATCAGGTTTAGCTTAATTGATAATTAGCTAAACTAATCACACTGACATGAGGGACCCGCTGTCAGGTTTGACCGGACCGTGACCTGTTGACCACTGACGTCACACTGACGTCAGGCTGACGCAATAACGAGTTATCTGGATTTAATTTAATTCAGGAATTTTCAGAAAATACTCCAAACTTCAAATATTCGTAACTTTTAATCTGTAACTCCAAATTAAATAAATTATATATGAAAAATGATCAGAAAAATATGAAGAATCTGTTTATGACACTTTCATGCATGTTTGAACAAGTTAAACTCACTGATTAGGATGAATCATGATTAGGGTAATTTATGAACTAGCATTTGGAGTTGGAGTTTAACCTTGTTTGAATTCCACTTCAATTAACTTGGCTTACTGCTGCATTAGGTCAATTCAGTACCTTAACATGATCATGCATCATATATGTGTGCATTGCGTTGATTGTGTTCTTTCCCAGTTGCCGGTGTTTGTCCCCTCTCGGTAGACGACGTTCCAATGATTATTCGATGACACCGATGAAGAACTATATTATCTTCAGAAGTGCCAGGCAAGCAAAACCCCCTTGTTCATTCCGATACAATCCCACTCTCTCGCTCCTGCTCTCTTTTATTGCATTAGGACAACATCGATTCAACTGTTACTTGCTGCGGTAGCTGAACCCCTTGATCCTTTGCATGACCTGTCATTCCACAGTAATTAGATGAAACCCACTAGCATGAGTAGGAGTTGTTTGAGCCATGTTGTGCCTACTCATTTATGCTTGTTTGTCATGCCTGCTACTGCTTAGAGTTGAGTTGGGTCTGATTCATCGGGAATGAATTGGAATTGTTATGAACATGTCCTACTGTGTGTGTGAGCTAAGTGTGTGAACACGATTTGGTAAAGGTAGCGGTGAGAGGCCATGTAGGAGTACATGGTGGGTTGTCTCATTGCAGCCGTCCTCAGGAACTGAGTTCTGTGTTTGTGATCCATGAAACAGTTACTACCACGCATTGGGATCCTTAATTGACCCTCTCGGCTTCTTAACAATCCTTGTCCTCAGTCCGGGAGTTGCAAGTAGTTTCTGGTGTTTGTAGCATGCTGGGGGCCGCACGCAACGCTGACCTTAGGGGTGGGTTGTGTTGCGGTAGGCACAGTGGCCCGGTGTACCGAGTGCCCGTTTGGTATCCCGGGAACCCTGCACACATCGTTCGGGGCTGTATGGGAAACCTCGGCCGGACTCCCTGCGGATGGAACCCGAATAGGCGATAAACCTGGACTAGGGACTTGAGTGTTTAGGTAGGCCGTGGCCGACACCCACGTTGGGCTTCCGCTTGAAGGTTGCCGAGTACATGTCGTGTAAACGGCGGTAAGTGGTGAAAGCGTGTGTGAAGAAGTAAACCCCTGCAGGGTTTAATATGATCTATTCGAATAGCCGTGTCCGCGGAAAAGGACTTCTGGGTTGCCTATATCAGTTCATAGACAAGCGAAAGTGGATACTCTAAAATGCGCAAGATAAGCGTGAGTGCTATGGATGGCGTTCTCGTAGGGAGACGGGAACGGGTCCATAGTGGTGTATTGATATGGAGAATATGTGGACTCGTGTGCGCCACCTTAAAAGAGTTACTTGCAGTCGTAGTTCAGGATAGCCACCGAGTCAAAGCTGGCTTGCTGCAGTCAAACTCCACCACCCCATTTTGATAATGATGCATATGTAGTTAGATCTGATGTAAGTCTTGCTGAGTACAATTGTACTCACGTTTGCTTATTTTATGTTTTGTAGAGAGACGTCAGTCTCGCTAGTAGTTCCATGTGGGCTTCGACGTTTAGCTTGTTACCTCAGCTACGATCTTGTGCCCTCGGCAGGATCTGGTAGATAGTCAGGCTTCTCAGCCTTTTTCATTTATAGTTGTCTGTACTCAGACATGATTAGCTTCCGCTTGTGCTTTGACTTGTATGCTCTGAGTGTTGGGTCATGATACCCATGTTTGTAATATCTCGCTCCTCGGAGCCTAATGAATAAATATTTGAGTCATAGAGTTATGTTGTGATGCTATGTTGTATCTACGCATATTGAGCATAATGTGTGTATGTTTGAAATGCTTGGTATGTGTGGGGTCCGACAAACTAGTTGTTTATCCTTGGCAGCCTCTCATATGGGGAAATGTAGTCTCGTGCTTCTGAGCGATAGTAGTCCACTACAGCCCGGTTCACCGGAGTCCTGCTAGCCCAGCACTACTGCTTGGACACTTGACTGGCCGGCATGTGTTTCACTTCGTTCCTATGTCTGTCCCTTCGGGGAAATGTCACGCGGTGTTATTCGGAGCCCTGCCTAGCCTGCTACAGCCCGGGATACCGGAGTCCTGTTAGCCCAGTGCTACAGCCCGAATATATACGTTGATGACCGACATGCTCGATGTGATTCATGTATGCCTGTCCCCATAGGTTAGTGCCGCTTTGGGTTCACGACTAGCCATGTCGGCCCGCGTTCTTTGTCATATGGATGTTAGCGACACTATCATATACGTGAGCCAAAAGGCGCAAACGGTCCCGGGCCATGGTAAGGCGACACCCGTGGGAATACCGTGCGTGAGGCCGCAAAGTGATATGATGTGTTACATGCTAGATCGGTGTGACTTAGGATCAGGGTCCTGACAGCGTTGGTATCAGAGCCTGACTGCCTGTAGGATTACCAAGCCAAACTTGTCGAAGTTGTGTCTAGAAATGATTTAGTTATGTAAGGGAATTGATTGTGGAAGGGAACGTAAGGCTCTTTTTACTCCTCATACCTCATGACCTTCTGATCTGAGTCATCCTCTTCTCTTCTACGGGGTTTAAGAACTAGGCTTCTCATCTATCTATCAGGATGACGTGTTACTAATCCATAGACCTTTAAGATTGTTGGTTTTAATCCCCAGTTCAGTTCCACTATTTCTGAATGATAACTGTTGATCTCAGAATCTTGTTATGATGTTGTTGAGTGGTTATGCCACCATTTTTTGCAGGATGTCTCAAATCATTTTGAGCATTTACAGCCGTTATGCTGTCCGAGTCATCCCAGGTCTCTAAATAGTCTGATGCATTTGCAAATCCTTTCCTTCCGTTTCCGATGTCCTTTTGGTCAGAATAAGCACACTAACCAGTCGGACGAGGTACTCTGTTGCCTCGACATATATGTTGGAACTATTATTATGACCCTAGGTGTTTAGGAAGTCACCTAGAAATTTAGCAATGCTTTTGTATCCCCGTGTGATGATTCTGGGCATTATTCTTGAAAACATCCCATGATGTTATTAGTTAGTAGGTATTCTATTCCTGGGTTCTCGAACCCGAGATTCACCCTACTTACCTCCTGTCGATAGTGTTGGTAGTTCCTTTAGGATATTAGTAACCTTTGCGATAGTCCTCGAAGTATGTGGTATTTCCTTCTTCCAAATACTATGAACCGCTTATGGCAGAAGTTCCTTGTTTAATCAAAACATCACAATAAGAGTGCTCTTGAGGAGTACTCCATTCATGTTGTGACTCTGCCAGTCCTACCTTCTCTGCATGGGTTATCCGGAAGAAATGTTGAGCTTCGTTCGACATACTAATCTGTGCATCCACAACTCAGAAAATTATATGTTCCTTTGAGTTGTTCTCTTTTGTTGTATCCCGACCATCCTCTATCAGATGATAATCAAGGGTATGCGTGCATTCGTTTATCGATGCCTGTTACTCATGTGGTCCGTCAAGCCATTATGTCCTGAATGACTTGGAGAAACAAACTCCAGTACCTCATCCATTCCTAGGATTGGGTCAAAGTAGTTGTATCCCGCAGATCAAAATGCCAATTCAGTTTTTGTTTTGTTCTATCCTGAAGTATTACCCACTTTATGTCAGGAGCTTCATGAGAATTGCACCTTCTCTTATGAATTCTTGACGCAGTGATACTTCTCGCCATCATTATTCATTCCTCGGTCCCGTGTTGTTGTAACCGGAATGCCGACAAGTGAATTGTGATGTGTTAAATTAATGCTCCGAGCAACTCGTTGCTTGGCAGCTAATGGACATTATCCTCATTCTTAGCGTGTTGGTTATTAAATCATCATCCTAAGATTGATCGTGCTACCTAGTCCTTAGTTCTGGTGCACCCCTCGATCAATGAGTTAGGATTGTGTCAAGTCCTCACTCGCTTGATCATATCGTCTTGCCCTCAAAAGCAAGATTGTTCTCGAGTTTAGTAACATATCGGTGGTTCGTGACTTTCCAAATATCTTCTTGGAAGTGTTACCGGGTTGTTTCCTGACCGCTATGTTGAGCTCGTGATCAAGTTGGTTTCTTGTGAACCACCCTTTCTCCAAGAATCTGTGTTGGATGTCCCTGAGCTAGTTGGTTTAGCTAGACAACAACTTGGAGAGTTGGAAGACAAAAGCTTGCCTAACTTAGTTCGTTCCAAAGGGATATTCTTGTGTAGTGTGTGTTGAGGAAAGGGGATATCTTCATCGATTGGTCCCTATGATCAGTTGCTGGACCTATTGTCTTATCAATCCTTTGATTTGAGTGTGGGCTATCGTCAAATCAAATCAGTACCAACGATGCTTGTAATGTTGTCTTACTCATGGTTGATCCCTCGAGCATACACCATTACATCTTTGGTCTGACCAATGCTATCACCGTGTTCACATGATGGTGGAAGTCCAGTGATATGGAAATTCCGATGAGCTATTGTTGAGCCCATCAGCAGTATTTTGTCTCCCCCATGAGTCATGATGAACATCAACCTAGTGTTGGAAACTTGTGTAAGCATTTCTTCGTGTGCCGTTCATGAAGCCTATGTTTGGATGTAAGTAGCGACTTCCTCTAATTCATGTGCATCTGATGCAAGTTGCCACCGTGAATTTGAGAAAGGTTTGTTTTGCCTCGTCTGTAATCATCCCAATTCAGTCATGCATACGTGCGAAGTATCTTGTAGTTCGGAGACTTGCAACCTTCGTTCTATATGTGTTCCTAGCACACCAAGCCACTGGCTGATTTGTTCAGGGACAAGAAGTTCCTTCTTAAGAGCATGCCTTATGCAAGGACTTCAATATCCTCGATTATGGTTCCCCACCTGAACTCGGTAGTGTTTTATCATAAGACTACTACGTGGCCATGTTTGTCTGGGACAACGTGTTCACCTGTTGTAGCAGAACCCGCTCATGTTTTGGAGCTTACTACCTTGGTTCATTCCTCGAGAATCTCGCAATACCATCTCGTCGATCGTGTTGCAAACTTTCTTTTCAGACATGCCGAGTCTGAAGTATCCTATCCCCAATCAGATCTGAATCTCAGGCAGATATGATGGTTGGAACATTCCAACAGTTGCATTTCGTTCCCAGCTTGCACTGTCCTTGTGCCATTTCACTACCGGCTGCCTCCTCAGTAATTCTTATTCAGGGTCATCCTCAAAAGTGGTCCCACCATGGGTCCCCTCCTCCTCCGGTGATAAGCAAAAATCATCCATTGCGTTGTCTTCAACAAGGTAGTCCACATCATCCATTCGAGTCCGGGTGTACCATTCCTTTGCATTCCACCAAACGATCGTTGTGAATTGCCTTAGGCTGGTATGGAGAGTTTCAACGATCTTTGTATCAAAAGTAATTCTTTTTGCCACTTAAGGGAATAAGTTCCTCGCGTCACCTCCCCTAGGTTGCCCCGCTATTGGATCATGACAATTATTTCCTCGCCACCTTGACACCATCCACCATCTTTCTAAGCGTGGAATTGTCGCCACCAATCAAACCCCGTCGTTTGTTCTTCCATCCCTCTCGATGTGTTTTGTGTCTCAACTCGAGATGTGTCACCATCCCAGTCCGTGAGTCGGTCATGTTTGCTTGATCTTCGTGAAGATCGAATCATGTAGGGTTTCCCCTTTCTTTCTGTTGTCGTGTCGGGTGAGGATCTCGAAGACGTCAAGACCAATATGATGGAATGAATCAACATTTTCGAGAAGGCAAATGGATCATGAAGATTGTGATAGTTTGTGACTTCCCTTTTCCTCTTACCTCACGTCTGGAATCTCGGGGCGAGATTCTTGTTTAGTGGGGGTGAGCTTTCACAGCCCCAGATCAGCCCTAGAGCTTGCTTGTAATCAGTGGCATTGCATCCATGCATGATGTTTAATTTTCATGAAAATTTGAAATGGGGATGACCAAGCCCTAGCACCAAAAACAATTCAAATAGGTTCAACTAAGAAATATTTTTCAATGAACCAAATGGCCTTCAAAAATGTTCACCATTTTTGGAAAAATGCTGGAAACAGTAACCAGAGATGTTGCACATTTCTCCATGACATTTGGACTTTTGAATTAATTCATATGGTATTTGCATTTGGGCATTTAAATACTATAAAATATTTTAAATGCTCAAATAATCATAAACTGAAATGTTTGTTGTTGGAAATATTCCAAACAGTGACATTGACCAGTTTCATGATTTTTGGAAATGCCCTGGCATTTTTATTAAAGCCAAACATAATTACAGAAAATAGAAAATATAAATAAAAGAGAGAGAGCAACTCACCTGAACCTACCCCTCCAGCCCACCTGCGCAGCCAACCGACCGGACCAGCATTGCAGCTGGCCGGCCCAGCCCAACTCTCCCCACCGTCTTCAACCTCTGCCAGTAGGCAGAGGCGTGTCGACGCCGCGCGCAGGCCACCTCCACCCTGCCTGCTTCACTCCCCCGACGCTCTGG
>LR880972.1:200832523-200853024 GCA_904067115.1 Aegilops sharonensis | reverse complement strand
AATCTCACACCCGCGAGATCAAGACTATTTAAGCTTAAAGGTAGGACAGGGTAGTGAGGTGGAGCTGCAGCAAGCGACTAGCATATATGGTGGCTACATACGCAAAAGAGAGCGAGAAGAGGAGGCAAAGCACGGTCGAACAACTATGATCAAGAAGTGATCCTGAACTCCTACTTACGTCAGACATAACCCAGGAACCGTGTTCTCCTCTCGATCAACCCCGAAAAGAGACACTCACGGTTACGCACACGGTTGGTGTATTTTAATTAAGATCAACTTCGGGTTTTCTACAACCGGACATTAACAAATTCCCATCTGCCACATAACCGCGGGCACGGCTTTCGAAAGTTCAAAACCCTGCAGGGGTGTCCCAACTTAGCCCATGACAAGCTCTCGCGATCAACGAAGGAATAGACCTTCTCCCCGGGAAGCCCGATCAGTCTCGGAATCCCGGCTACAAGACATTTCACAGCAATAAAACAAGACCAGCAAGACCTCCCGGCGTGCCGACACCCTGATAGTAGCCGCGCGTATCTCGTCTCAGGCCACGACCGGATGAGCAGTACGTACGGCAACCGACGATACCCCAAGTTGCCTCGGGGCGGCACCGCAAGTGGCTCTAGTTTGGACCAACACTTAGACAAGCATTGGCCCGGGGGGGTTAAATAAAGATGACCCTTGAGAGCGCGACTCCCAAGGGAAAAAGGCTAGGAGAGGCAAATGTAAAACCAATGTTGGGCCTTGCTGGAAAAGTCTTATTCAAAGCGAACTGTCAAGGGGGTCCCATAAATCACCCGACCGCGTTAGGGACGCAAAAATCCGGGAACATAACACCGATATGACGGAAACTAGGGCNGTTAGGGACGCAAAAATCCGGGAACATAACACCGATATGACGGAAACTAGGGCGGCAAGAGTGGAACAAAACACCAGGCATAAGGCCGAGCCTTCCACCCTTTACCAAGTATATAGATGCATTAATTAAATAAGACATATTGTGATATCCCAACAAGTAAACATGTTCCAACAAGGAACAACATCTCCATGTTCCAACAAGGAACAAGCTTCATCTTCACCTGCAACTAACAACGCTATAAGAGGGGCTGAGCAAAGCGGTAACATAGCCAAACAACGGTTTGCTAGGAAATGATGGTTAGAGGTTGACATGGTAATATGGGAGGCATGATAAGCAAGTGGTAGGCATCATAGCATAGGCATAGCAAAAGAGCGAGCATCTAGCAAGCAAAGATAGAAGTGATTTCGAGGGTATGGTCATCTTGCCTGAAATCCCGCAAGGAAGAAGAACGAGTCCATGAAGAAGACAAACGGACGAGGTCGAACGAATCCTCACAACTCCGGAACGGAACCGAAGCTAACGAGAGAAGCAAACCGGAAAGAAGCAAACAACATAGTAAACAACCATCACATAAACATGGCATGATGCACAATCAAATATGATGCATGTCCGGTTTAAATAGCATGGCATGGCAATATGCACAAACAATCCTACAAATTAAGTGGAGCTCAATATGCAACGGGTTGCATATTGACAAAACACCACAACAATTATTTAGTTCACTCTTGATTAGGTTACCAACAATATTAAATGTTATTAAACATGGCAAGAGGGTGAAGCATATGAAACTAACTATTTAGGCAAGATTAAATGAGGCCGGAAACAACGAACAACAATTCCGGAAAATCCCCATATGCATATTATGGATTCGGTACAGATCTGACCTAAAGCATATTTTAGAGTTGTTAAACATGCAAAGTAATGCTACCATTTTAAACTAGGCATTTTTCTACCCCATTTACATATATAATTTATTTAAATCCGAGCTACGGTTATTAAGTTATGAAATAAAACATTTTAGCATGGCATTTAAGCAAATTAATGCAAACAACAATTATAAACATTTAAATGTTGTTATCATGATGCGGATGACATGTGCAAGTTTATGCAATATTATGAAAACGTTGACAAGAGCATTAAGAAGCATTGTGTCACCGTGGTGGAAGAAAGGGGTGCCACGGCAACGAATCCGAAAATGGTGCCACGCAACATATCGGTTCCGGTAGCTCACGGAGATACCGGTGCAAAAGGAGGTGTGGACGTGAGCGAGTTGAGCAAGATGGTGGGGTGATCCCGGATTCCGGGTTCCCACGGAACGGTGGCATGGCAAAAGAGGGGCATCGCAAGAACAATTCGGACACGGCGGTCGTCACGGGTTATACCTTCGGAACGTTCAAACGGGACGGGTCGAGTTTCGTAGAGGGAAGTAGAGGAAGTAGACGTTCTCGCAATGATCGTCGAGGGAAGTAGAGGAAGTAGTCGTTCTCGGGCGTAGAGGGAAGTAGTGGTTCACGCGACGGTAGTCGTTCATGTACACGTTTCACGGGTTTTCGGCGACGGTCGTCGTACATGGTTCGGAGTGGTACTTGCAGTTACGGACTTGACGAATCCGAGGGCTTCGGGGTTCACCGTTGAACTTGACGAAATCCACAAACGGGTCTTCGGTGACGGTAGATGTACAAGGAAAACGTAGAGGTACTATGCTTCGGTCGTCGTGGTACTTGGCGAATCCGTGGAGCTCGCGGTCTGTCGTGGTACTTGACGTTTGTGAAGTCGACCTTGACGGAGCCGTATGTCCTCGAGGTAGTCGTGTAGTCGTACATGATCGTCATCGCACAGGGTTCGAAGTCGCACACTCTCCGTAGATGTTCATGGTCACGGAGAGGGACTTGACGCGTCGTTGTGGTACTTGGCAAAATCACAGAGAAGATGCATGGCGTTCCTGGTATGGTCTTGGCGCCCAAGGTTCGGTGGTTGAACACGGCAGGGGGACTCCGGCCCCTTGTGGAGTTCCTGGTGGTCGCCACCACCGGAGGAAGCGGCAAGGGCGAGGGGGACCGGCGCAGGGAGCAGCGAGGGTCGCCGGCGAGGACGCAGGAGGCCGGGCGCAGGGGCGACGAGGGTGCACGACGGCGGCTGGAGGGAGGCGCAGCCATGGCAGGGCTCGGCGACTCCGGAACGGGGCGGCGCGTCGGAGTTGGCCGACCTCGGGGACGACAGGGGCGCGGCGGGGTCGTTCTCGGCCGGATCGGCCAAAACGAGGCGGAGGAGGAGCTGCAGAGGAGAGGCGTCGGTGCACGGGCAGGAGGTGGTGCGGGGCATGGGGGCTCCTACCCCTGCCAAAGACGGCGACGGAGGAGGGAAACGGCGACGGAGAGGAAAGGCGCGGCGGAGGGAGAAGAGAGGCGGCGAGGGAGAGAGCGAGGGAGATCGGGGTCGAGGGGAAGGAGGCGACGAGGGGATCGGGCAGGACGATGGGTTCGGCGAAGCGGCGGCGTGGGAGGACGAGGGAGAGAGGTGCGGGGATGGAGGCCACCGGGCTAGGGTTAGAGGGCAGCTGGCGGGCCTTGGGCCGGCTTAGGGAGGAGAAAGGCCGGCCTGGTGAGTTGGGAGGCCCAGGAGGGAGGCGCTAGGAGTTGGGCCATAGAGGCCGGCGCGGAGGAGAAAAGGCCAGGGGCCGGCTGGGCTGGGATCTCTTCTCTCTCTCTCTCACACACTAATATTTAGCAGAAAAACAAATAAAGAGAGACAAAAGAACGAGAGGGTTAGGGAGAGAATTTGGGAACGAGGACAATTTTCCCGGACTCATAAAAATATGAAGAATTTAACAAAAATGATCCAAGGATTTTTGGTGGAACTCCGGAAAATGATGAAATAAAAATGGCAAGGTGAGGAGACCAAACTTGAAGTGGAAAGGGCATTGGAATTTTGCAAGTGTGTTATGGTGATTCCAAAACAATGGAATATTTTTAATATAGCTCCCTAATANATGGAACATGGGTGTCGTGGTACTTGGCGATATCCGGATGATCTTGCGTCTTCATGTGTAGAGGTACTTGGCGGATTCGTGTAGTTGAACTTGACGAAAACGGGTCTCCCAAAGACGTCGTGGTACTTGGCGCATCCACCTGTAGTCGAACTTGACGGAATCCGAACGTCCTCGTTGACCTGGTACTTGGCGAAAATCCCGAAGCTGGCCCTGGCGTCCTGGTTCGGAGGTTGTGGAGGCAGGGGGACTCCGGCCCCTTGTGGAGTTCCTGGGGGTCGCCACCACCGGAGGAAGCGGCAAGGGCGAGGGGGACCGGCGCAGGGAGCAGCGAGGGTCGCCGGCGAGGACGCAGGAGGCCGGGCGCAGGGGCGACGAGGGTGCACGACGGCGGCTGGAGGGAGGCGCAGCCATGGCAGGGCTCGGCGACTCCGGGCCGGGGCGGCGCGGATCTGGTCCCTGGCACGGGGACGGCGAGAGGATGCAGCAGCTCCTGCTGCTGCCGGCGGCGAGGTCGAGGCGGAGGAGGAGCTGCAGAGGAGAGGCGTCGGTGCACGGGCAGGAGGTGGTGCGGGGCATGGGGGCTCCTACCCCTGCCAAAGACGGCGACGGAGGAGGGAAACGGCGACGGAGAGGAAAGGCGCGGCGGAGGGAGAAGAGAGGCGGCGAGGGAGAGAGCGAGGGAGATCGGGGTCGAGGGGAAGGAGGCGACGAGGGGATCGGGCAGGACGATGGGTTCGGCGAAGCGGCGGCGTGGGAGGACGAGGGAGAGAGGTGCGGGGATGGAGGCCACCGGGCTAGGGTTAGAGGGCAGCTGGCGGGCCTTGGGCCGGCTTAGGGAGGAGAAAGGCCGGCCTGGTGAGTTGGGAGGCCCAGGAGGGAGGCGCTAGGAGTTGGGCCATAGAGGCCGGCGCGGAGGAGAAAAGGCCAGGGGCCGGCTGGGCTGGGATCTCTTCTCTCTCTCTCTCTCACACACTAATATTTAGCAGAAAAACAAATAAAGAGAGACAAAAGAACGAGAGGGTTAGGGAGAGAATTTGGGAACGAGGACAATTTTCCCGGACTCATAAAAATATGAAGAATTTAACAAAAATGATCCAAGGATTTTTGGTGGAACTCCGGAAAATGATGAAATAAAAATGGCAAGGTGAGGAGACCAAACTTGAAGTGGAAAGGGCATTGGAATTTTGCAAGTGTGTTATGGTGATTCCAAAACAATGGAATATTTTTAATATAGCTCCCTAATATTGGGAGGATATGTTATAAAGAGAAAACACCATGTGAATTCCCTCGATTTAAATGGATCGAAAAATCCATACAATTTATTTAGTTGAGTTGCAAAAATTAATGATATGAAGGCATGATGACATGATGCAATGCACAAACAAAACAAATCACACGACAAAACTCGGAAACCCTGGAAGGCAACTGAAGCTCCGGTCTGGGGCGTCACACCGCGCCACCCTGTTCCATCGGAATCCACTCAAAGCTCCTAATCCAAGTCCGTTTAGCGTCTGAATGGAACCAGTGGGCCTCCACGATGATGCTCAGCCCCCTAAACCTCCCCGACCAAGCTCTGCGCTGCCGTAACCTTCGCCGGAGAACTCTGTTCATGGCCACCGCCTCAGACTGCCTATAAAAAGGGGCCCCGAGCTCGCCCTCGAGCACGCACCATCCCTGCACCTCACCCACACCCCGCCAAGCCACTAGGAGGACCTCGAGGAGGTCTCCTCCCCCAACTCCGGCCGCCCCGTTCCGCCTCGGCCTCCACCTCGATTCACTCCGGTGAGGCCGTCCCCGGCGCCCTAACATCGTCAGCAACCCTCTCGGGCACCCAGTAGTCTAACCCCTCTTCAATTTGCTCTTCGCAACACTCCCCGGCGAGATCCAACCCCTCCCGAACCACCGTCCGCCGGAGCAACGGTCGCCGTGGACGTAGTGCTCGCCGGCGACCACCACCACTACCCACCGACGCGGAATGACGCCCTGAGCGCAGAGGTACCACCCTATCCTCCTGCCTCGCCGTGGATCGCCGCAGGCGACCACCGCGGCTCTCGGGCGCCGACGAGCTCTGCCGCCTCGTTTGAATTTCCAAACCTGACGGGTGGGACCCGCCCATTAGCCTCTCTGTTCTTTTTTTGAAATGTTTTCTGAAAGCGTATTCTGACAAATGCGCTTTCCAAACTAAATCGTTTTCTGAACTTTTCTGTTCTGCCCGAGTATTTTTTGTTTCATTACAGATAGGTCCTTGGACCAAAACACTTATAACTTTTAAACAGAAAAGGATTTTTGAGTGATTGTTTTTCTGTCCTCTTCAAAATTTTGTCTAGTTTTTTATAAGATTTATTTTAGAAATATTTGGACTAATATTTTAGCACCCCTTGGTATTTACGTTAGTGCGTATATTTGTGTATACCATAGATACCGAAGGAGGTAACGGAACAGCGAACTTCACCGAGCTAGGCCCCGACTACTCCAAACTAGGCAAGCATGCTTGAACTTTTGATATGATGAGTGTTTGGGCATGTTTGCATTAATTTAGTTTCATGGCATGTTCATGAGCATCTCGATGAAAGTTTATCTCGTATAAGTTGAGGCAAGTAAGTCTCGGAAACCCATGAGTTGTTGGAAACGAGTTGCATGGCCATGAGTTGGCATGAGAGTGGGTAAGATGGCAGTGTTGTTGCATGACAGTCTTATGCCAGACCATTGACCCAGTGTCAACATAAATCAGTCCAATTCCCGTCCGTCTCCCCTTTCGTACTACCACATGTTTTCCGCAAGGGATACGGCTTAGTAAGTTGCAAACCACTTTCTGGTACACACCAAATCGAGAAGCCGGGATGAGGGTTCCATGGCCCTGGATTAAAGCCTATCATCCGGTCAGGGGGCATGGGTGTTTCCGGTTGGGACCGAGAGGGGGGCACCCCTTAGAGCGCGCATATATAAATTTGATCCCATGCTATTCGAGATTGTGATCTCCCCGTCTCAAAGTTTTTCTTGAACACTATCTAGGGTGATTCCTGGCAAGGTGAGGTAGGATGGGTGTGTACTGGTTATCTGTGTTTTCTCCGAAATACCGTAAACGGAACTAATCCTTCGTGACTACGGAAATCCGTTGGCTGTGGATAATTTTAGTACAAACTCTGCAGAGTCAACAATTCTTGAAAATCATCTTATCCATGTCCAAGAGTTGTGTTCATCTTATCTTGTCAAGTGTCAGTCTCAGTGACAGAAACTCCTGAGAACCACATGAGTGTTAAATGTTTATTTCCCGTGGATGGACTAACCCGTTTATTATCATGTGATGAATATTTTCCTATGAGCACTATTTCTTGCAAGTTAACCGATATGAGAAGTGAATTATAAGCCCTTTCTGCGATGTCGCTCAGACGTCCGACTGCGGCATTGTTATTATTTACTTTTATTATAAGCCCATTTTGCGATGTCGCTCAGACGTCCGACTACGACATTGTTATTATTTAATTTTGTTATAAGCCCTTTCTGCGATGTCGCTCAGACGTCTGACTGCGGCATTGTTATTATTTACTTTTGTTATAAGCCCTTTCTGCGATGTCGCTCAGACGTCCGACTGCGGCATTTGTTGTTATTTATTTTCAATATAAGCCCTTTTTGTGATGTCGCTCCGACGTCCGACTGCAGCACGCATGTCTTTTCTTTCAAGCCCTTTATGAGGTGTCGCTTAGACGCCCGACTGTGGCATGCTTTACTTATTTGTTCGCCCTTTGACGTGTCGCTTCAGACACCCGATCGGTTTTGAGTTTATTTTCTTTGGGTTTTCGAGCGGACTACCGCCGATTCCCTTTTTTACTTACCTTGCTATACTGATTTGATTGCGCATTGTTAAATTATTCATGTCGCATTCATGCATACATCTGTTATATCTTTGGTCCGAACTGTCTTGCGAGTACTTCCAAAGTACTCACCTGGCTTGTTGATTTGGCCAGATGCTGACGAAGGCGATCTTATGGATGAAGAGTTCGATAGCGAGTCCGACGCCTAGAGGAATCCCAGTCAGTCTCGTGCGACCCCTGGATTAGTCACTGTATTATATTCGCTTCCGCTACCCAAATAAATTCACCGAGCCTCACCTCGAAGCTCGATGAGCCGCCAGTGCTAGAGTCATATCATCCACTCCACTGTGTTATTCCATTGCTTTACCTTGAGTCAGTAGTATGCCACCACTCCACTGTGCCATTTCCGCCTCTATGTATAATTATTGGCGTGCTTGTAATAATTTGTTGAGCAAGATCAGCTCGACCCTGTAATATATTTTATGCTACTGGCTTATTGTATCAAGATTTTGTCTACTAGTGAGGAGGATTTTCCTCACACTGGAATTTATAGATCGGTTCCTCAATAAATATTTTTTTATTGGAAAACCGGTCATGACAAGGTTGGTATCAGAGCCAGGCTGACTGTAGGAAGCCACTAGGTGCGATCGCTAATAGGTTATTATCATATAGAGCTATTACTTAATTTTACAAATGTAGTCAATTTCTGACAGTCAGCATAAATTTATGATTTGACTACTCAGGATTTTTGCCTACTTTTGTAGATGGCTGGCAACGACTGCGAGTCACAGATGTTCGCCAACATGCCCGATGGGTTCCTCAAGCTTCTTTCCTTCATCGTTCAAGTCGCGATGGGGCCATCTGTGCGCCCAGTCTTCTCACTCTCTCACAACAAGGACAATGACCCTCTAACCATGCACCAAGCCGCGGTGCAATTCAAGGGAGGGAGAGTTGAGCATTTCCGGTTCTTGGGGAGAGCCATGCCCACGGAGAAGCATGCACTGTAGATGGCAGCCCGTGAGGCGATAGCTCGTCTCAGGGATATCCTTCCTTCGATGAAGACTCGTCGTTACCTCTACCTGCCATGTCACATGCCATACACCTGCCACTACGCGTTCTCTTGCCCAGAGGAGAACGAGACGAAGCTACCACCTCCTGCTCTCCATCAAATAAAGTTTAGGCTCTCCTAATCGTGTTCCTCTCCAACCTTTTAATCTCACCTTCTAACTACAATAATCCGTCAAGTAGTTTTTTTGTTGGGTAAGCCATCATGTATGTTAATTGTGTTCCACCTCATCCTTTGAATCTCACTTCTTAAGTGCAGCAATCCATTACGTATATGGTCCAGTCAAGCAATTTAGCATATGTGTATTGTTGGGCGTCCTACATAAAACTGTAAGCAGAGAACATTTTTAGTAAATGTGTCCATAATATTGAAAAGCGAAGGACATCCATGTGATTAAAGAACGTTTAGACCTATCCTGCATCTCCACAAGTCTTTTTAAAATTTAAACCCAGTCAAAATTTCTACGGCTTTAAACGATATGAACGAGGGAGCATGTCGTTCTTCTGCAAGGCAAGGCCGATCTGCTCCACTAATTATTTGGTCAGTATGTGGATGAGCGCAGCTTGCCACGTGTACCAATTTTCCAGATGTAGTTATACAGTAACAAGAAAAATCTGCATGTACCATTTGTGACAAAGATCTCATATACACATCATTACGTATGTTTGTAGTAGGAATAGAAAGTAATAAAAACATGCATAATTATAAAATAAATTGCTTAACATTTTTTGGTGTGCATAAATTAAATCCGAATAATCGATCACAGTTACCTGTTGCTCCATTAATCATAAAAGAAATTTTGTCAGAATTTATTGGTTCAGACACTACCTTAAAATCTAAATAATGTATGGCTCTTAAAGGTATGAGAAAATAGAATTCTCTTATGTATATCTTCTGCTATTGTTTCACATATGTTGATAGAAATCCGTGTATGTCTATTGTTTCATTGTTGTCTATAGAAACAATTTTTTTCTAATCAAACAAAACTAGGTGCAATCCAATGTTACCGAGGGTGGACGTCTGCTTAAATGTTGAACAAATCCACAAAGAGGTTCAAAGATAAACTTCTACTGTAATTCTGTGGTAAAAACGAAGATGTATGTTTTTGTAGATAGCGAAAGAAAATGAACACGTATGCTACAATAGGGAACTTGATCATATACCTATTAAAAATTTATACGTAACAAATAAATGGTACATGCAACAAATTTTGAATTTGTAACCATGTTGTCTACCAATATAATAATAACATTACCATATTATTTTCCAACATTTATAATAGGTACCCACTTTATCGTATTTAATAATACAAATGCTAGCCCGTGGAGATGCACGGGTTGAGGACTAGTAAGAATAATTCTAGTAATTGAATTAATGCGTCAGCACTGCGTCAGGGTGACGTCAGCAGTCAACTGGGCGGTCCAGGTCAAACTGACCAATGGGTCCCGTCTGTCAGTAGTTAGTTAAACTAACTAAATTTAGTTAGCGCTAATCCTGGGTTAGTTAGCAGGGTGGGCCCCACTTGTCATAGACCCAAGGGTCAAACTGGCCCACCTGGTCAACTCAGTCAACAGGTCAACTCGCCGGCGGTCGCCGGAGTCGGGAGTCGAACCCGAGGCTACGGGGCACGGCGAGGCGCATGGGGGTGTGTGTTGGGCTCCTGCGAGTGCGGTGAAGATGGTGACGTGCTCGGGATCAAGCCCAAGTGGCTATGGCCACGACGGCGACATGCGGTGGCGGCGGCGAGCTTCGGCCGTGGTGGAAGACAGAGCTAGGAGACGGAAATGGAGGGGGCGAACATAGGGGGAGAATCAGGAGCTCAGGGCGAGTGCAGAGGTGGCCTCAGCATGCTCGGGGAAGTCCTGGCGGCGCCGAATCGACCGGAGACGGGCTCACGTGCCCGAGGTTCAAGACGAAGGCGAAGACGGCGTTCGGCGGCGTTTGGAGTCACGTGGGTTAACAGGGAGGCCTAGGCGACGGTGGTGGAGCCCCTGGGCATGTCGGGGAGGTGAGGGGGAGGCTCAGGGCACGGCAGCGGCGAGCGGCGGTGACATCTGCGCTCGGGTGGGTGCGCGCGAGAGGGACAGGGGAGGGGATGAGCACGGGGGGAGGAGTGAGAGGGCCTGGTGGGTGCGTTGCGTCTCTAGCAAGCTCCAGGCGGTCGGCGGCAAGCAGGAGGAGGCATGGCGAGCTCGGCGGTGTCGTGGTGTCCCTCCTCTGCCTACTGGCAGAGGTAGGCGATGACTGGCACCAGGCCAGTGGGCTGGGCCGGTGCAGATGGGCGGCCAGGTGGCTGCACAGGTGAGTTGGCCCAGGTTAGTCTCTCTCTCTGGTTTTCTATTTATTAATGTTTTCTATTTTTTGTAATTTGTTTTGATTTGATTTAGCAACTAAATCATTTTAATAAATTTTGTAGGTTATTATATGGCTTGCTAAAATATATACAAAGCCACTCACAAACTTCCAGAATTATTGGAGTCATATTTAATATATATTAAATATAAATTCAAAGCAAATAGTTATTGGATTAATTCAAATGGCCAGAATAAATATTTCTGTGACTCCAAAATTATTGGTTTGAATTTCACCTCATGCCAATATTTTCATAGAGTAACAGGAACATTTTCTTGGACTCATTTGATGAGATTTAAATGTTGGTTATTTTTAGGGGTTTTCTGAGGATTTGAAAATTCCTCAATTCAAATTTCATTTGAATTTAAACATGATGCACACATGGAAGCTGGCAAAGGTCAGACCAGGATTAGGGATCTGACACGCGTACGTGTCGTAGTAGAGGCGCGCACGTAGCATGTACACGTACGTACAGCGGCCAGGGTGCAAGAAAGAAAATACGGCCACGTACGTACATGAGGAGGCAATGAAATGCGTCGTGTTCATGGGGAGGCAACGAAATGCGTCGTGTTCATGAGGAGGCAACGAAATGCGTCGTGTTCATCGGGACGGAACAGAACGCGTGGGGGCCAACAGGCTGGGTCGGAACAGAATGCGTCGTCGTGTTCATCGGGAGGGCTTGGACGGAACAGGCGATGGAAACGAGGCTTGGCGTACCGCACAACGGAGGAAACGGCCTTGTGTTCGACCGGCCACGTTCGAAACGGGATCCTATTGATCGGGAGGGGCCTGGCGTACCGCAAAACGGAGGAAACGGACCACCTACGGTCGAAACAGGGGTCCTGTTGATCGGGTGGGGTGTGGCGTACCGCAAAACGTACGAAACGGACCTCCTACGGTCAAAACGGGGGTCCTGTTGATCGGGAGGGGTGTGGCGTACTGCAAAACGTACTAAACGGACCTCCTACAATTGAAATGGGGGTCCTGTTCATCGAGAGGGGTGTGGCGTAGCGCAAAACGGGACTCCACAGGATACTGTTCATCTCCACCGCCGACCTCCTCCAGCCTCCACGGGCTACCGTCGACCGCCTCCAGCCTCCACGGACTCCTATTCATCCAGCCTCCACCGCGCGCTACTCCACCGGCTACTGTTCAACCACCCCTCCACGGCCACCCCTCCACCGTCTACTGTTCATCCAGCCCTCCACACCACGGGGTCCTGTTCAACCACCCCTCCACGGCCACCCCTCCATCGTCTACTGTTCATCCAGAGGCAACGCCACCGCTCACTGTTCATCCAACCCCCCCTCCCCCCCGCAACGCTCACTGTTCATCCAATAGATCGACTTCAGTTAGCAGCAGTAGCGAAGGAATCGCTCGATCGGGTTCAGTTAATATCCATCGATCGATCGTTCGGGTTCAATAACGCGTAGCCTACAGTGCAATCGCTCGGGTTCAGTTAGAGCCCAATGCTCGCTCGGGTTCAGTTAGAGCCAACGCCTTGCACACACGCGCGTACGTGTACGAGAGAAACGCGCATAGCTCGGCCCCCGACCTCCCACCGTAACCTGCAACTCCCCAAAATTTTCCTTGTCCTCGATTCTACCATGGTTTTTTTCCGTCATGGACGGCCCAAAGAATGTCATGCAACTGCGTCTCTGGCCCGCCCAGGAAGAAAAGCCCATTTTATGTCATGATTTTTTTTCATAGAAGTAGGAGCCCACCACATCTATGATGATACCGGGTTTTGTCACAATTATCATCATTGAAGTGTCATATGTATGACAGAAAAAATTTCGTTCGACCCAAAATGTCACGGATGTGTCTTTTTTTGTAGTGACACCAGCTCATGGACAACTCCGCATGGGACGTCGACAGCAGTCCGGAGCGACGCCTCCGCCCTAAGCCTCGGGCCGCATCGTAAGTGCTAAGACTTGTACATGCCCATAGATCTGATCTTTTCTCCTTGTCGTATTGACATGATCGATCATGCTATTATAGTCCGGCCCACGATAGCTCCCAGCGATCCTCATCGGAGGATTCGTTGGACACGAAGGAGATGGCCAGCGAGACACCGACGGCCGCATACTCTCCCAAGGCGAAGGGAGACGACGAGGTGCTCTCCCAGCGGACCTTACCGAGCCAGGGAGGGGCACCAGAAGGCGAAGCCCCCGTCGCCGAACACCAGGGGGAGTCAACCCCCATGGAGACTGGGGATGAAGGTTGTACTCAGTTCGGCCCTCAACCGGACTCAATTCCGGAGATCGATACGGCTCCGGGATGCGGCACGCAACCTCCTTCGAAAGAAGGGGGTATGCCTATTCCACCAGTGACCCATGTCCAACCAGGGGCACCAGATAATTTGCTGGAAATACTGCGAGGCGCTTCCATTGTGGACGAGCACCGTGTTCTTATGGGCATGGTGATTGAAAGGGTTCACTCCGCCAAGAGCGGACTGACCGAAGCCTGCAGCAGCCTATTGACAGGGTTTGAGGTAAGTGGCGCAAAAGGAGAAAATCCCGATATAGACAATAGCCCCTGAGACATTGTCCGGTGTCCAAAAAGGAAAACCGGACAGAAGATCGAATCCTGAGGGCAGGATACTAACTAAACTTGTCTGAAATGAATACGCAGGCGTCGCTATTGGCCGCAGCCTCCCATACTGCCGAAGTCTCCATACTAAAGCAGAGACTGGAGCAGGCCGAGAACGAGCTCGGTCTGGTGAGGAGGCAGCTCCAAGAAAAACAAGGTATGTGATAACCTGTTTTATATTAAGATGGTAAAAACGATATACATGGACTGAAGTGTCAAGATATATATATATAGGAGCGACGTCCAAAGTCGAGGCCCTGCAAAAGGCCCTGGGCGAAGCCGAGGGGAAGGCTGTCAAGGAGCAGGCTGCCCGTAAGAAGCTCAAGGCCCGGGTCAGTGAGGTCCAGCAGGAGCTCCAGGACGCGGTGAGGAAGTGCGAGACCTTGGAGAGTGATGCGTTGGCTCGAGAGGCCGAACTCGCCAAGGCTCGCCAGAGCGCGGAGACTGCCCGGAATGAGCCCTAGGGCACCCTCCAAATGATCCAGGAGGCCCGGAAGATCGCCGCGGGTAAGGCATTCAGTATGAAAAGCAAATATGTGAAAAGGAATTATCTTATGGTAACCCGGATTTGGAGTTCTCCAAGGGCTTTTGCTGATCTGCCGTGAAGTGTGTCCGACGCTGCGGAGCTCTTCCGAGCCGAGGAAGGGAGCTCCACGGAGAAATTGTTTTGGTCACAGTATCTTGTGCCAGAGCATCCCATGCCCTTCACCGATCAGCTGAATCAGCGGGTGGAGCTGCATAGGGTTGCCGACCTAGCCATGAGAGATTTGATAATCCAGCTATGTCCAGCCGAAGCTATGCCCGGCAGCTACTTCGGACTCATGAGGCGACTGGTGAACACTTGTCCTCGGCTGGACGTCGTCAAGCGATCGACCTGTATTGAACGTGCGTGCATGGCCTTCGCCCATTGCAAGATGTGGTGGGCGAAGATGAACGCCGTCGAGCTGGCCAGGGGGCCGCCGGAGGGCAAGGAGCACCGCACACCCGAGCATTATTTTGTGGATGTCCAAGAAGGGTCTCGCATTGTGGCGACGCAGTGTGGGCAGGACATTATTTTTGAATGAATACATTTGTGTTTTCTTTGCCTTGTATGATGAAGCAAAGTCAGTTTGTAATATAATGCTTGTTATGTTTTAACTTTTTCCTCCTGTGCGGCCATGTTGTATGGAATTTGAGGGTTGGCCAGTCGTCGGCTTCTGCCCCCATGTAGGTAGTACGAGGGTGTTCGGGATGGAATCTAAACAATCTTTATCCAATTGTATGGTCCTTGAAGGAGTTGTTTAGTGCAACGAACCAGGCAATCAAACTATGTGGCTTAAACGCCCCACTTAGCCATAGGAGTTTTACAATAAAACATAGGCGCATCCCCTAGTGTTCGAACCAGAGTGCTATGAGTGTCTGATCGGGAAGTACCGATCCTTCGCGTAATGCGGGAGAAATCTCCAACGATTTGTAACCTCCGAACAGCTGACCGGCTCTCGCTGCATCATGACAGTCAGTTTTCGGCTTCCTCTACCGAGGTGCTCCTTTGGGTAAACCAGGGCAAAATCACAGTAGTTCCCCCTTTACTACCTTAGCCGATATAGCGGAACATAAGGTAGCAAGCACATGAGCCGGACAACCCAACTATTGACCAAATACATGATTCGGAGCCAATGCATATAATGCTAAATTCGTGGTGCCGTACTATACTATAAAAAGTGTTCGGGCTTTGTTGCCGGATTGTGGGGCGCCGGGGAGCCCCTGGCAAATATGAAACATACCAAAGTGTACGGGTGCTAGAAGATAAATTATTAAAGAAAAACAGAAAGAAAGCAGAGGTAATATCTGGGGCCCTAGAACGTGGGCCACGAACTGTTTCCATTGTAACTGGGTTAATGAGTTAAGGCGCATTGATACAAATAAATGCGATAAGCAGCCACCTATTTAACATGCCAAGAACAGAGGCAAGTTGCGTGCGGGTCCTGTCAATAGGTGGAGTGGTTATTGAATTGACCTCTACATCTTCCCCTATATGTCTGTGCTTCTTGCCATCCAGTTGTATTTATCCTTTGACAGGACAAGTAATCAGGCCGTCAAAGAAGGTCTATGTAAAAGAAACCTAGAGAAGGAAAAGAAAATAGTGAAAGTATGTATGTGTCCGGGATCGGTCGAGCCGAACTGTGGATCACAAGCTAGCTGTGCCTCCGTCGATGCCCATGGGATTTCTAGTGCGTAATTATGCATGCGCGGTACGAATGCCACTACCTGACCGAGGCTAAGACGGAGGCCAAACTGCTAGTCAAGATCTTGATGAGCCGCGATGTCCTGGTGCAGCGTGGGTCGGACCCTCTTGACGATGTCCAGGGGCTCGGCAGCCGGATTACGGTTCTGCTTGAGAAGGCCGCTCTATATTTCTACTGCTAGGGCGGCGGTGTGCTCCTCTGTACAGAGGGAGCGTTCCGTGTTTCCATTGACCGTTATGATGCCGCGTGGACCGGGCATCTTAAGCTTAAGATAAGCATAGTGTGGCACTGCATTGAACCGAGCGAATGCCGTCCGTCCGAGCAGTGCTGATAACCACTGCGGAACGGGACGACGTCAAAGATTAACTCTTCGCTTTGGAAGTTGTTGGGGGATCCGAAGACAACCTCTAGTGTGATTGAGCCCGTACAGTGGGCCTGTTGGTGTGGAATGACACCTATGGGATCACAAAAATCCCTACTACGGTTGCCGGGGCGCAGGGTTGCAAGAAGAGCAGGATTAGTAATCAGCACAAGGATCGTTTTCCCAGGTTCGGGCCACGAGGATGCGTAAAACCCTAGTCCTGCTTTGGTGGATGTATTGAGTTTTCTTGAGCCCTGGAACTAGCTACGATGGCTGAGTAGTTTCAGAGAGCCGAATCCTCCTCCAGTACGCCATGGGCCTCCTTTTATAGTCGACAGCGGATGCCACAGTGGCACACAGGAGGTGGAAAGGCGTATAGTGCTACGATCTTATCGCTCGTATTACAGGACAAGACGCATTTAATGCGCCGCTGAGGTGTCCCCTAGCTTTATCGGGGACGGGAGTGAGGCACGTCCCGTACATCGCCGCCCCTCCTCACTTCGACACGCGCCCTGGCCAGCGATGTGTGCGGCGCTATTTAGGCAGGCAGGCAGCTGAGGTGGCGCAGTGGTAGGGTCTTCACGAAGATCTGCATGCCGCCACACAGGCGCTTGCCAATCTGGCCAGGATGCTCCATGTTGCCACGCAGGTGCCAGCCCAGCTGGTTGAGCAGGCAGCTTCATGCGAACGGTGGTGGAGACTTGGCTGGTGCGGGCCTGGCAGTGGCCCTGCTGGCGTCCTCGGTGAGGGCCTTGCCAGGTGTCCCGGCAAGGGTCTTGCCGTGGCGCGCTGTCGTCCCCGGCAAGGATCTTGCCGGGGGTCTTGTGGCTCTCCTCGGCAAGGATCTTGCCGAGGACCATTGTCTTTTAATCCTCATATGATCTTGAATATTCCTTGGTCTTGACAAAGATCTGCATGCCACCATGGAGGTACCTCCCGAGCCCTAGTTCCAACGTGGTTAGTTGAGTTGGAACCCGCGGGCTCGAGGGTGGCTCACTCCATTGGTGTGGGCAAGCCGCCCCCGCAAGGATCTTGTTGGGGCTGCTGAGGCTGCCCCGGCAAGGGTCTTGCCGAGGGAGCCTGCTTCGTCCATCTGTTTCTTTGTGTTCTTGGCCTTGGCGTTGCCTTGGCTGTCTTGGGCGTAGGTTTTACCTCGGTTCACCTCCCATGTTCTGCTCGGTGCGGCCGTGGGCGCGGCTCCGACTGTCCGTGCACAGGTAAAGGGGTACAAAGCTGCGCCCCTTCTTTTGTACACCGACAGGAGCCCCTGGGCCTGGGCCACACATAAGAGCGACACGTTGCTGAGCCAGTGTAACACCCCGGATTCGATGCGCCAGGTGTCTTCCAGTTATTCGCCGTCGTTGCCATGTCATGTGCTTGCGTGTTGTACTTTGCCATGTCATCATCTGCATTTCATATCATGTCATCATGTGCATTTCATTTTGCATACGTGTTTGTCTCATGCATCCGAGCATTTTCCCCGTTGTCCGTTTTGCAATCCGGCACTCCTATGTCTCCTGGCGCCCCCTTTTACCTCTTTTCATGTGCGGGTGTTAAACGTTCTCGGAGTGGACCGAGGTTTGTCAAGCGGCCTTGGTATAGCACTGGTAGACCGCCTGTCAAGTTTCGTGCCATTTGGAGGTCGTTTAATACTCCAACGGTTAACCGGGTAACCGTAAAAGCCTCTTTCGTGTGCAGCCCAACACCCCTTCCAAAGTGGCCCAAAACCCATCTAACTCCTCTCCATGCTCTCGGTCGTTCGATCACGATCGCGTGGCCGAAAACCGCTCCTCATTTGGACTCTCCTAGCTCCTAGAATCTATAAATATGTGCCTCCCGTCCAAATTCGCGGATGATTTTCCCCCCTAACCCTAGCCTCCACCTACCTCCGCCGCCGAACATGTCCGTTTTCCGCCGGACACACCCGCGCCGCCGCCCGCAGCCACTCCCGGGCTGCCACGTGGCCCCTGCCACCGCGCCACGCCGCCGGCCCGGCGAGCCCGTAGCGGGCCCGCCCGGCCCATCGCGTCGCCGCCGCCTAGCGCGCCGGCGCCCGCCTCCGCCGCCGCCAGGCCCGAGCCGGCCGCCCCTCGCCGCGCCCGCCGCCGCCCGGCGCGCCGCCGCCCGTCCCGCCCGGCTCCGGCGTGCGCCTCCAGGCCATCTCCGCCCGGCCGCGCCTCCTCTCCCGATCCGCCGCCTCCTTCGCCACCGGTGGCCGCCGCCCGCAGCCACTCCCGGGCTGCCACGTGGCCCCGGCCACCGCGCCCCGCCACCGGCCCGGCGAGCCCGTAGCGGGCCCGCCCGGCCCATCGCGTCGCCGCCGCCTAGCGCGCCGGCGCCCGCCTCCGCCGCCGCCAGGCCCGAGCCGGCCGCCCCTCGCCGCGCCCGCCGCCGCCCGGCGCGCCGCCGCCCGTCCCGCCCGGCTCCGGCGTGCGCCTCCAGGCCATCTCCGCCCGGCCGCGCCTCCTCTCCCGATCCGCCGCCGCCGCCTGCCGGCCTCGCCTCGGCTAGGCTGCGCCGCCCGGCCGCGCCCCTCGCCTGGCCGGCCCCCTCCTCTCCATCTCCGGCCGCCTTCGTCGCCCCGTCTCCGGCGGGCCCGGCCCCGCCCGGTCCAGATCCAGATCCGGACCACAAGGTTGACTTTCCCCCCTCCGTTTTTCTCCAAGTCCCCGAATCTGCTAATATTTTCATGCCATATTCATCATGCCATAACTCTCTGCATATTGCTCCGTTTCGTGCGTGTAATATGTCAAATTGTTCGTCTCGACGAGTACATCGTTTCATCTCACTGCATCATTTTCATTTGAATCCATCTTGATGCCTGAATCATCGTTGCAAGAGTGCTATGTTATGTTAGTTTCAGATTCTTATCAGAACTTGCACTTTTGTCATTTTTGCCATGATTGATGTGTGCATCCTATGATCTTTAGTCCTACATGTATTTTGTAATATGCCATGCCATCTTTACAGGGGTGTATGCCATGTATTTTTGTGATCTCTGTGGTGACTAGCACAAGCATGCAAACTAGGCTTCATGATGTTGCTGATTTCAACCCCTGTTCTACTGATATTTTTATGCCATGTAGACTTGATGCTACGGAGAGATCCATGCTTATTTTGAGATACTTCAGTAAGGATGTTATCCATGCCCTTGTTTGCAATTATCGAGTGCCATAGCTTGAGTCAATCGAGCTCTACTTTTGCTATAAAATGTTTCCTGGCAGGTTGTTTACATGTTATTCAATTTTGCCAAGTTTGTTGTAGTTGATCCGTGTATGCTATGATGTTGTTCTTGCCATGTGTAGCTTCTATGCCATGCCTTCTTACTGTTGGTTGCCTTGCCATGCCATGTATTTCTCTTTGGTGAGTGGTTCAAGCTCACCAACATGCCTACTCATTGTTCTTCCTGCCATGTATGAATCTGTAATATAACTTGGTGCGTATTAACTTGCTGTTTAACAACTTGAACATAAAATTATTCAGATCTGGACCAATTTTGAAATTTGCATATGAGGACTTACCGGAGTTGTTCTATGTTGTTTCCGGCCTAATTTAAACTTGCTTTGATGTGTTGGTCTTGTTTGCATCATCTCTTGCCATGAGTAGCTTCATGTAGTCTTGTCATGCATCATGCTTGTTGAGCATCATGTCTTGTCTATGTGTGGTGTGTTTACTATGTTGTGCGCTTCTTCTTGTTAGTTCCTGTTTCGTTGCGATCGTGAGGATTCGTTCATCTACGCTTGGTTCGTCTTCGTGGCTTCTTCTTCTTCATGGACTCGTTCTTATTCCTTGCGGGATTTCAGGCAAGATGACCGCTACCCTGGATCTCACTACTATCATTGCTATGCTAGTTGCTTCATTCTATCGCTATGCTGCGCTACCTATTACTTGTTCCTCAAGCCTCCCAAATTGCCATGTCAGCCTCTAACCTTTTGTCACCCTTCCTAGCAAACCGTTGTTTGGCTATGTTACCGCTTTGCTCAGCCCCTCTTATAGCGTTGTTAGTTGCAGGTGAAGACGAAGTTTGTTCCTTGTTGGAACATGGAGATGTTGTTCCTTGTTGGAACATGTTTACTTGTTGGGATATCACAATGTATCTTATTTAATTAATGCATCTATATACTTGGTAAAGGGTGGAAGGCTCGGCCTTATGCCTGGTGTTTTGTTCCACTCTTGCCGCCCTAGTTTCCGTCATATCGGTATTATGTTCCCGGATTTTGCGTCCCTAACGCGGTCGGGTGATTTATG
>LR880972.1:200813585-200829827 GCA_904067115.1 Aegilops sharonensis | reverse complement strand
AAGACGGGGGGAGAGAAGATGGGGCATCCAGCCACGCGCGTCATCCCCGCCAACTGCGCCAAGGCTGCCCCAAATCGGTACCCTTTCTTTGTCGATTACTTCTCCTGTGGGCTTTGTCCTCCCTTCTCTGACTGCTTTAGTGACATCATGCACACCTTTGGCTTCCACCTCTTGGATTTTACCCCAAATGTTGTGGCGTGCATGGCCCTTTTTGCGCACCTTTGCGAAGGTTTCGCCGGGGTGCACCCCAACACGGTGCTTTTCCGTCACTACTTCTTCCCTCGGATTCAAACGGGGGGCGCCATCTTCGGTTGCGTCACCTGGATCCCAAGGTCCAAGGGAGCGTACTCGGATGGCGCCATGAAGGAGAGGTGGGAAGAGTGGCGGGGCCGGTGGTGCTGGATTGAAGAGAAGGACCCATCGGCGTTCTGCGGAGTTCGTCGGGCGCTGTCGGCCCGCAGAAGCGATTGGAGCAACGTCGATGCCGGTGATGAGAAGCTCACGATCGCCACCACCAGGATCCTTCGGCTCACCGAGGCCGGGCTCACCCTTGAGATGATCGGGGTGGACTTCATCTGCCGCCGGATCGCTCCACTGCACAACAAGGGGAGGCCGGCCTGGCTCTTCACGAACGCCACCAACATCATGCGGCTTCGCCCCGGCCTTGACAACAACTTCACAGTGATGGGGCATGCCCACTTCTGCCAGCGGATTTTCCAGGTCGATGTGGATCATGATGGCAAAATCGAGCGGACCGACTAGGTCGCTCGGGCCGCCGCAAAGGCCGACAAGGTCGTCAAGGGGCCCCTGTTCAGGTTGCCGGCAGGAGTGGTCCTGCTGAGCAACAACTCGCGTCGGACCGACATCATCGCCATGATGCCGGACTGCAACACGCACGGCCCGGACCTGAGCTGGGTTGAGCTGGAGGACATCCAGGTGCAACAGTTCTTCAACACCCTGCACGAGGGGTACATCACGGACGAGCCGCGGCTCATCCAGGACACCACCCAGGAAGAGTTGGACTACATAGCCGCCAGGGCGATGGAGGCACGGCTTGACGAGGAGGCCGGCAGCGCTGGTGGCGTGGAGGACAAGGTCGCAGCGGCTGCGGAGGATGCTGGGGAGGCCAGTAGTGCCGGCACCAGGGCTCCTCTTGTTGAAGACGCGGCCGACGAGTCGTCGGAGGAAGAGGCCGAGGAGGAGGAGGAGGTCGTGGCCATCGATCCTCCAGCCACGGGGAGAGGACGGGTCCTGCGATGGGCCACCTCCGGTGAGCCGGTCCAGCCTGGCAGGACCGAGCAGCTGCGGCAGGCCCAGGAGATGTCCGGACGCCAGACGAGGGCCGCGGCGGCGAAGAAAGTGGCACCCGGCCGCGCCAGCGAAGGAGAAGGCATCGCTTCTTCCTTGGCAAAGCGCGTTCAGATGCCACCTCCTTCCCCTCCGCCGACAGACGTTGACGCGGGGGTCACCTTTGATTTTGGGTCCCTCAGCCCAAGGAGGAAGAGGAAAGCAATAGAGGAGGAGATGAACGTCGAGTAAGCAACTTGTCCCTCTTCGCCATCTCTGTTTCCTCAGTCCGTGCCGCATGTCTTGACTTATTTTCATCCTTGCAGGGACGTGGAGACGCTGGCCCAGAGAGTGAAGAGGGCCAAGGCCTCGGCGGGCGGCCAGCCCCCGGCTGGTGCTTCAAGGGCACCCTTGGTGTTGTTGAGCAGCCCGGACAGCAGCCCCCGGCGCAGCCCCCAGCGTAAGTTCACCGCTCACTCCTCGTCGACATGTGTTAGGGGAATGATACTTTGGTGCTGACCTTGTCGCGTATGCAGGAGGAGAGCAGCAGCGGGAGGAGCCACAAAGAGCTACTCCCACCATGCTGCCCCCATCAATCACACCGCCCCGAGGGGCGTCGCCGGAAAGGGCGCCAAGCACCGAGCCCACGCACATGAAGGAGGAGCAGGAGAACTTGGGCGCTGGTGGATTCGCCTCGGCGCCAGATGTTGGCGGAGAGGGGACTTCTGCTTCCCAGCCTGGGACTAGTACGTCTCTGTTCTTTCGTCCCTGCTTTTTCTCTTCTTTTTGAATCTTTGATCTTGGCTCTACCCCACCCTCTTCTTGATATCTAGATCCTCTTTCGGAGGACCGGGAGGACCTGGACACCGTCATCGAGGACGTGGCCAAGGACGCCATGGCGGAGGCCGAGAAGATTGCCGCCGATGAGGCCGCCAGGGGTGCTCCGGAGGACACCACCGAAGGGCCTTCCGCGGAGCCCGGCAAGGGGCCTGCCAGAGAGGCTGGCAAGGCCACTGCTGAGGAGGAGGTAGTCGATGACCAGCCTTCCTCCTCCGCTGCCTCTTGCTCCGGCAGGTACCTGAAGGTGAGCGACGATCTCTTCGTCCACCTCCCAGGCGTGTCGAGCACCAGGGCTCCCATCGAGGGAGAGGTGTTTGACGACGAGGTGCTCGCCGCGGCCAGGCTTGAGATCGTTGACGAGCCGAGCGCTGGTGGTGACGGCTCCAAGGAAGAGCGGCTCCTCCACGCCATGGGCGCCAGCTTCCGGAAGCTCCAGGCGCTCCATCGCGCCCGCCTGGACAAGGCTAAGTCCAGGATGGCGATGGCGGAGAAAGCGGAGGCGGACCTCCAGAAGTGCATCGCTGAGACGCAAGACTGGTTCCGCCAGGCTCACAAGGAGCTGAAGACCGCCCAGGGCAAGCTGTCCAAGCGCGACGTGGAGCTCACCTTGAAGCTGGCCGACATCGAGAAGGCCCAGGAGACGGCGGAGGGCTTGGCCACGGCAGCCGAGGCCGCCCGGACGCAGCACCAGGCCGCGCTGAACTCCCAGGAGGAGGACCTCGCCAAGCGCGAGGCAGACCTCGACGCCAAACTCCGCGCCAAGGACAAGGAGGTGGAGAAGCTTGCCGCGCAGGGGACCCAAGAGCTGGAGCAGAGGCACAAAGAGACACTCGATGCCCAGGCTCTGGTTCATGCCAGCAAAGTGAAGGTGCTGGAGGTGTAGCGGGACGAGCTGAAGGAGCAGGCCCTGAAGCTGTCCCAGGAGAAGGACACGCTCAACGATGCCTTGACGGAGGCGCAGGGCGCGACCGTCAGCAGGGCCGGGGAGCTCTCCGAGGCCAACAACTCCATCAAAGACCTCAAGCTGAAGCTGGAGGGTCTCGAGAAGATGATTTCGGAGGCCAGGGCCCAGGAGGGGACCCTGACCAAAAACTTGGAGACCGAGAAGCAGCTGCGGAAGAATGAGGCCCTCAACTTCAAGAAGCACGTGAAGGGCGAGAACCGCTGGCTCGATCGCCTCACCGCCGTCGCCAACCAGGCCGCCACACAGCTGGCCACCATGGGGATGCCGGATGTGAGGTACGCCCCGCAGCGGAGTGTGAGCGCCAACTGCAGCCTGACCCTGTCTCGTCGGTGCTTTGGAGCGGCTTCACGACAACCGGGCGGCCTCGCTGGCCGACGAGGCCCGGAGGCTTTGCTAGGGCGCCATGACCAAGGTTCTCACCAAGGTGGCGTACTGGTACCCCGACCTCGACTTTGACGCCGTACCACTGACCTCGCGCCGCTCAGGGAGCGCATCAAGCCTGTCATCAGAGGTGTCGGCGGAACTATGAGGGTGGAGGGCCAGCACCGGGATTAGGCATCCCATTTCTTTTCGTTGCTGCAAGTTCACAACCAAGACGATTTTTATCTTTAGTTAGAACTGCGGCAACAAGCGATGTAATATAACTTCTGCAGTACTTTGATATTATGCATGTTATTTTCATGTTCGATTTTCCTTTGTATGTCCACCCTACATAACTGGGCAGGCCTGCCGGCGCGTAAACCCAGGGCGGCGTCTTGGGGACGGATCCCGATTGGCCTGCCGGGTGTGCTTGCTGCCAGGCGAACCACCTTACCGCCCCTAATGCGGCCACCTGAACTGTCAAGCTTAACTTGAGTCAGAATCGAGAGTGTTGCCAGGGGCGGAAGGCTACCCCGCCACTCTTGACGCGGCCGCTTGAGCTGTTGAGCGGACTCGAAACAAAACAAGGGCCCCTTTGCATGCAGGTTTTCCATACATAGGCAGGATCTCTGAGGACGATAACCTTATATATATAAAAGGAAATAGCTCAAGGCTCTGAATGACTTAGCTTTTCTGTTGCCGCGCTTGCGTCCTTCGTGTGCGCACGCGGCGCCGTTTTCTCCTGGCCGTTTTCTTCTTTAGAAGCCATGGATGCAGAAGTGCTAGACCAAATACTTGACCAGATTCTCACAATTGCGCCCCCTACCTGGCGCGCCAAAGATGTCGGTGTGGAACGACACATATGGGATCATAAAAATCACTAATATGGTTGCCGGGGCGTAGGGTTGCGAGAAGAGCGGGATTTGTAATCAGCACAACGATAGTTTACCCAGGTTCGGGCCGCGAGGATGCGTAAAACCCTAGTCCTGCTTTGGTGGATGTATTGAGTGTTCTTGAGCCCTGGAACTAGCTACGGTGGCTGAGTAGTTCCAGAGAGCCGAATCCTCCTCCAGTATACCATGGGCCTCCTTTTATAGTCGAAAGGGGCTGCCACAGTGGCACACAGGAGGTGGAAAGGCGTATAGTGCTACGAGCTTATCGCTCGTATTACAGGACAAGACGCATTTACTGCGCCACTGAGGTGTCCCCTAGCTTTATCGGGGACGGGAGCGAGGCTCATCCCGTCCGTTGCCGCTCCTCCTCGCTTCGACACGCGCCCTGGCCAGCGATGTATGCGGCGCCATGTAGGCAGGCAGGCAGCTGAGGTGGCGCGGTGGCAGGGCCTTCATGAAGATCTGCATGCCGCCACGCAGGCGCTTGCCAATCTGGCCAGGAAGCTGCATGTTGCCACACAGGTGCCAGCCCAGCTGGTTGAGCTGGCAGCTGCATGCGAACGGTGGTGGAGAATTGGCTGGTGCGGGCCTGGCAGTGGCCCTGCTGGCATCCTCGGCGAGGGCCTTGCCGGGTGACCCGGCAAGGGTCTTGCCGTGGCGCGCTGTCGTCCCCGGCAAGGATCTTGCTGGGGTCTTGTGGCTCTCCTCGGCAAGGATCTTGCCGAGGACCATTGTCTTTTAGTCCTCATCTGATCTTGAATATTCCTTGGTCTTGACAAAGATCTACATGCCACCATGGAGGTGCCTCCCGAGCCCTAGGTCCAACGTGGTTGGTTGAGTTGGAACCCGCGGGATCGAGGGTGGCTCACTCCGCTGGTGTGGGCGAGCCACCCTGGCAAGGGTCTTGTTGGGGCTGCTGAGGCTGCCGCGGCAAGGGTCTTGCCGGGGGAGCCTGCTTCGTCCTTCTGCTTCTTTGTGTTCTTGGCCTTGGTGTTGCCTTGGCTGTCTTGGGCTTCGGTTTTACCTCGGTTCACCTCCCCTGTTCTGCTCGTTGCGGCCGTGGGCGCGGCTCCGACTGTCCGTGCACAGGTAAAGGGGTACAAAGGTGCGCCCCTTCTTTTGTACACCGACAGGGCCTCTACACCTGGTGTGACTCCTTTGAAGGTAGTCTTCATTGGCTTGATCCTTGATGGAGTGCACTGTGTCTTGATAGAGCAGATTGAGGCTGCTACCACCGTCCATGAGTACTCGTGTTAGGTGGAATCCATCAATGATTGGGTCCAGGACTAGTGCGGCTGATCCGCCATGCTGGATACTGGTCGGATGATCCCGACGATCAAAAGTGATCGGGCATGATGACCATGGGTTGAATTTTGGGGCGACTGGGTCTATCGCATAAACGTCCCTTAGTGCGCGCTTGCGCTCCCTTTTGGGGATGTGTGTAGCGTATATCATGTTCACCATTTTGACTTGAGGAGGGAACTTCTTCTGGCCCCCTGTGTTCGGTTGCCGGGGCTCCTCGTCGTCGTCCTCGCTTTGTGATCCCTTTTCCCTGTTATCGGCGTTTAATTTTCCGGCCTATTTAAAAACCCAACAGTCTCTGTTGGTATGATTGGCTGGTTTTTCTGGGGTGCCATGTATCTCGCACGGGCGATCGAGTATGCGGTCCAGGTTGGATGGTCCCTGATTGTTTTCTTGTATGGTTTCTTCCACTGGTTGGATTTGGAGCCACTGAATCCGGCGTTGACTGTAGTGTCGTCGGTATTATCACCATTGCTTCAACGTTTGTGTCAGTTATGTCGGAGCTTGCCGTTGTTGTTCTTAACCTCGGAGGGGCCTGCCTCGTTGGCTGTGTTTTTGCTGCGAGCCAACCAACTATCCTCATCCGCGCAAAAGCGGGTCATGAGTGCCATGAGGGCTGCCACATATTTTGGCTTTTGTTGGCCAAGGTGGCGGGCGAGCCATTCCTCCCGGATGCTGTGTTTAAAGGCCGCTAGGGCTTCGGCATCCGGACAGTCGACGATCTGGTTCTTTTTAGTTAGGAACCTAGTCCAGAACTTCCTGGCGGACTCCCCCGACTGTTGAACTATGTGGCTTACGTCATCGGCATCTGGTGGCCGGACATATGTACCTTGGAAGTTATCGAGGAAGGCCTCTTCCAAGTCCACCCAGCTGCCAATAGAATTTTCAGGCAAGCTGTTTAATCAGTGCCGAGCTGGTCCTTTAAGCTTTAGTGGGAGGTACTTGATAGCTTGGGGGTCATCTCCCCGGGCCATGTGGATGTGAAGGATAAAATCCTCGATCCGTACCGAGGGATCAGTTGTCCTGTCGTATTATTCAATATTCACGGGTTTGAACCCTTCGGGGAATTCGTGATCCATTACTTCATCCGTGAAGCAAAGCTGATGTGCGACGCCTCTATATCTGGCCGCATTGCGTCGGAGCTTCGATGGAGTTCGTCTGCGGTTATCAGCTCGGGTGTGACTAGGTTTGTCATGTCCTAATAGGTAGCCATCATCACGTGTCGAGGGACATCCTCTCGATCCTTACAAAGATGGTGTATGTCCTGATTTACTTTCCAGGATCTGCCGGAGGTCGTATGTGTGACCCCGAGTTGTTCCGTCTCTATTTTTACGAGGCCGTGGGGCAGGCTGCTGTTCGGCCTGAGCTGCCATTTTATCCCGTCCACGTGGTGGTCGATCCGCCGCACTGTCCCGACCACGTGGTGGTCGGTCGACTATGTTGCGTAGCAGCCTTTGCTTTGGGTAAATCTTGGCTTGGCGTCTGAGGCCGTATTCTTTGACTGTCAGGACATCAGTCCATCTGTCAACGAGCAGATCTTGGTTAGCTTGAAGCTGATGTTGTTTCTTTTTCAGGCTCCTTGTAGTGGCTATTAGCTGGCGCTTAAAGCGCTCCTGCTCTAGAGGCTCATCAGGCATGATGAAGTCTTCGTTGCCGAGGCTCGCCTCCTCCTCTAAGGGCGGATGGTAACTACCGTCCTCCGAGTCTTCTTCTATGGCCTGTTCATCAGGGCTGACATGCCCTGATTCCCGGTTGTCTTGTTCGGTAGTTTGTTCGTCGGGTTCTTCTGTGTCTTCGGCACCATCCGCAGTGTTGTCGTCTCGTGTGCCAGTGTTGTTGTCCCTGCTACAGCGGGATTTAGAGCGGCGCCCGTTGATGCCGGCGCTTTGATTGTGTTTTAGGAGGGTCCTCCTTTGTGGGGTTTTCCTTGTCATCGCCACTATTATTTTTCGGCGTATCTACCATGTAGACGTCGTATGACGAAGTGGCCGTCCAACTTCGTCGTCCATACCGTCGATGTCTTCGGAGTCGTAGTCAAGCTCGTCGGTTAAATCTTCTATGGTGGCTACAAAGTGGGTGGTGGGTGGGAAGCGAAATTCTCCTTCATCATCAGCCTCCAGTTCGAATCGGACATAATTCGGCTATGAGTCCCCCGCTAAGGACAGATTCCTCAACGAGTTTAGCACATCGCCCAAGGGCGAGTGTTGGAAGATGTTTGCGGTGCGGAATTCAAAGATCGGTAAACGATCAAGTTCGGCGTTTGCAGGCTCACATGGTTCAGGAACCTATATCCAGAGACGAGTCAGGATTTCCGGTAACACGGATATTGTGTGAGGTTAAGTCCATGTGCGGCTCCAACGCCGGAGAATCTGTGGCCTCCATGGTGGGGTTGAGCCCCCAATCCTTGGATGCCGCAGTGCGCTCTGGATCTAAGGCCGGAAGTGGTCACACGAGCTATCTCCTGGATGCGGTCTGACGACAGATTTAGGTCATGTTCATCAAGGTGACCGGGAGCGGTCGCCGTGGTATCGAATCGGGCAAAGATCAGATCTCCAGGGATGTCCGCAACGTAGTTGAAACTCCCAAATCTGACCATATGGCCAGGGGCGTAGTTATCGATCTGATCCAGGTGGCCAAACGAGTTGGCCCGCAGTGTGAAGCCGTCGAATACGAAGATCTGGCTGGGGAGGAAGGTTTCTCCATGAACAGCGTCACTATCGACGGTTAAAGGGGCCAACAAACCTTTCATCGACGAGACAGTGGAACTCTCAATGAAAGCACCAATGTCGGTGTCAAAACCAGTGGATCTCGGGTAGGGGGTCCCGAACTGTGCATCTAAGGTCGGTAACAGGAGACAGGGGACACGATGTTTACCCAGGTTCGGGCCCTCTCTATGGAGATAATACTCTACTTCCTGCTTGATTGATCTTGATGGATATGAGTATTACAAGTATTTGATCTACCACGAGATCGTAATGGCAAAAAAACCTGGAAGTCTAGCCTGTATGACTATGGTAATGGATCTCCCCGTGGGACTAAGTCCTCCGGTTTATATAGACACTGGGAGGATCTAGGGTTACACAAGGTCGGTTACAAATAAAGGAATCTACATATCCGGTTGCCAAGCTTGCCTTCCACGCCAAGGAGAGTCCCATCCGGACACGGGTGCAGTCTTCGTATCTTCATGGCCCATCAGTCCGGCCCATAGCTAACAGGCCGGACGCCCGATGACCCCTTAGTTCAGGACTCCCTCAGTGGCCTCGGGACTCTTCTGGTCCATCTCTGGTACTCTGTGGGCTTCTTCTGGTCCAAAAACAATCTCCGTGAAATTTTAGGTCAATTGGACTTCGTTTGGTGTTCCTTTTCTGTGATACTCAAAAACAAGGGGAAAACATAAACTGGCACTGGGCTCTAGGTTAATAGGTTAGTCCCAAAAATCATATAAAATAGCATATAAATGCATCTTAAACATCCTAGATGGATAATCTAATAGCATGGAACAGTCCAAAATTATAGATACCTTGGAGACGTATCAACCGGACTTGGAGCCACTGAATCCGGGGTGGACCACCGTGTCATCGGTATTGTCACCATTGTTTCGACGCTTGTGCCTATTGCGTCGGGGCTTGCCGTTGCTATTTCTGGCTTCAGAGGGGCCAGGTTCGCTTGTACTGTTGGTGCTACGGGCTAGCCAACTATCTTCGCTCGCGCAAAAGTGGGTCATAAGTGCTGTGAGGGCCGCCATGGACTTCGGCTTTTCTTGGCCAAGGTGTCGGGCGAGCCATTCGTCGTGAATGCTATGCTTAAAGGCCGCTAGGGCTTCGGCATCCGGGAAGTCGACGATCTGGTTCTTCTTAGTTAGGAACCTAGTCCAAAATTTCCTGGCCGTGCGGAGGTCGAACGTATGTACCATGGAAGTTGTCGCGGAAGGCGTCTTCCAAGTCCTCCCAGCTGCCAATGGAGTTTTCTGGTAGGCTGTTTAATCAGTGCCTAGCTGGTCCTTTGAGCTTTAGCGGGAGGTATTTGATGGCATGAAGATCATCACAGCGAGCCATATGAATATGGACAAGAAATTCCTCAATACATACTGCGGGATCTGTTGTTCCATCATATGATTCGATATTCACTCATTTAAACCCTTCTAGGAATTCGTGCTCCATTACTTCGTCAGTGAAGCAGAGAAGGTGTGCGGCGCCTCTATATCGGGCCAAGTCGCGACGTAGTTCGCATGAAGTCTGTCTGCGGTTTTCGGCCTGGATGTGGTTATGCTGGTCGCGCCGAGCTAGATAGTCGTCCTCGCGCGTCGGGGCATGCTCCAGTGATCCGTAGATTGATCTGGTCTGACCTGCTCTATTTTCCAAGTCCTGCCGTAGGTCGTACGTATATCCCCGAACTATTGTGTCTCTACTTTTACGGTGAGGTAGTACGGGTTGGTGTTCGGCTTGAGTTGCCGTTTTGTCACGGCCATGTGGTGGTCAGTCTGCCGCGTTGTGCGCTGATGGTACGAGCTCCAACGCCTCGCCGTCGAATTGAGGTAGCAGCTTACGCTTTGGGTAACTCTTGGTTGGGCGCCTGAGGCCGTATTCCTTGGCTACCAGGACATTAGTCCACCTGTCGTTGAGCAGATCTTGGTCAGCTTGAAGCTGCTGCTGTTTCTTTTTCAGGCTCCTTGCAGTGGCTATTAGCTGGCACTTAAAGCGCTCCTGCTCAAGGGGTTCCTCAGGCACGATAAAGTCTTCGTCGCCGAGGCTCATCTCATCCTCGGAGAGTGGAAGATAATTACTATCCTCCGAGTCTTCATTTATATCCTGTTCATCAGGGCCAATTTGCCCATCTTCCCAATGGTCCTGTTCGGAGGTTGGCTCGACGGGGTCTTCTTGGTCTTTGGCATCGTCCGGAGTATTATTGTCTCCGGTGCCGGTATTGCTATCTCTTCCATGGCGTGATTTTGAGCCGCGCCACTAACCTCGACGCTTTGGTTGTATCTCAAGAGGTTTATCCTCAATTGGATTTTTCTCGTTATCGTTGTTACCCTCTTTGGGTGTATCCACCATGTACATGTCATATGAAGAAGTGGCCGTCCAGCGTCCGGTAAATGGTGGGTTTTGGGCCTGCTCTTCTCCTAAAACCCTTGTAATAGGCCATCGAGCCAGGCTTGGAAGCCAGGTGTATTCACCTAAAACCCAGGGTTATCCTGCCTTTTTTAAGTAAGCCACTCCATCCAGGTAATCCTGGTATGACCTGCTGAATGTTTGGCAAGTCAATCTTATACAAACCCTGAACTTGTCAAAGTTAAAACGACGATTGGTTAATGTGAGGTCCATCTTAAAAGGCATTGTAAATTGGTTTAACTCAGTGGCCCGACGGCCCATGAAAAGCCTCAATTTTGGGCCTGGCAGCCCATGAAAAGGCTCCCGTCTTCCCATGATTTTATTTGACAAATTTTCTCTTTTGATGAGGTTTACAATACTTTATGATAAACCGGTGTTTATTGACCCGGCCTGGTTTTTGACTATAAGTCACCAGTATAAAATAAACTAGTTTTTATTAACCCGGCCTGGTTTTGACTACAAGTCGCCAGTATTATGTATGGATAATCCGGTGTTTATTACAACCCGGTACGATTTTATTATAAACCGGCAAAATATGGGAGGAGTTATCAGTACTCAAGATTGGGGTTCTCACCCTTACTACAAAAATTTGGTAAACCAACGATGTGATTCAATGTCACAGGTATGATATTTTTTTGACTATATACTGCAAGGCAACAGCCTCACAGTCCTTTATTGCATAGAACCAGAGAGTTACAAAAGTACAATTTACAAGAAAAGAAAGAAAAGAAAATATTTACAAGGGCCTAAGAGAGTGTGGCTATCCAGGAAACTAAGCTATCTTTATATTTACATTTGATTCTGTGAGCTAAAAGGAAAATATCATGTATGAAATTCCTCCTCCAAGTAGTGAAGGAAGGTCTCTCATTTCTAAAGATCTTCCCATTCCTTTGTGTCCAGATGTTCCATGTAGCAGTAAAGAAAGGATAACCAAAATCCTTCTTAGCAGAAAGAGCCATCTCATATATAGTCTGGTTGGGTTGAACAATCCAAGCAATCCCAAGGTAGTTCCAAACCCTTTGGCTGAAGTTGCAAGCAAAGAAGAGATGTGCACGATCTTCATGAGATTCACAGAGGCAAAGAACACACATGTCATCATGTATCATCCAATGTCTGCGCTGCATCATATCCCTAGTATTCAAACAGTCCATCAAAAGAAGCGATCCAAACAATTTAAATTGAGCGTACAAGCACACTTTCAAATCCATCTCAAAGTGGGATCAATCACCAGGTGGGAGAAACAAGACTCATAGTAAATCTTTGATTTAAACTCCTCAGATTTAGATGGCCACTTCCAAATGTCCTTACTCTCCACATTCAAATTGATCGAAGCCAGCAAGTCTTGAAGATGATTGAGCTCCATATAAGCCTCCTGAGATAGAGGTAGATGGAAGTGTTCCGAGGCCTCCGGTTGCTCCATAAATTCTCTGACTGTGATTGTGTCATCAATGACAAAAGAATAAAGCCTTGGGAAGTGCTCACACAAAAGGAAGGCATTATTACCCAACTGCCAACGATCAAGCCAAAAGACCACCGTGTTACCAGCATGCACTTGTGGGACGGCTAACTTGCAGAACTTGTTGTATAAGCTAATGACATCTCGCCACCAAAATGAGCCACGGCCCTGAGTGACTTGTGGTGGTGAAGAAGCATAATAGGTGTCCCAAATTAATGTGACCCAAGGCACGTCCAATCTGTTAGAAAACTTGAAAAGATGCTTGAGCAACAAGGCTTCATTTTAAAATCCCAAGTTTAGCACACCCAAACCACCGTGCTTCTTGGGACGGCAGACCAGATCCCATGCAGCCAATGACTACCGAGGATTATCTGTGTTGCCTCTCCACAGGCATTGACACATGATTCTTTCAAGCTGTTGCAAGATGCCCTTGGGAAGAGATGGTGTACACAAGAAATAACTTGGCATGGAGCATAACACTGACTGAAGCAATTGCAGACGACTCCATTGGTTCAACAAACATGAGGAAGCAGATAAACGGATTTCAACATGATCAACGAGAGGCAATAGATCATATATGTGGGTCTCGAGGTACCCATGGGTAGTCCTAGGTATGTGAATGGCATAGAGCCAATATCACAACCTAGCAGCCTGGCAACCCGGGCGCCCTCATCATCGCTCATATTGATTGGAATAAGAGATGACTTACTGAAGTTGACTCGTAAACTAGTTGAAGCCGTAAAGGTGTTAAGCATCTCCTTGAAAGCGATAAGTTGCTCATCAATCGCAGGCAGGACAATGAGGGTGTCATCGGCATATTGTACGATCAGGTAATCATTGGAGCTTGTTGGTATTGGCAGAGACAGAATGTTTCTGGAGCACATCTCATTAACCACAGACTGAAGCAGATCCACTGCAATCACAAATAGCAACGGAGATAGAGGGTCTCCTTGGCGAACTCCCGATCTGCAGACAAAATGATTACCTGGCACCCTGTTTAAGAGAACAGAGGAAGAACCCGTGGACAAGATGCTATCAATCCAGCCAGTCCAACGAGCATCAAAACCCTTGCATTGCAAGATTCTCAGGATGGCTTCATGGTCAATTGTAGCGAAAGCCTTCATGAAATCAAGTTTAAGGAGTATGATGGGGCGCTTAGATGCTTTACATTGGTGAATGTATTCAAAGCACCAGGCCAGACAATCTTGGATAGATCGACAATAGAGAAAACCATATTGATTGCGATGCATACATCTCAAAATCACTTTTTGAAGCCGATTAGCCAGAAGTTTAGTCAAAACTTCAAACACGTGTTGGTCAAGGATATGGGCCGAAAGTCTCCAACCACTTCCGGACTTAGTATCTTGGGGAAAAGAGTAATTAAGGAAGTATTAAGACATTCCAAATTGCACCTCCCCTCATAAAACTCCTTGACAAGTTGCATAAAATCCTCCTTGAGAATAGACCACCACTTTTTTAAGAAAAGACCTCTGAAGCCATCGGGGCCCGGAGCACGGTCAGGTGGCATGTTCTTAATTACAGCCTCTACCTCAAAATCCGTGAACGGCAATGATAAATCCTCCAAGCCATTGACTTTCTGAATTAAAGTGTGCAGATCAAAACCCATTTGGATTCCTTTTGCTTGTCCCATACGCTGGTTGAAATCAGACCAAAACATGCCCGCCAACAATTGATTATCCGATACCACCTCCCCTGCCGAATTCTTGATTGAAGAAATTATATTCCTTAGATACCTTTCAGTGGCCATAGCGTGAAAAAAATTAGAATTTTCCTCGCCCACCGAATTGAAGAAATTGTATTCCTTCGGTACCTTTCAATGGCCATAGAGTGAAAAAATTTATAATTTTCCTCGCCCACCTTAATACTTCGGACTGTACAACGTTGCTTCCAATAAACATACTGCCAGTGCAAAATATCCTCCAAATGCAATTTAACAATTCGCCTAAAGATGGATTCAGGCCAACTTAACGATCGGAGCTCCTCCATCTCATCAAAGAAGAGAATGATTTTGTTGCAATCAGAAATGAGAGCCTTAACTGTGGACATCTTTAAGTGCCATTTCTTAAGGGCATATCGGAGGGCTTTGAACTTGGAAGATATAGTTAAAGCAGCCGTGGGTTTACCCACCGACCTGCCCCAAACCTGAGCAACACATTCATTAAAGCGAGGTAGTTCAGTCCAATAATTTTCAAAGCGAAAAACTTTAGCTTTAGGAATGGCAGTGGCAATCATGACCACGCAGGGAACATGATTAGAGGCCAATCGTGCAAGAGGCAAAACTGAAGTGTTGGGATGATCCGAAATCCATGCAACCGAAGTGAAAAACCAGTCAATTTGCTCAAGAAGGGGTTCAGTTTGCATATTAGACCAAGTAAATTGCCTTCCCTTAATTGGCAGTTTAATAAGACCCAAGTGGCCGATGATTTCATTAAACAGAAAGATATTGTTGACATTACCACCAGGCAAGTTATGTTTTTCAAGCGATCGCATGAAGTTAAAATCACCCAAAAGGAGCCAATTGTCGTCACAATTAATGTCCAAGTTGTACAACCACTGCACGAACTCATCACTGGCTGGACCCTGACATGGGCCATAAACAGTAACAAGTGTCCAAACTTCAAATGTATGTTTGGAGTGGAATTCCACATGTTGGGGAACGTAGCAGAAATTCAAAATTTTCTACGCATGTCACCAAGATCTATCTATGGAGAAACTAGCAACGAGGGGAAGGAGAGTGCATCTACATACCCTTGTAGATCGCTAAGCGGAAGCGTTCATGTGAACGGGGTTGATGGAGTCGTACTCGTCGTGATTCAAATCACCGGAGATCCTAGTGCCGAACGGACGGCACCTCCGCGTTCAACACACGTACAGCCCGGTGACGTCTCCCACGCCTTGATCCAGCAAGGAGAGAGGGAGAGGTTGAGGAAGACTCCATCCAGCAGCAGCACAACGGCGTGGTGGTGGTGGAGGAGCGTGGCAATCTTGCAGGGCTTCGCCAAGCATCACAAGAGAGGAGGAGGAGGAAGAAGAATCGCGTGTTATGGGCAGCCCCTAGGCCTCATATATATAGGGGAAGGGGAGGAGGGTGCGCCCCCTCTAGGGTTCCCACCCCTAGAGGGGCGGCAGCCCCCAAAACCCATCTATGGGTGGCGGCCACAAGGGGGAGGAGAGGGAGGCGCAGGGAGCATGGGCCTTAGGGCCCATCTGCCCTTAGGGTTTGCCCCCTCTCCCCTTCTAGCCGCATGGGCCATGGTGGGAGGCGCCCTAGCCCACCTAGAGGCTGGTGCCCTCTCATACTTGGCCCATGTATGCCTCTGGAGCATGTGGCCCCACTTGGTGGACCCCCGGGACCCTCCCGGTGGTCCCGGTACGTTAGCGATAAACACCGAAAATTTTCCAGTTACCAAAACAGAACTTCCCATATATAAATCTTTACCTCCAGACCATTCCGGAACTCCTCGTGACGTCCAGGATCTCATCCGGGACTCCGAACAACATTCGGTAACCACATACAAACTTCCTTTATAACCCTAGCGTCACCGAACCTTAAGTGTGTAGACCCTACGGGTTCGGGAATCATGCAGACATGACCGAGACGTTCTCCGGTCAATAGCCAACAGCGGGATCTGGATACCCATGTTGGCTCCCACATGTTCCACGATGATCTCATCGGATGAACCACGATGTCAAGGACTCAATCAATCCTGTATTCAATTCCCTTTGTCTAGCGGTATTGTACTTGCCCGAGATTCGATCGTCGGTATACTGATACCTTGTTCAATCTCGTTACCGGCAAGTCTCTTTACTCGTTCCGTAACACATCATCCCGTGATCAACCCCTTGGTCACATTGTGCACATTATGATGATGTCCTACCGAGTGGGCCCAGAGATACCTCTCCGTCACACGGAGTGACAAATCCCAGTCTCGATTCGTGCCAACCCAACAGACACTTTCGGAGATACCTGTAGTGCACCTTTATAGCCACCCAGTTACGTTGTGACGT
>LR880972.1:200754109-200782672 GCA_904067115.1 Aegilops sharonensis | reverse complement strand
GAGGCTCGAGGGCGACCGCGTGGACTAGGCCGCCAAGTCTATCTTTCTCTTGTCGCTGTAGATCATGTTTAGGTAAAAAGTCCATTAGACGCGCGACAAGTTATTATGTAATATACACTATCTTAGGCCATCGAATGCAAATGTTATTTCCTTAACTCGATTTCTTCCCTTGTATGTTTATACCCTACGTTTTTAGGATAACTCGTCAGTACGAACACCCTTGCCGCGAGCGCTGAGTGCGGAACTTCGACAGCCTGCTGGCGATGCCGCCCCCGACAAGCAACCTTGTCGCAACTAGTTGCAGCACGCTTAAGTTGTTGAGCGGACTCGAAACAAAGTAAGGGCGCAAGCTAGTCGCGAGTCGGTTCCTCCACGCACAGGTTTTCCATACAAAGTACTATCGTTCGAGGAAGATAACTTAAAAATTTAAAACTGGTCGCTTGAACTTAGCAACTTAGCTTTCTGTTATCCATGTTCCGACAAGGCGATAGTTCCTCGAGCGACGCTTGGCGGCCCACACTATTATCTTCTCCTTCCCCCCAGTTAACTTGTGGGTGGATGACCCTTCTTCTTGCTTGAGAAGAAAGAAGAGAAAATAAAGTTATGGAGCTTGGTGGCTCGTTATCGCTTACCGGGTGTGGATGCTGCACAAGATGTTAGTAAACACATGCATATATGATTATGAGGGCATGTATTGACAAGTTGTGCGCAACACATAGGATTTACTGATGCGCGGGGTCTGCGCCCGGCTTTGTACAAAGGATTACATGCAACAGCGGCAAGACTTGTACAAAAGGGTGGTTGCCGGAACAGGTTCCGGCAACCGCGCCTTATGGGTAAAACTTGCGAAGATGTTCTATATTCCAGGAATTGCTCACCGGAGCGCCATCTTCGGTCTCGAGGCGGACAGCACCGGGCCTAGTGACTCGTTTCACCCGATAAGGGCCTTCCCACTTCGGCGTCAACTTGTTGGAATTCTTGGCGGATTGAACGCGCCGAAGAACAAGGTCGCCTTCCTCGAAGCTTCTGGCATTAACTTTGCGGCTATGGTAGCGGCGCAAAGCTTGCTGGTAACGAGCAGCTCGTACAGCAGCCTGAAGACGATCTTCCTCGAGGAGCAGCGCGTCATCTTGTCGCAGCTGCTCTTGCTCAAGCTCATCATAAGCGAGCACTCGAGGTGACCCGTACACGAGTTCCGTGGGGAGAACTTCCTCTGCTCCATAGACTAGAGCAAAAGGTGTCTGGCCAGTGGCTCGATTTGGCATCGTCCTGATCGACCAAAGAACCACCGGCAGCTCCTCGATCCAGTTTCTTCCGCACTTGCGCAGTTTGTCGAAAGTTTTGGTCTTGAGTCCTCGCAGCAGTTCAGCGTTTGCTCTCTCTGCTTGACCATTGCTTCTCGGATGAGCAACAGAAGCAAAGAAGATCTTGGCGCCAAGATCTTGGGCGTACTGCATGAAGGTGTGGCTCGTGAACTGTGTGCCGTTATCGGTGATGATTCTGTTAGGAATCCCAAAACGGCAAACAATTGACTTGAAGAACTTGACCGCTGACTGTGCTGTCACCTTCCTCACTGGTTCCACTTCTGGCCACTTTGTGAACTTGTCGATTGCAACATACAAGTACTCAAAGCCCCCGATAGCTCGGGGGAAAGGGCCGAGGATGTCGAGCCCCCAGACCGAGAAGGGCCAGGATAAAGGGATCGTCTGGAGAGCTTGAGCTGGCTGGTGTATCTGTTTGGAATGGAACTGGCACGCTTCACACTTGGTTACTTGTGCCGTCGCATCCTGGAGGGCTTCTGGCCAGAAGAAACCTTGCCGGAAAGCTTTGCCGGCAAGTGCTCTTGCGCCAATGTGGTGACCACATATGCCTCCATGTATCTCTGCCAACAGCTTCTGTCCATCTTCCCGGCAAATGCACTTCAATTTCACACCGTTGAGCCTTCTTCTGTACAGGATGTTGTCAACAAATTGGTACATACTTGACTGCCGGGCTACTTTTTCCGCTTCTTCTTGCTCTTCGGGAAGTTCTCCTGTCTGAAGGAAATGGACGATTTGCTGTGCCCATGCTGGAGCTTGTGGCTCGACAACAAGGACTAAAGGCTCTTCTATCACTGCGGGAACATCAGCTTCTGCAGCAAGAACCTGTGGGTCTGCCGGAGCTTGATGATCTCCGGCAAGCTTGCCGGAGCGAAGCTTGTCGGGAGCGTTTGCTTCAACGATACAAACCGCATGGTTTGTCGGAGCATACTGCTCCTCAGTGATACTTGCGCTGGTTTTAGGGACCTTCTTGGCGGCGGCTTCAGGGAGCTCCGCCGGAAAGTAGTCACCAAAAACCAATTTTCTCTTCTTGCTCTGTCCTGTTGAAGGTGTTACGGTTGGCTGAGTTAGCTTGAGCACAAAAATCCCTGGTTCCATAGGTAACTTAAGAGCGGCACATTTGGAGAGGCCATCAGCTATATCATTCTGAGCTCTTGGAACGTGTTCCATTTGCAGGCCTTCAAAGTGCTCTTCCAGCTTCCTCACTTCGTCGACATAGGCTTCCATCAACGGACTCTGATAATCTTTATTTACTTGACGGACGACAAGCTGCGAGTCCCCTCTGACAATGAGCTTCTTGATCCCAACGTCTACCACAATCCTAAGGCCGGCAAGCAAACCTTCATACTCTGCGGTATTATTTGTTGCTTGTTCCTTGGGAAATGCATCTGGACTATGTACTTAAGGTGCTCTCCGGTGGGTGCGATAATCAGCACGCGGGCACCGGCGCCTTGCAGCGAGAAGGCACCGTCAAAGTACATCAGCCACTCTTTATTTGCCTCCTTGTCGGGGATGCTCGTCTCTGGAATTTCTTCATCTTGCGTTGGCGTCCACTCAGCTATGAATTCTGCCAATGCTCTGCTCTGGATAGTTGAAGTGCTTTCAAATTTGAGACCAAAGCTTGACAGTTCTAGTGCCCACTCAACAATTCTGCCTGTTGCTTCTGGATTTTGTAATATCCTCTTCAGCGGAAAGCGAGTGACAACTGTTATCTCGTGTGCTTGGAAGTAGTGGTGCAGCTTTCTCGAGGCCATGAGGAGGCCGAAAAGCAACTTTTGCACACCAGAGTACCTTGATCTAGCCCCCTGCAAAATGGAACTGACAAAGTAGACTGGGTGCTGCACCATCTTCTTTTGTATCTTGTCGCAACCCTGCACTGATCCGTCCCTGTTGGGACCAGAGCTTGACGGCGAAGCCCCTTGCTTGTCGCTGGATGCGCCTGCCTCGGTTGTCGGCTCATCATCCGCCTCCCTCTCCGCTACTAACGCAGCACTAACCACTTGATTGGTCGCTGCTATATACAGCAGAAAATTCTCTTGTGGCCTAGGTGCGACAAGTATTGGAGCGGAGGACAGGTATTTCTTCAAGTCCCGCAGCACAGCCTCCGCTTCGGGAGTCCATTTCATTGGACCTGCCTTTTTCAATATTTTGAAAAATGGCAGGGCGCATTCAGCAGACTTAGAGATGAACCTACTGAGAGAAGCCACGCAACCGGCAAGCCTTCTGACATCCTTGACGCGCTTTGGTGCTTCGATCTGCTCAATGGCCTTGATCTTGTCGGGATTGGCTTCAATTCCCCGCTGAGACACAAAGAACCCGAGAAGCTTGCCGGAAGGGACTCCAAACACGCACTTCTCGGGGTTGAGCTTGAGGTTGATCTTGCGCAGATTTGCAAATGTTTCATCCAAATCTTGAATCGGAGTCGCTTTGTCCTTGCTTTTGACCACTATGTCGTCCATGTATGCTTCTACATTTCTGTGTATCTGTGGTTCAAAGGCATCATGGACTACCCTTGCAAAGGTTGAACAAGCATTCTTCAAACCGAAAGGCATCCGTATAAAGCAGTACGTGCCACATGGTGTAATGAATGCGGTTTTCTCTTCATCCTCTTCTGCCATGAAGATCTGATGATATCCTGAATATGCATCAAGAAACGAAAGCAGATCACACCCAGCCGTGGAGTCAACAATCTGGTCGATACGCGGCAAGGGAAATGGGTCTTTGGGACAAGCTTTATTAACATCAGTGAAGTCAATACACAGTCTCCATTTCCCATTAGCCTTGCGTACCACTACCGGATTGGCCAACCACATGGGATGGAGAACTCCTCTGATAAGCCCTGCTGCTTCTAATTTCTTGATTTCTTCTGCTATGAACTCTTGGCGCTCCACTGCCTGCTTCCTAACTTTTTGCTTGACGGGCCGCGCGTGGGGACAGACAGCTAGGTGGTGCTCAATTACTTTCCTGGGAACACCGGGGTTGTCAGATGGTTGCCATGCAAACACATCGATATTCGCCCGCAGGAAAGCAACGAGCTCGCCTTCCTATTTAGGATCGAGCGTGGCACTGATGGTAAAGGTACCACCAGTGCCGTCCTCCTCGGCGGGCACTTTCTTGCTCTTCGGCGGAGCTGCCATTGTCTTCTTGCACTTGCCGGTGGAGCTCGATGGTGCATCCTCGACGGTAGCGCAGCACTCCGAGGAGGTGCGCTTGCCGGAGTGGGCAACAGAGCTCTTGCCGGACTTGGTGGTCTTCTTCCCCCTGGGAGCTTCAGCGGCAAGTGGTTTGCTTTCTGTTGCGGCTGCTGCTTCCCGGTAAATCTTGTCGGCACAGATAAGCGCGTCCTTCTTGTCGCCATGGACAGAAATGACGCTTATCGGGCCGGGCATCTTGAGTAGGTTGTAAGCATAATGAGAGGCGGCCATGAACTTGGCGAGCGCTGGACGACCAAGTATGCCATTGTAGGGTAATGGGAAGTCGGCGACGTCAAACGTGACCCTCTCAGTTCTGAAGTTGAGCTCGCTGCCGAACGTTATCGGCAACGTGATCTTACCTTTGGGCTTGCTCCTTCCTGGATTGATTCCTTGGAAAGTACCAGTTTCTTCGAGCTCGCTGTCAGGGATTTGAAGTTTCTGAAGCACCGCAGAGGAAATCAAATTCAGGCCGGCCCCGCTGTCAACCAACATCTTTGTGACCTTGAGGTTGCGGATGGTTGGTGAGACCAACATCGGCAAGCACCCGACCGCAGTGATGCGATCAGGGTGATCCTCAATGTCGAAGATGATGGGCGTGCTGGACCACTTCAGAGGCTTGCGTGACTCTATGGATGGTTCTGCCGCATTAACCTCACGCATCCATTGTTTGAGTTGGCGGTGCGAGGTATGCATAGAAGCACCACCGTCAACTCAAAGGACCTCTGTTGCCTTTTGAAACTCTTGCTCGTCGGCTTCATCGTCTTCCATGTCCTCGTCATCCTCATCTTCATCTTCTTCCTTGTCGTAGCCGCGGGGAGGTCTGTCTCCTTGCTGCTGCTTGGCCTTGCCGTGACGTGCTCCCTGGCCGGGTCTCTTCTTACTTGCTGCACCTGCACCTTCTTGGGCTTTCTCCTTGTCTCGCCGCTCGTATTCAGCTCTCTGTAGCTCAACAAGCTGCTCGACTTTCTTGCAGCTCTGGAGATCGTGGCCCTTGGTGCGGTGGATTTTACAGTACTGTTTGTTGGAGCTGTCAGGCTTGTCGGCGGCCGCCACAGCTTGGCGGTCGGCATCTCCGGCAACCTCCTTGCCGGAGCCACTAGCCTTGGCTTTGTTGGCGGCCCCATCCTTGCCGGACTGCTCTACAACTAGCACTTCTTGGTTTTTCTTCCTCCTGTTGTTTCGCCGTCGGCTCCTCCTTGCCGGGGCGATCTCCTCACTATCAGATTCTGCTCCCACATTCTCTCCTGGGAGCCTTCTTCCTTCTTCAGCGCGTGCACACTTGTCGGCCAGGGCGTAGAGCTCGCTGACGTCTTTCACTTTGCACATCGCCATCTCCTCCCTCATCCTGCGGTTTCGTACATTCTGATGAAATGCACTGATCACCGCAGCAGGGTGGACGTTTGGGATGTTGTAATGCACACGACTGAATCTCTGGATAAACTTGCGCAGGGACTCTCCCTCCTTCTGGGCAAGCAGGTGAAGATCACTTTCTTGGCCATGAGGCTTGTGACCGCCTGTGAAGGCGCCGACAAACTGGTGGCACAAATCTGCCCAAGAAGATATGGAGCTGTCCGGCAAGTGCATGAGCCAAGATCTGACGTTTGGCTTGAGCACCAGGGGAAAGTAGTTGGCGAGGATCTTGTCGTCTCGCCCCCCCGCAGCCTGCACCGCGATGGTGTAGATGCTGAGGAACTCCGATGGGTGTGTCCTACCATCATACTTCTCCGGCACATCTGGTTTGAAGTTTTTCTTGTCGGGCCACCGGACTTGCCGCAGCTCACGAGTGAACGTAGGGCAACCTACCGCATACGGCAAGTCGCCTGGTTCCCCTGGTGCATGCATATCGACAGTGGGCCCGGCGCGTTGGTCAGATTGACGGCGCGCTTCTCTTCGGCGCTCGATACGGGTTCGAGCATCTTCTTCTTGCCGTTCTCGAAGAACTTGGCGCTGGTCGCGACGAGTTCGTGGATCCGACGACGCTGTGGAGTCGCTGTTGAGGTGGATCCGGCGAGTCGGCGATCTTGGACTTCGGGAAGGTGAGTGCACGGTGGCTGCTCCCCCGTAAGTCTCGTCGCCATCAGCTCGCGCCTTGTCGCCTTGCCACGGCTGCGAGGCACTCGGTTGCCGCGGGACGTCACCGTTGGCGAAGCCGATGAGACTCTGAATTGTGGCCCTCCATTCGTCGACCTTGTCGGCCGTTGGAGGGTAGTCTAGGAGTAACTGAGCTCTCGCCAAGGCTTCCGCTGGTGTGGTTGGCGGCAACGGCGTACGGAGCAAAGAACGGGACGTGCTCGGACTCCTAACCAAGTTAGGAGGAGCAGCATCCTGCCCAAGCGACCGTATTCCGCTCGTACCAGCATGCTGGGGTGCATGCGGGTCTCGAGGGCCTCGGGATCCCCCAGCTTGGCCTTGGTCCAACGAGCGTATGGTGCCGCGAGCTTCACGACGCTGTCTGTCTCGCGCCTCTTGAGAAGGACGAGGTGAAGATTCGGACGCCGACGCCTGCGCTGCCTTGTCTTTGGACCTGGCGGCGTTGTGGGCTCTTTCGTCGACGCCGGCTCCTCCGCCAGTGTTTCCCCCACCACCTGACAGCTCCGGTGGTGGTTGGTTCGACGCGGACGGCTCTGCTGCTGCCGAAGATTTCTTCTTCGGCGCCATGTTGACGAAGATGTTGATGAAGTTGCTCGTGTGACCACCGGATCGGGTTCACACAGCCTCGACGCCCCCCTACCTGGCGCGCCAAAGATGTCGGGGAGGCTGATCGTGTCCCATGAGCACCTACGGGACCTGGGTCCCTTGTGCTTCGGAGGGGAGCGGAGATTGCACAAAGAGCGGAACGAGGCGATGCACACGAGCAGATTTACCCAGCTTCGGAGCTCTCCGGAGAGATAATACTCCTACTGCTGCTTTAGTGGATTATCTTGTGTTCTTGCTAGGGAGCAACGGGAGCTACAAAACCTAACCTGAGAGTGTGGTATGAGTAGGATGAACTAAGCCGGAGCTGAGCCGAACCCCCTCTACGTTGCCCTCGGGCCTCCTTTTATAAGCACAAGGGGTTACCACATATGGCAAGTAGACAAGGGTAAAATGGTAAAAACGCGGGTTGGTACACCGCTTTGTACAGTGTACAGTAATCTATACCTAACTCTGACGGCAAGGGACAAGAGTCATCAATGCCCGTCTCAGTCGCCCGAACAGTGTAACAGGGACCGTCAAGTGCACCTCCGTTTGCCACGATGGTAGCTTGTCAGCGCCGCTTGTCGCTGTTCCCCGCTGGCGGCACAGCCCGTCGACACGCGTGCTTGGGAGAGCCCCGTGGTGACACGTTGGCGGGTGAGCTGGAGCGGAGATGAAGAGAGGTCGCCCGCCCCGGCAAGCGCCTTGCCGCGGCAGGGACCTTGTCGCGCCTGGGGGCCCGGCGCCCACCAAGCCTTCCCGGCAAGCTCCTCTTGCCGGGGCCTTGTTTCCTTCGCGCCCTGAGTGGCCTTCCCGGCAAGCTCCTCTTGTCGGGGTCTTCACTACTTTGTTCTTGAATGGCTCCAAAGGAGCCGCTGAGGACCTTGGGGGCCATCAGACCAGCCCTGCCGTGGGGCGCTGCAACTGCTCGTGCACGAGATCGGGGTACTTGGGTACCCCTACTCAAGTACACCGACACCATGTATGGCCCACGACGTCTTTCGGCCCATATGAGGCCTTCATATCTTTCGGCCCTTTACAGGCCCACGGTGACTCTAGCCCATAATGAAAGTAATTTTGTTTGTACCCGTTAACGGCCCTTGATTTACATGGGCCGTTTCCAGCCCGTGTTAGCTTTTGGCCAATTGACGGCCCACACGTTCTTGGGCTCCTTTTCGACCCTCGATTACTTCCGGCCCGTTACTGGCCTGTTCCCCTAATGGGCCAAATTCGGCCCATGGCAAGAGTCGGCCCGTTACTGGCATGTTCCCCAAATGGGCCAAATTCGGCCCATGGAAAGAGTCGGCCCGTTACTGGCCTGTTACCCTAATGGGCCAAATTCGGCCCATGGCAAGAGTCGGCCCATTTCTGGCCTGTTAACCTGTTGCGCCGTTTCTAGCCCGTCCTATATTCTGGCCCATTAACGACCCGTTATGCCTGTGACAGAATTCAGCCTTTGCAGTCCTACGGCCTGTTAATGGCCCGTTACCGTGCTGGGCCGATACCAATTACGCCCGATTACGGCCCATGTAGACCCATTTATCCGACGGCCTGAGGTCCACCGATTACAGGCCCATTTATCGACGGCCCGTAGGAGACCCATGGATCCTACGGCCCGTATATGGCCCATGGTAGTTGTGGCCACTAGCAAACATGGGAAAAAGAAGACTAGGAAATAAATAAGGCCAAAACTAACGCTAGGCTATTAAGGCGATTGCACAGATTACATCCACTCGGCATCAAAGATCGCCACCAGTGCAAATATAGGGAACACCCTACACTATACAAAAATGGCTTGCTGTTTTCTTCAGCCGGTGGCTACACGTTAAGAATAAATTTTGTATCGCACCAAAACAAATTACAACTATATAACAAAAGGAAGGTTGGCATAAAACTTAACAGTCTAGCAGATAAATGCACCACCAGAAATTCAGAAGCTCAGTTCATTTGACCTGACTATTATGTTTTCATGCTGTATTGTCCGATGGAGCACCATAACCCTTGCCTTCATTTCCCCTAGGCTCCTGAACAACATAGCAAATGTCTGATAGTCTGGTTTCAAAACCATGCATATCTTGACGACATTGAGCAATGTTTCTCCTTATTCCACAAAGGGCCTCTGTTAGGGAATGGACTTGTGTCTGGAGCGTAGATACAACATTGCTTTGAGCTTGCATATCTTGATCATGAGGCAGTTTGGACGATATTACCTTAACAACCAACCCAGTATTACGCAGGAACGTGCTTTTGGCACTGTTAGTGGACAGGTACTGACCCACTGCAGTAAGAGCTGACATTGCGGTTATACTTGCCTCGCCACCTTCAAAAGGTGGCGGTTCCACCATTTTTTCCATAGCTCGCTGAAAAGTTGAGGTTTTACATTAGTAGTACCAGAACAGAAGATATTAAGGAGGCAAAAAAACCAAACAAAATAGCTTTGGTCTATATACAGAACTTATTCTGGTGAACCCATGTAAAATATTAGTTGTATTTTATTGCAAAGTACATAATAAAACCAGGTTCCAAACATATGACCATGTACCATCGCTAATGTATTGTCTATTTCTTCACATTGTATTGAGGGCTAAGGATAAAGAGACGAAGTTTATAATACAGTAAGCATAGTATGACATCATTCATATCACAAAACAACTGAGAACAGACAAAAAGGCAATTGTAAAGTTGTGTGGGCAAGTCCAACACGGAAATAGATTACGGGTCAAGATCAATGGAACATCACTCCTCTCTTTTAAACCTTGTAAGGTGCAATGATATGCTAAGACAATTGTGTATAAAATTGAAAAGAGTAATAGACATTGGCTGCAAACCATGCAGTTCAAGGCACAAGTCAGAGTAAGTAGTAGTTAAAAGGCATGAGGATTAAGGACTTACAACAGCGGCTTTGACTAGTGTAGTCATGCCCTTCTTCTTGCTGGTGTGACAGTACTTGAAGATTTCCACAACATTTGGTTCAGGTACTTTTTGGTCCTTGCGGGCTTTCCTCTGCATTTCGAACAAGTCAATATAGATCTGATAATATGGTACAGCGAAAAGAGTGAAACAGCAGCTAATTACAAGAGCCTCGCAGTGTGCAATATAGCTATGAGATCCTGTCGTCTGTTGGAGTTTCACTTTCGTACGGTTGGCCTTGTTCTTTGAACAGTTCACCTACAAGAAGATAGATTTGTGTTGCACATGCGTAAATATGACTTCAACATGTGATCTGATCACATATATATAATGTACCTGATACTTCGGATCAGACCAGTGTTTAACAAGGCCCCTCCAGTCTTCATCCGATATATTTTCCACTGGAGATGTTTGGGAAAGTTCACTGTTAGCTTGCCTTCAAAGTGAGTTTTCCTCAAGTTATACCGATACTGTCACAGAGCAGACTTGAAAACATGGGTGCAAGCTTGTCTGGTTGCATCATCTCGGCTATCCAACTTGAACCTCATCTATTGAAAATTATGGGAGTCTCATTATGAGCAACCTAGAAAGTATGGGACAGAGCAAGACGATATTACTAGTTTCCATACATAACCATACTTACAGATAAATGGTCAAGGAAGGTGTTGAACTGGGTTTCGTCTTTGTCATTCCTGTACTGAATCCATGTTGGGAGGATACGTACATGACACCTAACGGCAACCGCTGCCTCTGATACTAACTTGGCTGACTCTATAGCATCACGTGGCCTTTTTAAACCTGCCTCAAAACGGATATCCATTCTTCCTCCTCTAGATTTAGTTAACCTATCGAGCATTATCCCTGATGTTTGTTTCCTCTTGCGCCTAGGTGCTAGTCCAACAACGAACATAGGAAGTGTTAGTGTACATCAAACTGTGAGACTACATATAAAGAAGCATGGAACTATAAGTTGACTCCACCAACTACCTTCTTGCTGTTGAAGCTCACAAGGTACATCTGGTATTGCCAACTCGTCTTGTGTCAAGAGTGCTTGGGAAGTAGTGTCAGGTGGCAAGGGAGCTTGGGAACGTGCTGCTAGCTCAGTTGACGCACGAGTAAGTCGTGCAGCTGGTAGTACTGTGGTAGGTGTTGCAACAACTAGGGCTGTCTCTGCTTGTTTGGTGGCAGCTATTTGTTTCTGTTTGGCTTTTTTGTAGCTCGTGTAGCATGGGATGCCGTGTTTGTAGAATTTTCCGATGGACTTTGACCTTTTATTGCACCATCAGTACCAGCAGAATCTGCAGGATTCAACCGCTTCTCATTCCCTGCCATTCTATGTTTCTTCCTCTTTTTCTGTGCCATGTTAAGTCAAGCCGACAAGAAAAACGAATAACAGTTTAGTTCTTCAGAACAAATTGATGCATGATGCAGACGAATTGAACTTTGATGTTAGACAACCACATGATAGGATGATGTAATATGTATGAAAAAAAGGACGGAAGAGATAACCAAAACTATGATGTGTAAACTAAAAAGAAGACATTTCACCAAATTAGAAGCAATGCAATGGAATGTAGACACCATATGAAAGATGCTACAAATATCGCTCTGCCAAGTTAACAGTGTCTCATCATAAATGGCGTTTAAACAAATGTGAAGCAGTACAAGAAATAAATCATATGCAAGATGCAAACAACATCACACTACCATGTTAGAGGTCTCTAGTCATTAGTGCCATTGCATATTCACAGCATTGCATATTCACAGCTTATGATGTGTAAACTAAGGAGAAGGCATTTCAACAAATTAGAAGCAATGAAATCTAGAGACCATACGATGCAACGAATATCACTCTACCAAGTTAAAACTGTCTCGTCATAAGTGCCATTTCAACAAATTAGTATTACAAGCTAGAAAAGAATGTGAGATGTAACCTATATCACACTCTGAAGTCAAACGTGTCTTATGATAAGTGATTGTTGCAGGTTACACAACAGTAGTAATTTGATGTAAGAACATGGTGTGATAGACAGATATTGTATGTTCTAGAAACAGGAACACGTGTCTTATTCAAGTATAATGTGTAAAGTAAACAGATGGAATTCAACAAAATTAGAAGCAATACAAGCTAGACATCATACATAACATGCAACCACATATAACAATGCCAAGTTAGAGGGAGCACCAGTGATGCTGCACTAGGGGAGACGTGCTCATCATAAACACAGCTTTGTTGAGTGTCTATGCATGTGTTGTCTTGGAAATCATCTTGGGGGTGTGGAGGAGTAGAAACTGTAGAGGCCCTCTGTTCGGAAGGAGCACCTTTATCCGCTGCCTTGCTAACTTCCTTCCGCTTTATTGATTTTGAATTGTCAAGTAAAACCGACAAGAAAAAGCAATAAAATTCTCTCTTCAGAACTCATTCATGCATGATACTGACAATCACTACTTTGATGTAAGGCAAACACATGATACCAAGATGGAACATGTACGAAAAATAGGACGACATGGCATGTTCACAACTGTTTGTGTAAACTAAGCAGAAACCATTCCAGCAAATAAGAAGCAATGCAAGCTAGACACCACATGAAATATGCAACCAATATGACTGTGCCAAGTTAAAAGCGTCCCATCATAAATGGAATTTCAACAAATTAGAAGCAACGCATGCTATAAATCATATGAAAGATGCAACTAATATCACACTGAATATACTAAAGGTGTCTCGTAATATTGATTGATGCGGGATACAAAAAACAATAGTTTTATGTAAGGACAAGATTAATAGACAGCTGTACTATGTACTAAATACAGGAAGGCATGTCACATTAACAGGTATGATGTACTCCCTCCATCCCATAATGTAAGACGTTTTTGGCACTAATTTAGTGCCAAAAAATGTCTTACATTATAGGACAGAGGGATTATAAGCTAAGCAGACTAGCACATGCAGTTTAACCAGATTGGAAGAATTACAATCTAGACACCATATGCAACATGCAACCACATATCACGCTGCCAAGTTAGAGCAAGCACCTGCGATGCTAGTGTAGAGGAAATGTTGTAATCTACTACAGAGCTACGTTCACTATCTTCATCTAGCATTTCTGTTTCTTGAGAATCATGTCGGGAGGATGACACTGCATTCTTTTAGATGAGTAGTCCCCTTGCTTTCCTGCCTCATCATAAGTGATTGATGAGGGATACACAAGAACATTAGTTTGATGTAAGAACATGGTTAATACACAGATGTACTAGTATGTACCAAAAACATAAAGGCATGTCATATTCAAAGGTATAATGTGTAAGCTAAGCAGATGCAATTTAACCATATTGGAAGCAATACAAGCTATACATCCGGCTAGAGTGGTGAATATGATAATCTAGGACCTGAGAGCCTGGTGGGAGGCGGGCTGCTTCGCCACCATCGCGGCTTTTTAGTTGGCTTCCAGGTGATGCCTGTCTTTGCTGGGCTTGTCACTGGCTCGGCTAGTGCCCTGACTAGCTATTTGTCTTCTACTGCTCACGGGATGGTGGTTCATGTAAAAAATATCTTTCCTTATCTCAATAAAGACCGACTTCGGCCTTTCGAATACAAGCTAGACACCATATGGAACATGCAACCACATATGACACCGCGAAGTTAAAGCAAGCACCTGGGATGGTGGTTCATTGCGAGCGAGGTCATCAACTCCAGAGCTACATTTACCGTCTCCATCTGCTGACACTGCACCCTTTATAGCGATGTAACGTGTCGTGCCTAGCCGCATAGAAAGCTGGCACGACTTGTCTCTTTTCTTTTTTGCTTCTCTCGAGGCAGACTCTGAAATACCCTTGCATAAAAACACAATAGTGAGAGTATGGGTGAAGTGTGTGCAGAACTAGTGCACTGTAAAAGTAGCAGATAGCAGGTGGCTGAAAAATAAATGACAGGAGATATATGATAGCTCTACAACATTGCATGGAAAACAAAATTAGATTCTACTCCGTATGATTTCGTAATATATGAGCATAGGAAATGCATGTACTCCTCCAGCACACCACCACATGTGGTCATATCTAAGATAACAGTCGACTGAAAATAAATAGGTCAGTCGATACTTTAATGAACCGTCCGATCTATAAGGAACAGGCAGATGGCCTTCGTCTACCTCCCGCCAGTCACTGTTGACGTTCTTTCTCGAACTGTCAGCGACCACCGGCCCAGACCCCTGCCTCCGCCGCCCCTCCCTCCCATCAACCTCACACCACCGCCGTGCTTGGCAGCGCCCCAGGCCATCCCTTTAATCCCGGCCGACCTCCAGATCGGACGCCAGTAGCTCTAGGCCGCACGCGCCCCTAAGATAAACACCAAGGCACTGCTTCCCCGGCGTAATAGTCGTACTAGCGCCTGTTACGCCGGGGAATGCTTCTGTTAATTGGGAATCAACTGGCCAGAAATTAAAATTCAGGGGGGGCGACGGACCTCTAGCTAAGGTGAAATAGTATATGAGGAGAAACCTTGTGCATCGCGAGTTACTAGGAACATCTAGTATCAAGAAGAAGCGGTCAACTAGTGTCTTCCGTGGGATGAATACCGTGCAAGCAGAGACGTATGATTTGCACGAATAAGGGAAGAGGAGTACCTTCTTCGGTTGCCGGTGTGGTCACCTCCACATGTCGCGCCTATCTTCTTCTTTTTACCGGGGAAACCGATGTTCTGGAGGGTGTAGGCTTGGACGAACCCATGGCCAAATTGTTGACTGTGTTGTCGTGGCCGTATGTCGGCGAAGGGGAAGCAGATCTGAGGCGGCAAAGGACGGCGTAGCAGGAACAACTCCGGTGTGGTGGAGGGTGGCGAAGTTGGAGCGGCAGCGGTGAGGCGCAGGACAACGTGGTTGAACTGGCTCGGGTATGGACGGCTCGGCCTCGGCTTCAACTACTAGCCATGGAGGGCGTTGCGGTTGAGGTTGCGGTGGACGACGACGTCGGGGTATCGGCTCCTGCGTGATGCAGGAGGGCGGTGGTTGATGGGTGGGATGGGGTGGCGGACGGAGGACGCCAGGTTTTCGCGGCTGGTGGAGAGGTAGTTTTGGCGCCCACGGAGTACGAATGGGGAATCAGACGGGTGGGGGGAACCATGTTTCGGTCTCGGACGCGCTTGTTTTTGGCTTTTTTGAAGAGAAGATGGGACGCGCTTGTTTGAAATTTGGGGAAAGTACAAACTTTGCCCCCCTCTTAAATATTGGACCTACTACGGGTCGGGGTAGGATGGTAATCCCAGGTGTCCCAAATAGTGGGCGGGAGCGATTTCGGCCGCGCGCATGTGTGCTTAGGCGGCCATTGTGTATGAATGTTTTTCGGAGGCGGTTGCGTGGCGTCTAGATGAAGCTACAAACCTACCCTGGTTTAGACCTTTGGACGTCGGGCCGGTAGGTTTCACGGGTCGGAGTTATTAGAAAAGTAATTTCCTTGTACTACCAAACATTGGTCTCACACGGTTTCGGGCGAGTAGAGGCTCTTTTGGTGCTTTGTTCGAAATTTTGAAACACAAGCATTCACGTTTAGAGTACTCTTGAACTATGAGGATTGACCTAAATAGACAACGTTATATTTGACCTTGTATGTTTGAAAACGTCATTAATTATCTGCTTCTTTTTGAAATTTTGACACTTGAAAATCCTATAACTACGATTATTTTGGAATGGAGGAGCTAAATTTGAATCTATTTTGTACACGACTACATATGCTATTATGTACAAAATCAGAGCAAAGATTGGTGCATCATAATTTAGGTATGGTTTACAAATGCCATGATATCAAATTCAAATAATTGAATGGACTTCATGTTGAATTCATTTTTTTAACCACCTTAAGTTGAATTCAAATGTATGCTAGTTCATATGTAGCTATTTATAATGTCCATTGTGTAACTTTCGTATGTATAATGTGCTTTACCCACACAACATGAACTATACTCATGTTTATATTCGATTGCTAAAGCGATGCATTGTCTGGAGTTCAAAATACTAACTATGTGGATCAATTGTGTCGAATAATAACATAGGCATGCTCAAATTCGATAGAATCTTGATGTCTAATGGATCAATGACCGCTCCTTACGCGAGTTGCAAATATCATAATCCTATCCTAATATTTGGATACAATTTATAGCTTTAGTCAATGTGTAGAGCAGTCTTTTACGTGTAGTTTCACTCTCCATCGGTGGTCTCTCACACATGCTCACACACTCTCTCCTGAGGTGCCTTTCTCGCACACATGCTCTAGATATAACCCTCCCTCCCTCTCGTAACCATTTACAACTATTTTCACTAACCTTTATCACAAGCACTCTTCCTCTTGCAAACATACACATGCACAATCCTCATCGATCCTTTCTATATACATGGACCTGCCTACGTGTCTCATGTACGCACGTTATCTTTACGCCTGTCTCTCATGCATTGTCTCACACCTCTCTTCCTAATCGACGAGTATGATTCTATCAGAGCATTCTGTTGGATGCCCCTTAAAGTTAGGTTGGATGAATAGTAATATCAGAGATAAAGGGGTTACCTTAGTCCGAGAACCTAGGGTTACAAATCCTAGCCGGCTTTGTAAGTGGACACAGAGTCCTTCACAATTCTGCTATGTTTGTCTTGTACGACTAGTCATCCATGGGTCTTCCTAAATGTGTCATGGGCCAACCAATGTGGCGCAGGACTGAACCGAACGAAGGGCCTCACCTCGACCCACCGGACCTCACACGGTGACACACCCTCTGCCCCCACGTCTCATTATCTTCTCACACCCACACATACCAACACAAACACCACACACACAGAAAATTTCTCCTCGTGCCTCTATTCCCTCCCCCCTTGCATATACACACTCAAGGGAATGGAATCTCTTGTCGTGACGTCATATTCGTCTCTCTCTCTATACCACTCTCATTTCTCGTGCTATCTCTCCCACGCCTCCCCCGTCGGCCCCTCTATCCATGCCTGTCTCGAATACGTAATACACACACATTCCTATCTAGGCCCCACCAAAGCATCAACTACACATTCACACATGTTAAATCACGTACCCCATTGATCTAAAAAGCCCTCTCTTCATGTTTATTTCGCATACAACATTCCTTTTGAATAAAGTGTGGCCAAAAAATTATTTTAGAGTTTCTACATATATACAACATTACAAAGTTATATGGAGGAGTACGAACACTAATTTGCATTGCATGGTGCCCACAATGATATTTATTCCGCACTGTGAATTTGTATATTTTTATATTATATACAAAGTTAGTCATAATAAAGAGAAATGAAGAGCATCTCTCTCTCCATTGCATACCCCCCCGTACGCCCCTTTCACGTATGCACACAAAACTATCTCCAGGTCCTCTAAAAGTAAGCCCCCAGAAAATTCACGCGTGTTTCATCTTTCTCTCACGATATATGCAATGACGATCATGTATTTGAAGTGAAAGCACGATACTTACATTGGACTTCATAATCCACTCATTACGGTCACCGTTTACATTTAGTGGTTATTATACAGTCACGGGCTCACCGTACAACTCTGTATTTGCTCATGACATGACTAGTTGACCAGCTAAACGCTCCACATGGCACCTCTAGTGTTGCATCACATTATCTCACTACCATCGTGCCCACCTGTCGACTTGTATCTACTCTACATCTACACTCTTATAAAATACATAAAATACACTCTTATAAAAACAGAGTTGGTGATGATGGTGTGCCTGCCATCCTGCAATATAGGCCGTCTGATTTATATCTGACGGATAGGAAAGGAACTATGGGAATTTTGCAAAAAGGTACCCTCACACCTCTCCACATTTGCAAATAAGGCCTTCCCTCGTTCATCATTTTCTCTCACAAGATAAACAAGTCATACAAATGCATCTTGATGTTACGTGCAACGCACGGGCATCTTGCTAGTAAGAACGAAAACAAACGACAAAAAATATATTTTGACGGTGGTTCGAAGTCATGACCGCGGGCACAACAGACAAGGTGGCCTTGTATTGGTATGCTGAGCCGTCTGTTTTAACACACATGAGCTGGTGTGGTGATTATACACACACGCACGCATGCACACGAACTGCATCCACGCAACACTCACACAAACACATGCACCCACGCACGCACGCAAAACTCACACATACACACGCAGCCACGCACGCACGCAACACTCACACGCACACACGCACGCATGCATGCACACACCAGTACACCACACGACCAACACACACTCTCACGCTCAACCTACACGTGCATGCACACACATCCGCCCCTAACAGACACATACACAACCAGGTGATTCCCGTGCACGGGTTGGAGCCTTCTTGCGCCTGCATAAATTTGTGTTTATCTGACCTTTTCCCTATGCGAACTAACAGGTGGGACCCACAAGGAACGTGGTCAACTTAACTAGTCAACATGGCGCCACACAGACTATTTGGCCGGTCAACAGAGTGCAATCCGATGCTAAACTGTGAGCAAGTGACCGGATAATCACCGCAAAACGTATATAGTGACTGTAATCAGCTTATTCTGAAGTTCGATGACCGTATTATGCTTTTCTCTCTGTAGACCCTCCAAAACTACATCTCTACACGTTCTCACATGTTACATCTAACAACTATGCAATACAGCACTACTACTACACTCTAACACAATAAATCATATGTGTTTTTAGTTTTACTAGATATCATATTGTTACTTATAATTATTTAGTTTGCATACATTAAAATTGCCTTCGAAATGTATGGCCAGTATCATCTACCACGCGGGAAAAATCCCGCCCTTTCCTGTTTAATCGGGTTTGTATCGATGGATCGAGCGAAACAGCAAAACTATAGTACTATACAGTACAAGTGACAGTTCACTGGGCAGTCGTGTCGTCTACTCCTCCGTCGTAAGAGTGGAGCGCTCGCTTTCATAAATCTTCTAGTCCCTTTCGCCAACATGTGGGACATCAAGCTACCGGGTCCACGTGCCATACCGGAATACAGTGCAGAGCATCCGGGGTGAAGTACCCCAGTCATGGCGCCGGCGTAGTAATGAGCAATGAGGCGTCAAATCACAAAGCTGCACCTTTCCCGCAGTTAAGTTGGAGGGACGAAGTAATAATGCTAAAAAAAGAAGTTGGAGGGATGAAGCAACCATCATTTCACTCGTTGCTGAATCTGCTTCTCCCTCATCTTCTTCAACTTAACCACGTGTTGCTTCTGCCGTTGTTCTGCCTCATGTGGGATGAAGATCGGCTTGGTAAAGCACTGAAACGTGGGACCGCATGTTAGCAAACCACCATCCGCGCGGCAAAATCACCTCCTTTTTACTAATCTTGATTCTATAATTTTTTAGATCAATATAATTGAGATTTGTATAGATAGCACACAGGAGCAAAACCAAGTGGTACGGTTAAGGTCATCCACAATGTGTAGCCAAATGTGAAAATAGCTTTTGGCATCGTGGGAACCATTGTGGACGGTGTTGCCAAAGCCAAAAAGATGGAACCAAAGCTCCCTGGTTGATTGATTGAAGGAATAGAAAAATGCAACATCTCTCCTCTTTCTCCCATGCTTGGACGCATGTAGTACAGTATAGAGCACAGAGTCTACTCCCTTGTCCCGTCTATCACAAATCACAAAGCAGTGACGCGTCAAATCACAAAGCACGGCCGAAGCAACCATCATTTCACTCTTCGCTGACTCCGCTTTTCCATCGTCTTCTTCGAGAAACCATCTCACCGCACTAGTACTCCTAGTAGTAGTACTAGTAAAGGACTTCCTGGATGCAAATAAGGCAGTTGTCTCGGCTTGCAGGCGGCACTTGCGAATGACTTACCGTGGTCTCCCTCAATGGTGTTCTCCGTCGAATGCACTTCGCCAAACCACAAAAAAAAATATCGTCGACATCACCGCAATGGGGAAGGAAGTCAAATATAGTTACTACATCCATTTTTTTGTACACAAGGCCAGTATATCAAAATTACAATTTCCAAAGGGCCACTAACACTAATCGAGGCAAAATTAATGGGGTTAGCAACCAAGGACATTAATATCCCCTGCATGCATGCGGAAGTGAGAAGGTTGGTTTGCATGGCGCTGCATTAATCAAGCGATGATGAGTGAGATGGTTAGCTCTTTGATCTTTCACGAAAAAATACGCATTAATTGACACGTTAAACGAGGATTTGTATCGATTAAATCTCGCAAAGGAAAACCCCGCCTTTCTTTTTTAACACTAGTACTCCTAGTACGTACGTACTTATCCTGTTTGGGTCTAGGCCTTGCATTGCCAAACTTCGCCACACATTTTTGCCAAGCTTGCCTAAAGTTTTCAAAATGAGAAGGAGGTACACTTGTGCAAGGCTGTCGCAGTCGCACCGCACCCTCACACGGTCACTCCTGCACACCGCGGTCGCACAGCACCATCACACAGTCGCTCCTGCACGCCGCAAACCTAACCAAGGGAACGCACCCTCACTGACACGTGCTGTCGCATGTGAACAAACCAAACTCAGCCATCCTATCGCTGACACATAATTTTCGTTCATAGAGTATGTTTATCCAACCGCATGTTGGGGAGTATCCGTACGGCCCGTGCGGTGGTCTGTTGGGGAAGAAGAAGAGGTGAGGAAGACGGAAAGAAGGGTTAGGAGACGTAGGATATTCATCCAACCACCTGAAATGGTAGACTGACCCAAGTCAGGCGACTTGCATAACAAATATAGTACGTTTTTACATAGCAAAAGATCCATAAAAACAACAACATAAAGAAAAACTATCACTGCTCGCGGAAAGAGACGGCCTCGTCGTCTTTGACTGCCGGCGCGAACCAACCGTCGTTGCCGACGTGTGTCTCCGCCCCGTGGTTGTCCTCGGCCTCCAGCTACTCGTTCAAGCGGAGCGTGCGGGCGCTCTGCACGGACGAGAGCACAGCCCGGTTCAAGTCGAGGACGTCCGGTTCTGCCTGCAGGAGGGCCTCGATGGCAGCGGCATCCGCGCGCTCCGCGTCGAGTCGAGCCTCCGCTGCCCGGTTCAAGTCTAGGACGTCCGGTTCCGTCTGCAGGAGGGCGTCGATGAGAGCGGCATCCGCGCGCTCTGCGTCGAATCGAGCCTCTGCCACCCGGTTCATGTCCAGGACGTCCGGTTCCGCCTGCAAGAGGGCCTCGATGGCAGCGGCATCCGCGCGCTCCGCCTCAAGTTGAGCCTCCGCCGCCCGGTTCACATCCACGACATCTGGTTCTGCCTGCAGGACAGCCTCGATGGCAGCGGCATGCGCGCGCTCCGTGTCGAGTTGAGCCTCTGCCTCCCGGTCCACCTTTAGTATCGCCATGTTGAACCGCCGGTCCGCCTGCACCATGGGGGACTCGGACACCGGCACGAAGTCGACATCCATCGTCTCATACCCATCGGGGGCCTTCTGCGCCGCGACCTCCGCAGTGAACATTGGATCGGCTTCCTCCCCCTCGTAGGTTGGCTCCAGAGAACTCGGGGATTGGCCCGCCGCAAAGCGAGCTTGGGAACGGAGGTCTGTGGCGCCGACCGCCGCCGTGATTTCTGCGCGGCGCTCCGGCATCAGCATCTTGTAGTAAGTGATCTTGCGGCGCACCATGGCTTTCTGGCGAACTAGGGGACGCTTGATGCGGGCTAGGGGATCGAAAGGTGGGGGAATGGGCTGGAGATTTGGTGTGGTTTTAGGGCTGTGGCTGGCGTAGGCCGAGCAGCGAAGGTTCTGGTGTGAATAGTGGTTCCGGTGACGACCGATCAATCGGTTTTGACTGTACATCGCTCTTGTCGCGTTCGCGTTGAAGCCCGGCACGCTGGACCCTCCACGTCGCTCAACAAATGGAACGCGCTTCGTCTTGCGTTTTCGCTTGCTTGTGGGACCGCAGTTGAGAGAAAACCGACGTCCCTCCCCCTCCCCCACCCGCGTCATTTATTGTACCACCACTCCCTCCGTTTTATGCGGAGTAAATAAAAATAGAGGGAGTATACTACGGATGAGGATCCCCTGACGTGGCCGAACCCATTGAGTAACTGACATACGGGGCCTAGCAAGCATGGGGTCCGCCAGTAAGTGACCGAAAGGGAGGGTAAGGCAGGGATACGTACGTCAGACGATCCACTTCCACTAAACTACTTTGATCAAATGTTAGAGTAATAATATATGACGTGCAACTTACACAAATGTTAGAGTAATAATATATGACATGCAACTTACACAAAGCATAGAGGGTCTAATGCGTTTTTAGAGGCTAACTTTGACCAAATGTTAGAGTAATAATATATGACATGCAACTTACACATAGCATACAGTCAATTTCGTATGTCAAAGGAGTTTCCAATGATATAATTTTCACATTATACATCTCATGTACTATTAATCTTGTCAATAGTAAAATTGGAAACCATCTCGAGTACAAATCTGGGAGTACGTACGAATCTAACAATATTGATTGGGGGTTGTTGAATGTTCATACCTTTTTTATCATAGTAGAGATACTTTGACTACACATAAAACTTATATGTAAAGTAGAAAGGATAGGAGGGAGTATATTGTACATTCAAAAACTAAACGAACATTGAATACCCTTTATATATCATTTGCGGATGCTATGATCACCGGTTCAAAATTTTGAATCCGCCTTAGGTATCATGTGCCCCCACTCATTCCCTCTCGATTTCATCTCGGGGTCCGGAGATCTATTGAAAGAGGACTAGGGTGGGTACATGCGAATGATACTCGGCGGAATGTTCAAATGAGGCATGCGGGAGGATGGACTCGACTGGAGGGCGACATGATCGATGGAGAAGAGGGTTGGAGAGGAATGAGAAATAAGCAAACGCCACATGATTACACTTGAACGGCTCAAATAAACAATAAGTTGTCTCGCTTGGCCTACATAGTGAAAGGCCTAATGCGCAACACGGAGCACTGACGCTCAAATATGGCCAGGAAAACAGGGAAACCGACATGTGGGGCACACCCATCGGGACGACGTAGCACAGACTAGTCCAATGGAGGAGCTGGCCCACGACCTCCTCGCCACCGACAACCGTTCATGTGGGTCGTTGGGGCCAACAACGGGGTGCAGCTCCAGCACCGCCTCTGGACACGGCGACCACGGTGAGCGACACGCTCATATCGTCGCTAGACACGGTCGGTTTCAGTGTGCCGAGGGTGGCATTAGTGCTGTGGCACGACCAATGGTATGTTTGGTTTGTGCCCAAGGTTGCCCCATCAAAGCTTTGGGTAGCCAAAAATTTGGTTGAGGTATTTTTTGCCCATGATTTGGCCGACATTGGCAAGAAAAATGAACTAGAGTTGGCTAGAGTTCATTGGCATGCCAAAGAAATAGCAACCATCCAAACAAAGACCAATCTTTGGGTCATGACCAAAATTTTGGTTGAGGTATTGGTTGCCCATGATTTGGCCGACATTGGCAAGAAAAATGAACTAGAGTTGGCTAGAGTTCATTGGCATGCCAAAGAAATGGCAACCATCCAAACCAAGACCAATCTTTGGGTCATGACCAAAACTTTGGTTGAGGTATTGGTTGCCCATGATTTGGCCGAAATTGGCAAGAAAAATGAAATAGAGTTGGCTAGAGTTCATTGGCATGCCAAAAAAATGGCAACCATCCAAACAAAGACCAATCTTTGGGTCATGACCAAAATTTTGGTAAGGTGCACTTTGGCCACAATCCAAACACACCCCAACACCAGGCTCGTCGAGGATGCACGGGGCGCCGTGACGCGTCCGCGGAGTGGTGTAGCGCGGCCAACTGCATCCTCTGGACCTGAGACCATGCCGGGTCGTCTTGATTTTCAATGACATGCGGGGATCGCATTTGAGCAAAGGGCATCTCCAATGTTGCCACGACCGCAGCTGACTACCCTGGCACACCAAAGCCCTCGTCCCTCGCGTCGTCGCGCGGTGCGTTCCCAGCCGGCCAGCTGCCCGCATTCATGCCGTCTGTTCGTATGTCATTGTTAAGAGGCTCGGTGCCCGAGGAACCAACTTCGGCGACTTAATGACGCACCCGGACGCTTGGCCTCACCGGAATGCGCTACTTAAAGCGGCAACGCCCAGCTAACCTCCACACCATAGCGCATCGTCCTCCTACTTGGCACCACATCCTCCATGACCGCAAGTGCGAACGCTCTGCGGGAGAGCTTGTCTTCATGGATGAAGCTCGAGGTCGCCGCCCTCGCTCAAGTCGCCTCTCGCGACGCAATAGCGGCGTAACCGGACGAGGACGCGACCGCACAAGTGGTGGCCACACTGGCGGCCGACGACGGGAGCACCGTCAGCCACGCTTCCTACTTGCCGCCGTGCAACGTCCGGCACCGCCAAGGTCGGGGACTTCTCCGAGGATGAGTAGGGCATGGAAGGTGGCAGGGCATGGTGTGCCAACTGGCCGGTCCGTATCCCGTGTTCTACCCTTCCTCGCCGGAGACCGCACCTTCACTTCACGGGTCTTGAACCCCGCCCCCATACATAGAGATCACAGATGGAGGACGTCGATCGCTGCCGTAGAATAGGTTTAGGGTCGGGTTTCTTTTATTTTTCTGTCCTATAGAAGTTTGAAATGTAATAAAAATCTGTCGTGTTTGCATTAATCTCGGCCAGTGTATATGAACTTTCACAACAATATATATATTGTAGGAGTACTAGCAAGATGCCCGTGCATTGCACGGAAGATCAAGATCTTGTGGGAGAAAAGGATGAACGAGGGAAAGCCTTATCTGCAAATGTGGAGAGGAGTGCAGGTAAATTGTCATAGTTTCCTTCCTATCCGTTAGATATAGATCGGACGGCCTATATTGCAGGATGACAGGCACACCATCATCACCAACTCTGCTTTTTATTGAACCGAGACAAATATAAAAAACCCAACTAAGCCAACCTCCCAGCATATCGCGTGGGAAAAGACCCTGCCGCGCCGTTTTAGTCGGGATTACCGGATCACTACTAGTAGTATCGATGGATCGCGCGAAGCAACAATTTTTTTTAGGGGGCGAAGCACCTAGTTTAAAAGGAAAAAAGGCGGTACACTCACAGCACTCCTGTCGTGGTCGCATTGCACCCCACACACGTTCGGTCCTGCACACGGCTCACGCAAACAGAATGCGCTTCGGCTTGCCTCTTCACTGACACGTGGGACTGCACTTGGAGAAACCGACCATGCACCAAACTTCCCTCGCCCACCGCATGAAAATCCTCCTCCCCCCACACAAAAATTCCCCCCAAATCCGATTCAACCGCCCTTTGGCCAAATATTCCCCAAACCCCCCTCCCCCCGTCCCCCTCCTCTCCATTCGCTTCGCCAACGCCGCCCTCCCCGCCACGCCGATACATCGGTGCCGCGGTTCGTCGAGGGGACGCACGGTGGTCCTCTCGCTCCCACAGTAAGCTCACGTAGACTGTCGTCCTCTAGCCGCGCCTCCACCTCTGGCTAGGTTCTTGTGGAGGCGCACGGCGGTCAGCACCGCCACCGCTGGCGATGTTCGTGTGGAGACGCACGGCGGTCAGCTTCTCCCACGGTACGCGCATTCTAGACTGAGGCCCCGTTCATGTCGGTGTAGCGCTGAATGTTAGCTGATAGACGATGTTAATCTCACTGTTTGCCGAAGTAGTTTACTGTCAATATGCTCTACTTAAGAAGCTTCCTTGCCCTTTTCTGCACTCAATCTGCTTAGCTGAGATGGCATGCGAAGGCCGATTAGTTGCTAAAATATCCTGCCATATATTTATTGTGACGTAGATTGCCATGGTCTAGTAGCCAATCTGTTAGGTGAAATAGCTCTACACTGTTTTATACTCGATCTTTGTTGATGCGATGGACTTCAATAGTTCGATGGCTGTGTGCTCGGCCTCATTGACTGCTGAAACAGCCTGCCATAATTTAGCACTCAAATCTGTTTGCTGAATTAGCTTTACATATATTTCGTTACTTAGATCTGCTCGTCCAAATATCTTGCCATAGCTTTAGACATCAACCTAGGTGTTTTTTTCTGGACTTCATAAAAATGCATATATGTTTTTCCTGTAGTATCTAGTAGAAGAACTAATTTGTATGTCTAACAGATGGACAAGACTTGGATAACTTCTGCTTGAAGATTCTCCGCTGCATATGTCAAGGGGGTTGAAAACTTCATGAACTGTATCAGAGCTGAGTACGGTGGTCCGAAAACAGATGTGCTCTACCCATGTAGCAGTTGTATGAATTCAGTTACAAAACCCCAGTCAACTGTGCAAAATCATCTACACTTGTATGGGATGTCGGTCACATATACTAGGTGGGTTCATCTTGGTGAAGCTGTGAACGTCAATGTTATTGACTACGTGGAAGTAGCAGATCACCATCTTGATCTGCTTGATGCTCAGGTGGAAGAGGAGGAGGAGGTGGTGGTGGCGGAGCCAGTGAGTTTGACCAACATTGAAACAATGCTACGAAATGCTCGGGCATTCCGTGAACTTTCGCCTGCAGAAGAAAAACGGTGGGCCCGCATGTTGGAACAATTCAACGTTGCTGTCACTCCAGGAAATAAGCTGTCAGTATTCTTAGCTATGGTCATCTTTCTTCAGGTGAAGACATCTGAGTGGATGACCAACAAATCATTTGATGCGATGTTGGCTGATTTCCGCAAATCTTTCCCAGATGCGTCTGAGTTGCCACACGCCTACAGTAAAATGAAAAATTTCCTTCGTGCAGTTGGAATTGGATATGATATGATCCATGTTTGTAAGAATAATTGTGTTCTGTTCTGGAAGGATTATGCCAACTTAAGTGAATGCCCGAAATGCAAATCATCAAGATGGAAAGATGGCGATGCTGTGAAGAGGATTCCTCATAATGTTCTGAGACATTTTCCAATTACACCAAGATTACAGAGGTTGTTTCATGATGCTGAAACAAGAGAGCATGTACTGTGGCATTCTAGGAACCAGGAGTACAGAGATCAGAATGTAATGAGCCATCCATCTCATGGTAGTGAGTGGAAAAGCTTCAATGATAAACACAAAGAGTTTGCTGCTGACCCGAGAAACATTAGACTTGGCTTAGCTTCAGATGGATTTAACCCATTTGGCCACCAGAGCGCCACATATAGCATGTGGCCAGTGCTTGTTATCCCTTACAACATGCCTCCAAATGTCTGCACCAAAGAATCAAACTACATGATGGCCTTGCTCATCCCAGGTCCTAAAAGTCCTGGAAAGGATTTTGATTTGTTCATGGAGCCTCTTGTGGAGGAACTTCAACAGCTATGGAAGGGTGTTCTCACTCGAGACCTATATAGCAGCCCACCAGCTGATTTCTTTCTGCGTGCTGTTTTAATTTGGTGCATCCATGATTATCCGGCTTTGGGCACTATGTCGGGGCAAACGACACATGGTTACAATGCATGTGTTCGCTGTGATAGGAATCCGCTGTCATACGCAATACTTAGCAAGATCTGTTACATTGGAAACCGCCGTTTCCTTCCCAAGGACAAGCCGCATCCTAGAAAATACCGAAGACATGTGTTCAATGCAAAGCATGAAAACCGTGATGCGCCAAAGAGGCTCACCGCCGATGAGTTGCAAGTGGAATTAGAGAAGGTCAGGCATATTACACCAGGAAACCATCCTGGTAATGGTAGCAGGAAAAGGAAGCATGGCACGGTAGAAGAGAGATTATTGTTTACCCGCAGGTCCACTTTGTGGGACTTGGAGTATTGGAAAGATTTGGATCTGCGGCATAATCTTGATGTGATGCACATCGAGAAAAATATATGTGACAGCATTATCGGCACACTTCTTAACATTGAAGGCAAGACGAAAGATACCTTAAAATCTAGGATTGATTTGACACACCTGGGTATCAGAAAGGATTTGCAGGTGCAAGATGAAGGTAAACCACGGGATATGGCACCAACTGTTTACGTCTTGGACAAGGTAAAAAGAAAAGAATTCTGCGAGGTCCTGTCACGTGTGAGATTCCCACATGGATTTGCTTCCAACCATGAAAGGAGAGTCAGTGCAGATGGAAACAAGGTACAAGGGTTGAAAACTCATGACTGCAACGTCCTACTTCAAAGGGTTTTACCTGTTATCCTTAGAGGATTGGGCCGCCCTGACTTATATAGAGCAGTGGTCCTGTGGTCGCTGAGGGAACCGCTGGCATCCTCTTTACCTCTTCTGTTTCGTCCTGGTCTCCGGTCGGCTCAGAGGAGGTCGAGAGCGGCGCAACGCGGGGCCCTTGTCTGGCGATATGAAGCAAGGCCGGTACCTGTGAAGAAGGCCCGGTGCCTGTGAAGCTCGCCGCCCGTGACACTCTCATGTAATAATGAGTTGGGGCTGTACACGCCTCGGATTCTTAGGGGTGCCGGCCTCAGGCCCTGGGGCTCCCTCCCACGCCTAGTGGCAACACTTAGCTCCGTGCTGGTGAGAAGACTTGAAGAC
>LR880972.1:200736718-200753622 GCA_904067115.1 Aegilops sharonensis | reverse complement strand
GGGGGGAGCCTTTTTTCGTTTGAGCAATTTCTTGCCTTCTGGATCTCGCTTTGATTGGGACTAATGTCCGTCGCCTTTCCCTCGCGAGATCCTCGCGAGCGGGACTGTGCGAAGCACGCGTGCCCGGAGCACGCGCTGCGACTGTTGCCCACTCCATGTGGGGCCCCCTTCGGCAGGGCGGCGAGCTCCGCAAGGTTCTCAGAAACTCGGCACGTCACAGCCTAGCTCAAGGCTAACGCTAACTAAGGTAAACCAAGGAAGAAAACTCGCATCAGGATTCGCAAGTTCACGAGGACACAAACTCACACCGCATGGAAAAATAAAAACTGCGATTTGTTCACATGAGGGGCTCCCCCTCTCAAAATGCTCTTACAAATTTCCAAGGGCCACGCCCGAGTTTGTGCGCAGGAAGAAATGACAGGAGAACGAGGGATCAGCCGGAGATGTCACTCGCTGCGTCACTTGCAGACGCGTCACTCGCGTCGTCGTCGTCTTCGTCGGCCTCATCACCATCATCGGCGACGCCCCCGTCGCCATCATAGACCACACCACCTTCGTCTGCGATGACCACCATCACATCATCCTCCGAAGCGAAGGCCCTGACCAACGCGTCCACACGGTCCTAGACCTAGCGTGCCAGGTCGCCCCGGATAGCTGTGGGTACGGGGCCGATGGCGGGGTCAAGGTCCAAGTTGGGGTCGGCATTCAGGAGGTGGCTGAAGACGCACGAGAAAGCGCGCTCAAGCAAGCCGCACCCCCTTTCCTCCACAAGCCGGTGAGCTTGGGCAGATCGAGCCTCCAGGTACGCCACCACCTCGGTGAAGAAAATCAGGTGGCTAGCGTAATCGTTCGAGTGAGGAGTCGGCGCCTCCACGTCGCAAATGTGGCCCAGGGCGATATTGCCCCTGTTCCGAAGCTCCTGAAGCATGGGGGCGTGCTCGCGCTCCAGCGTTCGGCGTCGGAGCACCTCCTCCTTGTTCTGCCTCGCGAAAGCCTCTGCGTCATCAACCCAACTCCGTAGGGAGCAGAGCTCGGCGCGGGCGGAGGCCAAGTCCTCCTGCACCGTGACGAGGGCTACGGCCGTGGCTTCCGTGCACCTCTCAGCCTCATTCAACCTGGGCCTAAGGGCAGCGGCCCTTCCCTCATCCTCCACGCCCGCGAGTTTAAACCTCAGGTCGTACCTGCCCTCCAGGTCCGCGCGAACCTCGGCGACCCGGCGGTTCACCTCCTCATCAACTACGGTCTCGCGGGCCCCAATGGCGTCTTCTGCTTGGGCAACTAGACGCTCTCTCATCTCTAGTTGCTCGAGCTCGCGACTACGCTCCATGGCCTCTAGGGCCAGCGCCTCCTCACGCTTCTGGACCTCCACCTCCTCCGCAGGGGTCCCCCTCAGTGACACGAGGGCAGCCCTGCGCGCCTCCACCTGCTGCTCAAGAGACGCACTCCAGGCCTGGAGCTCCCACGCGCGTTTCTCCGCCGCCTCGCGGCGGCGGTCAGCTTCGCGAGCCTCCTCCAAGGCTCGTGAGCGAGCCTCGTAGGAAGCCTTGAGAGACGTTTCGACCTTTGTGTTCTCAAGGTCACGTTGATAGCGGTCGAGGCTGATGGCCACCTTCAACTTGCGCCGCTCCTCCAACAACCGAAGACCTTCAGCCTCAAGACACGAATCAACACTCGCGAGCTCTCCACCAAGCCGGCTCATCGCGCTCATCGCCTCCTGGAAGAGCTCATGGCGAACCATGCTCCGCCCGCGCTCAAGCCCGAACGCCCGGTCTTCTTCGTCCTCCGCCTCGGGGGCTGCGGGCTGGGCTCCGCGTGGCGCGTCACCCCTCAGCAGGAGGCCGGGGGCTGGCGCCGCACCCGACACCAGCCCATCTTCGCGAGAAACCCGAGCTTGCGGGAGCTTGCCGCTTGAGGAGGAGCCGAGGATTGAAGCCGCCAAGTTACCACCAAAGATCAGCGGAGGAGCCTTGAGCACACTTTCCAAGCTCCATGCCAGGCCAGTGGGGAGAAGCGACAGGGCCGCAGGATCAGCATGCCAGGAAGGCATGGGTTCCCCTTCAACCAATTCTGCCCCAGGGGCAGGACTCGAGGTGCCCGCGGCCGGCGGAGTAGTTGACGAAGGAGGAGGCCATTTCTCGGGAGATCCAGCAGCCTCAGTTGGTGGAGCCCTGAAAGACGGGCGTCAGAAGAAGAAAGCAGCACATGGAAGGCCACAACCGTGTGGTACTTACACATCAATGGCGATGTATTTCCTCCGCTTCAGCGGTCCGAAGACGTTGCTGCCGCTGGGGGATCCTTTGCTCTTATGGAGCTCCTCGAAGTCCATGCACAGACGACCGAAATGCTGGACGTGACGGCCGGAGCACAGCGGGGCCGCAGGAGAGCTCGGGAGAATATCTTCTGGGGCACCCGGTTGCGGTGAACAGCCGGGCGCCGGTTCGCCATGATCTCCCGAGGCTACTAGAGCCTTGGCCTTGGGAGTCGCACACAGCGTCTCCTCAGCAACCGACTCCTCAGGAGGGGTGTGGCATGCTCCAGAAGACGATGCCCCAGGATCACCGCCCGGCGCGTGCTCATCAGCACACGAGTCGCCGGTCCCTACTCGGGCTCGCCCACTAGCACCGTCACTTGGGGCGAGCCCGGCATCAGGAGCGAGAAATAGAACCACAGCGACAGGGTTCTCCCGAGGCCCCTCCAGGCCGACCGGTCGCGGCCCCCATTCATCGAAGAGAGGCATGGCCTTCATGAATTCGTCCTTATTCTCGCAGCGGTACATCAGGCAACAATTCCTGGGCAGATCAGCTGGCAGAGAGACGCCCGTCAGGACCCTGAGCATTGTCCCTCGCATCCCAAGGAGGAGCCTGGACTCCTGAAACCTCATGTGGTCCTAGCTTCTGAGCAAGGTCCACATGGGGCGAGAATGGCGCTGGAGCGGAGCGACCCGGCGTCGCACGAATTCCTTCACCACCATCGGTGCAGTCACGCCACGATCCTTCAGCAACTTCAACCTGAACCAGACACGGACAAGGCCGGGGCTCGCGAGCTGCTGATGGCCCCAGCCGCGGTTAGGAACAGCGGGCCCCGACGGAGCCTGAGAAAAAACTTTTCTATTTTTCATTCCGAAATGTTCTTTTTATTATAATAAAGAGTAGGTGAATCAACTTACTAATTAAAAAAATTAGTAGAACTTCCTCTTTGGAATAGAAATTGTCTAAAAGAAGAGAATCCAAGGCAAAGGCAAGAACAATAAAATTAAAATTTGCAGAGGACTGAGCACACCAGCATCAATAAACACCCATCGTATCCGGAAGTCGCTCGTGGATGGAGGGAGCTCAAAGTCGATCCCTTCGCATGCTGTCGCAGCCACAGCCTGGAAGCTCGCACACCTGAGCACTGCTGAGGGTCAGCCAGATGCAATTAGAAGTAATGCCCACCATGGCTTCGCACACAAACGCGAAGACGACAAGAAGTGTCACGGACTGAGGGCCGGGATGCAGCACGTGGATCTGATAGTGCTAATGTATTATAGTAGTTCACCAAAATAAGTTATATATAAACGTGAAACCTACTTTGTTTGTTTATATCTCATTAGTAACTTATCTGGTACACTAATCTACAAGTTAAAACTTTCAGCAAGCTATGGAACAAATGATTCAACAGCCACAACCACCTTAAAGTCACGAGGCTACCACAGGCACAATGTCACCTCTTGCTGCAGTGCGTTAGTATCTCTCCACTAACAGTGCAAAAAGCACCTTCCTGCGTAATTCTGGGTTGGTTGTCAAGGTAACCTCGTCAAAATCGCCTACCGAACAAAATCTTCTGGCTAGATAGAGTGATATATCTGAGCTCCAGACACAAGTCCAATTCCTAATGGACGTCGTTTTGGAAACAAGAATAGTGGTTGAAATATGTCGTCAAGATATGAATGGTTTTGAAACCATACTATCAGACATTTGCTTCGTTGTTCGAGAGCAATGGTAGAAAAAAGGGGAAAATCATGTTGCTCCATCAGATTCTACAGCCTGAAACATTAGCACTCAAGTCAAATGACCTGTGCTTCTATACATCTGATGGTGCTTTTATCTGCAAGGACTCTAAACTTTATGCCAACATGCCTTTTGTTGTATGGTTGGAATTTATTTTGTTGTGATACAACATTTATGATGCTGCCAAAGGCTGCAGTAATTACGACGCTATTTTTGTATAGTGTAGGTTTATCTTAGTATTGTATTCAGCCGAAAGCTTCATAGGAGCCCAACGTACCAACATTCGTCGGGCCCAAGCCAATTGGGCTAAAAACGATTATGGGACGTAATTTGCATGTAGCCCTCTAAAAATATCTGGGCTTAAATCAACATAGGCTTTCATTTTTTTGGTAGGCATGTGCCACAGTGGGCCTTTAACATGCTTAAACATAATTTGGGCCCTCGATAACAATAGGCCGTTTACAGGTGTAACTATCTTAAGCCCATAAAAACATGGGCCTTTAATACGCCGAAAGAGGGATTGGTCCCTGATTGTGCCAAATAACCCACGGGTCATTAGTAGGCCAAAAATGGTGGCCCATTTACAATGCAGATTGTTCACAGGCCGAAATTCAGACGTGCCGTAAATGCGCTGACCTACTACACGGGCCTTTAACAAGCCGGAAGTTCGGTCGGGCTTGAATAGTGTCAGTTTTATATGGGCCGTTAATAGGCCCAATGTGACGTTGGGCCACATATGGCCCATGGATTTCGTCCAACGTTAACAGGCCGAAAATTACAACACGCTGAAAGTGGCCCAAATCTATTGTAGGTCTCTAATAGGCCGAATGTCAGACATGTAGGAATATGACCCGAATCCTTCACGGTCATTTATGGGCTGAAAGTTTCAATGGCCTATAAATGGGCCCAAATGAAGCAGGACCTATAATAGGCCGGAAACACACCGGGCCGTAATCCAGCCCAAATACTTAGCCGACTGTTAACGGGCCAGAAGTGACCACAGGCCGCAATGATGACAAGTTTAGGACATGCCATTGACGGGCAGATTTGACACTAGCCGTACGGGCCTTAACTGCGAATGGGTCGTGTCGGTGTCAAAAGCGGCGGATCTCGGGTAGGGGGTCCCAAACTGTGCGTCTAGGCGGATGGTAACAGGAGACAAGGGACACGATGTTTTTACCCAGGTTCGGGCCCTCTCGATGGAGGTAAAACCCTACTCCTGCTTGATTAATATTGATGATATGGGTAGTACAAGAGTAGATCTACCACGAGATCAGAGAGGCTAAACCCTAGAAGCTAGCCTATGGTATGATTGTTGTTCGTCCTACACACTAAAACCCTCTGGTCTATATAGACGCCGGAGAGGATTAGGGTTACATAGAGTCGGTTACAATGGGAGGAGATCTACATATCCGTATCGCCAAGCTTGCCTTCCACGCCAAGGAAAGTCCTATCCGGACAAGGGACGAAGTATTCAATCTTGTATCTTCGTAGTCCAGGAGTCCGGCCAAAGGTTATAGTCCGGCCATCCGGACACCCCCTAATCTAGGACTCCCTCAGTAGCCCCTGAACCAGGCTTCAATGACGACGAGTCCGGCGCGCAGATTGTCTTCGGCATTGCAAGGCGCGTTCCTCCTCCGAATACTTCATAGAAGATTTTGAACACAAGGATAGTGTACGGCTCTGCAAAATAAGTTCCACATACCACCATAGAGAGAATAATATTTGCACAAATCCAATCTGCTGACGTATTCCGCAGTGCGACATCACCATGGCCAAGCCTTTATTCGAATCGTTTTTACTGTCCCACCTCAGCGCGTTTAACGAGGCGGTTTCCTTGGCGCGTCTTGTTGAAGCAGAGATCGTGTCCCCTTATTCCGGGATTCTCATCAATACGGGCGTGGGTAACCCAATCGTGCCCGTTGGCACGTCTCCTCTATCGAAGGCGAGTCCCAAACGGTCACGGGGAGGGCTCTTGGTATTCAACCTCTTTATAAAGAGACCAAGGCTCTACTCCTTTCTTTCAATCTTAATCGAATCCGCCTCTCGCCTCGAGTTCCAACACCCAAAGCTCCAGATTTAGGCGCTTCGGACCTTCGATGATGTCCGGCTCCGGCCTTCAAGGCCGGTGGATGCCTTCCTCCGTTACGAAAGAAGACGTGCTAAAGCTAAGAGATGCCAGGTATTTAACCGGCGAAATTTCGCATATGCTGCCTGCTCAAGGGCAGGTTATTCCCACTCCCAAGCCTGGTGAGAGCGTGGTGTTCACGTCTCACTTCCTTCGGGGGCTAGGCTTCCCGACGGACCCCTTCGCGAGGGGGCTCATGTTTTATTATGGGTTGGAATTTCATGACTTGGATCCGGAGTCATCCTCCACATCTCATCGTTCATTGTCGTGTGCGAAGCCTTCCTCCGCATTACCCCTCACTTCAGATTGTGGCTTAAGACCTTCAAAGTGGAGCCGAAGATGATCAAGGGGCAGCAAGCGGAGTGCGGAGGGGATGTTATAAGCAAGAATGCTGACGCTTCATGGCCCGAGGGCTCTTTTCAAGAGGAGTTCAGCTTATGGCAACGAGAGTGGTTTTATATCACAGCTCCCAGGGGCACAAAGTGGGTGGCGCCACCTACCTTTCGCTCGGGTCCTCCCCCGCGGCTGGCGTCATGGGTCAATAAAGGGCTCGACTGGGGGCCGTCCAAGGACATGCCCTTGTTGCAGGGCCGCATTCAAGATCTCCCGGAAAGAGACATCAACCTGGCCGTAGTGACGCAGGTCATCTTGATTCGCCGCACTTTGCCCTTCAAACGCCGCCCCCTCCGCCTGCGGGAGTTTAATCCGGAGGGACCACGTGCTCTCCAATACTTTACGGGCGCGACGCCCATGGAGATGTACAAATTGTTCTTCGGATCACAAGCAATGTGTCCGGACTCGACCGAGGATGCAGGTCTGAGCTGCAATCGCCCGGATACTCAAGTAAGTAGCCCTGTACCCGGACACACTATCCGTATATTTATCATAAAATTGCCTTTAAAAGACCTATCCCTCAAACAGGAGTGGATAGCGAAAGCAAAGCTAATCAGGTGTCCGGCCCCCCTCCCTGAGACCACGCCGGTTCCCCTGTTGACCAGGATGCTGGAGGTTGCGCCTTTGGAAGAAGGCGAAGGGGGGAACAAGGAAGCTACCGCCTCCCCGAAGGAGGCTGTCAGGAAAGGAGGAATCGAGAATCCCTCCATCCATGGGAAGAACAGGACCGCCTCTGAAGACCCGGAGACCATGGTCTCAAAGCGGGGGAAGAAATCTTCGTCAGAGGGTACTGCTCCGGGAGGTGCCTCGGCCGCACTGTGCCCTTAAGGGGATCAGCCCTCCAGCGAGCCGTAAGTAGATAGGGGAGTTTTAAAATAGGAGACATCCCTATTCTATTCCTGAGAAAGATAACTGAATTTTTACCTTGTTGTTCGGATCTCAACCCTTCTCAGCAGAGCTCATCTTCAGGGGATCTTCGTCCGGAGATGATGGAGAGCAGAACGCCTCCCCCTGCCGTACCGCCTTGTGAGGCAGGCGACCCTGAGGTGTCGTCACGGAGGGTTTCTCCGAATCCGGCAGGGCCGGAAAGCAACCATATGGCTCCCCAAAGCCCTCCGTGTCCGGCCTTCGAAAAAGGCCATCGGACGAGTCCGGCACTGTCCAGTGCACGGTCGGAGGAGCTGAAGGATCTGTTCGGGCGAGCGTCTATCTCAGAAGAACACCGTGCATTGATGGGCACGGTGATTGAAAGGATTTCATCCGCGGAGAGCGGGTTGCACGAGGCCGTCAGGAGTTTACTGACAGGTTTTGAGGTACGCAAAATGATGTACCCTTTTGACGGTTCCACATATATAAGATGCGCCCTGTGTAGATAGTAGCCCCTGAGACTCGGTGCGTTGTCAAAAATGACAGCGCGCCGAGGATCATAATCCCAGGTATAATATGTCGCTCTTACTATGTAGGTGGCGAAGTGTCCGGTGGCTAGCCGGACTGATGAATTTGCCGAGCTAAAGCAGCAACTTGGCGTGGCAGATGCCGACATCGCGCTTGTTAACAAGCGGCTTGACGAGGCACAAGGTATGTAATTTATCCAAAGACACCCGGTAAGGGGGCTTGATGCCCGTGCCTTACAACATGTATGCTTGATGCAGACGGTGCCGCTGCCATGGAGAACCTTCGGGCGGAACTCGCCCAAGCCAAGGAGTAGGCTAGAAAAAGTGATGCGGCTGCCTTAAAGGCGGCTGAAGAGCTGAAAGCCGAACAGGCTGCTCACTGCCGAAGCAGGATGGAAATGGTCGAGATGGCTGTGAAGTTGAAGGATGCTGCCGACCGCTGCAGGCTTCTTGAAAAAGAAGATCGGGCGGAACAAAAGGACCTGGAGAAGGCCACTACCGAGGCCAAGGATGCTCGCTCTGCAATGAGAGCCATCAAGCAGGAGCTACGTCAGGCCGGAGATATCCCGGCTGGAAAGCCCTTTAAGCTGCGGATGAAGTTCGGGGATCCTAAATATGCTCAGTTGGACCGGCTGTGGAGTGCGGCGGATACTTATCGGGACTTGGCGGCAAGTGCCGCGGACGCGGCCGAACACTTCCGAGAGCGCAGTTCCACAATCCAGAGCGCCCACTTCCATTAACCGAGCGTTTGGCCGAATGGGCGGAGCTGAATAGGTTATACGGACTCGCCATGAAGGATTTCGTGAGTCATCTGTGGCCGAAAAGGCCCGAGTCGAAGAGTTATTTTAGTTTGGTGCAGCAGTTCCTTGGTGCGGTGCCGCATATCAATGCAATGAAGAGGTCAGCATGCATAGAGGGTGCATGGATGGCTCTTGCCCATGTGAAGACATACTGGGCGGAGATGAAGGCCACCGACGTTGCATCCCAAGATTCGTACGGGAGCCTAGTACCTGCCGAGCACTATTTTCAGGAAGTTCTGCAGGGCGCTCATTTAATAGAGACGCATTGCTCGAAGGATATCATGTTCAAATAACATGTATTATTGTAAAACAATGTTTCGATGGAATATAAAAGCTTTTTATACTGGTGCCTGCAAGAATTAAAATACCTCCTGTGCGGCCGTTAATGTATATGTGTATATAACCTGAAAGATGGCAGTCTTCGGCTTCAGCCCCCACACATATAATTCGGGGGTGTTTGTAGAAGGCGCATTTTCACACTTGATCCAACATCTTGGTCCTATAAAGGAGGTGATAGCGCAGCGAACTAGGCAACCGGACTATAATGCTTTATCACTTTCACTTAGCCATAGGAGTTTGACAGTGGGGATACTATATAGCCCCTAGGGGCACCGCGCTCGCCCTAATTCGGGGCGCGTATGTGCCTGACCGGGAAACGGCCCTTCGTTAATGCGGAGGAATCCTAAAGATTCCGGTGGGTCATCGAGTGGTTGAACAGTCTCAGGCATATCATGACAGTCAGTTTTCGGCTTTCTCTACTGAGGTGCTCTCCTGGCCGAACCGGGGCACAATCGCAGTAGTTCTCCTGGTGCTGCCTTAGCTGATAGAGCGGAACGTAAGGCAGCAAAACACAGGAGTCGGGCAAACCCAACATTTGACCAAAGACATGATTCGGAGCTGATGCATATAAGGCCAAACTCGCGACGCCGAACACTCCCTAAGGTATTCGGTCTTTATGAAAACGGGCTGAACAACACCCTTAGTAATAAGCCCCTGGTGTCCAGGTACGTGCAAAATCCTGACGTGGCCAATGCCAAGACGCCAGCCTCCACCTCGGTTATAGCAAGAAACCAGGGGATGTGTATCGACAAGAGACAGTAAAAAAGGTTTACGCAGGGTCTTAATCTGAAAAGAATCCTTGGAACGGGTCCCTACTGCACGTCTGCTCCTGTGTCTCCGTTGTGCCGTATCCTAGACGGGTGTAGCACGGTGTTCATCTGTAAAAGAGAGGAACTTAATTGAAAAAGATCGTGCGAAAATGTATGTTATATTAAATAAACAAAGTACAATTTAAAAAATGAATAAGATTGAGCTTTATTGTCTCTTGTTGTATATGCGCGGAGCCCCTTGTACAGGGGTATGCGGCTAGTAAGCCCTTGTATGTTTACGCCAGACTCGTCTAGCCATGTCCTGGGTCTGAACGACCTGTTTAGGTGCTTTGATTAGTGAAGCCGGCTTAGTGTGTGGCTGTCAAGGCAGCCGCACAATCTTCCGCGCTCGAGGAACACTCGATTTTTCCCTTTAATGAGATTACGCCTCGTGGACCGGGAATTTTAAGTATAAGAAATGCATAATGCGGTACTGCGTTAAAGCGGGTGAAAGCTTCGCGTCCCAGTAGTGCTTGATAGCTACTTGTAAATGTGGCGATGTGGAAGGTTAGCCTTTCGCGGCGGAAGTTGTCGGGTGAGCCTAACATAACTTCTAGCAGGAGAGAGCCCGTACAGTGGGCATCGGGGCCTGGAGTTACCCCTTGAAAGGAAGTGTTGCTATGGCGAATTGTTGTTGGGTCTATCCCCATTTTGCGGATTGTGTCCTGATATAGCAGGTTTAGATCACTGCCGCCGTCCATTAGGACTTGTGTAAAGTGGAGGCCGTCAATTATCGGATCTAATACCAAGGCAGTCCAGCCTGCATTCCGGATACTTCTAGAGTAATCATGATGGTCAAAGGTGATTGGTTTTAACAACCAGTGGCGGGACTCGTCTGGGATAGGCCGTATGGGGCATATCTCTATGGGCGCCACTCTGTTCTTCCCTTTTGTCACGTGAAGTGAATTTGCTGTTTTGACTTCTTGTGGGAAATTCTTTTGTTTTCCGGTGCTCTGCTTGTGGGGTTCGTCATCGTCCTCGCTTGGTGTGTCGAGCCCCTTGTGTTCGGCGTTGAGTTTGCCGGATTGCTTGAAGACCCAACAATCTCTGTGGGTATGGTTTGCAGGCTTCCCGGGAGTACTGTGGATTTGACATATCTTGTCCAAGATTTTGTTTAGGTTAGATAGCTCGTCCCTGTTATCCTTGAGGGGCAGCTTTTTCTGATTCTGCAGAGAGCTTTTGAATCCGGTGTTGAGTGTCGTGCTCTTCGGGCTGTTTCCCTTGGTCCAGCGCTGGTCCTTGTTGCGTTGCGGTTTCTTGTTTCCATACCTAACTTCGGATGTACTTGGGTCGCTGGTACTGCATCATGCCAACCAGCTACGCAAAAGCGGGTCATGAGGCTTGTTAATGCGGCCATTGTTCTCGGCTTCTCTTGGCCGAGGTGTCTGGCGAGCCATTTGTCTCGAGCGCTGTGTTTGAAAGCTGGTGAGGCTTCGGCGTCCGGACAGTCGACTATCTGGTTCTTTTTAGTAAGAAATCTATTCCAGAGTTTCTGGGCTAACTCTCCGGGTTGTTGATTTATATGATTTCAATCATCTGCATCCGGAGGTCGGACATAGGTCCCTTGAAAATATGCCCGAAAAGCATCCTCGAGCTCTTCCCAACTTCCAATGGTGTTTTCGGGAAGGCTTTTAAGCCAATGCCGGGCAGGCCCTTTGAGTTTGAGGGGTAAGTATTTTATGGCGTGGAGATCATCTCCTCTAGCCATGTATATGTGGTGGATGTAATCCTCAGTCCAGACTCCAGGGTCTGTTGTTCCGTCGTATACCTCTGTGTTTACGGGCTTGAATCCCGCTGGAAATTCGTGATCCAGCACCTCATCGGTGAAACATAGAGGGTGTGTGGCACCCCTATATTTAGGTGTACCGTGATTTTTGGATACTTGATGCGTTGCATTGCTTAATAGAGCTTGCTTTCTTGGACCGTAGATAGATCTAGCTGGGCCATCTTTTTAATGCGAATCCTTGTGCGGATCGCGTGCCGAATTGTGTGCGGCGCCATTTGCCACACTATGTAGGCCATGAAGTCGTTTATCCGACCGGGTGGCTTCCTTATTTTTTGATCGCGGGGGCTCTAAGGCCTCTTCATCAAATTCCGGCAGTAATTTTCGCTTCGGATAGCTCTTTGTGTGGCGATTGTCACCGTATTTGTCTGCGGTGTTAAGTACTTTGCTCCATCTAATTCTGAGGCATCTTCCACTGTTTGGAGCTTCCGCTTCTGCTTTTTCAGGCTACGCGCAGTGGCGACGAGACTTTTTTGGAGGTTCTTCTGCTCCAGCAACTTGTCCGGCGTGAGGTCGTCCGGACTGTTGTCTTCACCGGGAACGGCTTGTTTATCGAAGTTGCCCTGTTCGAACGGTTGCTCGATGGCATGTTCGTCGTCCGCCGGTTCGCCCTGCTCTATGGCTGGGTCTGTATGGCTGCTATCTCTGCCGACGTGGGGTTTGGAGCGGCGCTTACGCCACCGCTTTGACTGCTTTTCAAGGGAACGATCCCTCATTGCGCCCCTTTGTTCCTCGTCGTCGTTTCTTTTAGGTGTGTCCACCATGTATACATCATGGGATGAGGTGGTTGTCCAGTGCCCTATAGGCGCTGATTCCTGTTCGTCTCCTACATCGTCGTCCATACCGTCAATGTCTTCGGAGTCGAAGTCGAGCATGTCGGTTAAATTATCGACAGTGGCTACAAAGTGGGTGGTGGGTGGGCATTGAATTTCTTCCTCGTCCGCATCCCAACCTTGCTGACCATAATCCGGCCAGGGCTCTTCTGATAAAGAGAGAGACTTTAGTGAATGCAGGATGTCGCCGAAGGGCGAGTGCTGAAAGATGTCTGCGGCGGTGAACTCCATGATCAGCGCCCAATCGGATTCGATTGGCAGGGGCGCGGAAGGTACGGAGTCCGGAGAAAAGTCCGGCACCTTGGAGTCACGAGCTCCGCAAAGGACAAGACTGGTATTCGGCTCGATCACCATAGAGATTGCAGCCTCCGAGGCAGTGTCTAGCCACCCGTCCTCGATTGGCGCAGTCGGCTCCGAGCCAGGGGTCGGAGCGGACACTGGTGCGGCCTCCAGGGCACTGTTCGGCAGCAGAGCTAGATCGTGCCCATCGTGACAGTGCGGCACGCTTGGCTGTGGCTCGGACCCGTCGAGGATCAAGTCTCCGCGGACGTCAGTCGTGTAGTTCAAACTTCCAAATCTGACCTGATGGCCAGGGGCGTAGCTTTCGATCTGCTCCAGATGGCCAAGCGAATTGGCCCGCAGTGCAAAGCCACCGAATACGAAGATCTGTCTGGGGAGAAAAGTCTCACCCTAGACATCATCGTTATTGATGATCGGAGGAGCCATCGGGCCTAAAGATGACGACACAGAGGAACTCTCAATGGAAACGCCAATGTCGGTGTCAAAACCGGCGGATCTCGGGTAGGGGGTCCCTAACTGTGCGTCTAGGCGGATGGTAACAGGAGACAAGGGACACGATGTTTTTACCCAGGTTCGGGCCCTCTCGATGGAGGTAAAACCCTACTCCTGCTTGATTAATATTGATGATATGGGTAGTGCAAGAGTAGATCTACCATGAGATCAGAGAGGCTAAACCCTAGAAGCTAGCCTATGGTATGATTGTTGTTCGTCCTACGGACTAAAACCCTCCAGTTTATATAGACATCGGAGAGGGTTAGGGTTACATAGAGTCGGTTACAATGGGAGGAGATCTACATATCCGTATCGCCAAGCTTGCCTTCCACGCCAAGGAAAGTCCTATCCGGACACGGGACGAAGTATTCAATCTTGTATCTTCATTGTCCAGGAGTCCGGCCAAAGGTTATAGTCCGGCCATCCAGGACTCCCTCAGGTCGTCTGCAAGCAGGTTGTTAATGGGTCGGCCCACTAATTTTGACTGGGCCAACGTTTTTAACCAAAATGGGCCGCTGTTGGGCCTTGCCACATGTCGATGTATCATAGGCGCCTCATGTCCATTGGGCGGTTGACATCTGTCCTTTCGTGGTGCTGACACGTGGTTGCTATAGCCAATGAGAATTTTACACGTCGAAAATCCCCATTGTTCGGGGCTGTTAAGGGTTATCGAATCCAAACCGGAACCCGATAGCTTAATCGTGACGTTATGGTGGATGCCACGTGTCGATCACCCTTGACAGAAGCACTTCTGTGATGCGTGTTTTATCGTCATGGAAGTGGACATTTCCGTGATGATAATTTTGGTCATGTCATGGAACACTTCTACGACATCACAGGTATGACTAGCTTGATTTTGTCATAAAATTTTCATGGATGTACATGCACGACAAAAAACATGACCTACTGTGATAAACACGTATCATCACGGAAGTGTATTTTTTTGTAGTGTGCCACGGGAGGGTAGGACAAAAGATGCCATGCAAGTTCTTTTCCATAAGTACGTATGACTATATTCTGAATACATGCCTACATTATATTGATGAATTGGAGCTAGTTCTGTGTCACCATATGTTATAATTGTTGCCTGATGAATGCCATCCGACATAATTATCCATCATTGATCCATTGCCTACGAGCTTTTCACATATTGATCTTTGCTAAGTTGCTTTTCCGTTGCTACTGCTATGATTGCCACAAAACTGCTACTGTTACTTTTGCCACTGTTACCGCTACTTCCATATTACTTTGCTACTAAATACTTTTCTACAGATATTATGTCTTTCAGGTGTGGTTGAATTGACAACTCAGCTACTAATACTTGAGAATATTCTTTGGCTCCCCTTGTGCCAAATAAATAAATTTGGGTTGAATACTCTACCCTCGAAAACTGTTGCGATCCCCTATACTTGTGGGTTATCAATACCCGCCGCGTGCCTCAACACTCATCGGACCACATACATCGGTAAGTATTATTTCCAATAAGTCATTGGTTCGCTCCATTGTTCCGGAGAATGGAGTTTTAGTCATCTTGCCCATGAGGCATGGTTCGCAAGTATCAAATGATTCACAATCAAGTGATTCCAAAAGTCCATCTGCATGGAGTTTCTTCATGCGCTTTACACCAATATGATCTAAATGGAAGTGCCCCAAATATGTTGCACTATCATTATCAGCTTTGCATCTTTTGGCATCAATATTATGAAGATGTGTATCACCACTATTGAGATTTAACAAAAATAGACCACTCTTCAAGGGTGCATGACCATAAAAGATATTACTCATATAAATAGAACAAGCATTATTCTCTGATTTAAATGAATAACCATCTCGCACTAAACAAGATCCAGATATAATGTTTTTGCTCAACGCTGGCACCAAATAACAATTATTCAGGTCTAAAAGTAATCCCGAAGGTAGATGTAGAGGTAGCATGCCAACGGCGACCACATCGACCTTGGAACCATTCCTGACGCGCATCTTCACCTCATCCTTAGCCAATATTCGTTTAATCCGTAGCTCCTATTTCGAGTTACAAATATGAGCAACCGAACCACTATCAAATACCCAGGCGCTACTACGAGCATTACTAATGTACACATCAATAACATGTATATCAAATATACCTTTGTTCACTTTGCCATCATTTTTATCCGCCAAATACTCTGGGCAGTTTCGCTTCCAGTGACCAGTCCCTTTGCAGTAGAAGCACTCAGTTTTAGGCTTGGGTCCTGTTTTGGGCTTCTTCCTGGGAGTGGCAACTTGTTTGCCATTCTTCTTGAAGTTCGCTTTCTTTCCCTTGCCCTTTTTCTTCAAACTAGTGGTCTTGTTAACCATGAAAACTTGATGCTCCTTCTTGATTTCTACCTCCGCAGTTTTCAGCATTGCGAAGAGCTCGGGAATTGTCTTTTCCATCCCTTGCATATTATAGTTCATCACAACGCCTTCATAGCTTGGTGGCAGTGATTGAATAACTCTGTCAATAGAACTATCATATGGACGATTAACTCCCAGTTGAGTCAAGTGATTATGATTCCCAAACATTTTGAGTATGTGTTCACTGACAAAACTGTTTCCTCCATCTTGCAGCTATAGAACTTGTTGGAGACTTCATATCTCTCAACTCAGGAATTTGCTTGAAATATTAACTTCNTCGCTTTCTTTCCCTTGCCCTTTTTCTTCAAACTAGTGGTCTTGTTAACCATGAAAACTTGATGCTCCTTCTTGATTTCTACCTCCGCAGTTTTCAGCATTGCGAAGAGCTCGGGAATTGTCTTTTCCATCCCTTGCATATTATAGTTCATCACAACGCCTTCATAGCTTGGTGGCAGTGATTGAATAACTCTGTCAATAGAACTATCATATGGACGATTAACTCCCAGTTGAGTCAAGTGATTATGATTCCCAAACATTTTGAGTATGTGTTCACTGACAAAACTGTTTCCTCCATCTTGCAGCTATAGAACTTGTTGGAGACTTCATATCTCTCAACTCAGGAATTTGCTTGAAATATTAACTTCAACTGCTGGAATGTCTCATATGCTCCATGACGTTCAAAACGACTTTGAAGTCCCAATTCTAAGCCGTAAAGCATGGCACACCGAACTATCGAGTAGTCATCACGTTCAAAACATTAGCATCTGCTCCTACAGTAGGCCTTTCACCTAGCTAGAGGTGCATCAAGGACATAATTCTTTTGTGCAGCAATGAGGATAATCCTCAAGTTACGGATCCAGTCTGTATAGTTGCTACCATCATCTTTCAACTTAGCTTTCTCTAGGAACGCATTAACATTCAGCAGAACGGTAGCACAGGCCGTTGATCTACAACATCGATAAACAAATACTATCAGGACTAAGTTCATGCCAGATTAAGTTCAATTAATCAAATTACTTAAGAACTCCCACTTATATAGACATCCCTCAAGTCATCTAAATGATACGTGATCCAAATCAACTAACCCATGTCCGATCATCACGTGAGATGGGGTAGTCATCAATGGTGAACATCTCTATGTTGATCATATCTACTATATGATTCACGTTCGACATTTCGGTCTCCAGTGTTCCGAGGCCATGTATGTACATGCTAGGCTCGTCTAGTTTAACCCAAGTATTCCGCATGTGCAAAACTGTCTTGCACCC
>LR880972.1:200681436-200715330 GCA_904067115.1 Aegilops sharonensis | reverse complement strand
ATATATATATCATAAGAAGAGGTGGCTGTCCACCGCCCAGTGAGCGGTGGTTCATGTTCTTCTCCTGTATCGTCGTCCATACCGTCGATGTCTTCGGAGTCGAAGTCCAGTACCTCGGTTAAATCATCGACTGTGGCAATTAAGTGGGTGGTGGGTGGGCAACGAATTCCTTCATCGCCTGCCTCCCACTCAAGCCGAACATAGTTCGGCCCCGAGCCTCCTGACAAAGAGAGAGACTTTAATGAGTCCAGCATGTCGCCAAAGGGCGAGTGCTGGAAGATATCCGCAGCGGTGAACTCCATTACCGGAGCCCAACCAGGCTCGGCTGGCTCGGGAGTGAGCGGACTGGGACCCTCGTCCGGATACGAATCCAAGGGTCCGGAGTCACAGGTCACCACAAAGGTGAGACCCATGTTCCACTCCATCGCCGATGAGTGCGCGACCTGCAGGGCGGGGTCCATACTTCCGTCCTTAGGCAGCGCAGCCTGCTCCGGATTTAGGTCTGGGGCTACTGCGGGGGTAATACCCTGAGCTTCATCCGACAGCAGGTCTAAGCCATGCTTGTCTTGACTGTCCGGTGCCCCTGGCATAGGCCCGAATCCATCGAAGATCAAGTCTCCGTGAACGTCCGCCGTGTAGTTCAGGTTTCCGAACCTGATCTGGTGGCCAGGGGCGTAACTGTCGATCTGCTCCAGATGGCCAAGCGAGTTGGCCCGCAGGGCGAAGCCGCCGAACACGAAGATTTGTCTGGGGAGGAAGGTCTCACCCGGGATCGTGTTGTTGACGATGACTGGAGGAGCCATCGAGCCCTGTAGCGACGGCACAGAGGAACTCTCAATGAAAGCACCAATGTCGGTGTCAAAACCGGCGGATCTCGGGTAGGGGGTCCCGGTCTATGCGTCTAGGCTGATGGTAACAGGAAGCAAGGGACACATATGTTTACCCAGGTTCGGGCCCTCTCGATGGAGGTAAAACCCTACTTCCTGCTTGATAAATATTGAAGATACAAGTAGTACAAGAGTAGATCTACCACGAGATCGTAGAGGCTAAACCCTAGAAGCTAGCCTATGATGGTATGATTGTAATTGTGATCGGCCTTCTAAGGACCAACCTCTCCGGTTTATATAGACACCGGAGAGGGCTAGGGTTTACATGGAGTCGGTTACAAGGAAAGAAATATAATATCCGGATCACCAAGCTTGCCTTCCACGCCAAGGAAAGTCCCATCCGGACACGGGTCGAAGTCTTGAGTCTTGTATCTTCACGCTTCAATAGTCCGGACGTCGTATACAGTCCGGATGTCCGGATACCCCCTAATCCAGGACTCCCTCAGCCGCCGCCTGCGCCGAGGCCGTGGTCGCCGCGCCGTGGTGGCGCACGCCTTCGCCCGAGGAGCCCACGTCGCGGACTCCTCGTGCGAGCTCGTGATGTGGGCGGCGATGCCCCCGCGCTCCTGGATCCCGTTCCCACAGTTCTTCTCCACCGAGATGCCGTCGAGGGGCCCCCTGGAGTTTTTGCTGCAACACGACGACTGCGACGCCCCGACGACTGGAGCGGAGGTCGAAACCGTCTCCCCATGCAAGATATTCATGACTCCCGGCTGGGGCGCAGTGGCTCAGGTCTGACGCGCGGAAGGCGCCCTCGCCATCCACTTTAGGTACGACGGCGCCTCCACGATGTTCTTCAAGGTCTTCGACGCGGAAGGCCGCCGCTTGGGGTGCTGCCCCGGAGGGGGTCATCCGGACGATGCAGCGGCTAGCACCGAGCTTGTCGCCGGCTCCGCCAGCGGCTCCTTCAGTAGCAGCGGCGGCTCTTGGGAGTCCAGCGGCTCTCCCGAGCCTTACGAGACCCCGGAGACGATTGACGACAGCTACGTGCCCCCGAGCTCTCACCGGGCCCGGAGCAAGCCCGCAGCGTTCGGCCGCCACCGTCGCTGATCTGGATGGGGTTGGCGCCGGCCTCCCGTGGCCAACTGTTGATGATGGCATCGGCTACGCTGGCGCGTGTAGATAAGGCTCCTAGGAACTCCCCTTTTTTGTTCCCTGCGAGGAATCGAAACAGACCCCGTGGGGGTGTGTAAAGAACCTGTAATGTCCTTTGTTCATAATATCCTTATTATGAAGGTTGGCGACCCCATGTCTTGTTTCGGCTCAGTCCCTCCTTTCCAACCCCACAGCAGCTTGGTGCTCTACACCGACAGGTCCCAATCCCCAGGCAGGCTGCACCCGTCGCTGGTATGCCAGGCCGCGTTGTCGTGGTCAAGGCCAGGAGGTGAGCGGCCCGAGGTCCAGTAAGAGCTCCTGAGGCGTGATGCTTAAGAGGTCCCCCTTGGCGCTCAAGCGACTACCGAGGAGCAGGAAAGGGTAGCGACGTTGCCGCAACAAGGCTGCCGCAGGTGAAGATCCTATGCTATAGCGGTGGGCCGATTGAGGCGCGAGACTTATCTTGGCACTCCTAAGCTGGCTCCTTGTGTCACGCCAGACTTGTGCGTTGATCGCTGTAGAGTAGCTAGGTCAGGCACATGCGAGCCTCCCCCTCTTCTCCACGCTCTTCCATGTGCTCTGCGTCCTTAGGTCCCCGCCCTCGAGCGAGCTCAGCCGCCACTGGTATGCCAGGTCGCGATGCCGTGGTCAAGGCGAGGGAGTGAGGGCTGGAGAGCCAGTAAGAGATCCTGAGTTGCGATGCTCAGGAGCCCCCCTTTTAACGCGGAAGCTAATCGCATGGGAGAATAAGTAGGAGGCCGTAGTACCACCCGCTGTCGTTCTCGGGAGGTTCCTGCAGGTCAGCACGAGGGAAAACATAGATTGCCACGATGATTGCCGGTCTGCCGCAGGTTGCCCTCCAAGAAGATGAAGGCACTGAGGGCTTAGTGAGGTGACGTGCATGGGGCATGCCGCGAGCTAGAGATCGACCGCTCAAATTTGTCGGCGCTGCACGGACGGACCCGAGCACAGGCGCCGTGCCAGAGTGTGTAGCTCCCGTGGTAGGTGACAACCAACAGGTGGTAACCATAGATAGATTATGCATGAAAAGCGAACAGGATTAGGCAAATGCAAGAATGATATGTGCCACTAGGCTAGACCCAAGCGGCTTGGGGATGATGCATCCCGAGGGGCGCCCCCAGCGGAGTAAGCTAAAGACATAAAAGGATACATGCCACAGGGACTGACCCACGCGGCCGGCCTGGGAATGATGCAGCCCGAGAGGCGCTCCCAGCAAAGTGAACTTGGAAAATGTCACCTGGTTCCGTTGTCGAAGGGGTGTTGGGGCAACTGAAGACGCGTGGTGAAGGGGTTGCTCCTCATGAGCCACCGGGGCCCTGAGCCTCAGGAGGCTCTGGGGGTCCGGATGGTTCCTTGAGGACCGTCTTCATCTCCTTCAGGACTACATGATTCCTGGCCTCCTGAGCCACCAGGATGCTCTGCAGGTTGCACTGGAAGGCGGACGCCATGCTCGGCAGGCCAAATGGCATGCGAACGTGGCTGTGAGGTGAGCCCTCACAACGTCCCACGCATGAAGGCCAGAAAAGCTCCTGAGATGCGGCCCTGTTGAGCCCTGGGATGTCGACGCAGATGCACAGCCCGCCATCCTTGCCTGGATGGGGAGCCGCTGTCGGATTTCGGGTTCCGGCGGACCCTTGAGGTTCGAACAGTGGAGTGCGCGTGGAATTTCGCCCCCTACCTACCTGCACCCCACCGCCTCGCTAGGATCTAAACTACGAAAGGAACAGCACAAGAGACACAGGGTTTATACTAGTTCGGGCCACCATTGTGGTGTAATACCCTACTCTAGTTTGTGGTGTGGTGGATTGCCTCTTGGGCTGATGGTGATGAACAATACAAGGAAGAACAGCCTCGCGAGGGTCTGTTCTTGGCCGGGGCGATGAACTGCTAGGAGGAGTTCAGTCGCCTTCTCTCTCTCTCTCTCTCTCTCTCTCTCTCTCTGTACAAGGTGCATCCAGCTACTGATCAGATGTCTCTACTATGGTGGCTAGCTCTACTTATATAGGCAGAGGCCCTGGGCCTCTTCCCAAATATTGAGCGGGAAGGGCGCCAACAATTGGCCATTTTGAAGGGGAACATCTGGTACAGTTATCCTGACTAAAGTTGGTCCTCGCCTGTCAAAGGCTCTGGTGGTGACGTCGGCTTGGGCTCCACAATGACTTCCTTCCTGCCATTGGACTGGTCTTGGTCTTGTTGCACCGAAATGGACGCCTTTGCTTGATGCTCTCGCCTGCGCTTGCTCCCTTTGCACCAAAGAGGAAAGGAGGACACTGCGCGGGCTGGCACCCGCCTGGCGCCCTTGGTCGTCATGGCTTGCATCATGGGCACCTCGTGAGGTACCCCGCCTTGATCTCTCCGCCTCCTCGCGAGCTAGCCTGATGAGGCCATGCCTGAGGAAGCTCCCTGTCGTCCGCCCCGCGAGGCTTAGCCCCTCGCGAGGGTCTTGAGCTTGTGTTGATGAAGAGGGGCCGTGATGGGCCCTCCTTTGAGCCACGCCGCAGGCAGGCAAGTCTGGGGACCCCCGTTCCCAGAATGCCGACAGTAGCCCCCGGGTCCAAGGCGCTCCCGGACTTGGCCGAGCAGAGAGGCGAAGGGGCAAGTGCGAAGCGCAGCGGGCCCTAACAGCCTGTGGCCCTGGGTGCCGCGTGGAGGTTGATTGGACGTGGGCGGCACTGTTCCCCCACGCCTCCTTATTTTGTGCCGTGCTAGGCGGACTCGTAGCCGCACACAGCCGCTCCCCTTTTTGCTGCTCGACCGTCCCCCACTCTTCCTCCTCTCGAACTCCAACTTCTGCTCCTAATCCAATATCGAACCTTCCTTCCCCCTTCCGTTGCCATGGTTTTGACGAAGAAGGGAAGAGGGAAGAAACCCATGCCTCCGCCTCGCTCGCCATCGTCGGCGGCCCCCGCCGTCGATCGGTCAATCATACTCAATCGAGAGGGCCTGGGCAAGGTCAGCTCGGCTTTGGCCACCATCTTCAACGAATGCGGGAGGATGACGGCCTGGACCGCGTCCCACTTCGCCATCGACAGGATAATTACTGGGGTCCAGTATTTTGCTGACGCCCTGTGGGCGGGGCTGGTTCCCCCCTTCTCCGATTTCTTCAATGCTATGCTCTCCCACTATCAGATCCATATGATGCACTTGGGTCCGGAATCCATCACTCTTCTTGCGTTCTTTGCCTTTGTTTGTGAGGCGATGATGGGCATCCTTCCCTCAGTTGCCTTGCCGCGCCACTTCTTCTCTCTGTGCCTTGTTGACCCCACCCAATGTTCAGGGTGTGTGAGCTTCATTGCTGCATCTGAAACAACGGCTTCAGGGATTGACTTCACCCTTCCTCCGCCCGCGCCTGGGTTCCGCAAGCGGTGGCTGTACGTGGACGTGGGGGTGCCCAGCCCCCTGCTGTCGGAGCCGACATCACCCGCTGTCCCCAATACAGGCTGGGGCCAGGAGACGCTCACGAGCCCCCGGCTCGCCTTCGTCTGGCGTCGCTTCGCGTTCCTGAGGGTGCTTGATGTGACGGCGCCCAAGGTGGTGAAGGAGTTCCTGTTATGCCGCATTGCCCCTCTCCAGCGCCATTCCCGCCGGATGTGGGCCTTCAGCGGGCGTGAAGACCGTATGAGGCTCCGGGAAGAGGACCTGACACCTGAAGCACTAAGGAAGGTGCTCTTGGTATTGACTGGGGATCCCAACCCTGGCAGCATCCGACAAGGGGGTGCTTTGATCTACTTTTGCTCAAGCAGGGGTGACTTTGTGAAGCAGATGCCCAGCTCCGACGAATGGGGGATGCGCCCCGCAGGTCTCATGGGGTCTCGCGAGAACCCGGTGGTGGTGACTGCCCTTCCAGTCGGCCATGGCGGCTCTTCCTCGAGTGGCAGAGCAGGGAGGCACGAGCCGCTGGAGGCCGAGGGGGCTTCCGCAGGGGTGACGGTGCCAGGCGACGCTCTTGAGGGAGTAGCTCCTGAGGCCCAGGCTGCCACGGCTGGGGGTGGCGAGCAGCTGCCCGTAGTGCCTGTGGCTGAGCCCCCTGGGGCCCCATTTACTCTTCTTGGTGAGGTGACCGGCGGCGTGCATCAGGTAGACGCACCCGACGCGGGTCGTCTTGACGCTCCTACCTCGTCGCAGGCTGACCCCTGCGCTCAACTCTTGGGTCGCTTCCGCGTGGACTTTGAGGCTCTCTGGAAGAGAAGGGAGGCCTTGGGTGACGATTACCCTTGTCGCCTGCTGAAGCGCAGGAAGTACTTCGCCACCGACGAGTAAGCTTTGCCCTTTTCTAGCTCCTGATCTTCCTGTTGCTTTTACTGATCCTTGCTCTGCAGGGGCCTTCCTACGGAGCTCACGGAGATGGCTGAGGAGCCATCCCCCTTGGCTCCGCCCTCTCCACCGTCTTCGAGCACCCCGAGCATTAGAGCCCTCATGGTGAGGCCGGCCGGAGAGACGAGCCATCCCGAGGCGCACCGCGTCCCCGCGCGCCTCGCGACCCTCCTTCGCGAGCCTTCTCGTGGCATAGCCAGCCTGCCATGGGCTTCTCGTCTGGTCGTCGTTCGTGATTGGCTGAGGCATTCCCTGCACTCTTCTTTGGAGGATGGGCTGAGTCCTAGCCGGGCTTCTGGCGAGGCGTGCCCGGCCGTGGCGAGGGCGCCAGCCCCTAGCCCCCTGCCCGGAGGGGGAGTGCTGATTCCTGGCCCTCGGCTCTCGCCTGGGCCGGATAATGGTGTGGAAGACGTACTTGAGCGCGCCCGGGAGCGTCGCGCTCTTTGCCAAGGGTTTCTTCGGAGGGCGGCTGATGCGGTGAGCCTACTTGGTGAAGAGCTCGCCGATGAAGACGCGCGCCTCGAGGCCGAGGGCCTGCGCCTGGCCGCGGAGAGGCGCGAGCTGAAGGCGGCTGTCGCCCTTGCGCGCCATCAGCGTGATCTTGACGATGAGGAGGCCAAGGCGTCGCTGGCGGCCTCTCGGGAGGTCCGTTCTCGGGCCGTTGAAGAGGCTCGAGAAGCCGACCAGCGGCGAGAAGCGGCGGAGGAGCGGGCACGGAAACTTCTGGCCCGATGCCGCTCACTGGAGGAGCTGGTGGAGCTGCGAGAGACGGCCCTTGCGTCGATGAGGGTGGCCTCAGGTGACCCAGCAGAGCTCCATAAGCGGGAGGAGGCGCTGACGCTGGAAGCTGCCAAACGCGCATGCGAGTACGAACGCCTGGAAACAAGGGAGCGCCTGGTGACGAGGGTGGAGGATGATGTCACTGCGCGGGAGGCCCGTGTCCCGGAGGAGGTCGGGCGTCGGGTGGCGAGGGCGCGCCTGAACCTCGAGCGCGAGTTCGAGGAAAGGCTGGGGTTGATCCGGGCTGTGCCCGAAGGTAGGACCGCTGCCTTGAGGGCCAAGCAGGAGGAAGCGACGCGGCGTGCCGATGCTTTCTGGTCTGCCCTTGAGGTAGCGCAGGGGGAGTTAACTACCTCCCGTGCCGAGGTGCTTCTTCTTCGCCAACGGGTGGACGAGGCTGAGGCCGTCGCGTGACAGAATGCGGACGAGATACGCCAGCGGCGGATCCTGGAGCATGAGCACGGCCCCATGCTCACCACACTCCGGGAGAGAGCCAACACAGCCTTGGGTAACATCTGCGAGGCGGCTGTTGGCGAGCCGCATGCAGTTAACTACGCCGGCAACCTTCAGTTCTTCACCGACGTGGTGACTCGGCTGGAGGCGCGGTCGTTCAGAGCCAACAGGTTGGTGGAGGAGAGGAGCCGCGCCCTGCTCGGGCGCACCTTTTCTCGCGTTTTCAGCCATCTTCGGTATATGGACCCCCACTTCGACTTCGACGCCACCATCGCCCCAGTACCCTAGGCCGTCCGGGACGACCTGGCACACTGGGTGGAGGACAACGTGGACGCCCTTGTCAGGGCCTTCGCTTTAGACAACGATGGCATGATCGTGGCCGCTGATGAAGGCGTCGTGGTGAACGGCCCTGACGCTGCTGGTGACGACGCAGAGAGCGACGGCGAGGCCAGCGACACCAGCGACAATTCAGGAGGTGCCCCTGAGGATGCATTGGGGGATTTATCCGACTGACTGCGCCCCGTTCCTGTTTCCTGCACGAATAGAGCTCAGGTTTTGCCCTGGCGGTTGTGAGAGCATTTTGGGAGGGGGAGCCCCTCATGTAAAACTGGTGTTCTGCGTATTAGTAGATGCTATATCACCCGTACGCCTGTGCCAAGTGGCTGGCTAGTTTACCTTTGTCCCGCGCGGGGCCCAAGATAGCTTGTGGAGGGCTGTGGCGTCTCGCGTGTCTCCCGATCGAACTCGTAGGATCTGCAGTAAAAGCCTCCTGAGAGGATGCGGCGGCGGCAGTCTGGGTTGCACGCAAGCTAGGCCCAACCGGGCTCACGAGGGGCTCACGAGGGGAGGCAGCTGAGGCAAAGCGGTGACCGGAACGCGAGAGATTGCTCGAACGAGACTAAACACCCCCTTCCCCAAACACACGCAAATCTCAAATTCGAATCCAACTTAAATCCAGCGGGGGAAAGTGATAACCAAAGGGAAAAGCAATTAAAGCAAACCAAAAAAGGCCGCGTCCGGCACCTAGTCTAGTCTTGGACGTCTTCTCACCAGTGCGGAGCTAAGTGCTGCCACAGGCGTGGGAGGGAGCCCTAGGGCCTGAGGCCGGCACCCCTGAGACTCAGGGGCGTGTACAGCCCCACTCATTATTACGTGAGAGTGTCACGGGGCGGCGAGCTTCACACGCACTGGGCCTTCTTCACAGGTACCGGCCTTGCTTCATATCGCCAGACGAGGGCCCTGCCTTGCACCGCACTCTAGTGCCATCAACGACGACCGGAAACCAGGACGCCGCAGATGGGGTAGAGCGGTCGCCAGCGGTTCCCCCGACGACCACGGGTCCTCCGCCAGGGGCAGGCCCTGAGGCACCTCCCCAGCAGAGGGCCTACCTCCTGAGAACGCCTTGCTCCGAACGCTGCGGTGGTGATGTCGGATCTCGGCCCCTCTCCTGCAGCCCCCGACGCCCTCCTCCCAAGGCGTAGGAGACTGCGGGAGCGGGGGCAGCCGCTCGCTGTGGCGACCTGCACCTCCTGCGATTCATGATTAACGTATGCCTGCTCCTGAGGAATTAGTGGTACCCGACAATCGTCGCTTCCAGCGTGGCCGGTGGGGCCTTCACGGGTCTCTTGGAAGAGCTCAGCTTCTGTCGCCTCGTCCCCCCAGCCTGGGCTGAGGAGTCGGTTACAAGGAAAGAAATATAATATCCGGATCACCAAGCTTGCCTTCCACGCCAAGGAAAGTCCCATCCGGACACGGGTCGAAGTCTTGAGTCTTGTATCTTCACGCTTCAATAGTCCGGACGTCGTATACAGTCGGGATGTCCGGATACCCCCTAATCCAGGACTTCCTCAGCCGCCGCCTGCGCCGAGGCCGTGGTCGCCGCGCCGTGGTGGCGCACACCTTCGCCCCAGGAGCCCACGTCGCGGACTCCTCGTGCGAGCTCGCGATGTGGGCGGCGATGCCCCCGCGCTCCTGGATCCTCTTCCCACAGTTCTTCTCCACCGAGATGCCGTCGAGGGCCCCCCTGGAGCTTTTGCTGCAGCACGACCACTGCGACGCCCTGGCGACTGGAGCGGAGGTCGAAACCGTCTCCCCAGGCAAGATATTCATGACTCCCGGCTGGGGCGCGGTGGCTCGGGTCTGCCGCGCGGAAGGCGCCCTCGCCATCCACTTTAGGTACGACGGCGCCTCCACGATGTTCTTCAAGGTCTTCGACGCGGAAGGCCACCGCTTGGAGTGCTGCCCCGGAGGGGGTCATCCGGACGATGCAGCGGCCAGCACCGAGCTTGTCGCCGGCTCCGCCAGCGGCTCCTTCAGTAGCAGCAGCGGCTCTTGGGAGTCCAGCGGCTCTCCCGAGCCTTACGAGACCCCGGAGACGATTGACGACAGCTACGTGCCCCCGAGCTCTCACCGGGCCCGGAGCAAGCCCGCAGCGTTCGGCCGCCACCGTCGCTGATCTGGATGGGGTTGGCGCCGGCCTCCCGTGGCCAACTGTTGATGATGGCATCGGCTACGCTGGCGCGTGTAGATAAGGCTCCTAGGAACTCCCCTTTTTTGTTCCCTGCGAGGAATCGAAACAGACCCCGTGGAGGTGTGTAAAGAACCTGTAATGTCCTTTGTTCATATTATCCTTATTATGAAGGTTGGCGACCCCATGTCTTGTTTCGGCTCAGTCCCTCCTTTCCAACCCCACGGCAGCTTGGTGCTCTACACCGACATGTCCCAATCCCCAGGCAGGCTGCACCCGTCGCTGGTATGCCAGGCCGCGTTGTCGTGGTCAAGGCCAGGAGGTGAGCGGCCCGAGGTCCAGTAAGAGCTCCTGAGGCGTGATGCTTAAGAGGTCCCCCTTGGCGCTCAAGCGACTACCGAGGAGCAGGAAAGGGTAGCGACGTTGCCGCAACAAGGCTGCCGCAGGTGAAGATCCTATGCTATAGCAGTGGGCCGATTGAGGCGCAAGACTTATCTTGGCACTCCTGAGCTGGCTCCTTGTGTCACGCCAGACTTGTGCGTTGATCGCTGTAGAGTAGCTAGGTCAGGCACATGCGAGCCTCCCCCTCTTCTCCAGGCTCTTCCGTGTGTTCTACGTCCTTAGGTCCCGGCCCTCGAGCGAGCTCAGCTGCCACTGGTATGCCAGGTCGCGATGCCGTGGTCAAGGCCAGGGAGTGAGGGCTGGAGAGCCAGTAAGAGATCCTGAGTCGCGATGCTCAGGAGCCCCCCTTTTAACGCGGAAGCTAATCGCATGGGAGAATAAGTAGGAGGCCGTAGTACCGCCCGCTATCGTTCTCGGGAGGTTCCTGCAGGTCAGCACGAGGGAAAACACAGATTGCCACGATGATTGCCGATCTGCCGCAGGTTGCCCTGCAAGAAGATGAAGGCACTGAGGGCTTAGTGAGGTGACGTGCATGGGGCATGCCGCGAGCTAGAGCTCGACCGCTCAAATTTGTCGGCGCTGCACGGACGGACCCGAGCATAGGCGCCGTGCCAGAGTGTGTAGCTCCCGTGGTAGGTGACAACCAACAGGTGGTAACCATAGATAGATTATGCATGAAAAGCGAACAGGATTAGGCAAATGCAAGAATGATATGTGCCACTAGGCTAGACCCAAGCGGCTTGGGGATGATGCATCCCGAGGGGCGCCCCCAGCAGAGTAAGCTAAAGACATAAAAGGATACATGCCACAGGGACTGACCCACGCGGCCTGGGAATGATGCAGCCCAAGAGGCGCTCCCAGCAAAGTGAACTTGGAAAATGTCACCTGGTTCCGTTGTCGAAGGGGTGTTGGGGCAACTGAAGACGCGTGGTGAAGGGGTTGCTCCTCATGAGCCACCGGGGCCCTGAGCCTCAGGAGGCTCTGGGGGTCCAGATGGTTCCTTGAGGACCGTCTTCATCTCCTTCAGGACTACATGATTCCTGGCCTCCTGAGCCACCAGGATGCTCCGCAGGTTGCGCTGGAAGGCGGACGCCATGCTCGGCAGGCCAAATGGCATGCGAACGTGGCTGTGAGGTGGGCCCTCACAACATCCCATGCATGAAGGCCAGAAAAGCTCCTGAGATGCGGCCCTGTTGAGCCCTGGGATGTCGACGCAGATGCACAGCCCGCCATCCTTGCCTGGATGGGGAGCCGCTGTCGGATTTCGGGTTCTGGCGGACCCTTGAGGTTCGAACAGTGGAGTGCGCGCGGAATTTCGCCCCCTACCTACCTGCACCCCGCCGCCTCGCTAGGATCTAAACTACGAAAGGAACAGCACAAGAGACACAGGGTTTATACTAGTTCGGACCACCATTGTGGTGTAATACCCTACTCTAGTTTGTGGTGTGGTGGATTGCCTCTTGGGCTGATGGTGATGAACAATACAAGGAAGAACAGCCTCGCGAGGGTCTGTTCTTGGCCGGGGCGATGAACTGCTAGGAGGAGTTCAGTCGCCTTCTCTCTCTCTCTCTCTCTCTCTCTCTCTCTCTCTGTACAAGGTGCATCCAGCTACTGATCAGATGTCTCTACTATGGTGGCTAGCTCTACTTATATAGGCAGAGGCCCTGGGCCTCTTCCGAAATATTGAGCGGGAAGGGTGCCAACAATTGGCTATTTTGAAGGGGAACATCTGGTACACTTATCCTGACTAAAGTTGGTCCTCGCCTGTCAAAGGCTCTGGTGGTGACGCCGGCTTGGGCTCCACAATGACTTCCTTCCTGCCATTGGACTGGTCTTGGTCTTGTTGCACCGAAATGGACGCCTTTGCTTGATGCTCTCGCCTGCACTTGCTCCCTTTGCACCAAATAGGAAAGGAGGACACTGCGCGGGCTGGCGCCCTTGGTCGTCATGGCTTGCATCATGGGCACCTCGTGAGGTACCCCGCCTTGATCTCTCCGCCTCCTCGCGAGCCAGCCGGATGAGGCCATGCCTGAGGAAGCTCCATGTCATCCGCCCCGCGAGGCTTGGCCCCTCGCGAGGGTCTTGAGCTTGTGTTGATGAAGAGGGGCCGTGATGGGCCCCCCTTTGAGCACCGCCGCAGGCCGTAGGCAGGCAAGTCTGGGGACCCCCGTTCCCAGAACGCCGACAGTAGCCCCCGGGCCCAAAGCGCTCCCGGACATGGCTGAGCAGACAGGCGAAGGGGCAAGTGCGAAGTGCCGCGGGCCCTAACAGCCTGCGGCCTTGGGTGCCGCGTGGAGGTTGATTGAACGTGGGCGTCACTGTTCCCCCACGCCTCCTTATTTTGTGTCGTGCTAGGCGGACTCGTAGCCGCACACAGCCACTCCCCTTTTTGCTGCTCGACCGTCCCCCACTCTTCCTCCTCTCGAACTCCAGCTTCTGCTCCTAATCCAATCTCGAACCTTCCTCCCCCCTTCCGTTGCCATGGTTCTGACGAAGAAGGGAAGAGGGAAGAAACCCATGCCTCCGCCTCGCTCGCCGTCGATCGGTCAATCATACTCAATCGAGAGGGCCTGGGCAAGGTCAGCTCGGCTTTGGCCACCATCTTCAACGAATGCGGGAGGATGACGGCCTGGCCCGCGTCTCACTTCGCCATCGACAGGATAATCACTGAGGTCCAGTATTTCGCTGACGCCCTGTGGGCGGGGCTGGTTCCCCCCTTCTCCGATTTCTTCAATGTTATGCTCTCCCACTATCAAATCCATATGATGCACTTGGGTCCGGAATCCATCACTCTTCTTGCGGTATTTGCCTTTGTTTGTGAGGCGATGATGGGCATCCTTCCCTCAGTTGCCTTGCTGCGCCACTTCTTCTCTCTGTGCCTTGTCGACCCCACCCAATGTTCAGGGTGTGTGAGCTTCATTGCTACATCTGAAACAGCGGCTTCAGGGATTGACTTCACCCTTCCTCCGCCCGCGCCTGGGTTCCGCAAGCGGTGGCTGTACGTGGACGTGGGGGTCCCCAGCCCCTTGCTGTCGGAGCCAACATCACCCGCTGTCCCCAATACAGGCTGGGGCCAGGAGACGCTCACGAGCCCCCGGCTCGCCTTCGTCTGGCGTCGCTTCGCGTTCCTGAGGGTGCTTGATGTGACGGCGCCCAAGGTGGTGAAGGAGTTCCTGTTATGCCGCATTGCCCCTCTCTAGCGCCATTCCCGCCGGATGTGGGCCTTCAGCGGGCGTGAAGACCGTATGAGGCTCCGGGAAGAGGACCTGACGCCTGAAGCACTGAGGAAGGTGCTCTTGGTATTGACTGGGGATCCCAACCCTGGCAGCATCCGGCAAGGGGGTGCTTTGATGTACTTTTGCTCAAGCAGGGGTGACTTTGTGAAGCAGATGCCCAGCTTCGACGAATGGGGGATGCGCCCCGCAGGTCTCATGGGGTCTTGCGAGAACCCGGTGGTGGTGACTGCCCTTCCAGTCGGCCAAGGCGGCTCTTCCTCGAGTGGCAGAGCAGGGAGGCACGAGCCGCTGGAAGCCGAGGGGGCTTCCGCAGGGGTGACGGTGCCAGGCGACGCTCTTGAGGGAGCAGCTCCTGAGGCCCAGGCTGCCGCGGCTGGGGGTGGCGAGCAGCTGCCCGTAGTGCCTGCGGCTGAGCCCCCTGGGGCCCCAGTTACTCTTCTTGGTGAGGTGACCGGCGGCATGCATCAGGTAGACGCAACTGACGCGGGTCGTCTTGACGCTCCTTCCTCGTCGCAGGCTGACCCCTGCGCTCAACTCTTGGGTCGCTTCCGCGTGGACTTTGAGGCTCTCTGGAAGAGAAGGGAGGCCTTGGGTGACGATTACCCTTGTCGCCTGCTGAAGCGCAGGAAGTACTTCGCCACCGACGAGTAAGCTTTTCCGTTTTCTAGCTCCTGATCTTCCTATTGCTTTTACTGATCCTTGCTCTGCAGGGCCCTTTCTACGGAGCTCACGGAGATGGCTGAGGAGCCATCCCCCTTGGCTCCACCCTCTCCACCGTCTTCGAGCACCCCGAGCATTAGAGCCCTCGTGGTGAGGCCGGCCGGAGAGACGAGCCATCCTGAGGCGCACCGCGTCCCCGCGCGCCTCGCGACCCTCCTTCGCGAGCCTTCTCGTGGCATAGCCAGCCTGCCATGGGCTTCTCGTCTGGTCGTCGTCCGTGATTGGCTGAGGCATTCCCTGCACTCTTCTTTGGGGGATGGGCTGGCTCCTGGCCGGGCTTCTGGCGAGGCGTGCCCGGCCGTGGCGAGGGCGCCAGCCCCCAGCCCCCTGCCCGGAGGGGGAGTGCTGATTCGTGGCCCTCGGCTCTCGCCTGGGCCGGATAATGGTGTGGAAGACGTACTTGAGCGCGCCCGGGAGCATCGCGCTCTTCGCCAAGGGTTTCTTCGGAGGGCGGCTGATGCGGTGAGCCTACTTGGTGAAGAGCTCGCCGATGAAGACGCGCGCCTCGAGGCCGAGGGCCTGCGCCTGACCGCGGAGAGGCGCGAGCTGAAGGCGGCTGTCGCCCTTGCGCGCCATCAGCGTGATCTTGACGATGTGTAGGCCAAGGCGTCGCTGGCGGCCTCTCGGGAGGTCCGTTCTCGGGCCGTTGAAGAGGCTCGAGAAGCCGACCGGCGGCGAGAAGCGGCGGAGGAGCGGGTGCGGGAACTTCTGGACCGATGCCGCTCACTGGAGGAGCAGGTGGAGCTGCGCGAGACGGACCTTGCGTCGATGAGGGTGGCCTCAGGTGACCCAGCAGAGCTCCATAAGTGGGAGGAGGCGCTGACGCTGGAAGCTGCCAAACGCGCACGCGAGTACGAACGCCTGGAAACAAGGGAGCGCCTGGTGACGAGGGTGGAGGATGATGTCGCTGCGCGGGAGGCCCGTGTCCCGGAGGAGGTCGGGCGTCGGGTGGCGAGGGCGCGCCTGAACCTCGAGCGCGAGTTCGAGGAAAGGCTGGGGTTGATCCGGGCTGAGGCCGAAGGTAGGACCGCTGCCTTGAGGGCCAAGCAGGAGGAAGCGACGCGGCGTGCCGATGCTTTCTGGTCCGCCCTTGAGGTAGCGCAGGGGGAGTTAACTACCTCCCGTGCCGAGGTGCTTCTTCTTCGCCAACGGGTGGACGAGGCTGAGGCCGTCGCGTGACAGAATGCGGACGAGATACGCCAGCGGCGGATCCTGGAGCATGAGCACGGCCCCATGCTCACCACACTCCGGGAGAGAGCCAACACAGCCTTGGGTAACATCTGCGAGGCGGCTGTTGGCGAGCCGCATGCAGTTAACTACGCCGGCAACCTTTAGTTCTTCACCGACGTGGTGACTCGGCTGGAGGCGCGGTCGGTCAGAGCCAACGGGTTGGTGGAGGAGAGGAGCCGCGCCCTGCTCGGGCGCACCTTTTCTCGCGTCTTCAGCCATCTTCGATATATGGACCCCCACTTCGACTTCGACGCCGCCATCGCCCCAGTACCCTAGGCCGTCCGGGACGACCTGGCACACTGGGTGGAGGACAACGTGGACGCCCTTGTCAGGGCCTTCGCTTTAGACAACGATGGCGTGATCGTGGCCGCTGATGAAGGCGGCGTGGTCAACGGCCCTGACACTGCTGGTGACGACGCAGAGAGCGACGGCGAGGCCAGCGACACCAGCGACAATTCAGGAGGTGCCCCTGAGGATGCATTGGGGGATTTATCCGACTGACTGCGCCCCGTTCCTGTTTCCTGCACGAATAGAGCTCAAGTTTTTCCCTGGCGGTTGTGAGAGCGTTTTGGGAGGGGGAGCCCCTCATGTAAAACTGGTGTTCTGCGTATTAGTAGATGCTATATCACCCGTACGCCTGTGCCAAGTGGCTGGCTAGTTTACCTTTGTCCCGCGCGGGGCCCAAGATAGCTTGTGGAGGGCTGTGGCGTCTCGAGTGTCTCCCGATCGAACCCGTAGGATCTGCAGTAAAAGCCTCCTGAGAGGATGCGGCGGCGGCAGTCTGGGCTGCACGCAAGCTAGGCCCAACCCGGCTCACGAGGGGGTCATGAGGGGAGGCAGCTGAGGCAAAGCGGTGACCGGAACGCGAGAGATTGCTCGAACGAGACTAAACACCCCCTTCCCCAAACACACGCAAATCTCAAATTCGAATCCAACTTAAATCCAACGGGGGAAAGTGAAAACCAAAGGGAAAAGCAATGAAAGCAAACCAAAAAAGGCCGCGTCCGGCACCTAGTCTAGTCTTGGACGTCTTCTCACCAGTGCGGAGCTAAGTGCTGCCACTAGGCGTGGGAGGGAGCCCCAGGGCCTGAGGCCGGCACCCCTGAGACTCAGGGGCGTGTACAGCCCCACTCATTATTACGTGAGAGTGTCACGGGGCGGCGAGCTTCACACGCACTGGGCCTTCTTCACAGGTACCGGCCTTGCTTCATATCGCCAGACGAGGGCCCCGCCTTGCACCGCACTCTAGTGCCATCAACGACGATCGAAAACCAGGACGCCGCCGATGGGGTAGAGCGGTCGCCAGCGGTTCCCCCGATGACCACGGGTCCTCCGCCAGGGGCAGGCCCTGAGGCACCTCCCCAGCAGAGGGCCTACCTCCTGAGAACGCCTTGCTCCGAACGCCGCGGTGGTGATGCCGGATCTCGGCCCCTCTCCTGCAGCCCCCGACGCCCTCCTCCCAAGGCGTAGGAGACTGCGGGAGCGGGGGCAGCCGCTCGCTGTGGCGACCTGCACCTCCTGCGATTCATGATTAACGTATGCCTGCTCCTGAGGAATTAGTGGTACCCGACAATCGTCGCTTCCAGCGTGGCCGGTGGGGCCTTCACGGGGCTCTTGGAAGTGCTCAGCTTCTGTCGCCTCGTCCCCCCAGCCTGGGCTGAGGAGCGAGCCTTGTTTGCCCAGCCCGTGGCTCCTGCCGCTCTCTAAAACGCCGATTCGCTCGACATCCGAGCTCCGGCCGCCGCGCTTGCCATCGCCGCCGTCGTTACGGTCCACTCCGGCGCGAGCTGATGGCTCCGTTGGATGCGGACGAGCACCAGCTTCTCGCCAAGCCAAACCGCCATTCGTTTCGTTGCCTGTGCTGCGTTTCCGAACCGCGCCGCCGTCTCGGGCCTCGCCGGCGTCATGTCGCCGGTGGGTTTGACCCATTAGACCATGTTGGCCCCGCCCCTAGCCAACCTTAGACTAGGAGTTAATCTAATGTTAATTTAGTTAGTTAAACTAATGACACTGACACGCGGGACCCACATGCCAGGTTTGACCTGGACCCGACCTGTTAACCTGCTGATGTCACACTGACGTCAGGCTGACGTAGTAATCATTTTCCTGGATTATTTCTATTTCTAAACGATTTGGAAATTCCAGAAAATGGTTAGAACTTCTAAAATTCATAGAAATTAATCTATAACTCAAATGGAAATAAGTTATATATGAAAAATGATCAGAAAAATATGAAGAATCTGTTTATGCCATGATCATGCATGTTTGAACAAGTTAAACTCACTGAATAGGACAAATGATGATTAGGGCAATTTATGAAATAACATTTGGAGTTGGAATTTGATCTTGTTTAAGTTCCACTTCAATTAACTTGGCTAGATATTGCTTTAAGTGAATTCAGTACCTTAACATGACATGTCATTCATGTGAATGTGCATTGCATTGATTGTGTTCCTTCTTTGCTAGTCGGTGTTTATTTCCCCCCAGTAGACGTATGTTCCGATGATGAGTTCGATGACACCGATGAAGAACTATAATATCTTCAGAAGTGCCAGGCAAGCAAAACCCCCTTGTTCATTCCGATACAATCCCACTCTCTCGTTCCTGCTCTCTTTTACTGCATTAGGACAACAACGATTCATCTATTACTTGCTGCGGTAGCTGAACCCTTTTATCCTCTGCATGACCTGTCATTCCACAGTAAATAGATGAAACCCACTAGCATCAGTAGGAGTTGTTTGAGCCCTGTTGTGCCTACTCATACTTGCTTGTTTGTCATGCCTGCTACTGCTTAGAGTTGAGTCGGGTCTAATTCATCGGGAATGAATCGGAGGTGTGTGAACATGTCCTACTGTCGAGAGCTAAATGTGTGAACACGATTTGGTAAAGGTAGCGGNTTGTTCACTGTTTAGGTCAAATCAATTAAATGGCATTTAAATAACCACATGTGGAGTTTGAATTTGAATCTTAGATTCAAACCAACTTCATTTAACCTGCTGCTAGTTGCATTAGGCCAAATCACATTATATTGCCATGTCATGTTCATTCATCATATTGTTGCATTGCATTGATTGTGTTTCCTCTCTGTTGCCGGTAATTGTCCCCCCTCTCAGTAGACGACGTACCGACGATGAGTTCGATGACACCGATGAAGAACTATACTATGTTCAGAAGTGCCAGGCAAGCAAAACCCCCTTGTTCATTCCGATACAATCCCACTCTCTCGTTCCTGCTCTCTTTTACTGCATTAGGACAACAACGATTCATCTATTACTTGCTGCGGTAGCTGAACCCTTTTATCCTCTGCATGACCTGTCATTCCACAGTAAATAGATGAAACCCACTAGCATCAGTAGGAGTTGTTTGAGCCCTGTTGTGCCTACTCATACTTGCTTGTTTGTCATGCCTGCTACTGCTTAGAGTTGAGTCGGGTCTAATTCATCGGGAATGAATCGGAGGTGTGTGAACATGTCCTACTGTCGAGAGCTAAATGTGTGAACACGATTTGGTAAAGGTAGCGGTGAGAGGCCATGTAGGAGTACAGGGTGGGTTGTCTCATTGCAGCCGTCCTCAGGAACTGAGTTCTGTGTTTCCGATCCATGATTCAGCTACTACCATGCATTAGGCCCTGAAATATGACCCCGCTCGACTTCTTAATCACCCTTGTCCTCTGTCCAGGAGTTGCAAGTAGTTTCTGGTGTTTGTAGTATGCTGGGGGCCGCACGCAGCGCTGACCTTAGGGGTGGGCTGTGTTGCGGTAGGCACGTGGCACGGTGTACAGATTCGCCCATTTGGTGTCTCGGGAACCCTGCACACATTGTTCGGGGCCGTTAGTGGAAACCTCGGCCGGCCTCCCTTTGGATGGAACCCGAATAGGCGATAAACCTGGACTAGAGACTTGAGTGTTTAGGTAGGTCGTGGTCAACACCCACGTCGGCTTTCGCTTGAAGTCTGCCGAGCACATGTCGTGTGCAGACGCTAAGTGGTGGAAACATGTATGAAGAAGTACACCCCTGCAGGGTTAACATCATCTATTCGAATAGCCGTGTCTGCGGTAAAGGACTTCTGGGTTGCCTATAACAGTTCATCGACAAGTGAAAGTGGATACTCTAAAATGCACAAGATACGCGTGAGTGCTATGGATGGCGTTCCCGTAGTAAGACGGGGTCGAATCCATAGTGATGTATTGATTGGTGAATATGTGGACTCGTGTGCGCCACCTCAAAAGAGTTACTTGCAGTCGTAGTTTAGGATAGCCACCGAGTCAAAGCTGGCTTGCTGCAGTCAAACTCCACCACCCCCTTTGTTGATAATGATGCATATGTAGTTAGTTCTGATGTAAGTCTTGCTGAGTACATTTGTACTCACGTTTGCCTATTTTATGTTTTTACAGAGAGACTTCAGTCTCGCTAGTAGTTCCGCGTGGACTTCGACGTTTAGCTTTTTACCTCAGCTACGATCTTGTGCCCTCGGCAGGATCTGGTAGATAGTCAGGCTTCTCAGCCTTTTTCATTTGTAGATGTGTGTACTCAGACATGTTAAGCTTCCGCATGTGTTTGACTTGTATGCTCTGAATGTTGGGTCGTGAGACCCATGTTTGTAATATCTCGCTCCTCGGAGCCTAATGAATAAATACTTGAGTCGTAGAGTTATGTTGTGATGCCATGTTGTATTTACACATATCGAGCATATTGTGTGTATGTTTGAAATGCTTGGTATGTGTGGGATCTGACAATCTAGTTGTTTATGCTAGGCAGCCTCTCATATGGGGAAATGTAGCCTAATGCTTCATGAGCGATAGTAGTCCGCTACAGCCTGGTTCACCGGAGTCCTGCTAGCCCAGCGCTACTCCTCTGGACACTTGACTGGCCGGCATGTGTTTCACTTCGTTCCTTTGTCTGTCCCTTTGGGGAAATGTCACGCGATGACATCCGGAGTCCTGCCTAGACTGCTACAGCCCGGGTTCCCGGAGTCCTGTTAGCCTACTGCTACAACCCGGATTCACACGCTGCTGACCGACATGCTCGATGTGATTCATGTATGCCAGTCCCCATGGGTTAGTGCCTCTTTGGGTGCACGACTAGCCATGTCGGCCTGGGTTCTCTGTCATATGGATGCTAGCGACACCAACATATACGGGAGCCAAAAGGCGCAAACGGTGTCGGGCCATGGTAAGGCGACACCCTTGGAAATACCGTGCGTGAGGCCGCAAAGGGATATGAGGTGTTACCGGCTAGATCGATGTGACTTGGAATCGGGGTCCTGACAGCTTTGGTATCAGAACCTGACTTCCTGTAGGATTACCAAGCCAAACCGGTCAAAGTTGTGTCTAGAAATGTTTTAGTGATGTAAGGGAATTGATTGTGGAATGGAACGTAAGGCTCTTTTTACTCCTTATACCTCATGGCCTTCTGATCTGAGTCATCCTCTTCTCTTCTACGGGGTTTAAGAACTAGGCTTCTCATCTATCTATCAGGATGACGTGTTACTAATCCATAGACTTATACAATTGATAGTTTCAAATCCCAGTTCAGTTTTTACTACTCCCGTGTGCCCAGATTTCTAAATAGTCTGATGCATTTGCAAATCCCTTCTCTCCATTTCTAATGTTCATTTGGGCCAGATTAATCACACAAATTAGTATGTTGAGGTACTCCGCTGCCTCGACATATATGTTGGAGTTATTATTACGACCCTAGGTGTTTTAGGGAGTAACCTAGTAATCTAGTCATGTTTTGTGTTCCCGGTGTGGTGATACTGGCCATTATTCTCTAAAGCATCTTGTGATGCCATTTAGTAGTAGGTATTCTATTCCTGGGTTCTTGACCCAAGATTCACTCTACTCACCTCGTGTTGATAGTGTTGCCCGTACCTTTAGGATATTAGTAACCTTGTGATAGTCCTTGGGGTCCATGGTATTTCCTTCTTCCAGATACCATGAACCAATAAGGCAGAAGTTCTTTGAATTAAAAGATCACAATCAGAGTACTCTTGAGGAGTTCTCCATTCATAATGGTGACTCTGCCAGTTCTACCTTCTCCGCATGGGTTATCCGGAAGAAATGTTGAACTTTGCTCGACATACTAATCCATGCCTCCACAACTCAGAAAGTTATATGTTCCTTGAGTTGTTCTCTTTAGTTGTATTCTGACCCCCGTCTATCAATTGATACTCAATAGTATGCGTGCATTCGTTGTCGATGCCCATTATTCTTGTGGTTTGTCAAGCCATTCTATTTCAGAATGACTAGGAGAAACAAACTCTAGTACCAGTGGCGGTGCCAGGATCAGAAGTCTGTGATGTCATTTCAAATCTGTCATGTCAAATACATGTACTCTCACCAATTTTATAAAAAAAATACATGATTTCTACTTGTGTACAAAAGATTTGCCATAAACCTGTGTGGTCAATTGACCACACTCCTCTCAACGTGGCTTCGCCACTGTCCAGTACCTCATCCATTTCCAGGATTGGGTCAAAGCAGTTGTAATCCACAGATCAAATGCAATCAAGCTTTTGATTCTATTCTATCCTGAAGTATTATCCACTTTGTGTCAGGAAGGTCATGAGAATTGCAGCTTCTCGTATGAATTCTTGATGCAGTGATACTCTCGCCATCATCCTTCATTCCTCGGTCCCGTGTTGTTGCAACCGGAATGCCGACAAGTGAACCATGATGCGTGAAATTTATACTCCTAGCAACCGTGTTGCTTGGTGGTTAAATGGACAATAACCTCATCCTTAGCAAGTTGATTATTGAATCATCACCCTAGGGTTGACTGTGCTACCTAGTCCTTATTTCTGGTGCACTCTTCGATCAATGAGTTAGGATTGTGTCAATCCCTCACTCTTTTGATCATATCGCCTTGCCCTGAAAAGCAATATTGTTCTCGAGCCTAGTAATATATCGGTGGTTCGTGATATTCTGAATATCTTCTTGGAAGTATCACCAGGTTGTCACATGGCCGCTATGTTGAGTTCGTGACCAAGTTGGTTTTCTTGTAAACCACCCATTCTCCAAGAATCTGTGTTGGATACCCTGAGCTAGTTGGTTAAGCTAAACAACAACTTGGAGAGTTGGAGGATAAAAGCTTTGCCGAATTTGGTTCTTTTTGAAGGGATATCCTTGTGTTTGTGTGTGTGTTGAAGAAAGATGATATCTTCACCAATTGGTCCTCGTGATCAGTTGTTGGATCTATTACCTTGTCAAAACTTTGACTTGAGTATGGGCTATCTTTAAGTCAAATCAGAACCAACGATGCCCGTAATGTTGTCTTACTCGTGGTTGATCCCTCGAGCATACACCATTACATCTTTTGGTCTGACCAATGCTATCACCGTGTTCACATGATGGTGGAAGTCCAGTGATATGGAAATTCCGATGAGTTGCCGTTAAGCCCATCAGTAGCATTTTCTCTCCCCCATGATTCATGTTGAACATCAACCTAGTGTTGGAAACTTTGTAAGCAATGCCTTCGTGTTCCGTTCATGAAGCTTTTGCTTGGATGGAAGAAGTGACTTCCTCTAATTCACGTGCATTAGGTGTAAGTTGCCGCCATGAATTTGAGAAAGGTTTGTTTTGTTTCCCTTGGAATCATCCCAAGTCAGTCATGCATACGTGCGAAGTACTCTATGGTTTGGTAGATTAATTACCTCCACTCCATATGTGTTCCTAGCACACAAAGCCACCGATTGATTTGTTCAAGGAGAAGAAGTTCCTGCATAAGAGCTAATCATATGACTTATGCAAGGGCTTCGCTCTCCGCAATGATGCTTCCCAACCAGAACTTGGCAGTGTTTTCTTGTAAGACTACTATGTGGTCATGCTTGTCTGGGACAGCGTGTTCACATGTATATAGCAGAACCAGCTCATGTTTTGGAGCTTGCTATCGTAGTTCACTCCCCGAGAATCTCGCAACGTCATCTCGTCGATTTGTGTTGCAAACCTTCATTTTTCTTTCTAGACTTGATGAGTCTGGAATATCCTGACAGCAATCAGATCTGAATCTCAAGCAGATATGATTGTTGGAACATTCCCAACAGTTGCATTTTATTCCCAGCTTGCACCGCCATTGTGCCATCCAACCATGGACTACCCTCTCGGTAATTTCTGGTCAAGATCGCCTTCAACAGTGGTCCTACCATGGGTCCCATCCATTTCTGATGATAAGCAAAGTCATCCATTGCGTTGTTTCCATCAAGGAAATCCAAATCATCCATTCTAGTATGAGTATGCCATTTCTTCAAGCTCCTTCACACAGTCGTTTGTGATTTTCCTTGGGCTGGTTTAGAGAGTTTCAATGATTTCTATATCAAAAGTAATTCTTTTTGCCACTCAAGGGATAATTTCACGAGTCACACCCTCTAAGATGTCTCGTTATGGTATCATGGCAAATCAACTCCTCGCTACGTTGACAACCGATCACCACCTCCTTAAGTGTGAAATTGTTGTCTACCTAGTGAACCTTCGTCATCCGTTCCACTCCATCCCTTTGGATGTATCCTTCGTGTCTCAGCTCGAGAGATGTTTCTACGTCTCATTCCATGAGTTGATTTTGTGATCATTAGGATGATCCATCCTTGTAGAAATGTCTCACTCTTTTGTCTTCGTATTGGATGAAGATCCCGAAAGCAAAGACGTCAAGATCGAATTGAGTTACCAAATAAACATCCTCGAGAAAGACATCTGGATCGTGAAGATTGTGTTGGTCTTGTGCCCCTCTGTCTTCTTACCTCACGTCTTGAATCTCAGGACGATATTCTTGTTTAGCGGGGGTGAGTTGCCACAGCCCCAGTTCAGGCCTTGCTTGCATTTGCATTAGCATCCATGCATCATGTTTAAATTTCATGAAACTTGAAATGGGATTGATTAAACGCTAGCACCATATCAATTCAAATAGGTCCAACATAAAAACATTTTCAATGAACCTGAAATGCCCTTCTAAAATGTTCATCAGTTCTGCCTTGGTCTTAAACCACTTTCAAAAGTGATGCACAAATTTCTAGGTCACTCTAAGGTCACTGGATTAAATCTTTAGTTATTTGAGTTTGGGCATTTAAATTATATAAAATATTTCAAATGCTCAAATAATCCTAAACTGAAATGTTCCATGATGGATATATTCTATAAAGTGGGCATGTGCAGTTTGGTGATTTTTGAAAGGATCTAGGTATTTTTAGAAAAGCCACAAAGACTATAGTATAATAGAAAAACAGAAACAATAAATAAGAGAGGGAGAGAGAGTTTTTACCTGGGACTCTTACCTGGCCAGCCCAGCCACTGGCCTGGTGCCAGTCATCCCTAACCTCTTCCAGTAGGCAGAGGCAGGACAGTGCACGCGCGCGCGAGGCGCCACGCTGTCTCCAGCTTGCCGCCGAGCCTTGGGACGCGTGGGTGAATGCCCCGTTGCCGTCCCGATCCACCCGACCCCTCTCACTCTCCCCCTGCTCTTCCCCCTCGCTCCTCTCCAACTAACCGAGCGCCACCGTCGCCGCTGACGTGCACCATCGCGGCCACCGCCTCTTCCTCGCCCCCTGGAGCTGCCCACGAGCTCCGCCTAGTCCCTGTCCTCCTCCTCACCGAGCCGCCCGACGCCGGACGCCCTGCATCACCCTCTGCCCCTCCATCTTCGCCGCCTCTGCCCGGAGATCGCCGTCGTCAACGCGCCGTCGCAGAAGCTTCCCCGAGCCCGCCGAGCTTCTCTCCCGACCCCTCGTGAGCTCCTGCGCCTTCTCCCTCTTTCCACGCAGTCTAACTCGCCCTCTAGCGCTAGCGCTGCCGTGCCCGAAGCTCACCGCCGCCCAGCCATGTCGCCGCCGTGGCCACCGTCACCTAGAGCCACAACCGAGCGCGCCACCGTGCTTAGCACGTTCCCAGGAGTCAACCGCGACCAGTCGTGGCTCCTGCCGCTCTCTAAAACGCCGATTCGCTCGACGTCCGAGCTCCGGCCGCCGCGCTTGCCATTGCCGCCGTCGTTATGGTCCACTCCGGCGTGAGCTGATGGCTCCGTTGGATGCGACGAGCACCAGCTTCTCGCCAAGCCAAACCCCCGCTCGTTTCGTCGCCTGTGTTGCGTTTCCGTACCGCGCCGGCGTCATGTCGCGGGTGGGTTTGACCCATTAGACCATGTGGGCCCGCCCCTAGTCAACCTTAGATTAGGAGTTAATCTAATGTTAATTTAGTTAGTTAAACTAATGACACTGACACGCGGGACACACGTGCCAGGTTTGACCTGGACCCGACCTGTTGACCTGCTGACGTCACACTGACGTCAGGCTGACGCAGTAATCATTTTCTTGGATTATTTCTAATTCTAAACGATTTGGAAATCCGAGAAAATGGTTAGAACTTCTAAAATTCATAGAAAATAATCTATAACTCCAATGGAAATAAGTTATATATGAAAAATGATCAGAAAAATATGGAGAATCTGTTAATGCCATGATCATGCATGTTTGAACAAGTTAACCTCACTGAATAGGACAAATGATGATTAGGACAATTTATGAAATAACATTTGGAGTTGGAATTTGATCTTGTTTAAGTTCCACTTCAATTAAGTTGGCTAGATATTGCATTAGGTGAATTCAGTACCTTAACATGACATGTCATTCATGTGAATGTGCATTGCATTGATTGTTATCCTTCTTTGCTAGTCGGTGGTTGTTTCCCCCAGTAGACGTATGTTCCGATGATGAGTTCGATGACACCGATGAAGAACTATAATATCTTCAGAAGTACCAGGCAAGCAAAAACCCCTTGTTCATTCCGATACAATCCCACTCTCTCGCTCCTGCTCTCTTTTACTGCATTAGGACAACAACGATTCTTCTCTTACTTGCTGCGGTAGCTGAACCCTTTTATCCTCTGCATGACCTGTCATTCCACAGTAAATAGATGAAACCCACTAGCATGAGTAGGAGTTGTTTGAGCCCTATTGTGCCTACTCATACTTGCTTGTTTGTCATGCCTGCTACTGCTTAGAGTTGAGTCAGGTCTGATTCATCAGGAATGAATTAGAGGTGTGTGAACATGTCCTACTGTCGAGAGCTAAGTGTGTGAACACGATTTGGTAAAGGTAGTGGTGAGAGGCCATGTAGGAGTACATGGTGGGTTGTCTCATTACAGCCGTCCTCACGAACTGAGTTCTATGTTTGTGATCCATGATTCAGCTACTACCATGCATTGGGCCATGAAATATGACCCCGCTCGACTTCTTAATCACCCTTGTCCTCTGTCCAAGAGTTGCAAGTAGTTTCTGGTGTTTGTAGTATGCTGGGGGCCGCACGCAGTGCTGACCTTAGGGGTGGGCTATGTTGCGGTAGGCACGTGGCACAGTGTATCAATTCGCGCCGTTTGGTGTCTCGGGAACCCTGCACACATCGTTCGGGGCCGTTAGTGGAAACCTCGGCCGGCCTCCCTGCGGATGGAACTTGAATAGGCGATAAACCTGGACTAGAGACTTGAATGTTTAGGTAGGTCGTGGTCTACACCCACGTCGGCTTTCGCTTGAAGTCTGTCGTGCACATGTCGTGTGCAGACGCTAAGTGATGGAAACATGTATGAAGAACTACACCCCTGCAGGGTTAACATCATCTATTCGAATAGCCGTGTCTGCGGTAAAGGACTTCTGGGTCGCCTATAACAGTTCATAGACAAGTGAAAGTGGATACTCTAAAATGCGCAAGATAAGCGTGGGTGCTATGGATGGCGTTCCCGTAGTAAGACGGGGTCGAATCCATAGTGATGTATTGATTGGTGAATATGTGGACTCGTGTGCGCCACCTCAAAAGAGTTACTTGCAGTCGTAGTTTAGGATAGCCACCGAGTCAAAGCTGGCTTGGTGCAGTCAAACTCCACCACCCCCTTTGTTGATAATGATGCATATGTAGTTAGTTCTGATGTAAGTCTTACTGAGTACATTTGTACCCACGTTTTCCTATTTTATGTTTTTGCAGAGAGACTTCAGTCTCGCTAGTAGTTCCGCGTGGACTTCGACGTTTAGCTTGTTACCTCAGCTACGATCTTGTGCCCTCGGCAGGATCTGGTAGATAGTCAGGCTTCTCAGCCTTTTTCACTTGTAGATGTCTGTACTCAGACATGTTAAGCTTCCGCATGTGTTTGACTTGTATGCTCTGAATGTTGGGTCGTGAGACCCATGTTTGTAATATCTCGCTCCTCGGAGCCTAATGAATAAATACTTGAGTCGTAGAGTTGTTTATCCTTGGCAGCCTCTCATATGGGGAAATGTAGCATAGTGCTTCCTGAGCGATAGTAGTCCGCTACAGCCCGGTTCACCGGAGTCCTGCTAGCCCAACACTACTGCTCTGGACACTTGACTAGCCGGCATGTGTTTCACTTTGTTCCTGTGTCTGTCCCTTCGGGGAAATGTCACGCGATGACATCCGGAGTACTGCCTAGCCTGCTACAGCCCGGGTTCCCGGAGTCCTATTAGCCCAGTGCTACAGCCCGGATTCACACGCTGCTGACCGACATGCTCGATGTGATTCTTGTATGCCTGTCCCCATGGGTTAGTGGCGCTTTGGGTTCACGACTAGCCATGTCGGCCCGGGTTCTCTGTCATATGGATGCTAGCGACACTATCATATACGTGAGCCAACAGGCGCAAACGGTCCCGGGCCATGGTAAGGCGACACCCGTGGGAATACCGTGCCTAAGGCCGCAAAGGGATATGAGGTGTTACCGGCTAGATCGATGTGACTTGGAATCGGGGTCTTGACAACTGCAGTAGCTCCTGGGCCACCGTGAGCGCGGCCGTTGAGTTAGCCTGATCCCGGCGGGTGTACGGCGTCGCAGCCGCGGCGTGGTTGGAGGCCCTCGCTGCCGACCGCGCCTGCCGCGGCGTGAGAGTCGTCGAAGCCTGTCCGCGTCGCCCGCGGCCCGCAGCGCCCTGCGGACCGCGAGCTGCCTGGGGCATGGGGACGCCCAAGGCGAGCGGCTCTGTGTGGGCTGGCCAAGCCGCCCAGGGACCGGGGTTGCCCGCCTAGTCGCCAGACATGATGAGGACGATGCGACACGACACGAAGTGGCGGGAGGTGGATCCCGGCGCACCCCTACCTAGCGCGCCAAATGTCAGATTTCGGGTTCCGGCAGACCCTTGAGGTTCGAACACTGTGGTGCACGCGGAATCTCGCCCCTTACCTACTTGCACCCCGTCGCCTCGCTAGGATCTAAACTACGAAAGGAACAGCACAAGAGACACAGGGTTTATACTAGTTCGGGCCACCATGGTGGTGTAATACCCTACTCTAGTTTGTGGTTTGGTGGATTGCCTCTTGGGCTGATGGTGATGAACAATACAAGGAAGAACAACCTCGCGAGGGTCTGTTCTTGGCCGGGGCGATTAACTGCTAGGAGGAGTTCAGTCGCCTTCTCTCTATCTCTCTCTCTCTCTCTCTCTCTCTCTCTCTCTCTCTCTCTGTCCAAGGTGCATCCAGCTACTGATCAGATGTCTCTACTATGGTGGCTAGCTCTACTTATATAGGTAGAGGCCCTGGGCCTCTTCCCAAATATTGAGCGGGAAGGGCGCCAACAATTGGCCATTTTGAAGGGGAACATCTGGTACACTTATCCTGACTAAAGTTGGTCCTCGCCTGTCAAAGGCTCTGGTGGTGACGCAGGCTTGGGCTCCACAATGACTTCCTTCCTGCCGTTGGACTGGTCTTGGAATTGTTGCACCGAAATGGACGCCTTTGCTTGATGCTCTCACCTGCGCTTGCTCCCTTTGCACCAAAGAGGAAAGGAGGACACTGCGCGGGCTGGCACCCGCCTGGCGCCCTTGGTCGTCATGGCTTGCGTCATGGGCACCTAGTGAGGTACCCCGCCTTGATCTCTCCGCCTCCTCGTGAGCCAGCCTGATGAGGCCATGCCTGAGGAAGCTCCCTGCCGTCCGCCCCGCGAGGCTTGGCCCCTCGCGAGGGTCTTGAGCTTGTGTTGATGAAGATGGGCCGTGATGGGCCCCCCTTTGAGCCACGCCGCAGGCCACAAGCAGGGAAGTCTGGGGACACCCTTTCCCAGAACGCCGACAGCCGCGCCAGGTGTGCGGCGGTCGCCGCGCATGGCTCTTGTATCCTGCAGTTCCTGAGTGGTCTTGGCAATGAACTCCTGAGCACTGGGCGCTCCTCGCCTAGTGTCCTCCTGAGGGATACGTGTTGGGAAGAACGCCTTCCATGTGGTGCCCGACTGCCTCCCTCGTGATATTGGCTAGGTCTGAGACCCTTCAGAAGAGAGCCCCCGAGCCCTGCCCGAGGAGGGCGCCGGGCGTGCCTTCCTATGTGAGGGAGGGAGGCGCCCCAGGAGCGGGCGCCGATCCTGACGTAGCTCCACTTGAGGCACCACTCCCCTGAGGCCCTGTGCAGAGTAGCTGCTTCTTCTTCTTGGGGACGACCTCAGGAGGGTACTGTGCTGCATTGCCGTCGGGGTCTTTAATTGATGCAGCTTTGAAGGCACGCTCGAGGGAGCACACCGCATCTCTTTCTTCACATGGGACTGTGATGATCCCGCCGCTCCCTGGCATCTAGAGGATGTTGTAGCCATGGTGTGTGACTGCCATGAACTTGGCCAGGGCCGGATACTCGAGGATGGCGGTGTATGGCAGACGGATGTGGGCGACGTCAAAGTCGATGAGCTCGGTGAAGTAGTTGTCGCGCTGTCCGAAGGTGACAGGGTGGCGGACCTGCCCTATCAGGGTGGTGGAGCCATCGGTTACTCCTGAGAAAGGCTTGGTAGGCTAAAGCTGATCGTATGGCACTTGAAGGTTGTCGAACATTTCGACGGACAAGACATTAAGCCATGCGCCACCGTCGATGAGGGTCTTGGTGACTTGCACGTTCCTGATGACGGGTGAGCAGAGCATCGGGAGGGTGCCAGCGGTGGCCGCGCACTTGAGCTGGTCCGCTGAGCTGAAAGTGATGGCGCACTTGGACCAACTCAGTGGGCGCGTGGCCTCGAGCTTGGGAAGGGCTGCGTTCACCTCGCGAGTAAACTGCTTGAAGATGCATTGAGAAGCTAGGGCCTGAGCTCCGCCTAAGATGCAGGCGATAGCGCGCGGCTCTTGGAAGCCCCCAGCCCCCTCGTCCTGATGGTGGTCGTCGTTCCTTCTTGGCGGTGGCAGCAGCGGGGGAAGGCCAGCGTTGCCCTGGGGGCGGTCCTCGCGAGGCTGATCCCTCCATGCGCCCTCACGAGGCTGGTCCTGCCAGCGATCTTCGCGAAGCCGGTCGCGCCACTCCTGGCGAGGTCCACGATCGTCCCAGCGTCCTCCGCCACGTCCTCCTCCTCGGCCGTAGCCCGGTCGCTGCGCTCGGGGCATCGACCGGGGCATCCGTCTCGAATGGCCCTGAGCTCTTGATAGTCGTTAGTGTTGTGGCTGTGGACGATGTGGAAGGCGCAGAACGGGCGGCTGCTCTTGGATGACTCGAGAATGTCCCAGCCGCGCTTCGTCTCTGGCTCTGCTACAAGAACGACCACCCCTTGTGCTTCACGTCCTTGGCCTTGGCCTTCTTCTCCTCGGGGTCAGCAGTCAGGAGCTCGAGGAGAGAAAGGCGCCCTTCCTCAGCCCTTCCGCACATGGTTGCCAGGTTGAACAGCTCCAAGGTCGTGCACAACTCCTCGTGGATGGTGAACTCCTCCTTCATCTTGACATCGTGGACGCCATTAGAAAACGCGGAGATGATGGCCTCGTCCTTCACCTTGGGGATCTTGAGGAGAACGTTGTTTAAGCGTTGGATGTACTTTTGCAGGGTGATACGTCTCCAACGTATCTATAATTTTTGATCATTCCATGCTAATATATTATCCATCGTGGATGTGTTATATGCATTGATATGCTATTTTATATGATTTTTGGGACTAACCTATTAACCTAGAGCCCAGTGCCAGTTTCTGTTTTTCCTTGTTTTTGAGTATCGCAGAAAAGGAAAACCAAACGGAGCCCAATTGACCTGAAACTTCACGGAACTTATTTCTGGACCAGAAGAAGGCCATGGAGTAAAAGAGTTGGGCCAGAAGAGTGCCGGTCTGCCCATGAGGGTGGGGGCGCGCCTCCCTACCTCGTGGACAGCCCGAAGACCCCCCCTGACTTGTTCTCGACGCAAAAACCTCTTATATATACAGAAACCTCCAGAACATAACCTAGATAGGGAGTTCCGCCGCTGCAAGCCTCTGTAGCCACCGAAAACCAATCTAGACCCGTTCCGGCACCCTGCAGGAGGGGGAACACCTCTCCGATGGCCATCTTCATCATCCCGGCGCTCTCCATGACGAGGAGGGAGTAGTTCACCCTCGGGGCTGAGGGTATGTACCAGTAGCTATGTGTTTGATCTCTCTCTCTCTCTCTCTCTCTCTCTCTCTCTCTCTCTCGTGTTCTTGATTCGGCACGATCTTGATGTATGGCGAGCTTTGCTATTATAGTTGGATCTTATGATGTTTCTCCCCCTCTACTCTCTTGTGATGAATTGAGTTTTCCCTTTGAAGTTATCTTATCGGATTGAGTCTTTAAGGATTTGAGAACACTTGATGTATGTCTTGCATGTGCTTACCTGTGGTGACAATGCGATATTCACGTGATCTACTTGATGTATGTTTCGGTGATCAACTTGCGGGTTCGGTGACCTCGTGAACTTATGCATAGGGGTTGGCCCACGTTTTCATCTTGACTCTACAGTAGAAACTTTCGGGCACTCTTTGAAGTACTTTGTGTTGGTTGAATAGATGAATCTGAGATTGTTTGATGCATATCGTATAATCATACCCGTGGATACTTGAGGTGACATTGGAGTATCTAGGTGACATTAGGGTTTTGGTTGATTTGTGTCTTAAGGTGTTAGTCTAGTACGAACTGTATGATAGATCAGACAGAATAGCTTCATGTTATTTTACTATGGACTCTTGAATAGATCGATCAGAAAGGATAACTTTGAGGTGGTTTCGTACCCTACAATAATCACTTCGTTTGTTCTCTGCTATTAGAGACTTTGGAGTGACTCTTTGTTGCATGTTGAGGGATAGTTATATGATCCAATTATGTTATTATTGTTGAGAGAACTTGCACTAGTGAAAGTATGAACCCTAGGCCTTGTTTCCTAGCATTGCAATACTGTTTACGCTCACTTTTATCATTAGTTACCTTGCTGTTTTTATATTTTTAGATTACAAAAACCTATATCTACCATTCATATTGCACTTGTACCACCATCTCTTCGCCGAACTAGTGCACCTATACAATTTACCATTGTATTGGGTGTGTTGGGGAGACAAGAGACTCTTTGTTATTTGGTTGCAGGGTTGTTTGAGAGAGACCATCTTCATCCTACGCCTCCCACGGATTGATAAACCTTAGGTCATCCACTTGAGGGAAATCGTCTACTGTCCTACAAACCTCTGCACTTGGAGGCCCAACAACGTCTACAAGAAGAAGGTTGTCACTACAAAAATAAGACACATCCGTGACATTTTGGGCCGAACAAAAAAAATTATGTCATACTTATGACACTTCTATGATGATAATTGTGACAAAACCCGGTATCATCATAGATGTGGTGGGGTCCTACTTCTATGACAAAAAATCATGACTGAAAATGAGTTTTTGTCCTAGGAGGATCGGAGACGCAGCTGCATGACATTCTTTGGGTCGTCCATGACGGAAAAAAACCGTGGTAGAAGCGAGGGTGAGGAAAATATCGGGGTGTTCCCGGTTACGGTGGGTCGTCAGGGCCAAGCGATGCGCGTTTCTATCGTACATGCACGCGCGTGTGTGCGAGGCGTTGGGCTCTAACTGAACCCGAGCGAGGCGCTGGGCTCTAACTGAACCCGAGCGATTGCACTGCAGGCTACGCATTACTGAATCCGAGCGATGGATCGATGGCTGTTAACTGAACCCGATCAAGCGATTCCTTCGCTACTGTTGCTAACTGAAGCCGATCGATGTTGCCTCTGGATGAACGGTGAGCGTTGCTTGGGGGTTTGGATGAAAACTTCCTGGTGGGGGTGGATGAACATGTCCTCGTGTTGTTACCTCTAGATGAATAGGACTCCGATCGATCGAGCCAGTTGGGGCTGGATGAACAGGACCACCCCGTGGAGGGCAGGATGAACATGACCACCCCGTGGAGGGCTGGATGAAGAGTAGCCCGTGGAGGGGTGGTTGAACAGGAGCCCGTGGAGAGGGTTGGTTGAATAGTAGCCGGTGGAGTAGCGCGCGGTGGAGGCTGGATGAACAGGAGCCCGTGGATGAACAGTCGCAGGTGGAGGCTGGAGGAGGTCGACGGTGGA
>LR880972.1:200651036-200681375 GCA_904067115.1 Aegilops sharonensis | reverse complement strand
GGCTCTAACTGAACCCGAGCGAGGCGCTGGGCTCTAACTGAACCCGAGCGATTGCACTGCAGGCTACGCATTACTGAATCCGAGCGATGGATCGATGGCTGTTAACTGAACCCGATCAAGCGATTCCTTCGCTACTGTTGCTAACTGAAGCCGATCGATGTTGCCTCTGGATGAACGGTGAGCGTTGCTTGGGGGTTTGGATGAAAACTTCCTGGTGGGGGTGGATGAACATGTCCTCGTGTTGTTACCTCTAGATGAATAGGACTCCGATCGATCGAGCCAGTTGGGGCTGGATGAACAGGACCACCCCGTGGAGGGCAGGATGAACATGACCACCCCGTGGAGGGCTGGATGAAGAGTAGCCCGTGGAGGGGTGGTTGAACAGGAGCCCGTGGAGAGGGTTGGTTGAATAGTAGCCGGTGGAGTAGCGCGCGGTGGAGGCTGGATGAACAGGAGCCCGTGGATGAACAGTCGCAGGTGGAGGCTGGAGGAGGTCGACGGTGGAGATGAACAGTAGCCCATGGAGGATGGAGGGAGTTGATGGTGGAGATGAACAGTATCCCGTGGAGTCCCGTTTTGCAGTACGCCACACCCCTCCCGATGAACTGGACCCCCGTTTCGACCGTAGCACTCCAACACAAGTCCATTTCCTCCGTTTCGCGGTACGCCACGCCCCTCCTGATCAACAGGACCCCCGTTTCGACCATAGGAGGTCTGTTTCCTCCGTTTTGCGGTACGCCACACCCCTGCCGATGAACAAGATCCCGTTTCAAACGTGGCTGGTCGAACACAAGGTCATTTCCTGCATTCTGTGGTACGCCAGGCCTCGTTTCCATCGGCTGTTCCGTCCAAGCCCTCCCGATGAACACGACGATGCATTCTGTTCTGACCCAGCCGGTTGGCTCCCCATGAACACGACGACGACGCTGTTTCTCCGTTCCGACCCATCCATGTACATGAGCCCTCGCCATATGTATGCGCGAGTAGGCGTTCGAGACCATGCCCGTATGTACGTACGTGGCCGTATTTTCTTTCCTGCACACTGGGCGTTGTACGTACGTGTACATGCTACGTGTGCGCCTCTACTACGACATGTGCGCGCCTCTACATCGACCAGTATGTACGTACACGTTCGCGGCCAGAATGACAATGCTACATACGCTTCGACCAGGTGGGTCCCGACTGTCAGGCACTTCCTTGCCTACAAAGATGTAGCTGGTGGGTCCCAGCAGTCAGGGGCCAAATTGTTTTTTTTCCGGACGCAGTTCCTTGCGTGTGAAGATGTAGCTGGTGGGTCACAGCAGTCAGGGGGAAACGTTTTTTTCGCGAAATACGGTGGCCCGTCCGGTGGGTCCCCGCAGTCAGGTGGAGGAATAATTATTTTGCGCGTAATAAGGAGGCACTTCCTTGCTGCGGCCGTGGACCCAGCTGGCAGCCTCTCCACGTACAGTACTCTTCTGATGGAAGTCGTTCCTTGACCACGTTGACCACGCCGCGCCGAGAGCACCAGGGTGGTGGACGATGGTGAGGCCTAGGAAGGGGACGACGCGGAGCCGGGGAAGATGCGGCAGTGGAAGCCTGCACGAAGAGGAGTAAGAGGGTTCACTGGTTCGGCTGCGGTGTGAGGCTCCCGTCGCGGCTGGGCCTGGCTAGCGGTGGGAATAGTAGGGGGCGGTGAGGCCTCCGCGGTAGCACAGCCGGCCATGGGAGGCAGGAGCATGCGGCACGACCGACGTTGCTTTGGGCGGCTGGAGCAAGAAGACGAGAGGTTGAAGAAGCACTGCGGCCATTGATGGACATCGTATGGTCATTGGAGCTAGAATCATTCATATTGACTAAGTTGACAAAGCACTTCGTCCCCGTCAACTTAGTAGGCCCACAAGTCAGCCACCCACCAAGGTGGGTCCCAACTAGCAGGGGGAGTATTCATTTTTTGGGCATAATAAGGAGGCACTTCCGGTGGGTCCGAGCTGACAGCGGGGGAACATTTTTTGACAAAATACGGTGACCCGCCCGATGGGTCCTAGCAGACAGGGGGGAAACGTTTTTTTCACAAAATACGGTGGCCCGTCCGGTGAGTCCCTGCTGTTAGGTGGAGGAATCATTGTTTTCTGCGTAATAAGGAGGCACTTCCTTGCTGCGGCTGTGGACCCAGCTGTCAGCCTATCCACGTACAGTACACTTCCGATGGTAGTCGCTCCTTGACCACGTTGACCATGCCGCTATCCGTTGCATGCATGCGTCCATGGGTGTGGTGCGTCCCCACTGTCAGCCTCTCACGTACAGTCATCTTCCGGTGATTCTCGGTTGTTGACCATGTTGAACACACCGTGTCGAGTGCACCAAAGGCCGGTGGACGACGGCGAGGCCCCAGACAGGAACGACCCGTAGATGGGGAAGACGGGGCAGTGGAGTCGCAGATGGAGAGGAGTGGGAAACTTGACTGGTTCGGGTGCGTGGCAGCACAGCCGCGGTGCCGCCCACGGGAGACATGAGCAAGAACAGAGGTTGAAGAAGGAGCACGGCTATTGGATTAACATCCAACAGTCCAGCTGCTAGAATCAATTGTTGATTAAGTTGACAAAGCCCTGCGTACATGTCCGCTTAGTAGGCCCACAAGTCAGCCACCAAATCTGACGGGTCCCAGCTATCAACGGGAGGAATAATTTTTTCCGCATAACAAGGAGGCACTTCCTTCCATGTGAAGATACAGCCGGTGGATCCCAGCTGTTAGGTGGAGGAAACATTTTTCAGCTTAATAAGGTGGAACTTTCCTTGCATGCAACTATGGACCTCGTGGGTCCCAGCCTTCAGGCTCTCCACGTACATTCCTCTTCCGATGACCCTCGTTTGTTGACCACGCCGCACTGAGCGCAACGAGGCGGTGGACGACGGCAAGGCCACAGACGGGAACGACTCGGAGATGGGAAGATGCGGCAGTGGATTCGCAGATTGAGTGGAGGAGAAGGGTTATAACTTGTTCTGGTGCGGCGTGGGGCTGCAGTCGGTGGAGAATAACAGAAGCTGTGGAGGGGTGGAGGGATAGCCTGGCCGGCGGTGGGGTAGCGCTTCACATCAATGCGTGCTAAGCAGAGCCGCTAGCCACCGGAGGCCGGACCAGGCGGTTCCGGCGACGCTGGAGGAGGAAGACGAGAGATTGAAGGTGCATGCCGACCAAGTTGACAACGCCCTGCATTGGCTTCGACCTATTGGCCCACATGTCAGCTTGCAAAAATGTGGCATATATTTAACCCATGTTATCTAGAATGTACAATCCATTTGCTGGGCTGGGTGAATAAATAATTTCGCGTAAATGCGGCCCATTTATATTATCTAAGAAATCCCAACCCATTTGCACTTCCTTCAAATACATGAATTAGCTGGGCTCATTATATATATAAAGTTATGTTCGAAGGAGCAATCAATATCAAAAATAAACTGGACATGCACATTTTTTATATACATAATTAACAAATTAGCGAGTTATTGCTCAAAATAAAAATGAGCGTGTTATTATTACATTGGTCCTTAAAATCTTCGCAAGCTTTTGTACGTAATCACCAGGATTTTCCTTGCCAACTTCTGTTAAACATTTACTTCTATAAGTTAATAACACATGGGATGTTTTCATAATGTATATATAAGTCTCTATAAAATATACGATAGTAGTAATAATATAAATATATATAATGTGGTTAAAAAAATACATTGGGCTGCCGATCTTTAAGAAAAAGCCCATAGGCCGGTATGGACCTCAAAAAATAAGTTGAAACCATTGTCACTCGTATGTCGTGGGCTACGCATGTTAAAATATAAAACCTAGGCCTAGCTGATACTTGTTCGCCCTCTGGAAAAAATGATACCAGATCCCCGAGAGAACTAGATTATATAGGGGGCCGGCGGCACGACTGAAGAAGCACATCAGGAGCGATTTTTTTTCTTCAGTGGATGGCTCTCGATGGCGTTTTTTACTTGCCTCTACACCATACAACTTGTATTTTAGCCTCCCAGTCCGTGGTGGACTAGCAGCCCATTTGCTGGGCGGGCCAACCTACAGAAACCAGCACTCGATTTTTCATCAAGCCCCAAAAACAATGCAGTACTATGTTTGTTTTGAGGCCGAAAACATTACGGCAGGGGTTGAGTGGGGGAGGGGGCAAGACAGAGCAAAAAGATTAAAAAGAGCTGATGCGCCGTTGCTACCCTAACAAAGCAGGTGCAATTCTTCTCGGGAAGAAGGTGTGCCGTTGACACCCACACGTCACATATCCCATAGTAGGCATACTAACAAGTTCACACACAAGCACAACGGAAAAGGTAAACATTCGTATCAAACTCAGGTTCACATGACAAGTTCATATTCATAGCCAACATTCACTATCAACAACTCAAAAGATTCATATATACACAAGTTCAGCATGTCTATGGATCCAAATGATTGATAGATCACACAACAATATTCATAGATAATTCACAAAAAGATTCAGATATACACATGTTCAGTATGTTTATGCATCCAAATGATTGAGATCACGGCCAATATGATCCATGGACGAACTTTAATTACCTAGGGTACAGGCTGGTAAATGGTGTCCAGTCGGAGGTAGTTCTTGCTAAAATTAATGCTTGTACAAGTAGAGTTTCGAGTACATAAGAGGCAGCACAGACAATCTAAACTTTGCTTGTAGGTTTATCCTCAAATAGTGGCCTCGTGTCGAGGGAGGTTTGAGCAACTTGGCCACTACTTTCATCCAACTAGTTTACTGGCTCATCTTGGTCCTGTAGCTCGCCAAAATTCTACATTGAAGACTTGTAAATGGTGTTCAGTCGGAGGTACTTCTTGCTAAAATTAATGCTTGTACGAGTAAACTTTCGAGTAAGTAAGAGGCAGCACAGACAATCTGAACTTTTCTTGTAGATTTATCTCAAATAGTGGTCTCGTGCCGAGGGAGGTTTGAGCAACTTGGCCACTACTTTCATCCAACTAGTTTACTGGCTCATCTTGGTCATGTATCTTGCCAAAATTCTACATTGCAGACGAGAAAGGAGGCGGTTGAGAAAATGAACCACCCAAATTTTTTGTGCAGTTCAACTGAAATGGAGCATCCCTGGCGTGCGGACTGATTAAGTGCCAGATGAATATATGCGTCAACCAACTTGTCTGGAATCTTTAGACTCCATGCCATATAGTTCGCTACCATATGTGCCGATAACCAAAAGGCATAAGTTGGGACCAAAGATTGGACTGCGTTTTTCTAGGCTATGCGCCAAGCAATATTTTTGGCATTCACTCTTCTAATACTTGGAGTTTGACAATTTTTTGACGCCGGTTGATACTCGAATGAATATAGGCACTTCTTCTTGTCAACATCGATGCTTGTTTGAGTGAACTTTGGAGTACATAGCAGCAGCATAAGTACCTGTCCATCTGATCTTTTTGTGCAGTTCTACTGAAATCACCCGATGTAATGATTTGCCTGCGAGTTCAGGCTCCAAGTTACTCCTTTATGAAATCGGCAAACAGAAGCACAATACCAAATTACCAATACATATGACAAGCACAATAATCAGGATAAAGACCAGTACCAACCTGTGTGAGGTAGCATATCAATTACTATTTCCTTTGACTGGAAGCCGAGATTAGCCAAGTGACTGACAGCAAAGGAAGAATGCAAGCCGAGATTAGCGACTAACAGGAAAGGAAGGAAGCTGTCGAGGAAATGAAGCACCCAAAGTTTTTGTGCAGTTCCACCAAAATCGAGCATCCCTGATGGCAAATATATTGAGAGAGTGAGATTACTGTAATAGTGGGACTAGTTGATGAAACATACACTAACAAATAGAAGAACCCTCATTATCTTAATGGGTAAAGTTAGCATTCCCTCCCTGCTCCACCACATGATTCACCTCCATAGACAAACATACACATGTACATGATTCAGCATAGGGTGCTACTAAAGATTTGTTTAACTCTGACAGGACAATTAGGCAGCAATAAATTAGTGGTACTTAAGTACTCCTAATTAATTAAGTGAGACAGCAGAAGTGGAAGGGCTACCTGGAGGATCGTCTCACATGTAAGGTAGTCGTTGCCGGAGCCCTTGAATGGCCTTTGGCTTCAGCAAGATCGCCGTGGCACTGTTTACTCTTCTTCTTCTTCCTCTTCATGCTCTGTTTCTCATTCTCCTCACCAGTTGGTGAAACCAAGTACATGATTGGCCTTCTATTTCAGAATTGGTTTTGTCAGTGAGGGAGTACAAGTGTACTAGTAAAAAATAGCATTATTTTCTCATGGCAGTCGCAAAATAGAGATGAACACATGCAATAAATATCATTCTTACCTAAAGGAAGGTTATGGTGCCAATATGGATGATGAGGATTGGAACACAGATCTCCCTTTATGCAGCTCCACCGAAATGAACCAACTGTTCCATTCTGACATTCCAGTTAAACAGCATAAAAGTCACTTCTTTTAAGAAGAGTTTTGTGCAGTGAACCAAAAGGTCACAACAGCAACCAGGTGAAATGGATATCCCTGTTTGCACGAAAAGCTACAGAGGAAACAGTCAGAGTCTCAAACAATTATAGGCAAAAAAAATTGGCTAAACTTGTCATGGCTTATAACAGTGGCATGGCTTCATTTTTACCAGGGGCATTAGATTAAGAACAGCTAAATATTTGGTATAAGGGCATGGGATAGTGGGTGCACCAGCAGTCCAGCACCATGTACCTAAATAGGGGCATAAAGTGGTGATTCATAGTTTGTTGCCCCGAGAAACAAACATCCAAGAAACATATCTGGGTTGGTCCCATTTTTGTTCACTCTAGCCACCTACTCCTGTGTGTGGATAGCAAATACAGTCCTGGTCATACCACTATGTACAGCGTTACCCCTATATTTCCCTTTTTGACCAAGAGACCGGTTGGATGACCAGTCTGTACTACTTTCACCCCCTTTCCTTCCTGTTTGTACCAAGTCTGATGTACTACATACTAAGTGCCCCCACCCCCACTTCATTTCTTGTTTGAACCAAGTACAAGATTCGACTCCATGAAGTAGCTTTACCTCTAACAATAGAAGAAAAAAATAGGTGACGTTGGACCATCCGATCGAGAGGGGCTGAGAGGTAGAAAATGATGCACATGCATCGACGTAGCGAGCTGGGGAAGTAGAGCTATAAGGCGGTTTCGAAGGAAGATATACCTGAAGGTCGCCGGGATGTGGATAGGTGGGCGGCGGGAGGCCGGATCCGCCCACACTAGGGCAACGATGAAGGGATCGGAGGACCTCCCGCGCCGTCGCTCGGCCAGAGATAACGTTGCGGCCTGCACTGGGTCTCCTCCCTCGCTGTCGATGATGGCCTAAACGCTACCCCTCCTCCCCATCACCGACGGAGGGGGATACGTCCGGATCTGTAACCAGCGGTGAGGATAGAAAGACCATATTTTTGAAGGGAGAAAGACAGTGTTACCACCCCTATCTTGTTTAGATCTGGAGAGGATGAGAGTGTGTGAATAGATCAACCCTAGCAAGCAAGTGCGAAGGCTCCGGCCTATATATACATAGTGGGGTAGTTTTCCTTTTTCACTCCATCAAAACAATCGTTTAAAATTTTGTACTAGTACGTGCCAGGTCGCCGTTTTTTTGGTTGTTGATTGTTTTTGAGATAGCTACCCGCTTGTTCCATGTGGTGTTACGGTGTGCCAGGTCGCACTTTGTATCGTTCAAGTCCGGTACAAGTCCCTCCATTAAATGAACAACCACCCCCTCGTAAAAATTGTGAACAAGCCCACGGCTAAAATTATCGGAAACATGGGTTGCCCAAACATGCATTATTATTTATATTTTCTACTCCCTCCGTTCCTAAATATAAGTCTTTTTTATTAGCCACACCTAAGACAAAAAAACTTTATTAGCAGTGAACCCCGCATGTCATAGACACAAAAAGTGTGGCAAGATTCCCTTTGGCAAGCCAAAGTGTGTCTAACAATTTGAGCAACTCAAGTTAGGCAAGTGTGGCAAGTGTGGGAAAAATAATGTGGCAACATAAGACAAACATAGTCACAATCCAAACAGCCCCTTAATTTTTTGTGACATGCATGAAAATTTGGTTAGTTAAATTTATAGTCAAAATTTGGCAAGATGCATCAAATCTACACATGCAATTATCAAAAGGGAAGTCTCGGCATGCATGCATGCGTTGTACTCCCTCCGTTTCCACATATAAGTCTTTTTAGAGATTGCAACAAGTGACTACATACAAAGCAAAATATGTCTACATACATCCATATGTAGTAGTCCATTTGAAATGTGTAAAAAGACTTATATCGAGTGCAGTGCTTTGATGTGTCGCGTCAACTCGTACAAGACCGAGAAGTTTGATTACTACAACGCCCTCTCCCTCGTGGACTAAGCTCTGGTGCCTTAACTGCACCTGCCTTTGGCTGCATGACAGGTAGGCCAACCACCTGTTGGGCCCACATGTCATAGACGCAAAGGCAGGAGCAGTAAGTCAATGAAGTTGCGTCCCTCCTCACGCATAAGCGTCGTGGCTAGCAGGACTAGTAGGAGCTTTCACTACACGCTTCTTGATGGCGGCGAACTTGCGGATGGAGTTGACCATCATGTCGTCCATGCGAGAGGCGAAGACGGCGTCGGCGAGGGCTACGACAACGGTGGTCGCCAGCACCGTATGGAAATGATGCACGGTGCGGGTGAGGGAGTCCTGGATTAGGGGGGTCCTCGGACAGCCGGACTATATCCTTTGGCCGGACTGTTGGACTATGAAGATACAAGATTGAAGACTTCGTCCCGTGTCCGGATGGGACTCTCGTTGGCGTGGAGGGCAAGCTTGGCAATACGGATATGTAGATCTCCTCCCTTGTAACAGACTCTGTGTAACCCTAGCCCCCTCAGGTGTCTATATAAACCGGAGGGTTTAGTCCGTAGGGCAACAACAATCATACCATAGGCTAGCTTCTAGGGTTTTAGCCTCTACAATCTCGTGGTAGATCAACTCTTGTAATACTCATATCATCAAGATCAATCAAGCAGGAAGTAGGGTATTACCTCCATCGAGAGGGCCTGAACATGGGTAAACATCGATTGTGTCCCCCGCCTCCTGTTACTATCCACCTTAGACGCACAGTTCGGGACCCCCTACCCGAGATCCGCCGGTTTTGACACCGACATTGGTGCTTTCATTGAGAGTTCCACTGTGCGGTCACCACAAGGTTTGATGGCCCCTTCGATCATCGGCAACAATGCGATCCAGGGTGAGGCTTTCCTCCCAGGACAGATCTTCGTATTCGGCGGCTTCGCACTGCGGGCCAATTCGCTTGGCCATCTAGAGCAGATCGAGAGCTACGCCCCTGGCCATCAGGTCAGGTTTGGAAACTTAAACTATACTGCCGATATCCGCGGAGACTTGATCTTCGATGGATTGGAGCACATGTCAGGTGCATCGCACAGTCACGACGAGCATGACTTAGCTCGGCCGCCGGACGGTGTTCGGGAGATCACACCTGTGCCTACTTCGGCCGCAGATCCGGAATCGATTGCACCGTCCGAGGATGGGTGGATGGACCCCGCCTCGGAGGCCACACACTCAGTGGCGATAGAGCCGAGTACTGACTTCACCTCCTACGAGACCCGTGTTGCCGAACTGTTGGATTTGTCCCCGGCCATGGGCTCCGAGCCGCCCGCATCCATGCCTATCGAATCCGATTGGGCACCGATCATGGAGTTTACCTCCGCAGATATCTTTTAGCACTCGCCCTTTGGCGACGTACTAAACTCGTTGAGGTCTCTCTCCCTGTCAGGAGACCCTTGGCCGAACTATGTCCGGCTAGAATGGCATGTGGACGACGAAGAAATTTTCTCCCTGCCCACCACCCACTTAGTAGCCACTATCGATGATTTAACCGACATGCTCGACTTTGGCTTCGAAGACATCGACGGTACGAACGACGATGCAGGAGATGAACAGGAACCACCGCCCACAGGGCGCTGGACAGCCAATTCATCATACGATGTATATATGGTGATTACAGCTAAAGAAAATAATGATGAGAAACGGAAGGATCCAGCGAAGGATAGCTCCCTCGAGAAGCAACCAATGCGACGGTGTAGGCGCCGCTCCAAATCCCGCCTCGACAAAAATAGCGATAACAACGTAAGAAAAAATCACACCCTGGTCGACTCCAGAGGAAGTGACGACCACATTGACCCAGCGATAGAGCAGGACGAACCAGCGAACGTCGAACATAGTACCGAGCCGCTGTTTGAACACGTTGACACTGAGGATAAAGCTCATCAAGCTCTCTCCGGAGAGGAAAACTGTCCGGACGACGATGCACACATCATCTCGGAAAGGCACTTGGAACAAGAGAACCTCCGTAGAAGGCTTATTTCCACCTCGAGGAGTCTGAAGAAGCAGAAGCAAAGGCTTAAGGGCGCGCAGAATACGCTTAACAGTAGATGGAACAAAGTGCTCGACACCGAAGAAAAGTATGATGGTAGTTGCCACACAAAGAGCTATCCAAACCGCAAGCTGTTGCCTAAATTCGATGATGTGGCCTTAGAGCCCACACAGCCTAAAAATAAAACGGCTGACCCGTCGGATCGACCACCTCGTGGCCGCGATAGGGCGGCTAACGAGGCCGCACATAAGTCAGCACATGATCCACGCGGGGACTTGCATCAAATGTTCGGCGTGACCAGATCCATCTACGGATCTAGGAAGTGCGCTCCAGCGCATAATCAAAACCGAACACTGCAACTGTCAGAACGCAATGACACATCCAAATACAGGGGTGCTGCACACCCCCTATGTTTCACCGATGAGGTGCTGGATCATGAATTTCCAGAGGGATTCAAACCCGTGAACATAGAGGCGTACGATGGAACGACGGACGCGGGGGTCTGGACTGAGGACTTAATCCTTCATATCCATATGGCTCGCGGAGATGATCTCCACGCCATCAAGTACTTGCCCCTCAAGATGAAAGGACCAGCTCGGCACTGGCTGAACAGCCTCCCCGAAAATTCAATCGGAAGTTGGGAGGAGCTTGATGATGCTTTTAGGGCTAACTTTGAAGGGACCTATGTCCGACCTCCGGATGCAGACGATTTAAGTCATATAATTTAACAACCCGGAGAGTGAGCCCGAAAGCTTTGGAACAGATTTCTCACTAAGAAGAACCAAATCATAGACTGTCCAGACGCCGAAGCCTTAGAAGCTTTCAAACACAGTGTCCGTGCCGGTGTGGAACGACACCTATGGGATCACAAGAATCCGTACTACGGTTGTCGGGGCGCAGGGTTGCGAGGAGAGCAGGGCTAGTAGACAGCACAAGGATTGTTTACCCAGGTTCGGGCCGCAAGGATGCGTAAAACCCTAGTACTGCTTTGGTGGGTGTATTTATGAGAGTTCTTGAGCTCTGGAACTAGCTGTGGCCAGCGCATGGTTCGAATGAGCCGACTCCCTCTCCAGTATGCCATGGGCCTACTTTTATAGTTGAAAGGGGCTGCCACATTAACACACAGGAGGTGGAAAGGCGTACAGTGCCCTGAGCTTATCGCTCGTATTACAGGACAAGACGCATTTAATGTGTGGCGTAGGTGTCCCCTTTGCTTATCGGGGACAGCGGCGAGGTCCGTTCCGTCCGTCGCCGCTCCTCCTCGCTTCGACACGCGCGCCGGCCAGTGATGCATGCGGTGCCATATAGGCAGGCAGGCAGCTGGGTGGCACGGTGGTGGAGCCTTCACGAAGATCTGCATGCCGCCACGTCGGCGCCTGATGAATTGGCCTGGGAGCTGCATGTTGCTAGGCAGGTGCCCGCCCGGCTGGTTGGGCTGGCAGCTGCACGGGAACGGCTGTGGAAGCTTGGTTGGCGCGGGCCTAGCGGTGGTCCCGCTGGCATCCTTGGTGAGGGTTTTGCCGGGTGGCCCGGCAAGGGTCTTGCCGTGTGGCCCGGCAAGGGTCTTGCCGTGGCACGCTGTCGTCCCCAACAAAGGTCTTGCCGGGGGTCTGGTAGCCTTCCTCGGCAAGGATCTTGCCGAGGATCGTCGTCTTGTAATCCTCATATGATCTTGAATATGTCTTCACAAAGATCTGCATGCCACCACGGAGGTGCCTCCCGAGCCCTGGCCCCACGTGGATGATGGTGTTGGGGATCGTGGGCTCAAGGGAGGCTCGCTCTGTTGGTGCGGGGCGAGCTGTCCCGGCAAGGGTCTTGCCGGGGCTGCTGCTTCGCCCCTCTGCTCTTTGTGATCTTGGCCTTGACGTTGCTCTGATTATCTTGGGCTTCGGTCTTACCTTGGCTTACCTCCCATGCTCTGCTTGGTGCGACCGCGGGCGCGGCTCCGACTGCCCGTGTACAGGTAAAGGGGTACAAAAGTGTGACCCTCTTTTTGCAAACCAACAGGAGCCCCCGGGCCTGGGGCACACATATGCGCGACACATTGTTGGGCCAGGCCCAAAACGGTGCGCGGGCAGGCCCCTTTGGGAAGTGAAGACGAGGAGCCGCAGAGCCGCCGGAGAGTGCGCTGGCGGTGCAGCGGACGCAGTCCGCCGTCTTCCCCTCGACAGTTGACGTGTTCGACCTTTGGGACTACTTCAGGCCCCTGTGGGAAGTGAAGATGAGGTGGGGGGGGGGGAATTCGGGGCATCCTACCACGCGCGTCATCCCCGCCGACTGCGCCGAGGCTGCCCCAAATCGGTACCCCTTTTTCGTCGATTATTTTTCTTGCGAGCTCTGTCCTCCCTTCTCCAATTTCTTCAGCGATGTCATGCATACCTTTGGCTTCCGCCTCCTGGATTTTACTCTGAATGTGGTGGCGTGCATGGCCCTTTTCGCGCATCTCTACAAGGGCTTCGCTGGAGTGCACCCCAACACGGCGCTCTTCCGCCATTACTTCTCCCCTCGGATCCAACCAGGGGGCGCCATCTCCGGTTGTGGAGCGTATCTGGAGGGCGCCATGAAGGAGAGGTGGGAAGAATGGCCGGGCCGGTGGTGCTGGATCGAGGAGGAGGACCCGCCAGCGTTCTGCGAAGTTCGCCGGGCGCCGCCGGTCGGCCAAAATGATTGGAGCGACGTCGATGCTCATGACGAGAAGCTCACGGTCGCCACCACCAGGATCCTCTGGCTCACCGAGGCCGGCCTCACCCTTGAGATGATCGGGGCGGACTTCATCTGTCGCCGGATCGCTCCACTGCATAACAAGGGGAGGCCAGCCTGGCTCTTCATGAACCCCGCCGACATCATGCGGCTTCGCCCCATCCTCGACCACAACTTCATAGTGATGGGGCACGCCCATTTCTGCCAGCGGCTCTTCCAGCTTGACGTGGGCCGCGACGGCAAGGTCGAGCGGACCGGCAAGGTCGCGAGGGCCGCCGCGAAGGCCGGCAAGGTCCTCAAGGGGCCTCTGTTCAAGCTGCCGACGGGAGTGGTCCCGTTGTGCAATAACTCGCGCTGGTCCAAAATCATTGCCATGATGCCGGACTGCAACGCTCAAGGACCTGACCCGAGTTGGAAGGAGCCGGAGGACGCTGAGGTGCAGCAGTTCTTCGACACCCTACACGAGGAGTACCTCAACGCCGACGCCGAGCGACTGCTTGTCCAGGACACTACCCAGGTGGAGCTGGACTACATCGCCACCAGGGCGAGGGAGGCACAGCTTGCCGAGGAGGCCGGCAGCACCGGCGGTGTGGAGTACAAGGCCGCGACGGCCGCGGAGGAGGAGGAGCTCGCCCGGTGGACGGCGGCCACCGGGGGAGCCAGCAGCGCCGGCACCGAGGCTCCTCTCATTGAAGATGTGACCGGCGAGTCGTCGTCGGAGGAGGCCGAGATCGTAGGCCCGACGCCAGCTATGGGGAGAGGGCGAGTCTTGCGGCGGGCCAGTTCTGTCGAGCCGGTCCAGCCCGGCAGGGCCGCGCAGCCGCAGCTGGCCTTAGAGGGGTCCCGTCGCCATACGGGGGCCACAGCGGCGAAGAAGCCGGCGAAGGCCGCGATGAAGAAGAAGGCAGCCGCCCCTTCTTCATCCAAGCGTGCCCAGACGCCGCCTCCTTCCCCTCCTTCGGTGAATGTTGACATGGAGGTCACCTTCGATTATGGATCCCTCAGCCCGAGGAGGAAGAGGAAGACGGCAGAGGAGGAGGCGGACGACGAGTAAGCATCTGGTTCCTTTTCGTTATCTCTGCCTCCTCAATCTCTGTTCCTCGTCTTGATTTGTCTTCGTCTTTGCAGGGACGTAGAGACGCTGGCCCAGAGAGTGAAGAGGGCCAAGGACTCGGCGGGTGGCCAGCCCCCGGCTGGTACTTTGAGGGCGCCGTTGGTGGTGTTGAGCAGCCCAGACAGCAGCCCCCGGCCTAGCCCCCAGCGTAAGTTCTTCACTCGTCCCCCGTCAACACGTGTCAGGGGCGCGACACTTTGGTGCTGACCTTGCCAGGTATGGAGGAGGAGAGCAGCAGCAGGAGGAGCCGCAGAGGGCTACTCCCAACACGCCGCCCCCATCGACCACGCCGCCCCGAGGGGCATCCCCGGCAAGGGCGCCAAGTACCGAGCCCATGCACATGGAGGAGGAGGAGAACTTGGGCACCGACGGCTTTGCCTCGATGCCAAATGTTGGCGGGGAGGGGCTTCTGTTTCCTAGCCCGGTACCGGCACTGGTAAGCCGTTCGCCGATCGTCCCTGTTCCTTTTTCTTTCTGGTTCTTGGTCTTGGCCTTGCCTCACCCCTTTCTTTGGTGTCCAGATCCCTCCTCGGTGAACCCAGAGGACGTGGACACCATCATCGAGGACGTCGCCAAGGCCGCCGAGAATATCTCCGTGGAGGAGGCCGCCAAGGGTGTTGCTGAGGACGCCGCTAAGGGGCCCGCCGGGAAGGCCAGCAAGGCCGCCGCTGAGGAGACCGGCAAGGGGCCTGCCGGGGAGGCCGGCGGGGCCGCTGCCGAGGAGGAGGGGGAGGACGCCGGCGACCAGCCTTCCTCCTCTACTGCTTCCGGCTTTGGCAAGTACCTGAGGGTGAGTGACGACTTGTTCTTCCACCTTCCAGGCGTCTCGAGCACCAGGACACGCGTTGAGGGAGAGGTGTTCGACGATGAAGTGCTTGCCGCTATTGGGCTTGAAGTCGTCGACGAGCCAATCGTTGGTGGCGACGGCTCGCAGGAGGAGCGGCTCCTCCATGCCATGGGTGCCAGCTTCCGGAAGCTCCAGCTGCTCCACCGCGCCCGCCTGGACAAAGTTAAGTCTAGGACGGCGGTGGTGGAGAAGGCGGAGGCGGACCTCCAGGAGCGCGTCGCCGAGACGTAGGACTGGTTCCACGAGGCCCACAAGGAGCTCAAGGCTGCCCAAAGCGAGCTGGCCAGGCGCGACGTGGAGCTCACCATGAAGCTCGCTGACGTCAAGGAAGCTTAACAGACGGCAAGGAACTTGGCCGCGGCCGACGAAGCCGCCCGGACAAAGCATGAGGCCGCGCTGAACTCCCAGGAGGAGGACCTTGTTGTACGCGAGGGGAAGCCTGCCGCCATGCTTTGCGACAAGGATGCAGAGGTGGAGACGCTTGTCTTGCAGCGGACTAGTGAGCTAGAGCAGAGGCACAAAGAGGCAGTCGATGCCCAGGCCAAGGTTCACGCCGGCAATGTGGAGGAGTTGGAGGCGGAGCGCGACAGGCTGAAGGAGCAGGCCCTGAAGCTATCCCAGGAGAGGGACACGCTTAACAGTGCCCTGACAGAGGCGCAGGGCGCGGTCGTCAGCAAGGTCGGGGAGCTCTCCGAGGCCGAAAACTCCATCAAAGACCTCAAGCTAAAGCTGGAGAGTCTCGAGAAGGTGCTGTCGGAGGCCAAAGCCCGGGAGGGGGCCCTGGCCAAGGAGATGGAGGCCGAGAAGCTGTTGCTGAAGAACGAGGGCCTCAACCTCACGGATCACGTGGAGGGCGAGAACTGTTGGCTCAATCGCCTCGCCACCGTCGCCAACCAGGCCGCCGCGCAGCTGGCCATCATGGGGATGCCAGACGTGAGGTACGTCCCTGAGCGGAGCATGAGCGCCAATTGCAGCCTGACCATGTTCTTTGAGAAGGTCATCGGCGCTCTGGAGAGGCTCCACGCAAACCAGGCGGCCTCGCTGGCCGAGGAGTCCCGGAGGCTTTGCCAGGGTGCCATGACCAAGGTTCTCACCAAGGTGGCGCACTGGTACCCCGACCTCAACTTCAACGCCGCGCTAGAGAGCTTGCCGGAGGGTACTGACCTCGCACCGCTCAGGGAGCGCATCAAGCCCATCATCAGTCGTGTCGGCCAAATTCTGAGGGTGGAGGGCCAGCTTCGAGATTAGGCATCCCGTCCTTTATCGCCGCTGCAGGTTCACAACCAAGACAATCGCTATCTCTACTTAGAACCGCAGCAACAATTTGATGTAATATAACTCTGCAACACTTTCATTATTATGCATGTTATTTTCCTGTTTGATTTTCCTTTGTATGTGCTCCCTATGTTACTGGGTAGGTTCGCCGGCGCGTAAACCCAAGGCGGCGTCTTGGGGACGGATCCCCATTGGCCTGCCGGGTGTGCTTGCTACCGGGTGAACCACCTTGCCGCCCTTAGCGTGGCCGCCCAAACTATCAAGCTTGACTCGAGTCAGAGTTGGGAGCGTTGCCAGGTGTGGAAGGCTACCCCGCCACTTTCGACGCGGCCGCTTTGAGCTGTTGAGCGGACTCAAAACAGAACAAGGGCATTGCCAATTGCGGGAGGGCCCCTTCGCGTGCAGGTTTCTCATACATAAGCCAGATCTCCGAGGACGTTACCTCAAGTGTAAAAAGGAAATAATCCAAGGCTCTGAATGACTTAGCTTTTCTGTCACCGAGCCGGCGTTGTTCCTCCAGCCGCCTTCTTCTCAGAAACCAAAAGCAATGAAGAACCGCCAGGCTGACTACCAGACCAGATTCTCACAATTCCGCCCCCTACCTGGTGCGCCAAAGATGTCGGTGTGGAACGACACCTATGGGATCACAAGAATCCCTACTACGGTTGCCGGGGCACAGGGTTGCGAGGAGAGCAGGGCTAGTAGAAAGCACAAGGATCATTTACCCAGGTTCGGGCCGCAAGGATGTGTAAAACCCTAGTCCTACTTTGGTGGGTGTATTTCTGGGAGTTCTTGAGCTCTCGAACTAGCTGTGGCCAGCGCGTGGTTCGAATGAGCCGAATCCCTCTCCAGTATGCCATTGGCCTCCTTTTACAGTTGAAAGGGGCTGCCACAATGACACACAGGAGGTGGAAAGGCATACAGTGCCCTGAGCTTATCGCTCATATTACAGGAAAAGACGCATTTAATGCGTGGCTTAGGTGTCCCCTTGCTTTATCGGGGACGGGGGCGAGGCCCGTCCCGTCCGTCGCCGCTCCTCCTCGCTTCGACACACGCCCCGGCCAGTGATGTGTGCGGTGCCAAGTAGGCAGGAAGACAGCTGGGTGGCACGGTGGTGGAGACTTCACGAAGATTTGCATGCCGCCACGCATGCGCCTGATGAATTGGCCTGGGAGCGGCATGTTGCCACGCAGGTGCCCGCCCAGCTAGTAGGGCTGGCAGCTGCACGGGAACGGTGGTGGAAGCTTGGTTGGCGCGGGCCTGGCGGTGGTCCCGCTGGCGTCCTTGGTGAGGGCCTTGCTGGGTGGCCCGGCAAGGGTCTTGCCGCGTGGCCTGGCAAGGGTCTTGTCGTGGCGCGCTGTCGTCCCTGGCAAAAGTCTTGCCGGGGGTCTGGTAGCCTTCCTCGGCAAGGATCTTGCCGAGGATCATCGTCTTCTAATCCTCATCTGATCTTGAATATGTCTTCACAAAGATTTGCATGCCACCACCGAGGGGCCTCCCGAGCCCTGGCCCCACGTGGATGATGGTGTTGGGGATCGTGGGCTCAAGGGAGGCTTGCTCTGTTGGTGCGGGGCGAGCTGTCCCGGCAAGGGTCTTGCCGGGACTGCTGAGGCTGCCCCGAAAAGGGTCTTGCCAGGGGAACCTGCTTCGTCCCTCTGCTCTTTGTGATCTTGGCATTGGCGTTGCTCTGATTATCTTGGGCTTCGGTCTTACCTTGGCTTACCTCCCCTGCTCTGCTTGGTGCGACCGCAGGCGTGGCTCCGACTACCCGTGCACAGGTAAAGGGGTACACAAGTGTGCACCTCTTTTTGTACACCGACAGTCCGAGACGAATGGCTCGCCGGACACCTTGGCCAAGAAAAACCAAGGACAATGGCAGCCTTAACAAGCCTTATGACCCTCTTTTGCGCGGGCAAAGACAGTTGGCTGGCCCGTAGTAGCACCAGCGACCCAGGCACATCTGAAGTCAGGGATGGTAATGGAAAACCACGACGCGGTAAAAGCAAGTGTCGAAATAACGAAGACAACCCAGACAACACGGCGGTAAACGCCCGATTTAGAGGCTCTCGACCCGGTCAGCGGAAAAGGCCTTTCAAAGGCAGTAGAGATGGACCGTCCGGCCTAAACAAGATTCTAGACAAATTATGTCACATTCATGGCACCTCCGATAAACCTGCAAATCACACCCACAGAGAATGCTGGGTCTTCAAGCAGGCCGGCAAGTTAAATGCCGAACACAAGGGAAGGGAAACACCAAGTGAAGACGAGGATGAGCCTCGTCAGCAAAACACTGGGGGACAGAAAAGTTCCCGCCGGAGGTCAAAATAGTGAATGTGATTCACGTGACGAAGAGGAGGAGAAAACACTCCGAGACATATGCGCCTTAGAGCCCGTCACCCCTAAGTTCAACCCTTGGTCGGCATGCCCGATCACTTTTGATCATAGGGATCACCCGACTAGTATCCGGCACGGAGGATGGGCTGCCTTGGTGCTAGACACAATAATCAACGGATACCATCTCACCCGAGTTCTCATGGGCGGCGACAGTAGTCTTAATCTGATATATCAGGACACCGTCCGCAAAATGGGGGTAGACCCAACGAGAATTAGCCAATGCAATACTACCTTTAAAGCAGTAATACCAGGCCCAGAGGCCCATTGTACGGGCTCTCTAGTACTAGAGGTTGTATTCGGCTCTCCCAACTACTTCTGAAGTGAAAAGTTAACCTTCGACATCGCTCCATTCCGAAGCGGCTATCAAGCACTACTCAGAAGAGCAGCTTTTGCTCGGTTTAATGCAGTACCGCATTACGCTTCTCTTAAGCTTAAGATGCCTGGTCCACATGGCATCATCACAGTTAGCGGAAATGTTGCACATTCCTTACGCGCGGAAGAACGTGTGGCGGCTTTAGCAGCTGAACACTAAATGGCCTCTCCAACCAGAATAAATGATCGGTCGTTACGACCGCGGACACGGCTAGACAAGTCCGGTGCATCACTAGCTGTAACAGCTTAGATAAACCTGAGATTGGTTTGATGGATATACCCCCATAGGCGGTACTAGGGGCTTCCCGCATGTCCAAAGGACTACAGTTCAACTCGACCTTACCTATCTTGAATTTTAATGGTTTATTGAGAATAACCAATTTTTCACACGACAACTTTCACCTAAGTTCTTCTCTTTTATAGATGATAATCGTGCTACACCCTTCCAGGAAATGGCACAACGGAGACACAGGCGCAGACGTGCAGCAGGGCCCTGCTCAAAGGTTTATTTTTAGATTAAGACCCTATGTAAACCTTTTTTACTGTCTCTTGTTGCTTCACATCCTCTGGATACTCAGCATAACTGAGAAGGATGCTGACATTATTGGCATTTCGCCACGTCAGAATGATGCACATACCTGGACACTCAGGGTTCATTATCAAGGGCGTTACTCAGCCTGGTATATGTTTTAAAGACCGAATACCTTAGAGAGTGTTCGGCGTCGCGAGTTTGGCCTTATATGCATCAGCTCTGAATCATGTCTTTGGTCAAATGTTATGTTTTCCCGGCTCCCGCGTTTTGCTACCTTACGTTCCGTTCTATCGGCTAAGGTGCCTGATAACCCACAAGTATAGGGGATCGAAACAGTTTTCGATAAGTAAGAGTGTCGAACCCAACGAGGAGCTAAAGGTAGAACAAATATTCCCTCAAGTTCTATCGACCACCGATACAACTCTACGCACGCTTGACGTTCGCTTTACCTAAAACAAGTATGAAACTAGAAGTACTTTGTAGGTGTTTTTGGATAAGTTTGCAAGAAGATAAAGAGCGAGTAAATAAAAGCTAGGGGTTGTTTAGATGAAGACACAACTAAATTAGTTTTAGTAAAGAGCTTGTTGTCACGAGAAAGTTATTTGTCCCTAGACAATCGATAACTAGACCGATAATCATTATTGCAATTCTATTTGAGGGAGAGGCGTAAGCTAACATACTTTCTCTACTTGGATCATATTCACTTATGATTGGAACTCTAGCAAGCATCCGCAACTAGTAAAGATCATTAAGGTAAAACCCAACCATAGCATTAAAGCATCAAGTCCTCTTTATCCCATACGCAAACAACCTAGTTACTCGGGTCTGTGTTTTTGTCACTCACGCCACCCACGATAAGCAAATCATGAACATATTGCAAACCCTACAACGGGGATCCCTCACGCTTGCGCGACACGGAGAGCACCATAGGACAGCACCAATAATAAAACATGCAACTCAAACCAATCACTATCATCAAATAACCCATATGACAAAACAGATCTACTCAAACATCATAGGATAGCCATACATCATTGGAAATAATATATAGCGTTGAGCACCATGTTTAAGTAGAGATTACAGCGGGTAAGAGAGAGGTTACACTGCTGCATAGAGGGGGGAAGAGTTGGTGATGATGGCAGTGAAGTTGTTGGTGAAGATTGCGGTGATGATGATGGCCACGGCAGCGTTCCGGCGCCACCGGAAGAGAAGGGGAGAGGGGTCCCCTTCGTCTTCTTCTTCCTTGACCTCCTCCTTAGATGGGAGAAGGGTTTCCCCTCTGGTCCTTGTACTCCATGGCGTTGGAGGGAGAGAGCCCCTCCGAGATTGGATCTATCTCTCTGTTTCTACGTTCTCCTCTACTGCCCTTTCACCGTTTCGTATATATATGGATATCTATAACTCCAATTAGACTGAAACCTTCGCCGTGATTTTTTTACCAAAAATTAGCTTTCTTGCGGCTGAAGAAGGGAACCGCCTTACGGGTGGCCCACGAGGGTGGGGGGCACGCCCTCCTGGGGAGGGCGTGGGCCCCTGCCTCATGGCCACCTCGGACACCGTTTCGCGTTGATCTTTCTCCCAGATTTTCCAAATATTCCAAAAATAAGCTCCGTCCGTTTTTATCCCGTTTGGACTCTGTTTGATATGGATATTCTGCGAAACCAAAAACATGCAACAGACAGGAACTGGCACTTGGCACTGGATCAATATGTTAATCCCAAAAATAGTATAAAAAGTTGCCAAAAGTATATGAAAGTTGAATAATATTGGCATGGAACAATCAAGAATTATATATACGATGGAGACGTATCAGCATCCCCAAGCTTAATTCCTGCTCGTCCTCGAGTTGGTAAATGATAAAAAATATAATTTTTGATGTGGAATGCTACCTAGCATAATCTTGATCATATGTCTAATCATGGCATGAATATTAAGACACGAGTGATTCAAAGCAATAGTCTATCATTTGACATTAAGACAATAATACTTCAAGCCTACTAATTAAGCAATCATGTCTTTTCAAAATAACATGGCCGAAGAAAGTTATCCCTACAAAATCATATAGTCTGGCTATGCTCCATCTTCACCACACAAAATATTCAAATCATGCACAACCCCGATGACAAGCCAAGCAATTGTTTCATACTTTTGACGTTCTCAAACCTTTTCAACTTTCACGCAATACATGAGCATGAGCCATGGACATAGCACTATAGGTGGAATAGAATATGTTGGTGGGGGTTATGTGGAGAAGACAAAAAAGGAGAAAGTCTCACATCAACTAGGCGTATCAACGGGCTATGGAGATGCCCATTAATAGATATCAATGTGAGTGAGTAGGGATTGCCATGCAACGGATGCACTAAGAGCTATAAGTGTATGAAAGCTCAAACTGGAAACTAAGTTGGTGTGCATCCAACTTGCTTGCTCATGAAGACCTCGGATGTTTGAGGAAGCCCATCATCGGAATATACAAGCCAAGTTCTATAATGAAAATTCCCACTAGTATATGAAATTGAAAGCATAGTGAGGGAGTCCTGGATTAGGGGGGTGTCCGGATAGCCGAACTATCACCGTTGGCCGGACTCCTGGACTATGAAGATACAAGATTGAAGACTTTGTCCCATGTCCGGATGAGACTTTCCTTGGCGTGGAAGGCAAGCTTGGCGATACGGGTATGTAGATCTCCTACCGTTGTAACCGACTCTGTGTAACCCTAGCCCTATCCGGTGTCTATATAAACCGGAGGGTTTTAGTCCGTAGGACGAACAACAATCATACCAAAGGCTAGCTTCTAGGGTTTAGCCTCTCTGATCTCGTGGTAGATCCACTCTTGTACTACCCATATCATGAATATTAATCAAGCAGGAGTAGGGTTTTACCTCCATCGAGAGGGCCCGAACCTGGGTAAAAACATCATGTCCCTTGTCTCCTGTTACCATCCGCCTAGACGCACAGTTCGGGACCCCCTACTAGAGATCCGCCGGTTTTGACACCGACACATAGGAGGCCTGCAAGGTGGCTCATAGGAGGCCCAGGACAGCCCATCTTCATCAACACAAACTCAAGACCCTCGCGAGGGGCCAAGCCTCGCGGGGCGGACGACAAGGAGCTTCCTCAGGCATGGCCTCGTCAGGCTAGCTCATGAGGAGGCGGAGAGTTCAAGGCAGGGTACCTCGCGAGGTGCCCATGACGCAAGCCATGACGACCAAGGGCGCCAGTCGGGCGCCAGCCCGCGCAGCGTCCTCCTTTCCTCTTTGGTGCAAAGGGAGCAAGCGCAGGCGAGAGCATCAAGCAAAGGCATCCGTTTTGGTGCAACAAGACCAAGACCAGCCCCAACGACTGGAAGGGAGTCATCGAGGATCCCAAGCAGGCGTCATCACCAGAGCCTTTGGCAGGCGAGGACCAACTTTAGTCAGGATAAGTGTACCCGCTGTTCCCCTTCAAAATGGCCAATTGTTGGCGCCCTTCCCGCTCAATATTTGGGAAGAGGCCCAGGGCCTTCGTCTATATAAGTAGAGCTAGCCACCATCATAGGAGGGTGGGCATTTGGAATCCAGAGAGAGAGATAGAGACCCGATCCTCAAGCTAGATCGACGGGATACCACTTAGCAGTTCATCACACCCACCAAGAACAGACCCTCACGAGGTTGTTCTTCCCTGTACTGTTCCTCAATAGCCCCAAAGGCAATCCACCACACCACAAACTAGAGTAGGGTATTACACCACAACGGTGGCCCGAACTAGTATAAATCTTGCGTCTCTTGTGTTGTTCTTTCTAGTAGTTTAGGTCCCTACGATTCGGCAAGGTACGATACGGTGGAGGGTTGGATCGCCGCGCGCACCCCAGAGTTCGAACCTTAAGGGTCTGCCGGAACCCGAAATCCGACACGAACACAGTAGACAAAGCTCATTTGAGTTGCGTCGTGATATAGCTCAATACAGAGGCGCCGCACACCCACTATGCTTCATAGATGAAGTGATGGATCATCAAATCCCCGAGGGTTTCAAACCCGTAAATATCGAATCACACGACAGCACAACAGATCCTGCGGTTTGGATCGAGGACTACCTCCTCCATATCCACATGGCCCGCGGTGATGATCTACACGCCATCGAATACCTCCCACTCAAGCTTAAAGGAGCAGCTCGGCATTGGCTTAACAGCTTGCTAGGAGAATCAATTGGTTGTTGGGAGGACTTGGAAGCCGCATTCCTTGATAACTTCCAGGGCACATATGTGTGACCACCAGACGCCGATGACCTCAGCCACATAACTCAACAGCCAGAAGAATCGGCCAGACAATTCTGGACACGATTCCTAACCAAGAAAAAACAAATCGTTGACTGTCCGGATGCAGAGGCCCTTGCAGCCTTCAAACATAACATCCGCGACAAGTGGCTTGCCCGGCACCTAGGACAGGAATAGCCGAAATCCATGGCAGCCCTCACAACACTCATGACCCGCTTTTGCGCGGGAGAGGATAGCTGGCTAGCTCGTAGTAACAACTTGACCAAAAACTCTGGTAGTTCGGATACCAAGGACAGCAATGGCAGGTCACGTCGCAACAAGCACAAGCGCCGCATTAACGGAGATAATGCTGAAGATATGGCAGTCAATGCCCGATTCAGAGGCTCTAAACCCGGTCAGCGAAAAAAGCCATTCAAAAGAAATACTCAGGGCCCATCCAATCTGGACCGAATACTCGATGCTCGTGCCAAATGCATGGCACCCCCGAAAAACCAGCCAACCACACCAACAAGGATTGTTGGGTCTTCAAACAGGCAGGCAAGTTAAATGCCGAACTCAATGACAAGGGGCTGCATAGCGATGACGAGGAGGAGCCCCGGCCGCCGAACAATAGAGGATAGAAGGGCTTCCCCCCACAAGTGCGGACGGTGAACATGATATACGCAACCCACATACCCAAAAGGGAGCGGAAGCGTGCACTAAGGGACGTATATGCGATGGAGCCAGTCGCCCCAAAGTTCAACCCATGGTCCTCCTGCCCGATCACCTTTGATCGAAGGGACCACCCCACTAGCATCCGCCACGGCGGATTCGCCGCATTGGTTCTTGACCCAATCATCGACGTATTTCACCTCACTAGAGTCCTGATGGACGGCAGTAGCAGCCTGAACCTGCTCTATCAGGATACAGTGTGCAAAATGGGCATAGACCCCTCAAGGATTAAACCCACAAAGACGACCTTTAAAGGCATCATACCAGGTGTAGAGGCCAATTGTACATGCTCAGTTACACTCGAAGTGGTCTTCGGATCCACGGATAACTTCCGAAGCGAAGAGTTTACCTTCGACATAGTCCCGTTCCGCAGCGGCTATCACGCACTTCTTGGACGAACCCCATTTGCAAAGTTCAATGCGGTGCCGCACTAAGCATACCTCAAGCTCAAGATGCCAGGCCCTCGAGGAGTAATCACGGTCAATGGAAACACCGAACGCTCTCTCCGAACGGAGGAGCATACGGCGGCCCTAGCGGCGGAGGTACAAAGCAGCCTCTCACAGCAATTCTCGAGTCCGGATACTAAACGTCCGGACACCGTCAAGCGCGCCCGGAGTAACCTACAACAAGACCGCCTGGCACGATCCGAGCACGCGTAGAAATCCGGCCCCAACCCCAGCCCTCGCGAAATTGCGAAGCCAGTACTACGCGTACATAACTACGCTCTGGAGATACCATGGGCATAAGGGGAGGGGCACGACCACGGCACGCCCAGAATGCGGCTCAACCGCACCAGGGGCTCCCGATTGTGTCATTATTTTTCTTTCTTCTTTTCTCTTACTTTCAGGACTCTGTTTTCCAGAAGCCCTGTCCGGAACTAGAATTGCCGAACTCACGATCCAACAGCTAGGGAAGCAGAAAGCTACGTCGAGTGTCCAGGTGGTCTCTACTACGAGCATTATACATGTTTTACATACCATCCCGCAGCTTACCCCTGGAGGGGGACATGTTAAATAGTCCCATCCCTTGCTTATCGCACTATTTGTATCGTTATGCTTTCATTGCAGTACCTTTTTGAATAAACAATACATAGCTTTTGCCTATTATTGCACTCCTTTCCTTATCTATATATATATATATGTTTATTCATGACACGTTGCACCCATACACTTTGGTACGGCCAATACACCAGGGGCTTAAGTACCCCAAAAATATGGTGTGATAAGTCCGAACACTTTCACAAGTGCGGCACCCCGAACTTATAGCATTATATGCATCGGCTCCGAATCATGTCTTGGGTCAATAGTTGGGTTTGCCCGGCTCCCATGTTTTGGTACCTTACGTTCCGTTATATCAGCTAAGGTAGTGCTGGGAGAACCACTGCGATTGTGCCCCGGTTGAGCTGGGTTGAGCACCTCAGTGGAGAAAGCTAAAACTGACCGTCATGATAGGGCGAGAGCTGGTCGCTGTTCGAGAGGTTTTTTCGGGTCCCCAAAGACTTATGCCGCTTAGAGCGAGGAGTCGGCATTGTCCGGCCAAGGCGTGGATAGCGCCCCGAAGTCGGTCTTCCGAATACTAGGGGCTTCGCCGAAATTTAAAATTATAGAATTCTATGGCTAAGTGAGAGTGTTCAAGCACTATAGTCTGGTTGCCTTGTTCGTTGCGTTGAGCGCCTCCCTCGAAGAACCCAAGATTGGGAACAAGAGCGCTCAAGTTTATCCCGAACACCCCAGCACTCGTGGCATGGGGGCTGAAGCCAACGACTTGCCATCTCTCAAATTTGATAAACGGCCGCACAGAAGGTAATATTTTAAATTCACAAGCGTTGCTTAGCGCATATGAACAAGTTTTCAGCGTACAGGATAACAAATGCGAGTCTATTCAAAAATTACATCTTTGGAGCATTCACCCGCTATAAGGCGGGCATCCTTCAGGACACCCTCATAGTACATTTCGGGCTTGCGATGGCCCTTGCCCGGCAGTGGCCCATCCGTCACAAGCTTCTCAGCATCCATCTTGCCCCAGTGCACTTTAGCACGGGCAAGGGCCCGACGGGCACCTTCAATGCAGAAGGAGCGCTTGATGACTTCAATCCATGGACATGCGTCCACCAGCCGCCGCACTAGCCCGAAATAGCTCCCGGGCATGGCTTCCGTAGGCCACAGCCGAACTATGAGGCCCATCATGGCCTGTTCGGCGACCTTGTGGAGCTCGACCTGCTGCTTCAGCTGGTCCCTCAGGGGCACCGGATGTCCGGCCTCAGCATACTGAGACCAGAACACCTTTTCTGTCGATCTCCCCTCCTCGGCGCGGTAGAACGCGGCAGCATCAGACACACTACGGGGCAGATCTGCGAATACTCCTGGAGAGCTCCGGATTCGGGTAAGTAATAGATAATTCACATTCACATGCTTGCTTTGCATAAAGAAAGCCTTACCCGCCGCTATCTTATTTAATGATTCAATTTCCTGGAGGGCTTTTTGGGCTTCGGCCTTAGCGGCTTTGGCACTCTCAAGAGCCGAGGCGAGCTCGGACTCTTGAGTCTTCGAGTCACGCTCCAAACTCTCGTGTTTTTTCACGAGAGCCTGGAGCTCTTGCCGCACCTCCGCCACCCGCGCCTCCTGCTTCTCTCGCTCGATGCGCTCCGCGGCCGCTTTGCTTTCGGCCGTGGACACCGTTTCCTTCAGGGTCGCCACCTCGTTCGTGGCCCCTACAATACCCACGTTAGTCTTGTCATTTTTGCAACCAAATCCTTTCTATAAGGTATTACTTCTATAAGGTATTACTTACCTTCCTTGTCCTCGAGCTGCTTCTTATCAAGGCCGAGCTCGTTCTCGGACCGCTCGAGGCTCTGCTTCAATGCATCGACCTCCGCAGTCAGTGCGGCAGAGGTCAGCAGCGCATATCTTTTTAGATCCTCAGTCCGGCTTTTCTTTCCGAACACCGAACTAAGCATCAGGGGCTACTTTCTATGCGGTAATATTTTTACATATTCTAAACTTACCTCAAAGCTTGTTAGAAGGCTGGTACAAGTTTCAGTCAGCGCACTCTTGGCGGACTGAACTTTCTGGATCACCACACTCATAACAGTGCGGTGCTCCTCGTCGATGGAAGCGCCGTTGAGCGCCTCCATCAAATTATCCGGTGCCTCCGGTTGGACGGAGGTCACCGGCGTCGCAGTCTTGCCCTTCTTATGAAGGGGTCGCCCGCCGGACTCCGGAACCGTTGAAGGTTCCGGTATCGAGTCCGGCACAGGGCCGGACTTAAAGCCCTTAGGGGTTTTATCTCCTTTGCGCCCGGAGTCCGGGAGGTTGCCTTGCGGTGCCTCCAGCGCCACCTCCTCCTGGTTGGGCCCCTTTTGGGACTCCACCTCGGCGTCATCCGCGGCGGGAGGAGACGAGGCGGTCGGAAGTGAGGCACTATTCACATCCGACGGGTCCAGGGAGCCGCTCGATGAATCGTCGAGCCCATCTTTGGGCGGGCTTCATGGTTATATTCGCCGTTAGAAAATGTCGTGCGACGAATGGAACGCCATGAGTTATTCTGGTGTCCGGACACTTACGATTTCGCCAGGGGCTTGGTCCTCGGTGCCCACCCCTCTTTGCCGTCGTCGGCGTTGGCGGTGTAGTCCGAGGGAGGGTCCTCCCCTTCTTGGACCCTCCGGCCTCCCTCATTGGGGCGGCCTTCCTTTTCTTCTCTCCCCCCGCTGGGAGAGAGGCCTCTTTTTCCTCCTCCTCGTCTTTGTGGCGAGAGTCCGCCTCGGAGTCATCGGACGATGAGTTCGACAGCACCTGCTGCCGGGAGCTCCTTCGAGTTCCCGTGGCCTTCTTCTTGGCCTTCTTCTCCGGCACCACGTGAGGTGCCGGAGCCAGCAGCCCCGTCAATCAGGCGTCCGCTGGGTCTTCTGGCAAGGGGGCCGGATAGTCAATCTGTCCGAACGTCTTCAGCCAGTCCTGTCAAAGGTTAGGGAGTTTTAGATCCCGCATAGAGTCAAACTATGAAAAAAGAGTCCCATAAAGGGTAAAATAACTTACCTCGCTGGCTTGACGCTGCGAGCTGAATCCGTGATCTTCGGTAGCGGATGCGGGAGCTTCGGCGCCCTTAAACAGCACCTTCCAGGCATCTTCGTACGTAGTGTCGAAGAGACGGCTCAAGGTTCAGTGTTGTGCCGGATCAAACTCCCACAAATTGAAGGCCTGTTGCTGGCATGGGAGAATCCGGCGGATGAGCATCACCTGGATTACGTTGACAAGCTTGAGATTCTTGTCCACCAGGTTTCGGACGCAGGTTTGGAGTCTGGACATCTCTTCCGAATCACCCCACGTCAAGCCCGTCTCTTTCCATGATGTGAGCCTTGTGGGGAAGCCAGATCGGAATTCGGGGGCCGCCGCCCATTGAGAGTCGCGCGGCTCAGTGATGTAGAACCACCCCGATTGCCACCCCTTTATGGTCTCCACAAAGGAGCCCTCGAGCCATATGACGTTGGCCATCCTGCCCAGCATGGCACCTCCGCACTCCGCTTGGCGGCCGCCCACTACCTTCGGCTTGACATTGAAGGTCTTCAGCCATAAGCCGAAGTGGGGCTGGATGCAGAGGAAGGCCTCGCACACAACGATAAACACCGAGATGTTGAGGATGAAATTCGGGGCCAGATCGTGGAAATCTAGGCCGTAGTAGAACATGAGCCCCCGGACGAATGGGTGAAGTGGAAACCCTAGTCTGCGGAGGAAGTGGGGGAGGAACACCACCCTCTCATGGGGCTTGGGGGTGGGGATGAGCTGCCCCTTGTTGGGGAGCCAACACGCGATGTCGCCGGACAAGTATCCGGCCTTCCGCAGCTTTTTGATGTGCCCCTCCGTGACGGAGGAGGCCATCCACTTGCCTCCCGCTCCGGACATGGTTGGAGAAGGCTGAGGTGGGATGTGCGGACTTGGGCGCTGGAGCTCGAGTGCGCGGAAATGGATGAGCAAAGGAGGAAGAAGGCGTAGGTCAAAAGGTGGATCCTTATCCCCTTATATGGACGGGCGAAGCTATGCGTCCCCCGCCAGCCTGGTAAAACTCGCTTATCTCCCAAGCGCCGTAATCAATGGCGTGGTTGGGTCACCCACGTCCATATTGATGGGAATCCCGGAATAAGGGGGCACGATCTCCGCTCTGATAAGACGTGCCAAGGAAACCGCCTCGCTAAATGCACTAAGGAGGAACAGTAAAAACGATTCGTATAAAGGCCTGGCCGTGGTGTGATGTCACGCCGCGGAATACGTCAGCAGATCTGTGCAAAGGTTATTCTATCTACAGTGGTATGTGGAACTTTTTTTGCAGAGCCGGACACGATCCTTGTGTTCAAAATCTTCTATGATGTATTCGGAGGAAGAACCCTCCTTGCAATGCCGAAGACAATATGCGCGCCGGATTCGTCGTCATTGAAGCCTGGTTCAGGGGCTACTGAGGGAGTCCTGGATTAGGGGGTGTCCGGATAGCCGAACTATCACCGTTGGCCGGACTCCTGGACTATGAAGATACAAGATTGAAGACTTTGTCCCGTGTCTAGATGGGACTTTCCTTGGCGTGGTGGCGATACGGATATGTAGATCTCCTACCGTTGTAACCGACTCTGTGTAACCCTAACCCTATCCGGTGTCTATATAAACCGGAGGGTTTTAGTCCGTAGGACGAACAACAATCATACCAAAGGCTAGCTTCTACGGTTTAGCCTCTCT
>LR880972.1:200638829-200650667 GCA_904067115.1 Aegilops sharonensis | reverse complement strand
GACAATATGCGCGCCGGATTCGTCGTCATTGAAGCCTGGTTCAGGGGCTACTGAGGGAGTCCTGGATTAGGGGGTGTCCGGATAGCCGAACTATCACCGTTGGCCGGACTCCTGGACTATGAAGATACAAGATTGAAGACTTTGTCCCGTGTCTAGATGGGACTTTCCTTGGCGTGGTGGCGATACGGATATGTAGATCTCCTACCGTTGTAACCGACTCTGTGTAACCCTAACCCTATCCGGTGTCTATATAAACCGGAGGGTTTTAGTCCGTAGGACGAACAACAATCATACCAAAGGCTAGCTTCTACGGTTTAGCCTCTCTGATCTCGTGGTAGATCCACTCTTGTACTACCCATATCATCAATATTAATCAAGCAGGAGTAGGGTTTTACCTCCATCGAGAGGGCCCGAACCTGGGTAAAAACATCGTGTCCCTTGTCTCCTGTTACCATCCGCCTAGACGCAGAGTTCGGGACCCCCTACCCGAGATCCGCCGGTTTTGACACCGACACATAGGATACTCTCTCTATGAAGAACATGGTGCTACTCTGAAGCACAAGTGTGGTAAAAGGATAGTAACATTGCCCCTTCTCTCTTTTTCTCTCATTTTTTTATTTTTTTATTATTTTTATTTTTTTTGGTGGGCTTCTTTGGCCTCTCTTTTTTTGGCTTCTTTGGCCTCTTTTCTTTTTCATAAAGTCCGGAGTCTCATCCCGACTTGTGGGGAATCATAGTCTCCATCATCCTTTCCTCACTGGGGAATGCTCTAATAATGATGATCATCACACTTTTATTTACTTACAACTCAATATTACAACTCGATATCTAGAACAAAGATATGACTCTATATGAATGCCTCCGGCGGTGTACCGGGATGTGCAATGATCTAGCGTAGCAATGACATCAAAAAACGGACAAGCCACGAAAACATCATGCTAGCTATCTTACGATCATGCAAAGCAATATGACAATAAATGCTCAAGTCATGTATATGATGATGATGGAAGTTGCATGGCAATATATCTTGGAATGGCTATGGAAATGCCATAATAGGTAGGTATTGTGGCTGTTTTGAGGAAGATATAATGAGGCTTATGTGTGACAGAGCGTATCATATCACGGGGTTTGGATGCACCAGCGAATTTTGCACCAACTCTCGAGGTGAGAAAGGGCAATGCACGGTACCGAAGAGGCTAGCAATGATGGAAGGGTGAGAGTGTGTATAATCCATGGACTCAACATTAGTCATAAAGAACTCACATACTTAATGCAAAAATCTATTAGTCATCAAAACAAAGTACTATGCGCATGCTCCTAGGGGGATAGATTGGTAGGAAAAGACCATCGCTCGTCCCCGATCGCCACTCATAAGGAAGACAATCAATAAATAAATCATGCTCCGACTTCATCACATAATGTTCACCATACGTGCATGCTACAGGAATTAAAAACTTCAAAACAAGCATTTCTACAATCCAAAACTACCCACTAGCATGACTCTAATATCACCATCTTTATATCGCAAAAATATTGCAAGGAGTCAAACATATCATATTCAGTGATCTACAAGTTTTATGTAGGATTTTATTACTAACCATGTGAATGACCAGTTCCTGTCATCTCTCTAAATTGATATAAGTGAAGCAAGAGAGTTTAAATTATTTCTACAAAAGATATGCCCACGCTCTAATAAATATAAATGAAGCAAAAGAGCATTCTACAAATGATGGTTGTCTATGTAAAGAGAAACAGGCAATCCAAGGTTCAAATGATATAAGTGAAGCACATGAAGCATTCTATGAAGCCATACTCAAAAGATATAAGTGAAGTGCAAAGAGCATTCTATAAATCAACCAAGGACCATCTCATACCAGCATGGTGCATAAAAGAAAAGTGAAAACTAGATGCAAAAGACGCTCCAAGATTTGCACATATCACATGAATGAAACGAATCCGAAAACATACCGATATTTGTTGAATAAAGAGGGGATGCCTTCCGGGGCATACCCAAGCTTAGACGCTTGAGTCTCCTTGAATAGTTACTTGGGGTGCCTTGGGGAATACCCAAGCTTGAGCTCTTGCATCTCCTTCTTCTCTTCACAACGGTGTTAGAAAAAGGTCTTGATAACCCACAAGTATAGGGGATCGCAACAGTTTTCGATAAGTAAGAGTGTCGGACCCAACGAGGAGTTAAAGGTAGAACAAATATTCCCTCAAGTTCTATCGACCACCGATACAACTCTACGCACGCTTGACGTTCGCTTTAGCTAAAACAAGTATGAAACTAGAAGTACTTTGTAGGTGTTTTTGGATAAGTTTGCAAGAAGATAAAGAGCGAGTAAATAAAAGCCATGGGCTGTTTAGATGACGACACAACTAAATTAGTTTTAGTAAAGAGAATGTTGTCACGAGAAAGTTATTTGTCCCTAGGCAATCAATAACTAGACCGGTAATCATTATTGCAATTCTATTTGAGGGAGAGGTGTAAGCTAACATACTTTCTCTACTTGGATCATATAAACTTATGATTGGAACTCTAGCAAGCATGCGCAACTAATAAAGATCATTAAGGTAAAACCCAACCATAGCATTAAAGCATCAGGTCCTCTTTATCCCATACGCAAACAACCTACTTACTCGGGTCTGTGTTTCTGTCACTCATGCAACCCACCATAAGCAAATCATGAACATATTGCAAACCCTACAGCGGGGATCCCTCACGCTTGCGCGACACGGAGAGCACCATAGGACAGCACCAATAATAAAACATGCAACTCAAACCAATCACGATCATCAAATAACCCATAGGACAAAACAGATCTACTCAAACATCATAGGATAGCCATACATCATTGGGAATAATATATAGCATTGACCACCATGTTTAAGTAGAGATTACAGCGGGTAAGAGAGAGGTTACACCGCTGCATAGAGGGGGGAAGAGTTGGTGATGATGGCGGTGAAGTTGTTGGTGAAGATTGCGGTGATGATGATGGCCACGGCAGCGTTCCGGCGCCACCGGAAGAGAAGGGGAGAGGGGTCCCCGTCGTCTTCTTATTCCTTGACCTCCTCCCCAGATGGGAGAAGGGTTTCCCCTCTGGTCCTTGGCCTCCATGGAGTGGGAGGGGCAAGAGCCCCTCCGAGATTGGATCTATCTCTCTGTTTCTCTCTGTTTCTACGTTCTCCTTTGCTGCCCTTTCACCGTTTCGTATATATGGAGATCCGTAACTCCGATTGGATTGAAATCTTCGCCGTGATTTTTTACCAAAAATTAGCTTTCTTGCGGCCAAAGAAGGGCATCAACCGCCTTATGGGTGGCCCACGAGGGTGGGGGCGCGCCCTCCTAGGGAGGGCATGGGCCCCTGCCTCGTGGCCACCTCAGACACCGTTTCACGTTGATCTTTCTCCTAGATTTTCCAAATATTCCAAAAATAAGCTCCATCCGTTTTTCCCATTTGGACTCCGTTTGATATGGATATTCTGCGAAACCAAAAACATGCAACAGACAGGAACTGGCACTGGGCACTGGATCAATATGTTAGTGCCAAAAATAGTATAAAAAGTTGAATAATATTGGCATGGAACAATCAAAAATTATAGATACGACAGAGATGTATCAGTGGCACCGGGAGAACTACTGCGATTGTGCCCTAGTTCATCCGGATGAGCACCTCAGTAGAGAAAGCCGAAAACTGACTGTCATGATAAAGCGCGAGACTAGTCAAAAGTATACATAAACAACCGCACAGGAGGCATAATAATACTTTCAGGAAAAAGTATAAACACAACCTTTATAAATTCAAATAGCATTGTTATTACAATCGAGATACATGTCACTCGAACATGACACTGTTCGAGCATTGAGCCTCTATCAAACGAGCTCCCTCCAGGACTTCATCAAAATAATGCTCGGCCGAAACCTGGCCTACGGCCGGATTCTGGGTTGCAATCGTCGTGGCCTCCATCTCCGCCTAGTATGTCTTGACACGGGCTCGAGCCATGCGCGCACCCTCTATGCACACCGACCTTTTTACAGCGTCGATACGCGGAACAGCACCAAGGAATTGTTGCGCAAGACCAAATAACTATTCGGCCTTGGTCCTTTCGGCCAGAGACGATCCACGACAGACCTCATGGCAAGCCCGGACAACCTATGGAGCTCAGCCCACTCGGTCATTTGCTCATTTAACAGCAGCGGTCGCGCCGGAGCATTGAACTGCGACCAGAACCGCTTTTCCACTTCGCGATCTTTTTGACCTTCGAAAAACTTGGTCGCATCAGCTGCACTTGCTGCCAAATCCAGGTATGCAACAATTCCTTAGGATCTTTGAACTCCATAATTGATCCAGAAGGGCATACTTAGGATCTTTGAACTTCGTCTGCAACAAAAAGGGCTTCCCAGCCGCGATATCTCCGGCTTGACGTAGCTCCTCCTTCGCCGCTCTGATTTTAGAGCGGGTTTCCTTGGCTGCTACCATGGCTTTCTCCAGCTCCGCCATTTTCGTTTGGCTTTCCTTTTCAAGAAGCTCATAGCAATCGGCGGCATCTTTCAACTCCACAGCCATCTTGGCTATTTTCTCTTTGCTCTGGCAATGCACAGCCTGTTCGGCTCTTAACTCTTCGACCGCCTTTAGGGTGGCAGCATCACTCCTCCTGGCTTGTTCCTTGGCTCGGGAAAGTTCCGCCCGAAGGGTCTCCACGACTGCAGCTCCATCTGCAATTACAGCATATTATAGATATAATCATCATGCCCCTCTTAATATATGTTGGCCACTGGAGAATACATACCATGTGCCTCGTCAAGCCGCTTGTTTACACGGATGATGTCGGCATCTCCCGCATCAAGTTGCCGCTTCAGTTCGGCAAACTCACCAGTCCGGCTAACTGCCGGACCCTCAGCCGCTTGCACATGAAAGTGGCATGATCATTACCCGGGACTATGATCCTCTGTTTGCTGCCTTTTTCGACAGCGACCAGAGTCTCGGGGGCTACTATCTGCATAGGGCACATCTAGCATATGCAGTACCGTCAAAAATATACATATTACTTTGCGTACCTCAAAGCCTCTTAGCAGGCTCATAAAAGCTTCATGCAAACCACTTTCGGTGGATGAAATTCTCTCAAACACCGTACCCATTAGAGTATGATGCGCCTCCGAGATAGCCGCTTGCTCCAGAAGACTCATCAGTGCGTCCGGTCTTGCGCTGGACAGTGCCGGACTCTTTTTGTGGCTCTCCTTAGGAGCCGAATACTCCGGACTTCGGGTGGCCGAACGGTTACCTTCTAGCCTTGGCGGATTAGGAGAAATCCTCCGTGACAAAACCTCAGGGTCGTCCGCCTCACGAGGCTGGGAGGCGTGGGGAGGCGTTTCTCTCTCCATCATCTCCGGAAGAATATCCCCCGAAGACGAACTCTGTCGAGAAGGACTACGATCCGAACTACAAGACATACGTCTCGGTTATTGTCCTCGGAAATAAAGTAAGATATATTTACCATAAAGTTCCTTTGTTTACTTACAGCTTGGTGGAGGGCTGGCCCCCGTTTGGGCACTGTGCAGTAAGGATGCCCTCCGGGGCAGGGCCCCCTGTCAAAGGTTTCTTCCCTCGTTTGGAAACCATTTTTTCCAAGTCGTCAGAGGCGGCCCTCTTCCTTCCTTGGGGAGAAGGAATTTTATATTCTTCTCCCCGGTTATCCTCCTTCGTGGAGGCACTAATCCCCCCGGTTTGGATGAATAATGAGTGAGGCTCGCTTTCGGCTTCTTCGCTCCTCCCCTTATCTTCCCCTGATGGCACTTGATAAGGCGCAAGCTCAAGCATCCTGGCTAGTACAGGATCCGGTGAGCCTTCAGGAAGGGGGGCGGACACCTGATCATCTTCGCCTTTTTATCCAGTCCTGGTCAAAAAGGCGACTTTTCAAAATTGTGTTGTGATAAATTAAAACACAATGTGTCCGTCCGTGGAATTACTCACTTGGGTGTCTGGACGATTGCTGCTGAGACCCGCATCCTCGGTGGTGTCCGGACACTCTATTTGTGATCTGAAGTACAATCTGTACATCTCTTCAAGCGTCACGCTGAAGAAGTGTTGAATAGTTTGCGGTCCTTCACGGTTGATGAGGGAGTCCTGGATTAGGGGGTCTCCGGACAGCCGGACTATATCCTTTGGCCGGGCTGTTGGACTATGAAGATACAAGATTGAAGACTTCGTCCCATGTCCGGATGGGACTCTCCTTGGCATGGAAGGCAACCTTGGCAATACGGATATGTAGATCTCCTCCCTTGTAACCGACTCTGTGTAACCCTAGCCCCCTCTGTTGTCTATATAAACCGGAGGGTTTAGTCCGTAGGACAACAACAATCATACCATAAGCTAGCTTCTAGGGTTTAGCCTCTACGATCTCGTGGTAGATCAACTCTTGTAATACTCATATCATCAAGATCAAACAAGAAGGAAGTAGGGTATTACCTCCATCGAGAGGGCCTGAACCTGGGTAAACATCGTGTCCCCCGCCTCCTGTTACCATCCGCCTTAGACGCATAGTTCGGGACCCCCTACCCGAGATCCGCCGGTTTTGACACCGACATTGGTGCTTTCATTGAGAGTTCCACTGTGCCGTCACCATAAGGCTTGATGGATCCTTTGATCATCGGTAACGATGCGGTACAGGGTGAGGTTTTCCTTCCCGGACAGATCTTCGTATTTGGCGGCTTCGCACTGCGGGCCAACTCGCTTGGCCATCTGGTGCAGATCGAGAGCTACGCCCCTGGCCACCAGGTCAGGTTCGGAAACTTGAACTACACTGCCGACATCCTTGGAGATTTGATCTTCGACGGATTCGAGCCCATGTCAGGTATGCCCCACGATCACGACGAGCATGATTTAGCTCTGCCGTCGGACAGTGTTCGGGAGATCACACCTGCAGCTACTCCGGCCCTTAATCTGGAGCAAATTGCGCCATCCGAGGACTGGTGGATAGACCCCGCCGTGGAGGCCGCACTCTCAGTGGCGATAGAGCCGGATACTGACTTCACCCCTGACGAGAGCCGTGTTGCCGAACCACTGGATTCATCTCCGGCCACGGACTCCGAGCCGCCTGCGTCCGTGCCTATCGAATCCGATTGGGCGCCGATCATGGAGTTTATGTCAGGACCCCGATTCCAAGTCACATCGATCAAGCCGGTAACACCTCATATCACTTTGCGGCCTCAGGCACGGTATTCCCACGGGTGTCGCCTTACCATGGCCCGGGACCGTTTGCGCCTTTTGGCTCACGTATATGATGGTGTCGCTAGCATCCATATGACAGAGAACCCGGGCCGACATGGCTAGTCGTGAACCCAAAGCGGCTCTAAACCATGGGGACAGGCATACATAAATCACATCGAGCATGTTGGTCAGCAGCGTGTGAATCCGGGCTGTAGCACTGGGCTAACAGGACTCTGGGAACCCGGGCTGTAGCAGGCTAGGCAGGACTCCGGATGTCACCGCGTGACATTTCCCCAAAGGGACAGACACAGGAACGAAGTGAAACACATGCCGGCCAGTCAAGTGTCCAGAGCAGTAGTGCTGGCTAGCAGGACTCCGGTGAACCGGGCTGTAGCGGACTACTATCGCTCAGGAAGCACTAGACTACATTTCCCCATATGAGAGGCTGCCAAGGAAAAACAACTAGTTTGTCGGATCCCACACATACCAAGCATTTCAATCATACACACAATATGCTCGATATGTGTAAATACAACATGGCATCACAGAGTAACTCTACGACTCAAGTATTTATTCATTAGGCTCCGAGGAGCGAGATATTACAAACATGGGTCTCATGACCCAACATTCAGAGCATACAAAACAAAGCACACGCGGAAGCTTAACATGTCTGAGTACAGACATCTACAAATGAAAAAAGGCTGAGAAGCCTGACTATCTACCAGATCCTGCCGAGGGCACAAGATCGTAGCTGAGGTAACAAGCTAAATGTCGAAGTCCACGCGGAACTACTAGCGAGACTGATGTCTCTCTGCAAAACATAAAAGAAGAAAAAGTGAGTACAAATGTACTCAGCAAGACTTACATCAGAACTAACTACATATGCATCATTATCAACAAAGGGGTGGTGGAGTTTGACTGCAGCATGCCAGCTTTGACTCGGTGGCTATCCTGAACTACGACTGCAAGTAACTCTTTGAGGTGGCGCACACGAGTCCACATATTCACCATATCAATACACCACTATGGATCCACTCCCGTCTCCCTACGAGAACGCCATCCATAGCACTCACGCTTATCTTGCGCATTTTAGAGTATCCACTTTCACTTGTCTATGAACTGTTATAGGGAACCCAGAAGTCCTTTACCGCGGACACGGCTATTCGAATAGATCATATTAACCCTGCAGGGGTGTACTTCTTCACACACGCTCTCGCCACTTACCGCCATGTACACGTCATGTATCTCGGCAACCTTCAAACGGAAGCCTGGCGAGGGAGTCGGCCACGACCTGACTAACCACACAAGTCTCTAGTCCAGGTTTATCGCCTATTCAGGTTCCATACGCAAGGAGATCCGGCCGGGGTGTCGCTCACGGCCCCAAACAATGTGTGCAGGGTTCCCAAGCCCACCTCGACGGGTGGATCTACGCTTGGTACACCGTGCCACGGTGCCTAGTCTGTCCCAAGCCCACCTGTACCGGGTGCCACTTGGTAGACTACTAACACTACCTACAAACACCAGAAACTAGTTGCAACTCCTCGACAGAGATCAAGTTGATTAATAAGTCGAGAGGGGCACTTAAGCATTCCAATGTGTGGTAGTAGCTATTCATGGATCACAAACATAGAACTCAGTTCCTGTGGACGGCTGAAATGAGACAACCCACCATGTACTCCTACATGGCCTCTCACCGCTACCTTTACCAAAATCGTGTTCACACATTTAGCTCTCAACAGTAGGACATGTTCACACACCTCCGATTCATCCCTGATGAATCAGACCTGACACAACTCTAAGCAATAGCAGGCATGACAAACAAACATGAATGAGCAGGCACATCAAGGCTCAAACAACTCCTACTCATGCTAGTGGGTTTCATCTATTTACTGTGGAATTACAGGTCATGCAGAGGATAAAGGGGTTCAGCTACGGCGGCAAGTAATAGATGAATCATTGTTGTCCTAATGCAGTAAAAGAGAGCAGGAGCGAGAGAGTGGGATTATATCGGAATGTACAAGGGGGTTTTGCTTGCCTGGCACTTCCGAAGATAATATAGCTCTTCATCAGTGTCATCGATTACGTCGTCGGAACCACGTCTATCGAGAGAGGACAAACACCGGCAAACAAGGAAGAACACAATCAATGCAATGCAACAATTATGATGCATGATTATGACATGGCAATATGATGTGATTTGTCCTAATGCAACTAGCAACACAATTAAGTGTAGTTGGTTTGAACCCAAGGTTCAAATTCAAACTCCACATGTGATTATTTAAATGCCATTCATATGATTTGTCTGAAACAGCACCTATAGGTTGTTCTAATATGCATGAAAAAGGTACAAATGGATAGATTGAATTATTCTGATAATTTTTCATATATAAATTATTTCATTTGGAGTTACGGTTGAATTTCTATGAATTTTACAAGTTTTAAACATTTTCTGGAATTTCTAAGTATTTAGAATTAAACTAATTCCAGAAAATGAATTACTGCGTCAGTGCTACATCATCATGACGTCAGCGAGTCAACGGGGCAGCCCAGGTCAACTGACCAGTGGGTCCCGTGTGTCAGTGATTAGACTAACTAACCTAATTAAAATTAACCCTAACTAACTTGGTTAGCCGGGCGGGACCCGCACGTCAGTGACCCAGGGGGGGTCAAATCCCTGGTCAACCGGGGCTAATCCACCGGCGTTTAGCCGCCAGCAACGACCAGACGCGGCGGAGGCTCGGGATCGTTCCTCCGGCGACCAAAAGCAAGGCGGAGGGCATCTACGCGGAGCTGGCAAACGCGCGCATCCAACAGGGCAAGTGGGAGTAGCTGCGTTGGCCGGAGCTCGCCGGAAAAGAGCTCGTGGCGGCGGCCGGCGTGCGGGTGTGCTCGGGGTCGGCGTTATACTGCACGGCAGGGGCCACGGAGGGGTGCTACGGGCACCTGGTGATGCACTGAGCGCTATGGCGCGGTCGGTTGCGGCTCTAGGTGTCGGTGACCACGACGGCGGCATGGCCGGCGGAGCCAAGCTCCTGGCCGCGACGACAATGGCGTTAGCGGAAGCAAAAGGGCCAGAGGAGAGGGGGGGTCGACGCGGAAGCTCACAACGGTAGCAGTGGAGCCGACGACGATCTTGGAGGTGGTCTGACGTGGGCGGAACGGCGATGGCAATCTCGGGCGGCCGGCGATGAAGAAGGCGGCGATGACGGCTCCACGGGGCGTTCGGCACCTCATAGCTTGAAGGGGAGGTAGCAGGCGATGTGGCGGAGCTCGCAAGCACAACGGGCGGTTGAGGGGACGGCGGGGAGCGCGTGGGCAGCGAACGGCGGGGACAACGACGTTCGGTTTTCGGGAGAGAGAGCGGCAGAGGCGGGAATGAGCAAGGGGGAGAGTGTGAGGCGGTCGGGGAAGTTGCGTGGCGCTCTTGGCGCCCTCCAGCAGCAGCGGCGGCAAACAGGAGGTGGCCGGGCGCGTGCCGGCGTGCGTCTGCCACGCGCCCTGCCCACTGGCGCAAGGAAGACGACAGGGGGGAAGGTTGCTGGGCTGGGCCAACAGAGCTAGGCCGCCAGCGGGACGGCCAGGTAAGGGCAGGTGAGTTTGGTAGGTTCCTTTCTCTCGCTTGTTTTTCTATTTCTTTCTGTTTTCTAGTTTTTGGCTATTTGTTTTGATTCAGTAATAATACCAAACCATTTCATAAAATCCTGGAAACAATTATGGGTGCTTTCTGAATTATTTCAGTGACCCTGAACAATTTCCAACATTTTTGGAGCATCTAAAATATATATAGCATTTAAAGGCCCCAATTCAAATACAATATGAGTTAATTCAAAAATCCAAAAACGGTCTAAGAATATATTCATCATTCTTTGCAGAGGTTTCCACCTTAACCAGAAATCATGAACTTTTCTTAGGAACTTTCTGGGTTTACTGAAAAAGATTTTAATCCACCCTAGTTGAGTTGATTTAATGCTAGGGTTTTAACATCCCCATTTCAAGTTTAAGCAAAATTTAAACATGATGCACACATGAAGCTAGCCTAGTGCAATACCAGAAGCTAGGGATGTGACAACTCGCCCCCACTAAACAAGAATCTCGTCCCGAGATTCAAGACGTGAGGTAAGTAGACAGAGGGGAAATAAAGCTATCATGATCTTCAAGATCCAACTTGCACTTCATAGGTACGTCGATTCCTTCATCATCTTTGTCTCGACGACTTGCTCTGAGAACTCCAGCTACCATGACAACGATAGGAAAGGGAGAACTCTATAAGGATCGATCTTCTCGAGGATCGGACAACTCAGGATTAACTCACGGAATGAGACATAGCAACATCTCTCGAGCTGAGACATGAAGCATATATCTGAAGGAATGGAGTGAGATAGATAACGAAAATTCACTAGGTAGACAACAATTCTACACTTAAGAGGGTGGTGAATGGTTGTCAACGTAGCGAGGAGTTGAGTTGCCATGATACCATAACGAGACATCCTAGATGAGGTGACTCGCAGAATCTTCCCTTAAGTGGCAAAAGAATTACCTTTGATTTAGAGATCATTGAAACTCTTCATACCAGCTTAAGACAATTTACAATTGATCGATTGGAAGAACTCGAAGGAATGGCAAACTCGAA
>LR880972.1:200595713-200616131 GCA_904067115.1 Aegilops sharonensis | reverse complement strand
TGTAGCCGTTGATATCGTACGCCTCATAGGTCATCAGGTTGTGCTCGGCGCCCTGTGACAAGGTGAATATGAGTTGTTCTTCCGCGGAAGAATCTTCATGTAAAGGGTACGACAGAAGCTTCTGCTTGAACCAACGCGTGAAACATGAGTTGTGCTCTTTGAGTATATCTCCGTCCGTCCTCTGTTGGCCTCGGTCATTGTACGTCTTCTCAATAAAGGTTTTGTGCTCTACCACCCAAGGATCGACCACGTCTATGTGTTGTAGCGCGACTAGGTTTGCTCTTTCAAAGTCGGCGAGTCGACCCTCGAAGTCGACATGCATTTCGCGGCGACCCTCACGGTGACCCCATCCAGCGAGCCTGCCGAGGTGCCTGTTGACGGGCAGACCAACGGGGTTCTCGATGCCTGGATAATTCGTGCAGTAGGAGATGCACTCTTCGGTCAGAAAGCCCCTGGCTATACTTCCCTCTGGACGTGACATGTTCCGAACGTATCCTTTGATGACACCATTCATCCTTTCGAACGGCATCATGCTATGCAGGAACGTCGGCCCGAGTTGGATGATATCCTCCACGATATGGACCAGCAGATGCACCATAACGTCGAAGAATGCGGGCGGGAAGTACATCTCAAGCTCGCATAGTATCACCACGATCTCTTCCTGTAGCCTTCTGAGTTGCCTCACGCCAATCGATTTCCGAGAGATGACGTCGAAAAAGTTGCATAGGCCAAATAGCGTTTCACGGACGTGCGCGTCCATGATCCCACGGATTGCAACTGGAAGTATCTGCGTCATCAGCACGTGACAGTCGTGAGACTTCATCCCGCTGAACTTCTGCTTCGCTGGGTCTAGGTATCTGCTTATCTTCCCCGCGTAACCGTAAGGAAGTTTTACTCCTAGGAAGCAGGTGAAAAACTGTTCGATCTCCTCCTGACTTAGAGTGAAGCACGCGGGAGGGTAGTCATTTCCGGTCTTCCTGGCCTTTTTGCCTTTGCGACGACTTTCTGTGTCCTGCTTCGCCTCATCATCATCATCATCATTAGCGTGAAGCTCCTGCCTGATGCCCATTGATTTCAAGTGTGCCCTTGCTTTTGGCCCATCTTTGGTCCTCTCTGGCATGTTGAGCAGGGAACCAAGCAGACTCTCGCACACGTTCTTCGTGATATGCATGACATCAAGGCTGTGAGGCACACGGTGGATCTTCCAGTACGGCAAGTCCCAGAAAACTGACCTCATTTTCCATACCTTCAGCAGCGGCTCCTGCGCCTTTCGCTTCTTTCCCGGCTCTGGCGCCTTTTGCTTCTTTCCCGGCAGTGGGCAGTCTTTCCAATTTTTCAACAGCTTGTCTATTTCCTCGCCGCTCCTGATACACGGGCGTTTTCAGGGTTCGGTTTCACCATCGAACAGATCCTTGCGTTTCCTCCACGGGTCATCGTCGTGAAGCCACCTTCGATGTCCCATGAACACGGTTTTCAAAGACCCGGGATCTCTATCTAGCTGGCGATACGTTGTGTCATCCATGCACCTTACGCATCCAGAAAATCCGTGGACTACCTGCCCTGCGAGATATCCGTAACCGAGATAGTCGTGCACCGTCGTGAGCAGTGCGGCTCTCATAGGGAAATATTCTTTCTCTGCGGCATCTCGCGTATTGGCTGGCGTTTTCCACAACGTGTCAAGCTCCTCTTTCAACAGCCCCAGATACAGATTGATGTCGTTCCCTAGTTATTTCGGCCCTTCAATTAGCATACTCATGTGAATGTACTTCCTCTTCATGCACAACCAGGGGGGAAGGTTGTACATCCACACAAACACAGGCCAGGTGCTATTTGTGCTTCTCTGGCTGCCAAACGGATTGATTCCATCGGTGCTCGCGCCCAGCAGGATTTTCCTTGGATCGTTCCCAAATTCTGAGTCTTCGAAGTTCAACGCTTGCCACTGGCTCGCATCCTTAGGGTGACTCAGCATCTTGTCTTTTTTATCTATCTCTGGATCATTTGCGTCATCTTCTCGCTTCTTCTCCTCCCTATCCGCGTGCCAACGCAGGAGCTTTGCTACCTTAGGGTCCGCGAAATACCGCTGCAGACTAGGAGTGATCGGAAAGTACCACACCACTTTTCGAGGAGCTTTCTTCCTCTTCTTGTATCGAGTGACGCCGCACACCGGACATATGGTAGACTCCGCGTGCTCGTCCCGATAAATGATGCAATTGTTCATGCACACATGGTATTTCACGTGCGGTAAATCCAGAGGACACACGATTTTCTTCGCCTCCTCCAAACTGGTCGGACACTTGTTCCCCTTGGGAAGACGTTCGTGCCAGAACGACATGTTCTCGTCGAAATATGCGTCGGTCATTTTGTGTTTTACCTTCATCTCCAGAGCCATGAGCGTTACTTTCAGGCGGGTATCCTCGGGCATGCATCCTTCATACAATGGAGTAACCGCGTCTAACTCAAGTTGATCCATCTTGGCTTTCTCTCGGGCGGCAGCTCTTGCGTTATCCGTCTGCTTGAGAAGCAGCTCTTGAATATGAGGGTCCTGCACCCAGCCCATCGATGGTCCAGCGTCGTCTGCTGCGCCGGCATCATCATCTTCATGATCATGCCCGTCGTCTGCTCCGGCATCTTCCTCATCATCATGTCCTGCATCTTCTACATGATGACTGTGTACAGCATCACCGCTGTGATCATCTCCTGGGGATTCTTCGTCTTCTCGCCCGCCCAAGCCGCGGTGGTTGTCTTGCTGCCCTTCCTCATTTCTTGCCCGGCCCCCATGGACGACTTCGTAGTCATCTTCATCACCTTGCCACCGATAGCCATCCATGAAACCACGCAAGAGCAGGTGGTCCCGCACCTTCCCGGAATCCGGGTCCGCAATAAGGCTCTTCAGCTTGCATCTTCGACACGGACATCTTATCTCCGTCTCGTTCTTTTGAAGCATCTCGGCCTTCGCGGACCTCAAAAACCTATTCACAATGACTTCGGTCATCGTGCGGACCATGGTCGCCTGCGGGGTAGAGAAAAACGATATTTTAGAACCAAGAAAAAATTTGGCATGACTTTCCCTAAAAATAGGACCAAAAAGAATGCTTAATGCCAAAATTCTCGCCGAAACGGAAATGAATCAACATTCCGGTAAAATATTGGAAACTACCGCATTTCAAATACCGGTACACCTCCAAACACAAACACATATGCAACACCACAAACATATGCAACACCACGAACAGACATAGATCTAGCTAGGCCATAAAAACTGCATGTGCACATTGTTGTAGGGAGAACAACATAAATATAGCTTCCCCCTTACTTACCTATTAAAACAAGGTAATTTAACCACTTAATTTGAATGAATCTATGGTGGAAATGAGGTGAAAAAGAGGAGGCACCCGAGACAAGGAGGAGGTGGAGAGAATGAAGTGGGGAGAAAGTGAGTGTGGGTAGGAGAGGCTGTCCAAAATATCTTGTTGCTGCCCACTTACTAATGGCGCACCAGCACTAAATGCGCCATTAGTAATCCAGGTTACTAATGGCGCACCTTCTGGCGGTGCGCCATTAGTAGTTTTGCAAAAAAAAGAAGTACTAATGGCACTTTGATCCACAGTGCGCCATTACTAGTTTAAACTAGTAATGGCGCACGGTTGATCAGTGCGCCATTAGTAGTATTGCAAAAAAAGTAATAAAAATATAATAAAAAAACAACATTAGTGGCGCACTTTCGGACGGGTGCGCCATTACTAGTTACAACTAGTAATGGCGCACTTTGTCTGGATGCGCCATTAGTATGTTTGGACAGGCGCACTAGTTCAAAAAAAAAAATTGATACTAATGGCGCACCTTGGGCCAGGTGCGCCATTAGTAGTTTCAACTATGATGGCGTATCAGCAGGTGGTGCGCCATTAGTATATACTAATGGCGCACCCATTGTCTGGTGCGCCATTAGTGTCAATCCCATCTATAGCCCTTTTTCTAGTAGTGATAGAACCATACGATGGTACAACAGATCTCGCGGTATGGATCGAGGATTTCCTCCTCCACATCCACATGGCGCGCGGTGATGATCTACATGCCATCAAGTACCTCCCACTAAAACTCAAAGGACCAGCTCACCATCGGCTGAATAGCTTGCCAGCAGACTCCGTCGGCAGTTGGGAGGGTTTGGAAGATGCATTCCTTGACTGCTTCCAGGGCACTTACGTGCGACCACCGGATGCTGATGACTTGAGCCATATAACTCAGCAGTCAGGGGAATCGACCAGGCAATTCTGGACACGGTTCGTAACTAAGAAAAACCAAATTGTCGATTGTTCGGATGCTGAGGCCTTAGCGGCATTCAAACATAACATCCGTGACGAATGGCTCGCCCGACACCTCAGCCAGGAGAAGCCGAAGTCTATGGCAGCCCTCACGACACTCATGACACGCTTTTGCGCCGGCGAGGATAGCTGGCTGGCTCGCAGCAACAACACATCAAGGAATCTGGGCACTTCAGATACTAAAGATGCCAACGGCAGACCACGTCATAACAGATATAAGTGCCGCAACAACGGCGTAACGCCAAAGATACGGTAGTCAATGCCCCAGAGGCTCTAGATCCGGTCAGCGGAAAAAGCCATTCAAAAGAAGTACTATGGGCCCGTCCAGTTTGGATCGTATACTTGATCGCTCGTGTCAAATCCACGGCACCCCCGATAAGCCAGCCAATCACACCAATAGAGAATACTATGTGTTCAAGCAGGCCGGCAAGTTGAATGCCAAAAACAAGGACAAGGGGCTGCATAGTGATGACGAGGAGGAGCCCCGGCCGCCGAACACGGGAGGACAGAAGAGGTTGCCCCCACAAGTGAAGACGGTGAACATGATATACACAACCCACATTCCCAAGAGGGAACGGAAGCGTGTACTAAGGGACGTCTATGCGATGGAGCATGTCGCCCCAAAGTTCAACCCATGGTCCTCTTGTCCGATCACCTTCTATCGCATGGACCACCCCACTAGTATCCGTCATGGAGGATCCACCACATTGGTCCTAGACTCCATCATTGACGGATTTCACCTCACTCGAGTCCTCATGGACGACGGCAGCAGCCTGAACCTGCTCTATTAGGATACAGTGTGCAAAATGGGTATAGATCTTTCGAGGATCAAACCCACCAAAACCACCTTTAAGGGTGTCCTCCCAGGTGTAGAGGCCCGTTGCACGGGCTCAATCACACTGGAAGTGGTCTTCGGATCTCCGGACAACTTCCGAAGCGAGGAGTTAATCTTCGATATCGTCTCGTTCCGTAGTGGCTATCACGCACTGCTCGGGCGAACCGCATTTGAAAAATTCAATGCGGTACCGCATTACACGTACCTCAAGCTCAAGATGCCAGGACCTAGGGGGTCATAACAGTCAATGGAAACACAGAGCGCTCGCTCCGCACAGAGGAGCACATTGCGGCCCTCGCAGCAGAAGCACAAAGCAGCCTTTTAAGGCAAACCGCCAATTCGGCGATACAGCCCCCGGACACCGTCTTGCGAGTCCGGAGTAACTTGCAGCAGGATCGCCTGGCACGTTCAGAGCTCGCCTAGAAATTTGGCCCCCGTCCTAGTCCCAGCCAAGCGACGCAATCCGTGCCGCGCGTACATAATTACGCACTGAAAATACCATGGGCATAGGCGGGGGCACGATCAGGGCACGTCCCGCAATGCGGCTCAACCGCCCTAGGGGCTGCATACCTTTATCATTTTTTCTCTTTCAGGGCCTTACTCTCTGGAAGACCTTTCGGGCAGTATGATTGCCGGACACATCACGGGAAGGAACAACCAAGGAGACAAGAAGCTAGGTCGTACAAGGGAACCCCCAGGTGGTCTCTAATAACAATCGACATACCCGTCTTTTAATACCCATACGCAGCCTGCCCTTGGATAGGACATGTAAAATAGTCCTATTTTTTGCTTATTGCACTACTTGTATCAGTACGCTTCGACGTATTATCTAAATAACAATGCATAGAATTAGTCTATCATTGCATTATTCATCCTTTTCTCCAATATGTTTATTTACGACAACTTGCACCCATACATTCTTGTACGACTAGTACGCCAGGGGCTTTCGTATACCCCGTAATATGGTGTGAGAAGTTCGAACACTTTCGACAGTGCGGCACCCCGAACTTATAGCATTATATGCATCAACTACGAATCATGTCTTGGGTCAATAGTTGGGTTTGCCCGGCTCCCATGTTTTGGTACCTTATGTTCCACTATATCGGCTAAGGTAGCGCTGGGAGAACTACTGCGATTGTTTTCCAGTTCTTCCGGGCGAGCACCTCAGAAGAGAAAGCCGAAAACTGACTGTCATGATAAGGCGAGAGCTGGTCGCTGTTCGAGAGGTCTCTAGTCCTTAAAGACTTCTTCCGCTTCGGGCAAGGAGTCGGCCTTGCCTGACTTAGGCGTATATAGCGCCCCAAATTCGGCCTTCCGAATACTAGGGGCTCCGCCAAAATTTAAAATTGTAGACTTCTATGGCTAAGTGAGAGTGATAAAGCCTTATAGTCCGATTGCCTGGTTCGTTGTGCTGAACACCTCCCTCGTAGGACCCAAAATTGGGAAAAAGAGTGCTCAGGTTTATCCCGAAAACCCCAGTACTAGTTACATGGGGGCAGAAGCCGACGACTGGCCAACACTCAGATTTTATAAACGGCCGCACAGAAGGTAATATTTTAAATTCAAAAAGCGTTGCATAGCGCAAATGAACTAGTTTCACATTAAAGGATCACATGAGCACGTTCATTCAAAAATTACATCTGTAGCACATTCCTCCGCCACAAGGCGGGAACCCTTCAGGACACTGTCATAATACATCTCGGGGCGGCGATGCTCCTTGCCCTCCGGCGACCCCTCCTACACCAGCTTCACGGCGTCCAGCTTCGCCCAGTGCACCTTCGCCCGGGCAAAATCCCGGCGCGCACCCTCGATGCATACGGACCGCTTTATGATTTCAAGCTGTGGGAAGGCTTCAACAAGCCGCCTCACCAGACCGAAGTAGTTGTTAGGCAGGGGATCGCCAGGCCACATCTAGACTATAGGAACCTTCATGGCCTGTTCGGCCGCCTTGTGAAGCTCGACCAGTTGCTTTAGCTGGTCGCTCAAGGACATTGGGTGTTCGGTCCTAGCATATTGAGACCAGAACACCTTTTCCGTCGAGCTCCCCTCCTCAGCTCGGTAAAACTCCACGGCATCCAGCACACTGCAAGGAAGACCTGCGAACGCTCCTAGAGAGCTCCGAACTCGGGTAAGTAAAAGGAAAGTTTCCTTCACATGGTTGCTTTGCATAATGAATGCCTTACTCGCTGCTATCTTCTTCACCGCATCAATCTCCTGGAGGACCTTGTAGGCTTCAGCCTTGGCGTTTTGTGCGCCTTCGAGCTCCTTCGCAAGTTCGGACTCTCGCGTCTTAGAGTCACACTCCAAGGACTCGTGTTTTTTGATGAGAGCCTCGAGCTCTTGCTGCACCTCGCCTACCCAGGCTTCTTGCTTTTCTCGCTCAGTGTGCTCCTTGGCCACTTTGTCTTCGGCATCGGACAATGCATTCTTCAGGGTCGCCACTTTGCTCGTGGCCCCTGGCAAATTCATGATGATCCTATTATTTTACAACCAAATTTCTTTCTAATATACAGACAAGGTATTGCTTACCTTTGCTCTCCTCGAGCTGCCTCTTGGCAAGGCCGAGCTCTTCCTCGGACCGCTCAAGGTCCTGCTTCAGTGCAGTGACCTCCGCGGTATGTGCGGCGGCGGCCAGCAGTGAAGCCTGCATATGCAGATAGACATATTCTGATTAGACTCCTGAGTCATTATTTGATCCTCTATTCGGCCTTCCTTCGCGAACGCCAAACAGAGCATCAGGGGCTACTGTCTATGCGGTAATATTTTCCTATATTTTGATTACTTACCTGAAAGCCTGTTAGGAGGCTGGTACAAGCTTCAGTTAGTCCGTTTTTGGCGTACTGAACATTCTCGATCACCGCACTCATGATAGTGCGGTGCTCTTCGTCGATGGAAGCGCCGGGAAGCGCTTCCAGCAAGTTGTCTGGTGCCTCTGGATGGACAGAGGCCACTGGCACGGGCGGCTTGCCCCTCTTAATGGGGGGTCGCCTGCCGGAGTCCGGAACAACCGGAGGTTCCGGCGCAGTGTTCGGCTGGGGGCCAAACTTGGAGCCCACAGGAGTCTTGCTCCCTTTGCGCCCAGGGTCCGGAAGGTCGCCTCGAGACGCCTCCAGGGCTACCTCCCCTCGGCTCGTTGCCTTTAGAGACAACACCTCGACATTGTCCGAAGGGCGAGGGGTGGAGGCGGTCGGAAGTGAATCGCTATTCATATCCGATGGGTCCAAAGAACCATCTGACGAAGATACGTCGATATGGGATCGGGACGGTCTGCATAATCATGTTTGGCGTGAAGGGAAGCAGTGCAATAAAACTTACCGTGAATTACTATGGTATCCGGATACTTCCGACTTCGCCTGGGGCTTGTCCCTGGGTAAGCACTCGTCGTCGCTATAGGCGGCCGTCGTGGAACAGTCCGGAAGGAGGGTCCTTCCCTTCTTGCACCCTCTGGCCTCCCCGGTTGGGGCGCCCTTCCTTTTCTTGTCTCCCCCGGCTGGGGGGGAGAACTTTCCTCTTCCTCCTCCTCGTTTTCATGGGAGGAGTGCGCTTCGGAGTTATCGTACAACAAGTTCGATATAACCTTGCGCCGGAGACCCTTTTGGGTCCCCGTGGCCTTCTTCTTGGCCTTCTTCACCGGCCCCTCGTAAGGCGCCAGAACCAGCATCTCCGTTAGGAGAGCATCTGCAGGATCTTCAGGCAGGGGAGCTGGGCAATCGATCTGCTCCGCTGTCTCTACCGAGTCCTGTTAATGACATGGAAGCTTAGATCCCGCAAGTGATTAAACTGGGGCGAATAAATATCCTGTGAGATATAAAAACTTACCGGATTGGCATGGCACTTTGCGCTGAGTCCGCGGTCCTCGGTAAGGGGAGGAGGTACCTCGGCGCCCTTGAACAGCACCCTCCAGATGTCTTTGTGCGTCGTGTCGAAGAGCTCTCGCAGCGTCTGGTGCTTTGCCGGGTCGAACTCCCATAAATTGAATGCCCTTCGTTGGCACGGGAGGATCCGGCAGAAGAGCATGACCTGGACCTTGTTGACAAGCTTGATTTTCTTTCTCATCATATCCTGATGCATTTCTGGAGTCCGGTCAGCTCCACCGATGAACCCCAGGACAGGCCCTTCTCTTTCTAGGAGGTGAGCCACGTGGGGATTCCGGATCGGAAGTCGGGGGCCGCCACCCAGTTGGTGTCGCGCGGCTCGGTGATGTAGAACCACCCCAATTGCCACCCCTTTATGGTCTCCACATAGGAGCCTTTGAGCCAGGTGACATTAGGAATTTTGCCCACCATGGCGCCTCCACACTCCGCTTGCTGGCCGACCACCACCTTCGGTTTCACATTGAAGGTATTTAGCCACAGGCCAAAGTGGGGCCTCATGCGGAGAAAGGCCTCGCACACGACGATAAACGCCGAGATGTTGAGGATGAAGTTGGGGGCCAGGTCGTGAAAATTCAGCCTGTAGTAGAACATGAGCCCCCGGACAAACGGGTGGAGGGGAAATCCCAGTCCGCGGATGAAGTGGGTAAGGAAAACTACCCTCGCATAGGGTTCGGGCGAAGGGATGATTTGCCCCGCATCTGGCAGCCGGTGTGCGATGTCCGCGGCCAGATATCCGGCCTCCGTAGCTTTGTGATGTTCTCCTCCGTGACGGAGGAGACCATCCACTTGCCTCCCGCTCCGGACATGCTTGGAGTGGTTTGAGGAGGAAGACGTGAACTTGGACGCTGGAGCTCGAGTACGCAATAATGGATAAGCAAGGGGGAAGAAGGCGTGGGTAAAAAGGGGTGAATCCTCGTCCCTTTTATAAGGACGGAAGAGGCGATGCACCTCCCCACTTGGCTGGTAAAATCGTTCATTCCCCAAGCACTGTAATTGATGGTGCGGTTGGGTTACCCACACCCGTATTGATGAGAATTCCGTGATAAGGGGACACGATCTCTGCTTCGACAAGACGTGCCAAGAAAACCGCCTCTCGATATGTGCAGTGCTGGTTGAGAAAAACGGTTCGAATAATGACCGGGCCATGGTATGATGTCGTGCTGCAAAATGCTTCAGCAGATTAGATTTCTGGAAATATTATTCTCTCTACAGTGGTATGTGGAAATTGTTTTGCAGAGCCGGACACTATCCTTGTGTTCAAAATCTTCTATGGAGTATTCGGAGGAGGAACCTGCCTTGCAATGCCGAAGAAAATCTGCGCGCTGGACTCATCGTCATTGAAGCCTGGTTCAGGGGCTACTCAGGGAGTCCTAGATTAGGGGGTCTCCGGGCAGCCGAACTATATCCTTTGGCCGGACTGTTGGACTAGGAAGATACAAGATTGAAGACTTCGTCCCGTGTCCGGATGGGACTCTTCTTGGCGTGGAAGGCAAGCTTGGCAATACGGATATGTAGATCTCCTCCCTTGTAACCGACACTGTGTAACCCTAGCCCCTCCGGTGTCTGTATAAACCGGAGGGTTTAGTCCGTAGGACAACAACAATCATACCATAGGCTAGCTTCTAGGGTTTAGCCTCTACGATCTCGTGGTAGATCAACTCTTGTAATACTCATATCATCAAGATCAATCAAGCAGGAAGTAGGGTATTACCTCCATCGAGAGGGCCCGAACCTGGGTAAACATCGTGTCCCCCGCCTCCTGTTCCCATCCGCCTTAGACGCACAGTTCGGGACCACCTACCCGAGATCCGCCGGTTTTGACATCGACAGTTGAACTCCCACATACGGAGAGGACGACATTTGCAAGGCAGGATTCGACAAACTAGCATGACTTGCATTACCTTGACAAGGCTGACATCTCTCTCGAGAAGATCTCGGATGTGACTCTGCAATGTCGGCGCATCATTAAATGGCCTCCAGTCCGGCCCCTTGTTGGTCCATGACGCATGTTGTGGCGGGGGGCCCGAGCGAAAGGCAGGGGCGGCTACCCACTTAGTACCCCGGGGAGCTGTGATGTAAAACCACTCCCGTTGCCATAAGCTGGACACCTCCGGGAAGGAACCCTTTGGCCAAGGAACATCGGCGCCTTTTCTTATCACGGCACCTCCGCATTCCGCATGTCGCCCATTAATCATGTTTGGCTTCACATTAAAGGTCTTGAGCCATAAGGCGAAGTGTGGGGTGACATGGAGGAAGGCCTCACACACGACGATGAACGACGAGATGTGAAGGATGGAATCCGGGGCCAGATCATGGAAATCAAGCCCGGATTAGAACATTTGCCCCCTAACAAAGGGATCTAGGCTAAAACCCAGCCCTCGGAGGAAGTGAGAGACGAATACGACACTCTCGCCGGGTTCGGGAGTGGGAATGACCTGCCCTCGAGCAGGCAGCCTGTGCGAGATTTCGGGGGTCAGATTCCTGGCTTCTCTTAGCTTCTTGATGTCCTCCTCTGTGACAGAGGAGGGCATCCACCGACCTTGAAGGTTGGACCCAGACAAGACTGAAGGTCCGAAGCGCCTAGCCTGAGCCTTGGGTATTGGGACTCGAGGTGGGGGAAGGATTCGATTGAGTGCGAGAAGAAAAGGACAGGCCTTGGCCCCTTTATAAAGAGAGTGAATATCAAGCGTCCTCCGCGTGACCGTTTGGAACTTCCCTAAAATTGAGGAGCCATACCAACAGGCACGATTGGGTTACCCATACTCGTATTGATGAGAATCCCGTGATAAGAGGGACACGATCTCTGCTTCGACAGGGCGTGCCAATAAAACCGCCTCGCAACACGTGCAGTGGCAGGCTCGGAAAAACGGTTCGGCATGACCAGACCACAGCATTACGTCACGTTATGAAAAGCTGTCAGCAGATTAAATTTGTGGAAATATTATTCTCTCTACGGTGGTATGTGGAATTTGTTTTGCAGAGTCGGACACTATCCTTGTGTTCAAAATCTTCTATGGAGTATTCAGAGGAGGAACCCGCCTTGCAATTCTGAAAACAATCTGCGTGCCGGACTCCTCGTCATTGAAGCCTAGTTCAGGGGCTACTGAGGGAGTCCCGGATTAGGGGTTCCTCGGACAGCCGGACTATATCCTTTGGCCGGACTGTTGGACTATGAAGATACAAGATTGAAGACTTCGTCCCGTGTCCGTATGGGACTCTCCTTGGCGTGGAAGGCAAGCTTGGCAATGCGGATATGTAGATCTCCTCCCTTGTAACCGACTCTGTGTAACCCTAGCCCCCTCCGGTGTCTATATAAACTGGAGGGTTTAGTCCGTTGGGCAACAACAAACATACCATAGGCTAGCTTCTAGGGTATTAGCCTCTACGATCTCGTGGTAGATCAACTCTTGTAATACTCATATCATCAAGATCAATCAAGCAGGAAGTAGGGTATTACCTCCATCGAGAGGGCCCGAACCTGGGTAAACATCATGTCCCCCGCCTCCTGTTACCATCCACCTTAGACGCATAGTTCGGGACCCCCTACCCGAGATCCGACGATTTTGACACCGACAGCAGTGCCGCAGGCCGGCGCCTTGGATGATTTGGCACAGCCGACTGCCGCTCGCGACCATCGCCTCCATAGGTGCTTCTGGCTCCTGGTCACTTGGTCTTGGATTGGAGTGAGCAGTGTTGCGCAGAGACTAAGGAGTAGATGGATTGGAGTGGTGGGGCGCCTTTATATGAGAATCCAAACTATGTTGCATTCACATCGTGCTGGCTCTATTCTACTTCTTAAATTAATTCCCTCTGCATGTAGAGTAATTTGAGGATGCATCATTGACCGTTCAATGTCTCAGGAACCGCTACCCTCTCCCTCCTTGGCATTCAAGCACGTATGGAGGCGACTGCCGCTCGCGTCTATCGCGTGTCAGGAGATGTTCCCGTCGACGACGAGGTGCCTATGGTGACTTCGTAAATTTCAAGATGATAGTACTAGTATACTAAATATTGTGCACCGTGACTAAGGCCGAGAGGAAAACGAGAGAACTAGTATTTATTTACGGTGTAGATTCACTCATTTTACTCCATATGTACTCCGTCTCGGTGTAGTCTAGTCACTTGTTGAAATCTCTAGAAAGGCAAATACTCCTTTCTGGTTTACAGGGCTATACTCGCAAGTAGTACTACAATAGTGGGCTCACATAGCAATTTTGTCTCATGCAAGAGCCTGGCTATGTGTGTGCTCCAAGGTTCGCAACGGCCACGTTTGGGTTGCACTTTGCTCTTTGCCTCTTCGAGAAGACGAACAATGATGTTACTACTACTGCTTCTACAGTATCGAATCCACTGCAGCATGTTTGAATTCACGATTGCATGTCCGTCCACCGTGAGCGGGAGGGATAAGCAAAAGCTTGTCCTCGTCTACGAGCCACCGCGCGCTGCTACCTCTTGAGCACTGCGTTGGTTTTCCCTTGAAGAGGAAAGGGTGATGCAGTAAAGTAGCGTAAGTATTTCCCTCAGTTTTGAGAACCAAGGTATCAATCTAGTAGGATCCAGTAGTAGATATCCCTCGCACCTACACAAACAAATAAGAACCTCGGAACCAACGCAATAAAGGGGTTGTCAATCCCTTCACGGTCACTTACGAGAGTGAGATCTGATAGATATGATAAGATAATACTTTTGGTATTTTTATGATAAAGAGAAATAAAGATGCAAAGTAAAATAAAAGGCAAAAGAAATAACTAAGTGTTGGAAGATTAATATGATGGAAAATAGACCAGGGGGCCATAGGTTTCACTAGTGGCTTCTCTCAAGAGCATAAGTATTACGGCGGGTGAACAAATTACTGTCGAGCAATTGATAGAATTGAGCATAATTATGAGAATATCTAGGTATGATCATGTATATAGGCATCACGTCCGTGACAAGTAGACGGACTCCTTCCTGCATGTACTACTATTACTCCACACATCAACCGCTATCCAGCATGCATCTATAGTATTAAGTTCATAAGAACGGAGTAACGCTTTAAGGAAGATGACATGATGTAGAGGGATAAACTCATGCAATATGATATAAACCCCATCTTGTTATCCTCGATAGCAACAATACAATACATGCCTTGCTACCCCTGTTGTCACTAGGAATGGACACCACAAGATTGAACCCAAAGCTCAGCACTTCTCCCATTGCAAGAAAGATCAATCGAGTAGGCCAAACCAAACTGATAATTCGAAGAGACTTGCAAAGATAACCAATCATACATAAAAGAATTCAGAGGAGATTCAAATATTGTTCATAGATAATCTTGATCATAAACCCACAATTCATCGGTCTCAACAAACACACCACAAAATAAGATTACATCGAATAGATCTCCACGAGAATCAGGGAGAACTTTATACTGAGATCCAAAGAGAGAGAATAAGTTATCTAGCTAATAACTATGGACCCGAAGGTCTAAGGTAAACTACTCACACATCATCAGAGAGGCTATGGTGTTGATGTAGAAGCCCTCCGTGATCAATGCCCCCTCCGGCGGAGCGCCGGAAAAGGCCCTAAGATGGGATCTCACGGGTACAGAAGGTTGCGGCGGTGGAAATAGATTTTTGGCTCCGTATCTGATAGTTTGGGGGTACGTAGGTATATATAGGAGGAAGAAGTACGTCAGTGGAGCAACATGGGCCCCACGAGGGTGGAGGGCGCACCCAGGGGGGTAGGCGCGCCCCCCGGTCTCGTGCTCTCTTGGTTGATTTCTTGACGTAGACTCCAAGTCCTCTGGATCAGGTTTGTTCCAAAAATCACGCTCCTCAAGGTTTGATTCTGTTTGGACTCTGTTTGATATTCTTTTTCTGCGAAGAACTAAAATAGGCAAAAAACAACAATTTGGGTTGGGCCTCCGGTTAATAGGTTAGTCCCAAAAATAATATAAAAGTGTATAATAAAGCCCATTAAACATCCAAAACATAATATAATATAGCATGGAACAATAAAAAATTATAGATACGTTCGAGACGTATCAAGCATCCCCAAGCTTAATTCCTGCTCGTCCTCGAGTAGGTAAATGATAAAAACAGAATTTTGGATGTGGAATGCTACTTAGCATAATTTTCAATGTAATTCTCTTAATTGTGGTATGAATATTCAGATCCGAAACATTCAAGATAAAAGTTTGATATTGACATAAAAATAGTAATACTTTAAGCATACTAACTAAGCAATTACGTCTTCTCAAAATAACATGGCCAAAGAAAGTTATCCCTACAAAATCATATAGTCTGGCTATGCTTTATCTTCACCACACAAAGTATTTAAATCATGCACAACCCCGATGACAAGCCAAGCAATTGTTTCATACTTTTGGTGTTCTCAAACTTTTTCAATCTTCCCGCAATACATGAGCATGAGCCATGGACATAGCACTATATGTGGAATAGAATGGTGGTTGTGGAGAAGACAAAAAAGGAGAAGATAGTCTCACATCAACTAGGCGTATCAACGGGCTATGGAGATGCCCATCAATAGATATCGGTGCACAAAAATAGGGGCGCATTTTTGTACCCCTTTTCCTATGCACGGGCAGTCAGAGCCGCACCCACGGCCACACCAAGCAGAACGAGGGAGGTGAGCCAAGGTAAGATGGAAGCCCAAGACAATCAAAGCAGCGCCAAAGCCAAGACCACAAAGAGGAGAGGGACAAAGCAGGTTCCCCCGGCAAGACCCTTGCCAGGGCAGCTCGCCCCACACCAACAGAGCGAGCCACCCTTGAGCCCACGGTCCCCAACGCCACCATCCACATTGGGCCAGGGCTCGGGAAGGCACCTCTGAGGTGGCATGCAGATCTTTGTGAAGACATATTCAAGATCAGAGGAGGATTAGAAGACAACGATCCTTGGCAAGATCCTTGCCGAGGAAGGCCACCAGACCCCCGGCAAGGCCCTTGCCGGGGACGACAGCACGCCACGGCAAGACCCTTGCCGGGCCACCCAGCAAGAACCTTGCCGGGCCACCCGGCGAGGCCCTCACCAAGGACGCCAGCAGGGCCACCGCCAGGACCACGCCAACCAAGCTTCTGCTGCCGTTCAACATGCAGCTGCCAGCCCAACCAGCTGGGAGGGCACCTGCGTGGCAACATGCGGCTCCCAGGCCAACTCATCAAGCGCCTGCGTGGCCGCATGCAGGTGTTCGTGAAGGCTCCACCATCACGCCACCTCAGCTCCCTTCCTGCCTACATGGCGCCACACGCATCGCTGTCTGAGACGCGCGTCGAAGCGGGGAGGAACGACGATGGACGGGACGGGCCTCGCCCCCGTCCCCGATAAAGCAAGGGGACACCTAAGCTAAGCATTAAATGCGTCTTGTCCTGTAATATGAGCAATACACTCAGGGCTCTATACGCCTTTCCACCTCTTGTGTGCCACTGTGGCAACCCCTTTTTCCTATAAAAGGAGGCCCAAGGCGACTAGGAGAAGGATTCGGCTCTTTCGAACCACGCGCTGACCACAGCTAGTTCGAGAGCTCAAGAACTCTCAGAAATACAACCACCAAAGCAGGACTAGGGTTTTACGCATCCTCGCGGCCTGAACCTGGGTAAACGATCCTTGTGCTGTCTACTAGCCCTACTCTCCTTGCAACCCTGCGCCCCGGCAATCGTAGTAGGGATTCTTGTGATCCCATAGGTGTCGTTCCACACCGACATCTTTGGCGCACCAGGTAGGGGGCGCAATTATGAGAATCTGGTCTGGTAGTTAGCCTAGCAGTTCTTCGTCGCCATGGCCCCTAAGAAGAAGACGACCACGGTGATCGGCTCGTTGGGAGCCGAACGGCCCGTGCCGGTGCGGACGAGCAGCGGACCGGTCGCAGACACGACCCGGGCCGCGGCCCGCGAGCACCAGCATCGCCCAGGCAGTCGGAGCCTGGCGAGCGGCATCATTCGTGCGCCAGACGACCGGCTACACGTTGACGGATCCAAAGACGGAGTTGGCCCCCCCGCAGGCGGCGCGGGGGCCTCCGGGGGTGTCGCTGTGCCGACACCGGGCGGCGCGGCGACCTCCAGGACGAATACACCGGTGACCATCGCGCGTTCTTCCCATGGTGTGCGCGCCGAACAGCGTCACCACATCGGTGACTCTCGGCACCGCCATGGGAAGAGCCTTGTGCGTCATCAGCAAAATGAAGCGATTCAGCACGCTCGCCAAAGCGCTGGCGAAAATGGCACGCAGCCGTTGGGTCGTGACGGAGCTCCTTCTAACGTAGTTAGAAGTCGAAGCGCGCCACGATCCACGCAACTTTCGCCGCCGGCCACGCCAGCGGAAGCTTTGGCGCACGCGCACCTGCTCCTCGTCTTCCCTCCTGCTGCGGAGAAGCTTGACGAGTGGAGGGCCACCATCCGGAGCCTCGTCGCCGTCGCAAACAAAGACGATCCGCGACCAGCGGGGCCCACAGGTCGGCGCTCCACCGAGCCACCACACACTGGCGCTGGGAGGACCGGGGAAGCTGCGGCCACGATGCACTCTCCGCCTCCTCGCCAACCGCCGCGGGCGTCGGCCTGTCGCGACGACGCTTGTGATAACATCTCGATAGCGTCGTCTGACCCGCGGACCCTCCGCGACCAGCGCCAGGTCCTTCGAGAGCGAGCTCACGAAGATGCTTGAACCACTGTCGAGCACCGGCGTGAAACGCGCCGCCAGTCGGACAAGCGGGCGGGACCCGCTATGGACCACCCGGCACTGGGGGGCCCTGGCGGCCTACCTTGCGAGGTGGGCTGCCCGGCTTTTACCCATGAGCTGAGGCAGTTCTAGTGGCCGTCCCACCGCACGTTCAAGCCCGACGTCGGCGAGAAGTACACTGGCAAGACCCATCCGTCCGAGTTCCTCAGCATCTGCACCATCGCGATGCAGGCCGCTGGGGCTCGCGACGACAAGGTGCTTGCCAACTATTAGCCTCTGGCGCTCAAGCCCAATGTGATGTCCTGGTTGATGCACTTGCCGGTGGATTCCATTTCTTCTTGGTCAGATATGTGCCATGAGTTTGTTGGCGCCTTCATAGGAGGCCACCAAGCTCATGGCCAGGCCAGTGATCTGCATATCATTCCCCAGAAGGATGGGGAGACCCTGCGCAAGTACATCCAGAGATTCAGCTGGGTGCAGTACAACATCCCCGACGTTCATCCCGCCGCTGTGATTAGCGCGTTCCACCAGAACGTGTGCAATCGCAAGATGCGCGAGGAGCTGGCGATGACAAAGGTTAAGGATGTGGTCGAGCTCTACGTTCTGGCCGATAGGTGCGCCCAGGCTGAAGAGGGAAGGAAGTACCCCGACGAAGACGCCGGTGCGGAAACCGACTCTATCGATGAAGACGCTGCCACCCCGGCGAAGAAGAGCCGGCGTCGCAACAGTAAAAGCAAAGGCAAGGCCGTGCTTGCCGTTGAGGGATTTGACGATACCGGTGCCGGCAAGAAGGTCAAGGCAGACGCCCCGGCAAGGAGATTGCCGGGTGCGCCGCCTGTCGGGCCCTGGCGGCTACCGACAAGCCAGGAAGCTCCGGCAAGCAATACTGCAAGATCCACCGCACCAAGGGCCACGACCTCCAGAACTACCGACAATTCGGTCTGCTTGCTGAGAAGCAAAAGGCTGAGTTTGAAAGGCGGGTGTCGGTGTTAAAACCGGCGGATCTCGGGTAGGGGGTCCCGAACTGTGCGCCTAGGCGGATGGTAACAGGAGACAAGGGACACGATGTTTTTACCCAGGTTCGGGCCCACTCGATGGAGGTAATACCCTACTCATGCTTGATTAATATTGATGATATGGGTAGTACAAGAGTAGATCTACCACGAGATCAAGGAGGCTAAACCCTAGAAGCTAGCCTATGGTATGATTGTTGTTCGTCCTACGGACTAAAACCCTCCGGTTTATATAGACACCGGATAGGTTAGGGTTACTGTAACGCCCCGGTTTCGATGCGCCAGGTGTCTGCCAGTTATTCGCCATCGTTGCCATGTCAGGTGCTTGCATGTCTCTCTTTGCCATGTCATCATCTGCATTTCATATCACGTCATCATGTGCATCACATTTGCATACGTGTTCGTCTCATGCATCCGAGCGTTTTCCCCGTTGTCCGTTTTGCAATCCGGCACTCCTATGTCTCCCGGCGCCCCCTTTACCTCTTTTCATGTGCGGGTGTTAAACGGTCTCGGAATGGACCGGGGTTTGTCAAGCGGCCTTGGTATAGCACCGGTAGACCGCCTGTCAAGTTTCGGATCATTTGGAGGTCGTTTGATACTCCAACGGTTAACCGGGTAACCGCAAAGCCTCTTTTGTGTGCAGCCCAACACCCCTTTCTAAGTGGCCCAAAACCCAGCAAACTCCCCTCCATGCTCTCGGTCGTTCGATCACGATCGCGTGGCCGAAAACCGCACCTCATTTGGACTCTCCTAGCTCCCTCTACCTATAAATATGTGTGCCTCTCCCGGATTTTCGCGCTGTCCAAACCCTAGCAAACTCCTCTCCGCGCTGCCGGACATGTCCGCCCGGCGGCCGGACGCGTCCACCGCCACCTCCACGTCGCCCGGACCAATCCGGAGCCGCCACCTCAGCCAGCGCCGCCGCCCCGGCCAATCCCCCGTCGCCACCTCACCTTTCTCTCTCCTCCCCCCACCGCGCGGCCCACCAAGGCCCGGGTCGGGCCCGCCCAGGCCGGCGCCGCCCGGCCGCGCCCCGCCGCCTCCCGCGCCGGCCGCGCGCCGCCGCCCATCCGGCCCGCCGCCCGGTCGCCGGTGCCTCGTCGCCGCTTCCCCTCGCCGGCCGGCGACCCCGGTGCGCGCCGCCTCGCGCCCTCGCGCGCTCCCGCGCCCGGCCGCCCCGCCGCTCCCGGCCGGCGTCTCCCCGCCACCTCGCCGCCTCGGGCACTCGCCGGCGCTCCGCCGCCGCCGTCCGCCCCCCGCGGCTCTGCCCGCCGGCGCCGCGCCCGCCCGGCCCCGCCTCGCCTCCGACGCCGCCGTCCCGGCCCGCCGCCGGCCGGATCCGGCGAGATCCGGGCCGGGGCCGCCTCCTCCGACCCCCTCCGGCCGAGCTCCGGCCAGATCCGGCGATCCTCGTAATCCGTGCCGGTTGACTTTTTCCCCTTCCCCGAAATGTCTAAGTCTTTTATCTGCTAACATTTTGTTCCATTTTCATCGCATCGTAACTCTGTCATCGTTGCCCCGTTTCGTGCGTGTAATATGTCAAAATGTTCGTCTCGATGAGTAGATCATTTCATCTCATTGCATCATTTTCATTTGAGCTCATCTTGTTGCCCGAAATGCTGTTAGAAGAGTGCTATGTGATGTTAGTTTCTGATTCTTATCAGAACATGCACTTTTGTCATTTTTGCCATGATTGATGTG
>LR880972.1:200568481-200586434 GCA_904067115.1 Aegilops sharonensis | reverse complement strand
CTCTCTGTTTTTTTCTTTCTTCCGGAGTATCTCATTAATTTTGGTGGTGTTTCTCGTCGTCATTTGAAGACCGAAGTAGAATTTCTCTTAAATCTTGTCCGTTCTCCCGGAGACTCATGATGCTAGCTCGATGTTATCCTATCTAATTGTTTCCAGTTGTGCAATTATTTTCATCCATCCGGAGTATTTCAGGAGTTACTTTCCGTCTCAATCATCCGAAGGCCATCTTTTCGGAAGATTTCTTCGTTCCAAGTTTTCAAATTCGTTCTCCAATTATTCCATATCCGTGCCCCTTCGTTCGTCTCAATATTCTTCCGGTGCTTCGTTCAAATATTCTTCTATCAGTTCGCGATCTATTTGTTCTCTTGCATTTTAATTCCCTCAAGTATCGTCGTGCTTTTCTAATTCTTCCCGGTGATTCATTCTTCTTCATCAGTCATTTCCAAATTCTAACGGTGGTTCGTTCAAGATTCTTTCTCCTTGGTTATCATTTTAATTCATTCATTATTCCAATCCTACCGGTGGTTCGTGAAGTCCTTCTCAAGTTTGCGATATGTCACTTCTCAATCCTTTTTCAAGAGGAATAAGTATTATGCCAAATCCATTGTTTGTCATCAATTTAATTTGATGAAGGATAAGCATACAATAAATCTTATTCTTATTTCATCAAAATGATTAATCCCTTCCTTCGGAGTTTGTTCTTGATGAATAAATTCTAGTCCCAAGTGTTTTCATCTTTTCTTATCCGGAGTTCAGTTTCCTCGACCATTTCGTCGGAACCTCCATCTTAATCATCACAACGCTCATCTTATTCTTTCTTCCTTCATTCTATCTCGTCATCCTTTTGTTACCGGAGTTTTTCATGGTGGTTCTTCATGATTTAATACGGACGTGGGTAACCCAACCGTGCCCGTTGGCACGCCTCCTCTATCGAAGTCGAGTCCTAATCGACCACGGGGTGGGCTCTTGGTATTCAACCTCTTTATAATGAGACCAAGGCCCTCCTCTTTTTACACGCTCCATCGAGTTCACCCCGCGCTTAGAGTTCCAACACCCAAAGCTTCAGATACAGGCGCTTCGGACCTTCGACGATGTCCGGCTCCAACCAGCACGGCCGATGGATGTCTTCCTCCGTCACAGAAGAAGATGTGCTAAAGCTGCGAGACGCCAGGTATCTAACCGGCGAGATCTTGCATAGGCTGCCTGCTCCAGGGCAGGTCATTCCCACTCCTGATCCCGGCGAGAACATGGTGTTCGTGTCCCACTTCCTTCGGGGTTTAGGCTTCCCGACGGATCCCTTTGTGCGGGGGCTCATGTTTTATTATGGGCTTGATTTCCATGACTTGAATCCGGAGTCCATCCTCCATATCTCGTCATTCATTGTCGTATGTGAGGCCTTCCTCCATATTACCCCCCACTTTGGATTGTGTCTCAAGACCTTCAAGGTGGAGCCAAAGATGATTGAGGGGCAACAAGCAGAGTGCGGAGGGGCGGTTATAAGCAAATGTGCTGATGCTCCGTGGCCCGAGGGCTCTTTTCAAAAGGAGCTTGGTTTGTGGCAACGGGAATGGTTTTATATCACCGCTCCCAGGGGCACCAAATGGGCGGCGCTCCCTGCCTTCCGCTCGGGTCCACCACAGCGGCTGGCATCATGGGTCAACAAGGGGCTCGACTAGGGGCCGTCCAAGGACGTTCCCTTGCTGCAGGGCCGTATTCGAGACCTCCAGGAAAGAGGGATCAATCTGGTTGCAGTGGCGCAGGTTACGGTGATCCGGCGCCTTCAGCCCTGCAAGCGTCGCCCCCTCCGCCTGTGGGAATTCAATCCGGAGGGACCACGAGCTCTCCAAAATTTTATGGGCACGACGCCCGTGGAGATGTATAAATTGTTCTTCGGATCACAAGAGAAGTGTTCGGACTTGACCAAGGACGCAGGACTAAGCTGCAATCGCCCAGATACTCAAGTATGTAGTCCTGTAACCGGAAAAGTTGTTCATTCATTTATTTTATATATATGCCCTTTAAAGGAGCCGTTTCTTGAACAGGAGTGGATAGCCAAGGCAAAGTTAATAAGGTGTCCGGCTCCCCTCCCAGAGACCACGCCGGATCCCATGCTGACCAAGATGTTGAAAGTCGCGCCTTTTGAAGAAGGCGAAGGGAGAAGCGGGGAAGCAACTGCCTCTATGAAGGAGGCTATCAAGGAAGGAGGGATTAAGAGTCCCACCTTCCGAGGAGAGAAGAGGACCGCTTCGGAAGATCCGGAGGTCAAGGCCTCAAAGAGGGGAAAGGAATCTTCGGCAGAGAGTCCGGCACTGGGAAGTAACCCAGCCGCATTATTTCCCCAAGGGGATCAGCCCTCCAGCGAGCCGTAAGTAAAAAGAAGGGGTTTTGTAAATAAGGAACATCCCTGTATTTATTCATGAAGATAACCGAAATTGTACCTTGTAGTTCGGACCTCAGACCTTCTCAGCAGAGCTCGTCTTCGGGGAATCTTCTTCCGGAGATGATGGAGAGCGAAACGCCTCCACCTGTCGCACCCTCATGTGAAGCGGACGACCTGGAGGTGTCGTCGCGGAGGGTTCCCCCAAGTCCGGCGGGGCCGGAAGGTCCGGCGCCAGGTGGTGTGCGGTCGGAGGAGCTGAAGGATCTGCTCGGGCGAGCGGCTATTTCAGAAGAACACCGTGCTCTAATGGGTACAGTGATTGAAAGAATTGCATCCGCGGAGAGCGGATTGCATGAAGCCGTCAGAAGCTTACTGACGGGGTTTGAGGTACGCAAAAATGATGTACCTTCTGACAGTTATGCATATAAAATGTGCCCTGTATAGATAGTAGCCCCTGAGACTCGGTATGTTGTCAAAATTGACAACGTTTCGAGGACCAAATTCTTAGTTATAACATATCGCCGCTCCTAAACAGGTGGCGGGGCGTCCGGAGGCCAGCCGGACTGATGAATATGCCGAACTAAAGCGGCAACTTGACGAGGCGGATGCGGACATTGCGCTGGTCAATAAACGGTTTGACGAGTCACAAGGTATGCGACTTCTATGCGGACACCTGGTAAGGGGGCTTGACGCCCATGTCTTACTATTCGTATGCTTAATGCAGATGGTGCCGCTGTCGTGGAGGAGCTGCGGCCGGAACTCGCCCGAGCAAAAGAGCAAGCCAGGGTCAGTAATGCGGCCGCTTTAAAGGCGGCCGAAGAGCTAGAAGCCGAACGGGCTGCTCACTGCCGAAGCAAAGAGGAAATGGCCGATATGGCAAAAAAGTTAAGGAATACTACCGATCGCTGCGAGGTTCTTGAAAAAGAACGTCAAGCGGAACAAGAGGCCCTAGAAAAGGTCGCCCCGGAATCCAAGAATGCCCAATCGGCTTTGAGAGCTGCCAAGGAGGAACTGAGTCATGCTGGGGCAATTGCGGCTGGAAAACCGTTTCTGTTGCGGAGGAAATATACAGATCCAAAGTATGCTCAGTTGGATAAGTTGTGGAGTTCGGAGGATGCTTATCTGGACTTGGCGGCGAGTGCTACGGACGCGGTTGAGCACTTCCGGGGCCAGAAGGGGCATAGAAGGGAAGAGCTATATTGGTCGCAATTCCATAGTCTGGAGCGTCCTCTACCGCTGACCGATCGGTTGGCCGAATGGGCCGAGCTGAATCGGTTGTCCGGATTTGCCATAAAGCATGTCTTGACTCACTTGTGGCCGGGCGGACCCCAGCCGAAGAGCTATTTTGGTTTAGTGCAGCAGTTCCTTGGTGCGGTACCGCGTATCGATGCAATGAAGCGATCGGTGTGTATTGAGGGAGCGCGGATGGCTCTTGCCCGTGTCAAGACATACTGGGCAGAGATGAAGGCCACCAAAGTTGCATCCCAAGATTCGGACAGGAGCCGAGTACCTCCCAAGCACTACTTTGAAGAAGTACTGCCGGGCGCTCGTTTAATAGAGACGCAATGCTCGAAGGATATTATGCTTAAATGACATGCATGATTTGTGAAAACAATGTTTCAATATAATATAAGAGCTTTTTATACTTGTGCGTCCAAGTAGTAAACTACTCCATGTGCGGCCGTTTTATGAATATGTGTATATAACCTGAAAGATGGCAGTCCTTGGCTTCAGCCCCCACGCACATAGTGCGGCGGTGTTTGCAAAGAAAGCGCTTTTTCACACTCAATCCAACGTCTTGGTCCTGTTAAGGAGGTGATAGCGTAGCAAACCAGGCAACCGGACTATAATGCTTTATCACTTTCACTTAGCCATAGGAGTTCGAGGGTGGGGCTACTATATAGCCCCTGGGGGCACCGCACTCTCCCGAATTCGGGGTGCATATGTGACTGACCAAAAACCGGTCCTTCGTTAATGCGGAGGAATCCTAAACATTCTTGTGAGTCATCAAGTGGTTGACCAGTCTCTCGCTATATCATGACAGTCAGTTTTCGGCTTTCTCTACTGAGGTGCTCACCCGGCCGAACCGGGGCACAATCGCAGTAGTTCTCCTGGTGCCGCGTTAGCCGTGAAAACGGAACGTAAGGCAGCAAAACATAGGAGCCGGGCAACCCAACATTTGACCAAAGACATGATTCGGAGCTGATGCATATAAGGCCTAACTCGAGACGCCGAATACTCCCTAAGGTATTTGGTCTTTATGAAAATGGGCAGAATAATGCCCTAAGCCCCTGGTGTCCAGGTACGCGCAAAAATTCTGGTGTTGCCAATGCCAAAACGCCAGCCTCCTCCTCGGTTATAGTAAGGAACCGGGGGATGTATATCGACAAGAGACAGTAAAAAAGGTTTACGCAGGGTCTTAATCTGAAAAGAATCCTTGCAACGGGTCCCTACTGCACGTCTGCGCATGTGTCTCTGTTGTGCCGTATCCTGGACGGGTGTAGCACGTTGTTCATCTGTAAAAGAGAGGAACTTAGTTTAAAAGAAAAAGGATCGTGCGAAAGATGTACTTAATATTAAATAAACAGAGTTTGGTTCGAAGAAGTGAATAAAGTTGAGCTTTATTGTCTCTTGTTATACATGCATGCAGCCCCTCGTATGGGGGTATGCCGCTAGTAGGCGCCGGACTCGTCTAGCCGTGTCCGGGGTTTGAATGACCAATTCAGGTTCTTTGCCTAGCAGAGCTGGATAGCTGTGGGGCTGTCAAGGCAGTCTCCCGTTCTTCCGTGCTCGAGTAACACTTAATACTTCCTTTTAACGAGATGATGCCGCGTGGACCGGGCATTTTAAGTGTTAGAGATACATAATGTGGTATTGCGTTAAAGCGGGGGAAAGCTTCGCGTCCCAATAGTGCTTGATGGCTACTTTTAAACGGGGCGATATGGAAGAGTAACCTTTCGCGACAGAAGTTGTCGGATGAACCGAACACAACTTCTAGCAGTATGGAGCCCGTACAATGGGCACATGGGCCTGGCATTACTCCTTTAAAGGAGGTGTTGTTGCGGCGAATTTTGGTTGGGTTTATCCCCATCGTGCGGATTGTGTCCTGATATATCAGGTTTATGTCACTGCCGCCATCCATGAGGACTCGTGTAAATTGGAATCCGTCGATTATAGGATCCAATATCAGGGCAGTCCATCCTGCGTTCCGGATATTTTCAGAATAGTCCTGATTGTCGAAGGTGATTGGTTTTGACAACCAGTGTGCGGCGCGCCTTTTAGTGGGCGCTGCTCTGTTTTTTCCTTTGATCACGTGAAGTGAGTTTACTGTTTTAACCTCTTGTGGGAAAGTCTTTTGTTTACCGGGGCTCTGCTTGTGGCGCTCGTCGTCATCTTCACTTGGTGTGTCGAGCCCCTTGTGTTCGGCGTTCAGTCTGTCGGACTGTTTGAAGACGCAACAATTTCGGTGGGTATGGTTAGCAGGCCTCCCAGGAGTACAGTGGATTTGACATATCTTGTCCAAGATTTTGTTGAAGTTGGATAGCTCATCGCTATTGTCCTTAAGGGGCAGTTTTTTGTTGTTCTGCTGTGAGCTTTTGAATCCGGCGTTGACTGCCGTGCTCTTTGGACTGTTCCTTTTAATCCGGAGCTGGTCCTTGTTGCGCCGTGGTTTCCCATTTCCATCCCTGATTTCGGATGTACTTGGGTCGCTGGTGCTGCATCTTGCTAGCCAGCTATCCTCTCCCGCACAAAAGCGGGTCATGAGGCTTGTTAATGCGGCCATTGTTCTTGGCTTTTCTTGGCCGAGGTGTCTGGCGAGCCATTCGTCTCAGACCTTGTGTTTGAAAGCTGCTAAGGCTTCGGTGTCCGGACAGTCGACTATTTGGTTCTTTTTAGTAAGGAACTTGTTCCATAATTTCCGGGCTGACTCTCCGGGCTGTTGAGTTATGTGACTTAGATCGTCTGCATCCGGAGGGCGGACATAAGTCCCCTGAAAATTTGCCCGAAATGCATCCTCGAGCTCTCCCAGCTTCCAATGGTATTTTCGGGGAGGCTCTTAAGCCAATGCCGAGCTGGCCCTTTGAGTTTAAGGGGTAAGTATTTTATGGCGTGGAGATCATCTCCTCTAGCCATGTGTATGTGGAGGATGTAATCCTCAATCCAGACTCCAGGGTCTGTTGTTCCGTCGTATGCCTCTATGTTTACGGGTTTGAATCCCACTGGAAATTCATGATCCAGCACCTCATCGGTGAAACATAGGGGGTGTGCAGCGCCCCTATATTTGGGTGTGCCGTGATCTTCGGAATTTTGGCGTATTGCATTGCTTTGACGAGCATGCTTTCTTGGCCCATAGATGGACCTAACTGGGCCATCCTTTTGATGTGAATCCTTATGCGGATCGCATATTGGTTTGTGTGCGGCACCGTTCGCCGCTCTCTTTTTGCCGTGAGGTCGTCCATCCGACCGGGTGGCCTTCTTGCTTTTAAATTGTGGGGGCTCTAAGGCCTCCTCGTCGAATTCGGGCAGTAGCTTTCTTTTCGGGTAGCTCTTTGTTCGGCAACTGTCGCCGTACTTGTCTGCAGTGCTGAATACTTTGCTCCATCTGATCCTGAGTGCATCTTCCGCTGTTTTGAGCTTCCGCTTCTGCTTTTTCAGGCTACGCGCAGTGGCGACGAGCCTTTTCTGGAGGTCATTTTGCTCCAATAGTTTGTCCGGCGTGAGATCGTCCGGACTGTTGTCTTCGCCGGGGACAGATTGTTTATCCAAGTTGTTTTGTTCGGATGATTGCTCGATAGCTTGTTCGTTGTCCACCGGTTCGCCCTGCTCTATGACTGGGTCTTTGCTGAGACGGGACTTTGTTCGGTGTTTACGTTGCCGTTTTGACTGCTTTTCGAGGGATTTATCCTTCGTAGCGTCCCATTGTTCCTCGTCTTCATTTCCTTTAGGTGTATCCACCATGTATACATCATGAGATGAGGTGGTTGTCCAGCATCCTATAGGTGCTGGCTCATTGTTGTCTCCTACATCGTCGTCCATACCATCGATGTCTTTGGAGTCAAAATCGAGCACGTCGTGTAAGCTTTCGACAGTGGCTACGAAGTGGGTGGTGGGTGGGCGTTGAATTTCTTTGTCGTCCGCATCCCAACCTTCCTGACCGTAGTCCGGCCAGGGCTCTTCGGATAAAGAGAGAGACTTTAGTGAATTCAGGATGTCGCCAAAGGGCGAGTACTGAAAGATGTCCGCGGCAGTGAACTCCATAACGGGCGCCCAATCGGATTCGATTGGCAGGGGCGCGGGGGGTTCGGAGTCCGGAGAAGAGTCCGGCACCTTGGAGTCGAGGTCTTCACAAAGGACAGGGATGGAGTTCGGCTCGATCGACGTAGAGATTGTAGCCCCCGAGGCGGTGTACAACCACTCGTCCTCGATCGGGGAATCCGGCTCCGGATTAAGGGTCGGAGCGGATACTGGTGCGGCCTTCAGGGCACTGTTCGGCTGCAGAGTTAGATCATGCCCATCGAGACAGTGCGGCACGCTTGGCTGCGGCTCGAATCCGTCGAAGATCAAGTGTCCGCGGATATCGGCCGTGTAGTTCAAACTTCCAAATCTGACCTGATGGCCAGGGGCGTAGCTTTCGATCTGCTCCAGATGGCCAAGCGAATTGGCCCGCAGTGCAAAGCCGCCGAACACGAAGATCTGTCCGGGGAGAAAAGTCTCACCCTGGACCGCGTCGTTGTTGATGATCGAAGGAGCCATCGGGCCTATCGGTGACGACACAGCGGAACTCTCAATGAAAGCACCAATGTCGGTGTCAAAACCGGCAGATCTCGGGTAGGGGTCCCGAACTGTGCGTCTAGGCGGATGGTAACAGGAGACAAGGGACACGATGTTTTTACCCAGGTTCGGGCCCTCTCGATGGAGGTAATACCCTACTCCTGCTTGATTAATATTGATGATATGGGTAGTACAAGAATAGATCTACCATGAGATCAAGGAGGCTAAACCCTAGAAGCTAGCCTATGGTATGATTGTTGTTCGTCCTACGGACTAAAACCCTCCGGTTTATATAGACACCGGATAGGTTAGGGTTACACAGAGTCGGTTACAATGGTAGGAGATCTACATATCCGTATCGCCAAGCTTTCCTTCCACGCCAAGGAAAGTCCCATCCGGACACGGGACGAAGTCTTCAATCTTGTATCTTCATAGTCTTGGAGTCCGGCTGTGACGATAGTCCGGCTATCCGGACACCCCCTAGTCCAGGACTCCCTCAGCGGGACAAGGAGAAGGACCCTGACGGTGCTGAGGGGTAAGGCAAGAAGCGTGGCGGCCAAGGAGGCCGCCCCGGAAAGGACAACAAGCAAGAGAGGCCCGCCCGGGGCCGCGACAAGAAACAAGAAGACGACGATCACCGTTCGGTGGGACTCCGGTGAGGCTCGCCGGCGAACGGCGGCACCGTTCGGGAAACCGAGGCCATCTGCGGTCTCACGGGATCGAGGCGGTCCTATCGGTGGTCGCTTAGGTCTCTTGGGTGGACGGAGCTGCCGGCGGCGAGCTCCGCAGCGGACGGTGGTCGTCGGGAAAAGTGGGTTTTTGCCCGCGGCGAGTCCCGATCAAGATTGAGTAGGGGGATGGACTCACGAGAGGGAGAGGGGGCTCCTCGTGAAGAGAGTGGACAGGGGGAGGCCCTGGTGGTGCCGGAATTGCTGGGGCAGTGGCGGCGGCTGCGGTTGCCGGAGATGGGGAAGAAGACCTCTCCAGGTCGATTGGCTGCCACGGGGAAATTTGGGGAGTGATTTGAGGTTGCCTGAGTGCGGGGACGCGCTCGGGGCTTCTTAAATAGGTGATCGGGGTCGGTTCCGTCGGTGGCCGCGGATAAGGTAGCCGGCGACCGCCATTCTGTAGCTAGGGCGTCGTGGCGGTGACGAGCGCTAGTGGACACGCTTGTGGATGAACTCGCGCTGCTCCAGGGGGCAGGTGGCGAGCGGGAGAGGCTCGGGCAGCGCCGACCTGAGCAGGGGTTGTCGGGCGGCCGTGGCGGCTAGCTTCTGGCTTGCCGGAGACGTGGCGAGGGGCTGCTTGGTGTGTTCTGGTGAGAGGGGGAGTGTGTGGCGTGGCTATGCAGTGTCGGCCAAACTAGGGGCGCGACGCGGTGGCTCGGGCGCGGCACGTGCAAAACGCGCGCTCTGGGCGCACCCAGAGCACGCTCACCAGGTGCTCGGCGAAATGCTAGTGCATGCCACAAAGCTTGGGTGAGCTGGCACTTAGCAGACCCAGGTTAGGAGTAGCTGGGAGTTTAGTGGACATGCTAGTTTGTCCAGAGGTGCAAGTTCACAGTGCAATGACAAAAGTGATGTCAAAGTTGTTCATGCACACAAGGTGTTTGACAAAATGCCATAGGCACCTAGGTAGTTCTTGGTGTGGCCAAAACTTCCAGAGTGGGGTCTCTTTAGATGGATGAGAGGGTGGTGAGGTTAGTTTGTCCAAAGCACAAACTTGCTAGTGCAAGTTTTGCAAAATTTCAATTCTGGACAGGAGGTAAAAGGCATCATTACATGGACCAAAAATGATCCAATGGGTGCATGCTCCTGGACTTAGGGGTTTTGCAGGGAGGACTACAAGTAGGAAAATGAATCATGGATAGAGGAGCAACTAAAATGGTGGTTGCTGTACAAATCCTCAAGTTGGACCAGAATGGAAAAGAGGTTGATCCACTCAAATTTTTCAAAGAACAAAGCTGGGTTTTTGCATAAAGTTGAATATTATGCTCCTACTGACATCCCATAATTTTGGTGGAAGCTTTAAATAAATATTTAAATAGGCTGTAGTGCAAATCTGCCCACTGGACAAGATTTGAAAAAAATGGTGTAGAGCTCAAAATTACCAAAGGACAGAAGGTATTTTTGCATAAAAGTGGCTTAAAAACATCACATGACATCTCCAAATTTTGGCTGGAACATTGAATGATTTTATCAAATGTTTGTAGTTCAAAAAGGACCATAAAACCATGGGAAACCATTTTTCATGAAAATAAAGATTATGGAGATTATTATATAATTAATTCCTCTGATGAAAAGAAAAGATTTTTCTTGAGAGGATAAACAAGTCCAATAACATATTTGAAAAGTTTTCACTGAAGGAAATAACTCCATGATAAAAAGGAAGGAAATGTTTCAAAAAAATCAAAAGGGAGCCCAGAAAATAAAAGTTTTAATTTCCTGGCGAAATTTTAATTAACAAAACAAGGTTAAAATTTTGGGGTTTACACAGAGGGAGGTTGACGCGGAGGCAGCAATGGCGGCAGAAACAGCGGATGGTAAGCCAAAGATTCCCCCGGCAGGGCCTGGTGCTGACAAGGCGCGGCCCCCGGCAGAGTCTGGTGCCACCAAGGCAACGCCCGTGCAGTCAGGTGAAATGGTGCCAAGGAAGAAGATGATGCAGCACCCGGTTTACTTTGTCGGCTCCCTCTTTCAGGGGGCTAGGTCGAGGTATTCTGGCGTGCAAAAATTGCTCTTCAGCCTCCTTATGGCCTCAGGAAGTTGCGTCACTACTTCCAGGCCCACGAGATCACTGTCATCACCCGCCTCCCGTTGCAACGGATACTGCACAACCCGGACAGAACCGGAAGGATTGTGGAATGGGCTTTGGAGCTGTCAAGCTTCGGGTTAAAGTTTGGAAGTACTTCGACAATTCAGAGCAGACTCTTGGCGGAGTTCATCGAAGAATGGACCTCGACGCCTAACGAAGAAATCCAGGAGACCACTCTCCCCGGCAAGGAAGCAGACCGCGACTGGGTCATGTACTTTGATGGGGCTTTCTCGCTGCAAGGTGCCGGTGTCGGTGTGCTGCTCGTCGCACCCACCGGAGAACACCTCAAAGTACGTGATCCAGATGCACTTCCCCAGGGAGATGTCCACCAACAACACCGCTGAGTACGAGGGATTGCTTGCCGATCTCAGGATCGCGGCAGACCTCGGGGTTAAGAAGCTCATCGTCAGAGGTGACTCNAACAAAACAAGGTTAAAATTTTGGGGTTTACACAGAGGGAGGTTGACGCGGAGGCAGCAATGGCGGCAGAAACAGCGGATGGTAAGCCAAAGATTCCCCCGGCAGGGCCTGGTGCTGACAAGGCGCGGCCCCCGGCAGAGTCTGGTGCCACCAAGGCAACGCCCGTGCAGTCAGGTGAAATGGTGCCAAGGAAGAAGATGATGCAGCACCCGGTTTACTTTGTCGGCTCCCTCTTTCAGGGGGCTAGGTCGAGGTATTCTGGCGTGCAAAAATTGCTCTTCAGCCTCCTTATGGCCTCAGGAAGTTGCGTCACTACTTCCAGGCCCACGAGATCACTGTCATCACCCGCCTCCCGTTGCAACGGATACTGCACAACCCGGACAGAACCGGAAGGATTGTGGAATGGGCTTTGGAGCTGTCAAGCTTCGGGTTAAAGTTTGGAAGTACTTCGACAATTCAGAGCAGACTCTTGGCGGAGTTCATCGAAGAATGGACCTCGACGCCTAACGAAGAAATCCAGGAGACCACTCTCCCCGGCAAGGAAGCAGACCGCGACTGGGTCATGTACTTTGATGGGGCTTTCTCGCTGCAAGGTGCCGGTGTCGGTGTGCTGCTCGTCGCACCCACCGGAGAACACCTCAAAGTACGTGATCCAGATGCACTTCCCCAGGGAGATGTCCACCAACAACACCGCTGAGTACGAGGGATTGCTTGCCGATCTCAGGATCGCGGCAGACCTCGGGGTTAAGAAGCTCATCGTCAGAGGTGACTCGCAGCTCGTTGTCAGGCAGGTCAACAAGGATTACCAGAGCCCATTGATGGAAGCTTACGTAGATGAAGTGAGGAAGATGGAGGAACGCTTTGACGGTATCCAGGCGGAGCACGTCCCCCGAGCGGAGAACGACATCGCCGATTACCTGTAGAAATGTGCCGCATTCAAGCTACCTGTGGAACCAGGTACCTTTTTGCTCCGGCTAACTCAACCATCCGTTGAACCATCAATGGGGCAGAACAAGCGGAGAAAATCTGGTCCCGACAAGTACTTTCCTACCGAGCCCCCTCGGGCTGTCGGCAAGGGTACTGTCGCGGACGCTGAGCCTGCCCAAGAGCAACTGGCTCTGGCAGGGCGTCAATCCCTGGTCGTAGAGACAGCCGCTCCCATGGCGGAAGAGATGCCTTTGGACCTTGCCGTCGAGCCCCAGGCTCCGGCATGGGCACAACATACCGTCCACTACCTCCAAACAGGGGAGCTTCCTGAGGAGCAGGAAGAAGCAGAAAAAGTAGCCTGTCGGTCCGCCCTGTACCAGTTCGTCGATGACGTCCTGTACCGGAGGAGGCCAAACGGTGTGAAACTCAAGTGCATCACCCGGGAGGAAGGACTGGAGCTAGGCGGAGATACATGGAGGCATATGTGGCTCCCACATAGGGTCGAGGGCCCTTGCCGGGAAGGCGTTCCGGCAAGGTTTCTTTTGGCTCACCGCTCTCCAGGATGCGACAGCACTAGTAACCAAGTGTGAAGCGTGCCAGTTCCATTCAAAGAAGCTTCATCAACCAGCCCAAGCCCTTCAAACGATCCCTCTCTCCTGGCCATTCTCGGTCTGGGGGCTCGACATACTGGGCCCTTTCCCCCGCGCTGTCGGGGGCTTTGAGTACTTGTACGTTGCAATCGACAAGTTCACAAAGTGGCCAGAGGTGGAAGCAGTGAAAAAGGTGACTGCTCAGTCAGCTGTCAAGTTTTTCAAAGGACTGGTCTGCCGTTTTAGTGTGCCAAACAGAGTCATCACCGACAACGGCACGCAGTTCACAAGCCACACCTTCATGCAATACATTCAAGACCTCAGCGGCAAGGTCTGTTTTGCTTCTGTGGCACACCCACGGAGCAACGGCCAAGCGGAGAGGGCAAATGCTGAAGTGTTGCGAGGCCTGAGGACAAAGACTTTTGACAAGCTGCACAAGAGCGGAAGGTGCTGGATTGATGAACTGCCGGTGGTTCTTTGTCGATCAGGACGACGCCAAATCGAGCCACCGGCCAGACACCTTTTTCCCTGGTATATGGTACAAAAGCAGTTCTCCCCACGGAACTCATATACGGTTCACCTCGAGTGCTCGCTTGTGACGAGCTTGAGCAAGAGCCGTTGCGCCAAGATGACGCGACGCCTCCTTGAGGAAGATCGTCTTCGGGCGGCTGTGAGAGCGGCACGCTACCAGCAAGCCTTGCGCCGCTACCATAGCCGCAAGGTTCATGCCCGAAGCTTTGAGGAAGGCGACCTTGTTCTTCGGCGCCTTCAGTCGGCCAAGAATACCAACAAGTTGACGCCGAAGTGGGAAGGCCCTTATCGGGTAATACGAGTCACCAGGCCCGACGCAGTCCGCCTGGAGACCAAAAATGCCGTCCCAGTGAGCAACTCCTGGAACATCGAGCATCTTCGCAAGTTTTACCCATAAGGCGCGGCTTGCTGGGCCTCCCGGCAAGCCACCCTTTTGTACAAGCTTTCCCGGCGAGGCATGTGACCCTTTGTACAAAGCCATGCGCAGATCCTGAGCATAAATAAATGAAGTGCTGGCGCCCTAAGTTATAGCATGCATGCTAGGTTGAGTATCTTCCTTGGTTAGGGTTGATAGTGCTTAGCGGCGACTAACCCCTAGCCTAGAGGTCGAGTGCGTGTCTATCTGTTCCTTCTCTATCCTCCTTTGGTTCGCAGGGCACATGAGCACTTCTGCTGAGCTACTCGGAAAGAAGGAAATGGACCGGCGCCCCGACGCCGGCAAACCAGAGTTGCCGGGGGCTGCAAGCACAAGGATCCAACCGTGGCAAGATGAGATTGCCGGGGGCTGCAGATCTAGATAAGTCTTTTATCCTCTGTCATGCATTTCGAAACCGGACTGGGGTATGTGGAACCTCCTTTTTATCTGTAGGCTGTCGTGCTCCCCTTTTTCCTATACCTAAGGATTATTTCCTGGGTCCGGATTTGGTCGTAGCCGCGGCGGCAAGGAGGTGGGACGAGGAGCCTGAAGCCCACTTCATCCCTGCCTCTGCCAAGGGCGCGAGAACGGTCGAGTGGAGTGGGGGACGGCAAGGCCTGTTGCCGGGCGAAAAACATTTATCTTAAACAATAACAAGGATTCTCTCCTTGTCGCGAGATTTACCCGCGAACGGAAAACCCAACAAGCATCCCTTTTTCATTAAAAACATCCCATACAGGTACAATTCGTGCGAGATGAAAAACATGAGCAAGGGGATTACAAGTTTTAAATTTAACAAAGGCCCGCAGGCTTACAAACTAAAAAAGAGATAAGATGCCCGTAATCCCTTTCTTGTCCCTCTCCTCAGGAGGCAGGTCAAGGAGGCGAAAGGGGAAAAGGGGGCGCCTAGGCAAGCTACAAGCAGCAGAAAGCACCAAGAGAACACCTCGGTGGCCACCCACGGGCGGGTCGGTGATGATGGTGCCGGGAAAGGAGCTGGAAGACGAGGCGGCAGGACCGGAAGTACGCGATGAAGGCGTCGGTGCCCGCGTACTTCGAGTTGACGGCCTTGCCGCCTGCCCTCTTCCTCTTACGCAGCCTCCCAACGCCAGCCGCCCAAGGATACGGCCCCAAGAAGTTCAAGGAGTTGGCCCCGCCCCCGGCAAACCTCTGCCAGAGGAGCGGCCAGGTGCAGATGCTGATGCTGCCGCACCCGCCCAGGCGCGGGGCGTCCGACGCCTAGTCAGACTCGTCCCCGCTATCCGCCCCGCTTTCCTCCTCGTCACTTTCGCTCGAGGGCGAGCTTCCATCGTCAGAATCTCCATCACAGGAGCTCTCCATGCAGCATTTCAGACGAGTTCCAAACTCTCCGAAGACCTTGACGGAAAGCAGGTTGTCCTCCATTAACTTGAAGTAGAGGACGAGCCCCGTCATCCGGCTGTGGATGCGGGCGAACATCTTCCATCCACGGCGGAGATACATAACTCGAGGAGCCGGGAAGTAGACGTTGACCCGCGTGCCCCCGTTCCCGCAGCCCCTCATGTGCAACCTGAGGGTCTGGGGCGGGACACGCTCCATCACCCGAGCCAAAGACGAAGACGACGACGCGGGGGCCGGCGAAGCCTGATGAAGAACTCGCAAGGCTGGTCTTCAACGTGGCCCTCCATCGGGAAGGGCATCATTGGCGGGGGCGAGGCCGGCGCGCCGCCCCATCCTCCTCTTCCCCGAGCACTCCTGCCTCTGCCCCGGCCTCGCCCACGGCCTTGCCCCCTCCCCCTTCCCCTCGCGGTCGGTTCCACCACCACAGGTTCAGGAGGAGGAGGAACGCGCTGTCGAGCGGCGACCCTCGCCGCCACCGTCGAGGGACCAGGATTCCCCTTCTCCATGTCGGGCGAGAGGAAGAAGCAGAAACAGGGGGAGATAGAAGATGGAAGAATGCGGGATGCCATCCCCCCTTCCTCCTCTTTATAAAGGAATGGGGTTGAGGCTCGGCCACCCCGCTCGGCCAATCCCGCCACCGGAGGCGCAGGGAATCAGGACCGACCCGCTACCCCAAACAGCGACAGCCCGGATTCCTGCCTCCACCGTTTGCCATCCCAAGCGCATGAAACACGCGTGGCAGGCGTGCAGAACTGAGGGGACGGGTGAGGCGGCTTCTCCCCTCCTCGTGATCGTGGGGAGTGGACGCCTTGAAGACCGCACCCCACCCCTGCTCAGTAAATGAGCCGCACGTCCACGCCTCCCCCTTTTACGAGGAAGGCGCGAGCGGCCTCTTTACTGCGATGTGACGCATGCGTGTGAAAACCGCCCCACGCATGCCGCCCACGTCACGCACACCCCTCCGCGCCACACCGCGTGTGCGGGTCATGGGCAGCGGAGTGCGCGAAGAATCTTACCATGGTAAAAACCGCCCGACCTGCTCGCGCACCGTTTTGGGCCTGGCCCAACAATTATCGCGCTTATGTGTGGCCCATGCCCGGGACTCCTGTCGGTGTACACAAATAGGGGCGCATTTTTGTACCCCTTTTCCTGTGCATGGGCAGTCAGAGCCGCACCCACGGCCACACCAAGCCGAACGAGGGAGGTGAGCCAACGTAAGATCGAAGCCCAAGACAATCAAAGCAGCACCAAAGCCAAGACCACAAAGAGCAGAGGGACGAAGCAGGTTCCCCCGGCAAGACCCTTGCCGGGCGGCCTCAGTGGCCCCGGCAAGACCCTTGCCGGGGCAGCTCGCCCCACACCAACAGAGCGAGCCACCCTTGAGCCCACGGTCCCCAACGCCACCATCCACATGGGGCCAGGGCTCGGGAAGGCACCTGTGAGGTGGCATGCAGATCTTTGTGAAGACATATTCAAGATCAGAGGAGGATTAGAAGACAACGATCCTTCGCAAGATCCTTGCCGAGGAAGGCCACCAGACCCCCGGCAAGGCCCTTGCTGGGGACGACAGCACGCCACGGCAAGACCCTTGCCGGGCCACCCGGCGAGGCCCTCACCAAGGACGCCAGAAGGGCCACCGCCAGGACCACGCCAACCAAGCTTCTGCCGTCGTTCAACATGCAGCTGCCAGCCCAACCAGCTGGGCGGGCACCTGCGTGGCAACATGAGGCTCCCGGGCCAACTCATCAAACGCCTGCGTGGCGGCATGCAGATCTTCGTGAAGGCTCCACCACCGCGCCACCTCAGCTGCCTGCCTGCCTACATGGTGCCGCACGCATCGCTGGCCGAGGCGCGTGTTGAAGCGAGGAGGAGCGGTGGCGGACGGGACGGGCCTCGCCCCCGACCCCAATAAAGCAAGGGGACACCTAAGCTACGCATTAAATGCGTCTTGTCCTGTAATACAAGCGATAAGCTCAGGGATCTATACGCCTTTCCACCTCCAGTGTGCCACTGTGGCAACCCCTTTTTCCTATAAAAGGAGGCCCAAGGCGACCAGGAGAAGGATTCGGCTCTTTCGAACCACGCTCTGACCACAGCTAGTTCGAGAGCTCAAGAACTCTCAGAAATACACCCACCAAAGCAGTACTAGGGTTTTACGCATCCTCGCGTCCCGAACCTGGGTAAACGATCATTGTGCTGTATACTAGCCCTACTCTCCTCGCAACCCTGCGCCCTGGCAACCGTAGTAGGGATTCTTGTGATCCCATAGGTGTCGTTTGCTACTTCTTGAGCTTTCATTGAATTTCCCCGAAGAGGAGAGGATAATGCAAAAGATTAGCGTAAGTATTTCCCTCAGTTTTTAAGAACCAAGGTATCAATCCAGTAGGAGGCCACGCGCAAGTCCCTCGTACCTACACAAAACAAATAGCTCCACGCAACCAACGCGATTAGGGGCTTTCCATCCCTTCACGGTCACTTACGAGAGTGAGATCTGATAGAGATGATAGATAATATTTTTGGTATTTTTGGTATAAAGATGCAAAGTAAAATAAAAAGCAAAGTAAAAAAGCAAAGAAATAATAAAGTGATGGAAGATTGATATGATAGAGAATAGACCCCGGGGCCATAGATTTCACTAGTGACTTCTCTCAAGAGCATAAGTATTTTACGGTGGGTGAAAGAATTACTGTTGAGCAATTGACAGAATTGAGCATAGTTATGAGA
>LR880972.1:200540750-200556327 GCA_904067115.1 Aegilops sharonensis | reverse complement strand
AAAATAAAATTGGGTTGCCTCCCAACAAGCGCTATCGTTTAACGCCCCTAGCTAGGCATAAAAGCAAGGATAGATCTAGGTATTGCCATCTTTGGAAGGCAATCCATAAGTGGCTCTCATAATAGATTCATAAGGTAATTTAATTTTCTTTCTTGGGAAGTGATCCATGCCTTTCCTTAACGTAAATTGGATTCTAACATTCCCTTCCTTCATATCAATAATTGCACCAATCGTTCTAAGGAAAGGTCTACCAAGAATAATAGGACATGAAGGATTGCAATCTATATCAAGAACGATGAAATCTATGGGCACATAGTTCCTATTTGCAACAATAAGGACATCATTAATTCTTCCCATAGGTTTCTTAATAGTGGAATCCGCAAGGTGCAAGTTTGAAGAACAATCATCAAATTCACGGAATCCTAACAAATCACACAAAGTTTTTGGAATCGTGGAAACACTAGCATCCAAATCACACAAAGCATAGCATTCATGATCTTTACTTTTAATTTTAATAGTAGGTTCCCACTCATCATAAAGTTTTCTAGGGATAGAGACTTCCAACTCAAGTTTTTCTTCATAAGATTGCATTAAAGCATCAACAATATGTTTAGTAAAAGCTTTATTTTGACTATAAGCGTGAGGAGAATTTAGCATGTATTGAAACAAGGCAATATAATCTATCCAAGAGCAATTATCATAATTAAATTCCTTGAAATCCAAAATAGTGGGTTCATTAATATCTAGAGTTTTGATCTCCTCAATCTCACTTTCCCCAATTTTTGCATCAAGATCTAAAGACTCCGAATTTTTGGAACGCCTTCTAGGTAAAGGTGGCTCATATTCAGTCCCATCATTATCAAGATTCATATTGCAAAACAAAGATTTAATAGGAGACACATCAATAACTTTTAGATCTTCATCTTTATTTTCATAGAAACTAGAAGAACACGCTTTCACAAAAGCAATATTTCTTAGCACGCATCCTAGCGGTTCTTTCTTTGCACTCATCAATGGAAATTCTCATGGCTTTGAGAGACTCATTGATATCATACTTAGGTGTAATAGATCTAAGTTTCAAAGAATCAACATCAAGAGAAATTCTATCAACGTTCCTAGCCAATTCATCAACCTTAAGCAATTTTTCTTCAAGCAAAGCATTGAAATTCTTTTGCGAATTCATAAACTCCTTAACACTAGTCTCAAATTCAGAGGGCATCTTATTAAAATTTCCATAAGAAGTTTTGTAGGAATTACCATAATTATTAGAGGAATTACTAGGGAACGTCCTAGGATTAAAGTTTCCTCTATACGTGTTGTTACCAAAATTGTTCCTACCAACAAAATTCACATCCATAGATTCATTATTATTCTCAATCAAAGTAGACAAAGGCATATCATTGGGATCAGAAGTAACACTCTTATTAGCAAACAATTTCATAAGTTCATCCATCTTCCCACTCAAAACATTAATGTCTTCTATCGCATGCACTTTTTTACTAGTAGATCTTTCGGTGTGCCATTGGGAATAATTAACCATAATATTATCTAGGAGTTTAGTAGCTTATCGTAAAGTGATTCCCATAAAAGTGCCTCCCGCGGCCGAATCTAAAAGATTTCTAGAAGCAAAATTCAATCCGGCATAAATTTTTTGTATAATCATCCAAAGATTCAAACCATGTGTAGGGCAATTACGTATCATTAATTTCATCCTCTCCCGAGCTTGTGCAACATGTTCATGATCAAGTTTATTAAAATTCATAATATCGTTTCTAAGAGAGATTATTTTAGTGGGAGGAAAATACTTAGAGATAAAAGCATCTTTGCACTTATTCCATGAATCAATACTGTTTTTAGGCAAAGACGAAAACCAAACTTTAGCACGATCTCTAAGAGAAAAAGGAAATAGCTTCAATTTAACAATATCATTGTCCACATCTTTCTTCTTTTGCATATCAAACAAATCAACGAAGCTATTTAGATGGGTAGCGGCATCTTCACTAGGAAGGCCGGCGAATTGATCTTTCCTAACAAGATTCAACAAAGCAGCACTAATTTCACAAGATTCAGTATCGGTAAGAGGAGCAATCGGAGTGCTAAGAAAATCATTGTTGTTGGTATTGGTGAAGTCACACAATTTAGTGTTATCTTGAGCCATCATGACAAACAAGCAATCCAACACACAAGCAAACAAGAAGCAAGCGAAAAAGAGGCGAACGGATAAGAGAGGGCGAATAGAACGGCAAGGGTGAAGTGGGGGAGAGGAGAACGAGAGGCAAATGGAAAATAATGTAATGCGAGGGATAAGGGTTTGTGATGGGTACTTAGTATGTTGACTTTTGCGTAGACTCCGCGGCAACGGAGCCAGAAATCCTTCTTGCTACCTCTTGAGCACTGCATTGGTTTTTCCTTGAAGAGGAAAGGGTGATGCAGTAATGTAGCATAAGTATTTCCCTCAGTTTTGAGAACCAAGGTATCAATCCAGTAGGAGACCACGCTCAAGTCCCTCGTACCTACACAAACAAATAAGAACCTCGCAACCAACACAATAAAGGTGTTGTCAATCCCTTCACGGTCACTTACGAGAGTGAGATCCGATAGATATGATAAGATAATATTTTTTGTATTTTTATGATAAAGAGAAATAAAGATGCAAAGTAAAATAAAAGGCAAAAGAAATAACTAAGTCTTGGAAGATTAATATGATGGAAAATGGACCCGGGGGCCATAGGTTTCACTAGTGGCTTCTCTCAAGAGCATAAGCATTACGGTGGGTGAACAAATTATTGTTGAGCGATTGATAGAATTGAGCATAGTTATGAGAATATCTAGGTATGATCATGTATCCAGGCATCACGCTCGTGAAAAGTAGACCGACTCCTGCTTGCATCTACTACTATTACTCCACACATCGACCGCTATCCAGCATGCATCTAGAGTATTAAGTTCATAAGAACAGAGTAACGCTTTAAGCAAGATGACATGATGTAGAGGGATAAACTCATGCAATATTATATAAACCCCATCTTGTTATTCTCGATGGCAACAATAAAATACGTGCCTTGCTGCCCCTGCTGTCACTGGGACAGGACACCGCAAGATTGAACCCAAAGCTAAGCACTTCTCCCATTGCAAGAAAGATCATCTAGTAGGCCAAACCAAACTGATAATTCGAAGAGACTTGCAAAGATAACCAATCATACATAATAGAATTCAGAGGAGATTCAAATATTGTTCATAGATAATCTTGATCATAAACCCACAATTCATAGGTCTCAACAAACACACCGCAAAAGAAGAGTACATCGAATAGATCTCCACGAGAATCGTGGAGAACTTTGTATTGAGATCCAAAGAGAGAGAAGCCATCTAGCTAATAACTATGGACCCGAAGGTCTGAGGTAAACTACTCACACATCATCGGAGGGCTATGGTGTTGATGTAGAAGCCCTCCGTGATCAATGCCCCCTCTGGCGGAGCGCCGGAAAAGGCCCCAAGATGGGATCTCACGGGTACAGAAGGTTGCGGCGGTGGAAATAGGTTTTTGGCTCTGTATCTGATGGTTTGGGGGTACGTAGGTATATATAGGAGGAAGAAGTATGTCGGTGGAGCAACGTGGGCCCCACGAGGGTGGAGGGCGCGCCCCCTGCCTCGTGCTCTCCTCATTGATTTCTTGATGTAGACTCCAAGTCCTCTGGATCACGTTTGTTTTGAAAATCACGTTCCCGAAGGTTTCAGTCCGTTTGGACTCTGTTTGATATTCTTTTTCTGCGAAACAGTAAAATAGGCAAAAAAACAGTAATTTGGTTGGGCCTCCGGTTAATAGGTTAGTCCCAAAAATAATATAAAAGTGTATAATAAAGCCCATTAAACATCCAAAACAGAATATAATATAGCATGGAACAATCAAAAAGTATAGATACGTTGGAGACGTATCACGCGCATGGGCGAGGGAGAAGGCGTGTAGTAGTAAAATCAAGCTTCTCCTTGTTGTACGAGTTGACGCGACACATCATAGCATTGGCCCCACATGGTTGCCTCTAAACTTGGCTTAAAGACCCGCAGTGTACAATACTCCATTTGCTGCAACCTAAAACATTTACCCCACCACAAATTAAAATATATTTTCCTGTCTTGACCAGATGAGCGTGCAAACTAGAATCACCAGGATGACAGGTAGGGCTAGAAGATTATTTTAACCAAAAAATATAGCATGGATCCGACCCCAACGATTTTAAGCTTACAGGCACGGTACATGCTATCCTAGACTACTCTACACATGAAACTGCCACACGAGCGCCCGGGCTGCGCTTGGCTCTTTGCCTCTTCGGGAAGTTGAACAATGGCCCTGTTTGGATACTCTAACTCAGTTAGAGGTTAGAGTTAGATTCTAACCCTGAACTAACCCTTAACTAACTCTAACCAAAAAGGTGTTTGGATAGCAGGGTAAGATGGAGCGCGGATACGGTGAGGCGCCTTCACGGGCGGTGCGAGAAGGAGGGAGGGAGAGGACAAGAAGCTTCAAGGAAGTGAGGAGGGATCTGCCTCGAGGAAGTGCCATCTGACACCGATTGAACTGCTGCATGTCCACTGCATACGGGAGGGAGAGCGTGTACCAAACGAAAGCTTCTCCTAGTCCTGCCAGCCACCACTCTCATGGGCGAGGGAGGGAGACGGCTTCATTGACTTACTGCTCCTGCCTATACGTTCATGACAGGTGGGCCCAACAGGTCGGTGGCCCACCTGTCATGCAGCCAAAGGCAGGTGCGGTTAAGGCGAGAGGGCGTTGTAGTAATCAAACTTCTCGGTCTTGTATGAGTTGATGCGACACATCAAAGCACTGCACTCGATATATTTCAATAATTTGCATTTACCGATGCATTAATTACAACGCATGCATGCATGCCGTGACTCTCCTTTTGATACTTGCATGTGTTGATTTAATGCACCTTGAAGTAGTATGAATATGTGATGGTAAAGCTTTGTAACGCCCCGGCCCTAATAAAGTGAGAGATGGTTGTGCACGAGGAGGGCGAGATCATGCAGAAGGAACAGGACCCGATGATGGAGCTCTCTATGGTCTCGATGGACCTCACCTTGCTCCACTGCCCCTTGTGCCTCCGCCCCTTGAAGCCTCCAGTGTATGAGGTTCGAATACACCTCATCCGTTCGGCTGATCGAGCAAGGTGCAGGTTTCTTGATTGATGTGTTGTTCGATTGATATGTGCAGTGCAAGGGAGGGCACCTGGCTTGCGTGGACTACCATGTCGAGCGCCCCGGGAACCAGCGGCAGTGCCAGAAGTGCGAGCGCAGTGGTGGCTTCAACATGCGGAACACGGCGGTGGACGCCGTCCTCTCCTTGGTGAGGGTGGATTTCCCGCACAAAGGCTTTGGGCTCTACGTCACTTACCACAAGCTCGCCGATCACTAGAGCATGTATCCGCTCGCGCCCTGCAAATGCCCCGTACCCCTCTGAGGCTACGAAGGCTCGCCGCCGGTGCTCTCCCGCCACATCAGCACCGTGCATCCCATGCTCATTCATAGGATCCAGTACGACAAGGCTCTCTAGCTGCAACTGCCACTGTCGGAGCCACGGCTCTTGCCGTTCGCGGAGGAGGACGGCCGCGCGTTTTTCATGGTCGGCGGCGTGCTCGACATCAGCGCGCCTATCACCGTGTCGGTTGTCTGCATCAGAGCGGGGCCGTCCCCACTGCCGCACTACGTGGCCAAGCTGTGGGCGAACGGCCCGCCGTGGGAGCCCCAAGGCAGGACCGACACCGTCAAGGTGGAAATGGAGGTGACAAGCAGCAGGGATCCCGGCGACATCACCGTGCAGGAGCTGACCTTATTCACAGTTCCGCCCAAGCTGCTGGCCGAGGCTAAGCTGGTGTCCCTCCACATTCAGATTGACAAGCTCACGTCCTAACTGATTCTACACTGCCTTCTGTTTATCTTTGTAACATCCCAAATTTTCAATTTGGAATGTTATACATAGATCATCACTTGCATATCATATTTTATTGCATGTTGGCTCGATCCTAGAAATTTCACGCAACTCAAGGACCCACGGAGAGAGTTGGAGATTTCGTTATTTTCATATTTGAGTTTTCTCAAATTTTGAAAATAGGATCATTTGATTTTATTTATTTTATCTTCAATTATTTCTATAAAGAAAATATGAGAGAGGGAATAAAATGACTTTCCCAAAATAAAGAAATAATGAAGATTTAATAAAAAAATCAAATAAGATTTTTTTTATTTGGAGTTTTTCGCTATTTTATTTGAATTTAGGAAAAATGTGCGTTTTACAAAATTGCATTTAGGCCCCAAATAAATGCTCATATTTTCCGGCTTGATTTTAGAAGCCGGGGAAAATTTATTTCGGGATTTTTGGAGTCCATTTAGTATTTCTTTCGTTAGATTTTCTGTGTGGAATTATTTATTAAAAAAAACGCGAACCGACTCTAGGCCGTAACCGGCCAGGACTCCGCCTAGCCGGGGCTTTAAATAGCGCCGCCCGAGGCCCGGGACACCCCAAGCCGCCGCCGCGCCCCACCTAACCCTAACCCTAGCCCGCCGTCGCACGATCCGCCGCCGCCGCCGCCTCGCGCACCGCGCCGGAGCCCGACGCCGCCGCCCCTTGCCGCCCCGATCCGCCGCCGGACCTGCCGCCCGCCGTCGCCGTCGACCGCGCGGCCTCGCCGGACCACACCGCCGTCGCCGCCGACCACCGCCGCCCTCGCCGGACCCGCACCCCAAGGTTGAACTCACCGCCGCCATTTTTTAGAAAAACCGTTCGGGTTTTTCGTCGGTTCTTTTAGATCCGTTTTTTATTAGATCCGTTTTTTTCCGATTTAGGTTAAATAGCGAGCGTTCGCTCGTTCGTTCGTTTTAACGAATGCGTTCATCGTTTAGATCCAGATAACGAACGTTCGTTCATTAAGCTGTTCGTCGTTTTTCTTTTTCTCGGGTTTATTCCGCGATTTTTCTGATCGCGATTTCTGATCCGACTTTCGATCTAGTATAACTTTTCGCTCGTTTATTGGAATCAGGCGATTCAAGCGCCTGGAGTTTCGTCTCGAAACCCTATTTCCGAATAATCAACTCAAACAAGTTTTTTCTTCTGTAAAATTTGACTTAGGTCCAGATTAGTAAAACGAAGCCTGTTTCTTTCGCCGTCTGTTTTTTGTTGCTTCGTTCGAGTTGTTTCTTTTTGCAAACCGGAGTTCTTAAGTTGAACTTTCTGGTTAGATCTTTTATTTGAGTTTTACCTATGCATTATTGGAGTACTTATTGTGTGTTTGTTTGTTTATGATAGAGTACCCGGAGTGCGCCGCTTGCTACTTTGAATCTCTAGGTTTCACGGATCATCAGCAAGGCAAGTAACACTTTGATCATATCCCTTTTTCATACCCAGTTTTTATGCATTAGATCAATCCTCAAACATTGCATGATTAGGATCTAATTAAACTGTGGGTTTTGGGAAAGTAGTTGAGGTAGTACCTATTACCTGTTTTATTATCAAACCCTTGGGAGTTACTTCTACGTTTGCTTATTATGCCATGTTATGCTAGTAGATGTGGATTGGGTGAGTGTATCCATGACAGATGTGAGATTTTAATTAATTGTTTATTTAAGGTGGCAACTTAAACACACATCTGGGTGGATTGAGGTACCTGGGTATTCCAGGATTGCCTGTTTCTTTTTGGACCGCCACCCGGGCTCAAAGGGATCATGAGATTATTCATGCTAGAAACTTCCGTGTGCAGCCACAAGCTACTATGGGCTCTAGCATAGTTGACTAAGTCATGCGTACTCTTACAGTGGTAGACTAGCTGATGTAGGGGATGTAGGTTGGTACAGTCTACCCGTTCGTAAGTTGCTAGCGCTTCTAAAAGACTATGTCTCGGTCATCCGTTTCTCAAACATCATGTAGTGCGAGAAATCAAACGGAGGAGATCAAGTCTTGTGGGGAAAAGTGCACAAACCTCTGCAGAGTGTAACAACCTAATCATGGTTAGTCGTGTCCCCGGTTATGGATGTCTTGAGTATCTAGTACTTGGATTGTCATGTGAATCTCATCACGTTACTTTAAATTAATATTTTTGGATTTTAATGATGATGTTTAATTGGGATTGAGAATGCTGTCAACCATTCTCAATGTTTAACAACCACCATGATAGTTAAATAAAATTTATTCCTTTGTTGTAGGGAAAAATTGGCTTTATGCAAAACTGTAACCATAGAGCTTTCCACCAGCCATATATGCGTGTAGTATAGCATTACTCTTTCATATTACTCTCTATGTGTTACCTTGCCAGCATATTCCATGTGCTGACCCGTTTTCGGGCTGCAACGTTCATGTTGCAGACTTTCCAGACGATGAGTAAGGTGCCTCAGGTCGTGGTTCTATACTCAGTGATGCCGTTGGAGTTGATGGACTCGCTTATCTTCCAAGCCTTCCGATGTTATCGTTATTAGATGGCCTTAAGCCATATTTATTGTAATAAGTTCTCCTTTGGAGACATTCGATGTAATAAGTGTTTGATTGCTACTTTGTTATAAATCCTTCAAGTACTGTGCGTGTCAGCATTACTGATCCAGGGATGACACTGATGCACATAGATCAGACTGTTTGAGGTCTGGATGCTACAAGATTGTATCAGAGCCAGGTTGACTGTAGGACACGGCCACTAAGCTAAAGCCCTAGATCACTACTCTTTATTTTCATTTCTGACTCCTCATCTTTTCTATTCTTTTAGGATGGCGGATGCAAGGAACAAGTTCCCACAACCGGATGAAGATACACCCTTTGGATGTCACTTGAAGGAAGTCACTAGATACCTGAACATCGGAGTACCAAGCTTCACCGGGACCTACAACGCCACTTTACCCGAAGAGGAGCGCTGGATGTTTCAAGTTCAAGTTCCAGGAAGGACATTTGCACCAGTCACGGAGCCCATAGAGTTTTCCTTTGATGCACCAACCTGGAGTCTAGGAAAGAGCATGGCAGCCCACATCGCCATGGGACGTATTGGAGAAGTTTACCGCAATGATCTCAAGAATACTATCTACCAAATTTGTGGGCGCCGAGATGAGCAATGGGAGATGATCAGCACCCGGAGGGACAGATCAATCGCAGCTTATATCCAGGAGTTAAACCAGCACATCCGACGCCAGGAGAACCAGATGTGCGCAGGCATGGAGGATCTGCAGAAGGCTATGACCAAGATCAAGGAGCTAGAGGAAGAACTCAAGGCTACACGTGAAGATTACATGGAAGAAAGTGAAGTGCTAGTGGAGAAGAATGACCACTTAACCAGGAAGCTCGAAGTTTTCATGGGAGACCCCGCGCCAGGAGGAAATGATAACGATTCCACTTGCCAGGATAACTATATCATCATCGACGACACCGACTCGGATCCCGACGATAGTGATGATGACTATGTTGATGAAGCTGGAGCAGATATCATGGAGTCTTCATCGGAGCAGTTTTTCTAGTTGACCACCATAACAGTAGTAGAATTTCCCCCATTGTAATTAGTTTAGTCCAAGCACGTTTGTAACGATAGTTAGACCGTTGTATGCCCTTGTTTGAATTGATTGGAGTGATATTGTTTGCTTTTGTCTCATGTGCATATGGGTAGTGTTTTCTCACAAGACCTCATTCTATTCTATTTTGTCTTCTTTTCTAAACCCTCAAATGCCTCCGAGACGCGACACCGGATTTGTTTTCCCACTGGAGATCACTCAGTTGATTCAGCAGCAGAATGCCTTGATTCAAACACTGGTACAGAACGAAGGCAACAACAACAACAACAACAACAACCCACCACCACCGCCACCTGTTGACCATTTGACCCGTTTCTTAAGGCTAAATCCACCGGTGTTTTCTAGTAGCACCGAGCCGATTGTTGCAGATGATTGGCTCCGCAAGGTTGGAAGGGAGCTGACCACTGCAAGATGCACTGATGCGTAAAGAGTGTGTTTTGCCGCATATCAGCTTGATGGACCCGCAGCATCATGGTGGGAGAATTACACCGCCACACACCCTATTGACACTGTCACATGGGATCAGTTTCAGCAAGCTTTCCGTACTGCCCACGTTTCAGCAGGAGCCATGGCCATGAAGAAGTGTGAGTTTTGCAACTTACGCCAAGGAGGACGCACTGTAGGCCAGTATGTGGAGTATTTTAGTAAGTTAGCACGTTATGCCCCAGATGACGTTGCTACAGATGCAGCTAAACAGGAGAAGTTTCTGGAAGGACTGAATGGAGCTGAGCATGCAGTTGATGGTAGCCAATTTCAATAACTACCAGGAGTTGGTAGATCGTGCTCTTATGATTGAAGGGAAGCAGCAGCAGATTGACAATCGCAAGAGGAAGTATGGACAGGGGAAGTACAATTCTGGAGCTCAGCAGAAGCTACGCTTTACCCCGAAGCCGGGAGGACAATTTCAGCATACCCATGGAGGAGGTAGCTCGCACAATCATAATGGCACCAAGAATGGAAACGGGAATGGAGGAAGAAATGGACAAAACCGCACCAACCCGGCAACCCCATCCAAGAGAGACCTGAGCCAAGTCACTTGTTTTAAGTGCCAGAAGACTGGGCATTATGCAAATGAATGTCCTGAAGCCCAAAATGGAAATGGCAATGGAAGATCAGGGAAGAAGCCGAACCCTTTGAACAGGGGATAGGTGAACCACGTTACCGTGGAGGAGGTTGAAGCTCAGCTAGATGCAGTAATAGGTAAGTTTTTGGTTAAGACATTTACTGCAGTTGTTCTTTTTGATACTGGTGCATCGCATTCATACATATCAAGAGGATTTGTGGATAAGTATAAATTGCCAACCCAATCCCTTAGGTCACCCATGCTAGTAACCTCACCCGGAGCAGAATATATGGCTAGTCTATGGTGTGATCGACTACCATTAAGGATTGGAAACTGTGTATTCCCCTCGGACCTAATAGTTTTGGAATCGCAAGGATTGGATGTGATATTAGGCATGGATTGGTTATCAAAGTACGGAGGGAACATTGATTGCACCAGTAAGTCGATTTTTATTACCACCCCAGAAGGAAGGAGAATCAAGTATGTATCACGGCATGATCCGAGGAGGGCACATGTAAATTCCTTATCAGGAGTTGTGCAGGAGGAAGTACCAGTGGTGAAGGATTACCCGGACGTGTTTCCAGAAGAGTTGCCAGACATGCCACCGGATAGAGACATTGAGTTCTTGATTTAACTATTGCCAGGAACCGGTCCGATATCTAAGAGACCGTATAGGATGCCCGCACAAGATGTGGAAGAAATTAAGAAGCAGATTAAGGACTTACTGGATAAAGGTTTTATTCGCCCAAGTGCTTCGCCTTGGGGATCGCCAGTGCTTCTAGTGGAGAAGAAGGATGGATCATTAAGAATGGTTGTTGATTATCGTGGATTAAATGAAGTGACAATTAAGAATAAGTACCCATTGCCGATGATCAATGACTTGTTTGACCAATTACAAGGAGCTAAGGTATTTTCCAAGATCGATTTGCGATCGGGATACCATCAGTTGAAGATTCGAGAGAAGGATATACCTAAGACGGCTTTTACCACCAGGTACGGGTTGTATGAGTATATTGTTATGTCATTTGGTCTGACTAACGCACCTGCCTATTTCATGAACGTTGATGAACAAGGTGTTTATGGAATTTTTGGATAAGTTTGTCGTGGTGTTCATTGATGATATTTTGGTCTACTCAAAGAATGAAGAAGAACATAAGGAGCATTTGCGTTTGGTACTCGAGAAGCTCAGAGAACATCAATTATATGCCAAGTTCAGCAAATGTGAGTTTTGGTTGAAGGAAGTAGGATTTCTCGGACATGTTATATCCGGAGAAGGTATAGCAGTGGATCCCACTAAAGTTGCCACTGTGACAAACTGGGAAGCACCAACGACAGTTGGAGAGATCCGGAGTTTTCTTGGACTGGCAGGATACTACCGGAGACTCATTGAGAATTTCTCGAAGATTGCGAAGCCTATGAAGGAGTTGTTGAAGAAGGACACTAAGTTCAAATGGACTGAGGAATGTGAGGCTAGTTTCCAAGTGTTGAAGAAACGTTTGGTTACCTCACCAGTATTAATTCTGCCAGATCAAAGCAAGGATTACGAGGTGTATTGCGACGCTTCACGTCGAGGACTTGGAGCAGTGCATATGCAGGAGGGAAGAGTTGTTTCGTATGCTTCACGACAGCTTAAGCCTCATGAGTTAAATTATGCTACTCATGATTTGGAGTTAGCAGCTATAGTGCACGCACTGAAGACTTGGAGAAATTTCTTATTGGAAACCACTGTGAGGTGTACACGGATCACAAGAATTTGAAGTACATCTTCACGCAGAAGGAGTTAAATCTCAGGCAAAGGAGATGGTTGGAGCTCATTAAGGATTACGATATGAGATTGCATTATCACCCCGGAAAGGCTAACGTAGTAGCAGATGTGTTGAGCCGCAAGAGCCATGTCAACACTCTAATGACCGGAGGTTTACCACAAGAATTAGCCAAGGAATTTCGAGAGCTATGTTTGGAGATAGTTCCGAGAGGCTATGTAGCAACATTGGAGATACAGTCTACTTTGATGGATAAGATCAGAGAAGCTCAGAAGACGGATAAGGAGATTGCCTCTATCAAGGAGAAAATGAGCAAGGGAAAAGCTAAGGGATTTCGTGAGGATGAGAACGACACCTTATGGTTTGAGGACCGCGTTTATGTGCCTAGTGATCCGGAGATCAGAAAGTTTATTCTGCAAGAGGCCCATGATTTGCCGTATTCGATTCACCCTGGAAATACCAAGATGTATTTGGATTTGGAGGATACTTTATGGTGGACCGGAATGAAGAAGGATATTGCAGAGTATGTAGCAGTTTGTGATGTATGTCAGAGAGTGAAGGCAGAACATCAGAAGCCAGCAGGATTGTTACAGCCATTGCCAATACCCAAATGGAAGTGGGAAAAGTTAGGCATGGATTTCATCACGGGATTGCCCAGGACTCGTTCAGGCTATGACTCGATTTGGGTTGTAGTCGATCGTTTGACGAAGGTAGCTCATTTCATTCCAGTGAAGACTACCTACAGCAGTGCCAAGTTGGCTAAGATATACATGACTAGGATCGTATGTCTGCATGGAGTTCCAAGGAGTATCGTATCAGATAGAGGAACCCAATTCACCTCAAAGTTTCGGAATCAGTTGCACGAAACTCTGGGAACCAGACTTGAGTTTAGTACAGCTTTTCATCCACAGACACATGGACAAACCGAGAGAGTCAACCAGATTTTGGAGGATATGCTGAGAGCATGTGCATTGGATTATGGATCAAGTTGGGATGACAACTTGCCATATGCGGAGTTTTCTTATAACAACAGCTATCAAACCAGTTTAAAGATGGCCCCTTTCGAAGCCTTGTACGGAAGGAGGTGCAGAACCCCGTTGTTGTGGGATGAAGTTGGAGACCGCCAGTTTTTTGGACCAGATTTGATTAAGGAGTCGGAACGGAAAGTGAAATTGATTCGCGATAGGCTCAAAGTAGCCCAGTCTAGGCAGAAGAGCTATGCGGATTCAAAATGCAAGGAGACAGTATACGAAGTCAGAGACAGAGTTTATCTTCGAGTATCCCCGCCTCAAGGAGTTAAGAGCTTTGGAGTTAAAGGAAAGTTAGCGCCACGTTTTGTGGGGCCATACAAAGTTTTGGGGCGCATGGGAGAAGTTGCGTATAAGTTGGAATTGCCCGAGGGATTGTCAGGAGTTCACGACGTGTTCCACGTTTCTCAGTTGAAGAAGTGCCACACAGAGATGGCTGATATACCACTGAGAGATACTGTGTCGCTTGAAGCGATTTAGTTGGGTAATGATTTGACCTACGAGGAGAAACCAGTCAAAATTCTCGAGTATGCCAGCCGAGTCACCCGCAGTAACGTTATCAAGTTTTGCAAAGTTCAGTGGAGCCACCACACTGAGGATGAAGCCACCTGGGAGCGAGAGGAAGATCTGCTTAAGGCCCACCCTCACCTATTTTCTAGCCAACCCGAATCTCGAGGGTCTCATGACCGATTTTCAATAAAAATATTTACTGAGAAACTGATCTTTTAATTCCATGTGAGGGAAATCCTCCTTACTGGTAGACAAAACCTTGATACAATAAGCCAGTAGCATTTAATATATTACAGGGTCGAGCTGAGGATGCTCAACAAATTATTACAAGCACGCCAATAATTATACATAGTGGCGGATATGACACACAGGAGTGGTGGCATACTACTGACTTGTAACGCCCTCGATGCGGCTATATCTCCCACGTGTCGAGGCACGACTTAGAGGCATAACCGCATTGAAAGCAATGTCGCAAGTGAGGTAATCTTCACACAACCCATGTAATACATAAGGGAAAGAGATACATAGTTGGCTTACAGTCGCCACTTCACACAATACATAAATAAACATCCATCATTCAGAGTACACTCAAGGTCCGACTACGGAACCAAAATAAAAGAAGATACCCCAAATGCTACACAGATCCCCGATCGTCCCAACTGGGCACCACTACTGATCATCAGGAAAAGACACATAGTAACGACAACGTTCCTCATCGAACTCCCACTTGAGCTCGGTTGCGTCACCTGCACTAGCATCGTCGGCACCTGCAACTGTTTTGGTAGAATCTGTGAGTCACGGGGACTCAGCAATCTCGCACCCGCGAGATCAAGACTATTTAAGCTTATAGGAAGGACAGGGTTGTAAAGTGGAGCTGCTGCAAGCGTCTAGCATATATGGTGGCTACATCGCAAAAGAGAGCGAGAAGAGGAGCAAAGCACGGTCGTGAAACTAGTAGCGATCAAGAAGTGATCCTGAACTACTTACGTCAGGCATAACTCCAACACCGTGTTCACTTCCCGGACTCCGCCGAGAAGAGACCATCACGGTTACACACGCGGTTGATGTGTATTTTATTTGAGGTCAACTTCGGGTTTTCTACCACCGGACATTAACAAATTCCCATCTGCCTCATAACCGCGGGCACGGCTTTCGAAAGATATTACCCTGCAGGGGTGTCCCAACTTAGCCCATTATAAGCTCTCACGGTCAACGAAGGATATTCCTTCCACCGGGAAGACCCGATCAATCTCGGAATCCCGGACTACAAGACATTTCGACAGCAATAAAACAAGACCAGCAAAGCCGCCCGAATGTGCCGACAAATCCCGATAGGAGGTGCACATATCTCGTTCTCAGGGCACACCGGATGAGCCAGACGTCGGATTGGCATAGACCCTGATTGCCCAAGGGGCGCCGGACATCGCTCAAGTTGGACCAGCACTCGAAGGAGAATTGGCCCAGGGGTTAAAATAAATATGACCCTCGGGCTCGCGAAAACCCGGGGAAAAAAGGCTTAGGTGGCAAATGGTAAAACCAAAGTTGGGCCTTGCTGGACGAGTCTTATTCAAAGCGAACTGTCAAGGGGGTCCCATAAATCACCCAACCGTGGAAGGAACGCGAAATCAAGGAACATAACACCGGTATGACGGAAACTAGGG
>LR880972.1:200509893-200527846 GCA_904067115.1 Aegilops sharonensis | reverse complement strand
TCCACCCTTTACCAAGTATATAGATGCATTAATTATAGCAGATATATTGTGATATCCCCAACAAGTAAACATGTTCCAATAAGGAACAACATCTCCATGTTCCAACAAGGAACAAACTTCAGCTTCACCTGCAACTAGCAACGCTATACGAGGGGCTGAGCAAAACGGTAACATAGCCAATCAACGGTTTGCTAGGAAAGGATGATTAGGGGCTGACATGGCAATATGGGTGGCATGATATAGCAAGTGGTAGGTATCGTATCATGGGCATAGCAAAAGAGCGAGCAACTAGCATAGCAAAGATAGAAGTGATTTCGAGGGTATGGTCATCTTGCCTGCAATGTTCTCAGAGATGTCGAAAGCTTGATCCTCGTAAGCGTTCTCAACAGGTTCCTCGTACACGTACTCGTCTCCCAGCTCTACCCAAAGCAACAACACACACAAAGGAACCACAATAAATCACGGTGCAATGCACAAGCAACATGATGCAATACATGACATGATATGCGAGATGTGATATGCAATGCGTATGCGCGCTCCGGAAGGAAAATGATGAACCAGGCATCAACTTGGCAAACCAAGTATGCCACTGGAGAGATGATATGATTTCGGTTGAAATCGATATAAAGATCACCGGAATCGGATGCACGGTTTGCAAATGACAAGCAAAACAAGAATGGCACAAATCTGCCATTAAAAGCATGATGCCACTTAGCAAGCAACAATAAATTAAGTTACTGCACCCAAACGTCCCAACAAAGTATATGGCAGTGATCTACACAAGATGCTTGACAAAAGATGAGCACTGAGCTACGGCTAAATCACATCATAACAGGTTCAAACAAGCATGGCAAAAGTGCACAAAATATCAGGCTGGACATGGCAAAAATAGCATCAGGTAGCAATGTTCAGAGCAAGAAAACTACATGCTACAGGAACTTAAAATAGCAAAACAAGGCATGGCATGAATCTACTCAAAGCATAGAACAAAAGTCCCTTACTGACCATAAGCCAAAAAGGATCAGAAAATATAGTAACACCCATGTCAATATCGCAAGTTTCGTTAACAGATTCAGCAACATGGCATGTCAAAAACTGATAACAAGTAGGCATGTTTAAGAGCTCGGTGCACTCACCACAGAGCCTTATATGATAAACTAAGCATACATACATCAAGAATACATGGCATAGAAGATATACATGGCAAGAAAAGCATCATAGCATATACGGATCAACCACAACAACCTTGGCGAAATTGAATAACATGTAAACAATCTGCCAGGAAACATTTGATAGCAAAAGTAGAGCTCGATTGACTCAAGCTATTGCACTCCATAATTGCAAACAAAGGCATGGATGGATAGAGAAAGACATGTATAACAAAACATCCCTACTGAAGTATCTCAAAATATGCATGGATCTCTCGGTAGCATCAAGTTAACATGGCATCAAAATATCAGCAAAACAGAGCTGAAAACAACAACATCAGGACACCTACTTTGCATGCTTGTGCTAGTCACCACATAGATCAAAAAAATACATGGAATACACCCCTGGAAAGATGGCATGGCATATTACAAAACACATGTAGGACTCAAATTAATAGGGTGCACACATCAATTATAGCAAAAATAACAAAAGTGCATGTTCTGTTAAGAAACAGAAACTAACATCACATAGCCCTCTTCCAACAGCATTTCGGGCATCAAGATGAGATAAAATTAAAATGATGCAATGAGATGAAATGATCTACTCTTCGAGACGAACATTTTGATATATTATACGCGCAAAATGGAGCTAAAGATGCAAAGTTACGCTACGTTGAAAATGCCACAAATTATGCAACGGAATAAAACTTAGAGGAAAAAGAGGGGGGAAGAAGTCAACGGGCTGAGATCCGGATCGGGATCCGATCGGATCGGGGCAACGGCGGCGGTGGTTCCTCGCCGGAGAGGGAGAAGAGGCGGGGCCGGCGGCGAGGGAGGCGGGCGCCGGAGGGAGGCGGCGCCGGCGACCTGGAGCGGGCGGCCGGGCGCGGTGGCGGGGACGGCGGCGTCGGAGGGAGGCCGGGGCGGCCGGTGGCGGCGCGGGAGCTCGGGCGCGCGCGGGAGGGGCGGCGCGGCGACCCGGGCCGGGCGGGCCGGCCGTGGGCCCGCAGGGCCGCGGCGGCGGAGGCGGCGGCGGGCCACGTGTCGTGCCCTGATTGGCCGAGGGCGGCGGAGCGGAGGGAGCCGGACGTGTCCGGGCGGCGCGGACGTTTCGTCCGGGCGCGAGGTAGGGGAAGGCTAGGGTTAGACCCGAGATTGGAATGGGGGTTTGCTTAAATTGGCATAGAGGGAGCTAGGAGAGTCCAAATGAGGTGTAGTTTTCGCCCACACGATCGTGATCGAACGACGGAGAGCATGGAAGTGACTTAGATGGGTTATTGGACCATTTTGAAAGGGTGTTGGGCTGCAACTTAAAAGAGGCCTTTGCGAGAGTGCGGTTAACCGTTGGAGTACCAAACGAGCTCCAAATGACCCGAAACTTGACCGGTGGTCTACGGGTGGTATACCAAGGCCACTTGACAAACCTCGGTCCATTCCGAGAAGGTTTAGTACCCGCACACGGAAAAACGTAAAAGGGGCCGCCGGGGGAGATAGGAGTGTCGGATTGCAAAACGGACAACGGGAAAAATGCTCGGAATCATGAGACGAACATGTATGCAAATGCGATGCACATGATGACATGATATAAAATGCATGACATGGACAAAATGCAAAAAGGAGAAAAACCCAACCACGGAAGGAATATCATATCACAATGCCGAAAATGGCAAGAGTTGGAGTTACAAATATGGAAAGTTACTTCCGGGGTGTTACATGACTCGAGGTAAAGTGGTGGTGGAATAACAAAGTGGAGTGGATAACATGACTCCTACACTGGCGGCTCATCGAGCGTCAAGGTGAGGCTCGATGAATTTATTTGGGTAGCGCAAGCGGTAGTAACATAGTGACTAATCCAGGGGTCGCACGAGACTGACTGGGATTCCTCTAGGCGTCGTACTCGCTATCGAACTCTTCATCAATGAGATCGCCTTCGTCAGCATCTGTCCAAATCAACAAGCCAGGTGAGTACTTTGAAAGTACTCGCAAGACAGTTCAGACAATAGATATAATAAATGCATGCATGAATGCGTCATGAGTGATTTAACAATGCACATTCAAATCAGTATAACAAGGTAAGTAAAAAAGAGTCGGCGGTAGTCCGCTCGAAAACCCAATAAAATAAACTGAAAACCGATCTGGTGTCTGAAGCGACACCTCGAAGGGTGAACAAATAAGTAAAACATGCCGCAGTCGGGCGTCTAAGCGACACCACATAAAGGGCTTATACTGAAAGGAAAGACATGCGTGCCACAGTCGGACGTCGGAGCGACATCACAGAAAGGGCTTATATCAAAAGTAAATAAATAATAATGCCACAGTCGGATGTCTGAGCGACATCGCGGAAAGGGCTTATATCCAAAAGTAAATAAATAACAATGCCACAGTCGGACGTCTGAGCGCCATCGCAGAAAGGGCTTATATCCAAAAGTAAATAAATAACAATGCTGCAGTCGGACGTCTGAGCGACATCGCAGAAAGGGCTTATATCAAAAGTAAATAAATGACAATGCCGCAGTCGGACGTCTGAGCGACATCGCAGAAAGGGCTTAAATTCATTATTCATAACTTGCAAGAATTTATGCTCACCGGTAAATATTCAACACTTGATAAATAACAGGTTAGTCCATTCACAGGAATATACGTTAACCGCACTTGATACTCATGTGGCTCACCAGAGTTTTTGTCACCAAGACTGACTCTTGACAAGATAAGATAAACACAGAACTTGGATATGGATAAGATGATTCAAAGGAATTATTGACTCTGCAGAGTTTGTACTAGAAAGCCCACAGCCAACGGATTTCCGCAGTCACGAAGGACTAGTTCCGTTTACGGTATTTCGGAAGAAACACAACAATCCAGTACACACCCATCCCACCTCACGATGCCAGGAATCACCCTCGACAACGTTCAAGAAAAACTTTGAGACGGGGAGATCACAATCTCGAATAGCATGGGATCAAATTTATATACGCGCGCTCTAAGGGGTGCCCCCCTCTTGGTCCCAACCGAAAACACCCATGCCCCCTGACCGGATGATAGGCTTTAATCCAGGGCCATGGAACCCTCATCCCGGTCTCTCGATTTGGTTTGTACCAGGAAAGTGGTTTGCAACTTACTACGCCATATCCCTTGCGGAAAACATGTGGTAGTACGGAAAAGGAAAATGGACGGAAACTGGACTGATACATGCTGACACTGGAGTCAAATAATCTGGCATAAGACTGGCATGCTACAACACTGCCATCTTACCCATTATCATGCGAACTCATGGCCATGCAAACTCATTTCCATCAACTCATGGATTTCCGAAACTCACTTGCCTCAACTCTTCGCGTGATATAACTTTCATCGAGATGCTCATGAACATGCCATGAAACTACTTAATGCAAACATGCCCAAACACTCATCATATCAAAAGTTCAAACATGCTTGCCTGGTTCGGAGCAGTCGGGGCCTAGCTCGGTGAAGTTCGCGGTTCCGTCACCTCCTTCAGTATCTACGGTATACAAAAAAAATACACGCACTAACGTAAATACCATGGGGTGCACAAAAATATTCCAAATATTTTTCAAATAAATATGATAAAAAACTAGACAAAATTTTGAAGAGGACAGAAAAAGAATAACTCAAAAATCCTTTTTTGTTTAAAAGTTATAAGATTTTTGGCCCAAGGACCTCTCTGTAATGAAACATAAAACTCTCAGGGGTCTAAGCAGAAAAGTCCAGAAATAGATTCAGATTAGAAAGTGCATTTGCCAGAATACGCTTTGAGAAACGGTTCAAAAAAAATAACAGAGAGGCTGACGGGCGGGTCCCACCGGTCAGGTTTGAATATTCAAAAGAGGCGGCAGAGCTCGTCGGCGCCCGAGAGCCGCGGTGGTCGCCGGCGGCGATCCACGGCGAGGCAGGGGGATCGGGTGGTACCTCTGTGCTTAGTGCATCCTTCCGCGTCGGTGGGTGGTGGTGGTGGTGGCGGATGGTGGTTCGGGTAGTCGTGGGCCTTGTCGGAGAGAGTTGCTGGGGTCAAATTGGAGTGGGGGTTAGTCTCCTAGAGGTGTCATGAGGCTACGGGCAAGTCTAGGGCGGTGGAGGAGCTCTCACCAGAGAGAACGCTGCCGGAGCACGCAGCGGACGGAGGTGGCCGGAGTTGAGGAAGAAGGGCCCCTCGAGGCTCTTCCAGTGGCTGGGCGGGGTCTGGTGAGGTGGTGGAGATGTGCGGGGTCGAGAGCAAGCTCGGAGGCGCTATTTATAGCCGGCCCGAGGCGGTTGCCGTGAACGGGATAAGTCCGGCGAGCGATTACGGCGGTGTTGTGGCTGGACGGCTGGTTTAGGGGCTTGAGCTTCGTCTAGACGGAGTACTGATTCCATCCCGGTGCCTAACTCAGCAAGGCAGGGGCGGTTACGGCCTGTCCCCAACGGAACGGCCGTGCGGCACGTCGGCGGCAGAGGGTGCGCCCTGTGCGTTCCAGGCCACGGCGACGGTGCTGCAGGCGTGCGCTGGCAAGGGAGACGACCACGCGGAGCTCCCAGGTGGCGTGGGCGGTGCCGAACGGTGTTGTGCCGCAGGGTGCCCCCTGTCGGCCGCCACGGGAGGTCCCGACGCCGCAGAAGACGCCGACGCAGATGGGCCAGGGTGCCACCGACGCCAGGAACCAGCCAAGTGCGTGTGCGGCCGTGCGCAACGCGCCAGGCGCACAGTTGACACGTGACCGATCTCTGACGACACTGAATCTCTGAATTTCTGAATTTCTCTGAAAGTGCAAATTAACAGTGCAAGCCAGGTGTTCGACAGAATGATTTTGGTATGTGGGGATTTTTCCTTGAGCTGATTTTTGGTGGAGTGGCCTCTCATAGCATCTGGGGGCTGCCTGAATTTTGGTGGAAATTTTGGGGAAGAGGAGATATGAATTTCACCAAATTTGGCAAATCTGGTCCAAACTTGCAGAAGCTGAAACTTGAAAATTTTGAAAAGAAGAGTGGATCTTGATGGTTCTAGGTTGTGGGTGCTAGGGACTATCCAGAGAAGTTGGTTTGAGATCAAAATTCAAAGGCAAATAGGTACTTGCTTTGCAAATCACCTAGGCTCAAAATAATGGACAGAATTGTTTTGGGGAAAGAAATAAATGAAATAGAATCCAAAAATGAGTTGGACTTGTTGGGACAAAATATTTGGATTGCCCCAAAGTGGAAGGAGGGGTTTTGGGAAGATTTACCACATGAGACATGGTAAAAAGTACGGATGGTTTCAAAATAAGAAAAGACCCAAAACTCCTAGGGTTTTCTTATAAAAGAAATTAAATCCCAAAAATAAAATTGAGAAGGGGGAGAGTCAGAAGAAGGGTTTTTAAATAACCAACACCAGAGTTGAAGAAGATGCCAAAATAAAATCCTTTGCAAAAGGGGAAATTTTTGAGAGAGAGATTTTTTTTGAAGGGTTTAAATGACCTTCTTCAAAACCAACAAAGTTTTTGCTGAAAACCAAACAAAATTTTTTTTAGTGTCACAACACCTACCCCCTTAGGAAAAATCTCGTCCCCGAGATTTCAGCTGATCCTCAAATAAGTGTGGGTGCTCTGCCCGAAGGAAATCCTCCCTTTCCCAAGTGGCTTCACTCTCAGTGTGATTGCTCCACTGAACTCTGAAAAACATGATGGTTTCTGTCGGGTCCTCCTTTCAGACTCCTCCAAGATTTTTATTGGATGCTCCCGATATGTGAGGTCTGGCTGCACGTCAATGTCTTCATGGGATACCTGCTTCTCTGGGTTGCTCACGCACTTCCTCAATTGCGAGATGTGGAACACGTCGTGGACGTAGGATAAATCTTCGGGTAAGTCTAGCTGGTAGGCTACCGTACCTCTCCGTGCCACTATGCAGAATGGTCCGATGAATCTTGGTGCTAGCTTCCCCTTAATCTTGAATCGTTGCAGGCCTCTCATAGGGGATACCCGTAGGTACACAAATTCACCGGGTTCAAAACTGACTCCCCGATGTTTTTGATCGTAATAACTCTTCTGTCGACTTTGAGCTGTCTTGAGTCGATCCCTAATTACCTTAACTTTATCTTCAGCCCCCTTGAGCATGTCCGGGCCGAAGATATGGCTGTCTCCGGTCTCTGACCAATTTAGCGGGGTACGACATCTCCGCTCGTACAAGGCTTCAAAGGGTGCCATTTGCAGGCTGGCCTGGTAACTGTTGTTGTATGTGAATTCTGTGTATGGCAGGCTTTCCTCCCAACTGGTCCCATAAGTGAGGACACATGCTCTTAGCATGTCTTCTAGAATTTGGTTTACGCGTTCTGTTTGTCCATCAGTCTGGGGGTGGTATGCGATACTGAATGCCAGTTGAGTTCCCAGAGCTTGTTGTAAGTGATCCCAAAATCGGGAAACGAATTGAGTGCCTCTGTCCGATATTATTGTCTTTGGGACTCCATGTAAGTAGACGATACGGGAGAGATAAAGCCTGGCAAGTTTCTGAGTGGTGTGGGTTGTCTTCACGGGGATGAAGTGTGCTACTTTAGTCAGTTTATCAGTGAGTTTATCAGTGATGACCCATATGGCATCATTTCCGTGCCGAGACCGAGGTAGCCCAACAATAAAATCCATTCCAATCTCGTCCCATTTCCACTCGGGTATTTTATTTGGCTGTAAAAGTCCGTCCGGTTTCTGGTGCTCGGCCTTGATGCGTTGACAAGAGTCACAACATGCGATGAACGTGGCTATGTCCCTTTTTAGACCGTGCCACCAATATTTTTCCTGAATATCCTTGTACATTTTTGTCCCTCCAGGATGGATTGAATACGGAGCGGTGTGGCCTTCAGCTAAGATTTGCTGTTTAAGGTTTTTGATATTTGGTACGCAAAGTCTATCTCCGTACCACAATATTCCCTGCTTATCGATAATGAACTTTGTGGCCTTGCCCAAACTGACCTTTCACTTTATGCCTTCAAAGCTAGGGTGTCCATGCTGAGCTTCTTTAACTTTTTCAATCAGGGTAGGCTGTATCTCTAAATTCGACACACTGCCTTCGGTGACCACCATCAAGTTGAGCTTAGCGAATTCCTGCCGGAATTCAGGTCTCAAATTTGGTAGACCGTCGTTGTTCGGGCTAGGGTTCAGACTTAGGGCATCTGCCACTACATTTGCTTTTCCTGGATGGTAGTGGATCCCAACATCATAATCCTTCACTAATTCCAACCAGCGTCGTTGCCGTAAATTCAGTTCCGGTTGTGTGAAAATATACTTGAGGCTCTTATGGTTCGTGTATATTTCACAACGATTTCCAAGTAAAAAGTGTCTCCATTCCTTGAGTGCATGAATAACCGCTGCTAATTCTAGGTCATGAGTAGGATAATTTTCCTCATGCTTGCGAAGTTGTCTGGAAACATACGCGGCAACCTTGCCTTCTTGCATCAATACGCACCCGAGGCCCTTTCGGGATGCGTCACAATACACCTCAAAATTCTTGTGTATGTCTGGCACAATTAATACTGGTGCTGTCGTTAGTTTCTTTTTTAGTTCTTGGAAACTTTTCTTGCAAGCTTCCGTCCATTCAAACTTCTTGTCTTTCTTGAGTAGCTGCGTCATTGGCTTTGTTATGGTGGAGAATCCTTCAATAAATCTTCGGTAGTATCCTGCCATTCCCATGAAACTTCGTACGTCCGTTATGCTGGCTGGTGGTTTCCAGCCAAGTACGGCCTTGACTTTTTCCGGGTCTACGGCAATACCTTCTTGGGTCAGTACGTGGCCCAGAAAACCTACTTTCCTTAGCCAAAATTCACACTTGCTGAATTTAGCGTACAATTTATCTTTCCTGAGTTCCCCTAGTACAGTTCGGAGATGTTCAACGTGCTCTTCTGGTGTCTTGGAGTATATCAGAATATCGTCGATAAATACCACAACAAACTTGTCCATAAACTTCATAAATACTTTGTTCATGAGGTGAACAAAATATGCGAGGGCGTTCGTTAGTCCAAATGGCATTACGGTGAACTCATACAATCCATATCTAGAGGTGAATGCCGTCTTGGGAATATCTTCTGTTCATACCTTTAATTGATGGTATCCCGACCTCAAGTCAATTTTTGAGAATACCTTGGCCTGAGCGAGCTGATCAAATAAATCATTTATCCGTGGCATCGGATATTTGTTCTTGATTGTGACCATGTTAAGCGCTCGATAGTCTATGCACAATCTCAGTGTTCCATCCTTCTTTTTGGAAAATAAAATTGGTGAACCCCAAGGTGAGGAGCTGGCTCGTATATAACCTTTGTCCAATAATTCTTTTATTTGCTTCTTCAGTTCTACCAATTCGGATGGTGCCATTCTGTATGGTTTCTTGTATATGGGGGCGTTTCCGGGTGCTAGCTCAATGCTGAATTCTATCTCTCGGTTTGGTGGCATGCCTGGTAGTTCTTCGGGAAATACGTCTGGAAATTCACACACTACTGGAACCTTGCTTAATTCAGAAATATCCACCTTGTTCAATCTCGGTTGCCGAGATATTTTTCTTTCTTTGGCTGAAACTTTTATTGTCTTCCCGTGGTGGTGGGTGAGAATCACGGTCCGGTTGAAGCAGTCAATAAAACCTTTGTTGGTGGTTAACCAATCCATCCCTAAGATGACATCTAGTCCTTTATTTTCCGACACGATAAGGTTGGCGTGAAACTCCAACCCTTCAAACTCAATAACCACACCTTGGCAATAACTCTGGGTAACTTGCTTAATCCCAGGGGACTTGATGATCATAGATTTTTCCAAGGGAAGCATCAAAAAATTATTTTGCAAGGCAAAACTTTTCGAAATGAATGAGTGATAAGCTCCAGAATCAAACAAAACCATGGCAGGTATTGTGTTGACAGGAAACATACCGAGTACGATATCTGGGGCATTCTGTGCTTCCTCTTTGGTCACGTGGTTCAGATGACCCTTCCTGTGGCTATTATTTGGGATGAAATTGTTGTGCTTTGGCGCCGAATTATTGCCTCCGTTGTTCGGCTTTGGGGTCGAGTTCCTTGGCTTGGGGCACTGCTTGGCATAGTGCCCTTCTTCTCCACAAGCGTTGCAAGTAACGCCTGGGCGGTATGTGAACTCCTTGTCCCTTGCATGGAAACTCTTGATTGGACGTGAGACGTTTGTCGTGGGTTTGGGTGTCCAACTTTTCTGAACATCTGTCTTGCTGCGGTGGTTGCGAGCATGATTAGTCTGGTCCCTTTTTCGCTTGCGGAAATCTTCCAAGTTGCGTCTCTCGTTTTCCAAGGTAATGGCCTTATCCACCAGCGTTTTAAAATCTGGGAAGGTGTGCACAACCAGCTGGCATTTAAGCGCGGGCGTCAGACCGTCTAGGAATTTTTCCATCTTCTTGCTTTCAGACATACGCTCCTCGTTGGCGTAGCGAGACAACAGAGTAAACTTACTGTTGTATTCTGACACCGTCATTGTCCTTTGCTTGAGGTCATCAAATTCTCTCTTTTTGATCTTCATAAGACTTTTAGGAATATGTGCCCCACAAAAACCTTCTTTGAACTCCTCCCAGGTGATATTATTTTCATTGGGGTGCATGTGTAGGAAATTTTCCCACCACGATGCAGCTGCTCCAGTGAGATAGTGCGGTGCATATAGCACTTTCTCAAGATCTGAACACTGGGCAATAATTAATTTTCTTTCCATGTCTCGAAGCCAGTCCTCGGCTTCAAGAGGTTTGTCAGTATGAGAAAATGTTTGGGGACGCGTCTTCTGTAGCTCAGATAACTTTGATTGCTGCTGATACTGTCCACGATGATTTCCCATATTGATGGTTCATCATTTCCTGATGTTGTTGCTGACTTTGCTCATAAAGATGGCACATTTTGGAAAGTGTTGTTTCACTGTCCTGTTGACTAGATTGCCCCTGTGTGAAATTGTTGCTTGGTTGTGTGCCATAATTTTCCTCTGACGGAGTTGGCATGGAGCGCGTCCAAGGATGAGACATTGTTCACTATGGGGATATATTTTGTAAAACTCATAAGAAAAGAAATTGGGTCGCAAAAGTCAATAAATTCATGAAGACGAAAAAGTCTTAAATGCTCCAAGATTTATCAAGAGAATAAACATTTGCGCACGGAGAAGGACTGCCCATTACATATCTCACACGCAAGCAGTAATTATACAATACATCACTCAGGATATGCGTACATATACCTGACATGTTATTTAGGCTAGTGCACTCCTCCAGTTCCTACATGATGCGCAAACAAGCTACTTCTCACAGCCTATGTACATATAAACATATCGTACAAGCGGTACATCGCATGGCGACTAAGCGTACTCAGTCGGAGGAGATGGTGAGGATCTCCTTTGCCCTGCCGAGGGTGAGGCGCGGTGAGGCTAGGGACGCAACCTCCTCCTCGCTAATAGGCTCCAGACGTGAAGTGCTGCGCTGAGTTGGTGGAGCGGGTGCCCTATATGGAGCAACATGAACAGGTGTGGGCGCAGTGGGTGGTGTAGAGCGGACTGGAGTGGGCGCAATGACTTGGTTGAATTCCTCGGTGGAAGGCAGGCGACGAGCAGTGGCGAGAGTGGTAGGAGCAAAAGATGCCGATGACGAGACGAAAGTCAGTGGCGGTGCGGTGCGCAGGAGCTCCCTCCTGTTGGCGGCACAACCATGGACTGAGTCCATGCGGGCAGCCACAAAGTCGTCCACTAGGTTGTCGAAGGCTGCCTCCAAAGCCCGGAGATACTCGATAAGCATATCAAAAGCCTCGTCTCGTTCTCCTCTGGGGCAAGAGAAGGCGTAGTGACAGGTGTATGGCACGTGACATGGAAGGTAGCGGTAACGACGAGTCTTCATCGAAGGAAGGATATCCCTGAGACGAGCTACCGCCTCACAGGCTGCCATCTGCAGTGCATGCTTCTCCGTAGGCATGGCTCTCCCCAAGAACCGGAAACGCTCAAGTCGCCCTCCCTTGAATTGCACCATGGCCTGGTGCAAGGTTAGATGGTCATTGACCTTGTGCTGAGAGAGTGAGAAGACTGGGCGCACAGATGGCCCCATCGCGACTTGGACGATGAAGGAGAGAAGCTTGACGAACCCATCGGGCTCGTTTGCGAACATCTGTGACTCGCAGTTGTTGTCGGCCATCTACAAAAGTAGGCAAAAATTCTGAATGGTCAGATCATAAATTTATGCTGACTGTCAGAAAATGACTACATTTGCAAAAATAAGAATTAGCTCTATTTTGCTAATAACCGATTAGCGATCGCACCTAGCGGCTTCCTACAGTCAGCCTGGCTCTGGTACCAAGCTTGTCACGGCCGGTTTTCCAATAAAAGTATTTATTGAGAAACCGATCTTTTAATTCTAGTGTGAGCAAAATCCTCCTTACTGGTAGACAAAACCTTGATACAATAAGCCAGTAGCATTTAATATATTACAGGGTCGAGCTGAGGATGCTCAACAAATTATTACAAGCACGCCAATAATTATACATAGTGGCGGATATGACACAGAGGAGTGGTGGCATACTACTGACTCGAGGTAAAGTGGTGGTGGAATAACACAGTGGAGTGGATAACATGACTCCTACACTGGCGGCTCATCGAGCGTCGAGGTGAGGCTCGATGAATTTATTTGGGTAGCGGAAGCAGTAGTAACATAGTGACTAATCCAGGGGTCGCACGAGACTAACTGGGATTCCTCTAGGCGTCGGACTCGCTATCGAACTCTTCATCCATGAGATCGCCTTCGTCAGCATCTGGCCAAATCAACAAGCCAGGTGAGTACTTTGAAAGTACTCGCAAGACAGTTCGAACAATAGATATAATAAATGCATGCATTAATGCGTCATGAGTGATTTAACAATGCACATTCAAATCAGTATAACAAGGTAAGTAAAAAGGGAGTCGGCGGTAGTCCGCTCGAAAACCCAATAAAATAAACTGAAAACCGATCGGGTGTCTGAAGCGAGACCTCAAAGGGTGAACAAATAAGTAAAACATGCCGTAGTCGGGCGTCTAAGCGACACCACATAAAGGGCTTATACTGAAAGAAAAGACATGTGTGCCACATTCGGACTCGGAGCGACATCACAGAAAGGGCTTATATCAAAAGTAAATAAATAACAATGCCACAGTCGGATGTCTGAGCGACATCGCAGAAAGGGCTTATATCCAAAAGTAAATAAATAACAATGCCGCAGTCGGACGTCTGAGCTACATCGCAGAAAGGGCTTATATCAAAAGTAAATAAATTACAATGCCGTAGTCGGATGTCTGAGCGACATCGCGGAAAGGGCTTAAATTCATTATTCATAACTTGCAAGAATTTATGCTCACCGGTAAATATTCAACACGTGATAAATAATGGGTTAGTCCATTCACAGGAATATACGTTAACCGCACTTGATACTCATGTGGCTCACCAGAGTTTTTGTCACCAAGACTGACTCTTGACAAGATAAGATAAACACAGAACTTGGATATGGATAAGATGATTCAAAGGAATTATTGACTCTGCAGAGTTTGTACTAGAAAGCCCATAGCCAACGGATTTCCGCAGTCACAAAGGACTAGTTCCGTTTACGGTATTTCGGAAGAAACACAACAATCCAGTACACACCCATCCCACCTCACGATGCCAGGAATCACCCTAGACAGCGTTCAAGAAAAACTTTGAGATGGGGAGATCACAATCTCGAATAGGATGGCATCAAATTTATATACGCGCGCTCTAAGGGGTGCCCCCCTCTCGGTCCCAACCGGAAACACCCACGCCCCCTGACCGGATGATAGGCTTTAATCCAGGGCCATGGAACCCTCATCCCGGTCTCTCGATTTGGTGTCTACCAGGAAAGTGGTTTGCAACTTACTACGCCATATCCCTTGCGAAAAACATGTGGTAGTACGGAAAAGGAAAATGGACGGAAACTGGACTGATAAATGCTGACACTGGAGTCAAATAATCTGGCATAAGACTGGCATGCTACAACACTGCCATCTTACCGATTCTCATGCCAACTCATGGCCATGCAAACTCATTTCCATCAACTCATGGATTTCCGAAACTCACTTGCCTCAACTCTTCGCGTGATATAACTTTCATCGAGATGCTCATGAACATGCCATGAAACTACTTAATGCAAACATGCCCAAACACTCATCATATCAAAAGTTCAAACATGCTTGCCTGGGTCGGAGTAGTCGGGGCCTAGCTCGGTGAAGTACGTGGTTCCGTCACCTCCTTCGGTATCTGCGGTATACAAAAAAAATACACGCACTAACGTAAATACCATGGGGTGCACAAAAATATTCCAAATATTTTTCAAATAAATCTGATAAAAAAACTAGACAAAATTTTGAAGAGGACAGAAAAAGAATCACTCAAAAATCCTTTTCTGTTTAAAAGTTATAAGAGTTTTGGCCCAAGGACCTCTCTGTAATGAAACAGAAAACTCTCAGGGGTCTAAGCAGAAAAGTCCAGAAAACGATTCAGATTAGAAAGTGCATTTGCCAGAATACGCTTTCAGAAACGGTTCGAAAAAAAACAACAGAGAGGCTGACGGGCGGGTCCCACCCGTCAGGTTTTAATATTCAAAAGAGGCGGCAGAGCTCGTCGGCGCCCGAGAGCCGCGGTGGTCGCCGGCGGCGATCCACGGCGAGGCAGGGGGATCGGGTGGTACCTCTGTGCTCAGTGCATCCTTCCGCGTCGGTGGGTAGTGGTGGTGGTCGCCGGTGAGCACCACGTCGACGGTGGCCCTTGCTCCGGCGGACGGTGGTTCGGGTAGTCGTGGGCCTCGTCGGAGAGAGTTGCTGGGGTCAAATTGGAGTGGGGGTTAGTCTCCCAGAGGTGTCATGAGGCTACGGGCAAGTCTAGGGCGGTGGAGGAGCTCTCACCAGACAGAACGCTGCCGGAGCCCGAAGCGGACGGAGGTGGCCGGAGTTGAGGAAGAAGGGCCCCTCGAGGCTCTTCCAGTGGCTGGGCGGGGTCTGGTGAGGTGGTGGAGATGTGCGGGGTCGAGAGCGAGCTCGGAGGCGCTATTTATAGCCGGCCCGAGGCGGTTGCCGTGAACGGGATAAGTCCGGCGAGCGATTACGGCGGTGCTGTGGCTGGACGGCTGGTTTAGGGGCTTGAGCATCGTCTAGACGGAGTACTGATTCCATCCCGGTGCCTAACTTAGCAAGGCAGGGGCGCTTACGGCCTGTCCCCAACGGAACAGCCGTGCGGCACGTCGGCGGCAGAGGGCACGCCCTGTGCGTGCCAGGCCACGGCGACGGTGCTGCAGGCATGCGCTGGCAAGGGAGACGGCCACGCAGAGCTCCCAGGTGGCGTGGGCGGTGCCGAACGGCGTTGTGCCGCAGGGTGCCCCCTGTCGGCCGCGACGGGAGGTCCCGACGCCGCAGAAGACGCCGGCGCAGACGGGCCAGGGTGCCACCGACGCCAGGAACCAACCAAGTGCGCGTGCGGCGCTCTGGACATGGAGGAGGGGTCGTGCGCAACGCGCCAGGCGCATAGTTGACAGGTGACCGATCTGTGACGACACTGAATCTCTGAATTTCTGAATTTCTCTGAAAGTGCAAAGTATAAGTGCAAGCCAGGTGTTCGACAGAATGATTTTCGTATGTGGGGATTTTTCCTTGAGCTGATTTTTGGTGGAGTGGCCTCTCATAGCATCTGGGGGCTGCCTGAATTTTGGTGGAATTTTTGGAGAAGAGGAGATATGAATTTCACCAAATTTGGCAAATCTGGTCCAAACTTGCAGAAGCTGAAACTTGAAAATTTCTAAAAGAAGAAGAGTGGATCTTGATGGTTCTAGGTTGTGGGTGCTAGGGACTATCCAGAGGAGTTGGTTTGAGATCAAAATGCAAAGGCAAATAGGTACTTGCTTTGCAAATCACCTAGGCTCAAAATAATGGACAGAATTGTTTTGGGGAAAGAAATAAATGAAATAAAATCCAAAAATGAGTTGGACTTGTTGGGACAGAATATTTGGATTGCCCCAAAGTGGAAGGAGGGGTTTTGGGAAGATTTACCACATGAGACATGGTAAAAAGTATGGATGGTTTCAAACTAAGAAAAGACCCAAAACTCCTAGGGTTTTCTTATAAAATTTGAGTGTCACAGAGGGCGAGATTCATCTTAAGGGGGGTAGGTTTGTAACATCCCAACTTTTCAATTTGGAATTTTATACATAGATCATCATTCGCATATCATATTTTATTGCATGTTGGCTCGATCCTAGAAATTTCACGCAACTCAAGGACCCACGGAGAGAGTTGGAGATTTCGTTATTTTCATATTTGAGTTTTCTCAAATTTTGAAAATAGGATCATTTGATTTTATTTATTTTATCTTCAATTATTTCTATAAAGAAAATATGAGAGAGGGAATAAAATGACTTTCCCAAAATAAAGAAATAATGAAGATTTAATAAAAAAATAATAAGATTTTTTTTATTTGGAGTTTTTCGCTATTTTATTTGAATTTAGGAAAAATGTGTGTGTTCCAAAATTGCATTTAGGCCCCAAATAAATGTTCATCTTGTCCGGCTCGATTTTAGAAGCCGGGGAAAATTTATTTCGGGTTTTTTGGGGTCCGTTTAGTATTTCTTTCGTTAGATTTTCTGCGCGGAATTATTTATTTAAAAAAACGCGAACCGACTCTGGGCCGTAACCGGCCAGGACTCCGCCTGGACAGGGCTTTAAATAGCGCCGCCCGAGGCGCGGGACAGCCCAAGCCGGCGTCGCGCCCCACCTAAACCTAACCCTAGCCCGCCGCCGCCCGATCCGCCGCCGCCTCGCGTGCCGCGCCGGAGCCCAACGCCGCCGCCCCTCACGGCCGCCCTCGCTGGAGCCGCCGCCTCGCCGGACCCGCACCCCGAGGTTGACCTGGCCGCCGCCGTTTTTTTAGAAAAACAGTTCGGTTTTTCCGTCGGTTTTTTTAGATCTGTTTTTTATTAGATCGGTTTTTTTTCGGTTTAGGTTAAATAGCGAGCGTTCGCTCGTTCGTTCGTTTTAACGAATGCGTTCATCGTTTAGATCCAGATAAAGAACGTTCGTTCGTTAAGCTGTTCGTCGTTTTTCTTTTTCTCGAATTTATTCCGTGATTTTTCTGATCGCGATTTCTGATCCGATTTTCGATCTAGTATAACTTTTCGCTCGTTTATCGGAATCAGGCGATTCAAGCGCCTGGAGTTTTGTCTCGAAACCCTCTTTCCGAATAATCTACTCAAACAAGTTTTTGCTTCTGTAAAATTTGACTTAGGTCCAGATTAGTAAAACGAAGCCTGTTTCTTTCCCCGTTTGTTTTTTGTTGCTTCGTTCGAGTTGTTTCTTTTTGTGAACCGGAGTTCTTAAGTTGAACTTTTTGGTTAGATCTTTTATTTGAGTTTTACCTGTGCATTAGTGGAGTACTTATTGTGTGTTTGTTTGTTTACGATAGAGTAAACGGAGTGCGCCGCTTGCTACTTTGAATCTCTAGGTTTCACGGATCATCAGCAAGGCAAGTAACACTTTGATCATATCCCTTTTTCATACCCAGTTTTAATGCATTAGATCAATCCTCAAACATTGCATGATTAGGATCTAATTAAACTGTGGGTTTTGGGAAAGTAGTTGAGGTAGTACCTATTACCTGGTTTATTATCAAACCCTTGGGAGTTACTTCTACGTTTGCTTATTATGCCATGCTATGCTAGTAGACGTGGATTGGGTGAGTATCCATGACAGATGTGAGATTTTAATTAATGGTTTATTTAAGGTGGCAACTTAAACACACATCTGGGTGGACTGAGGTACCTGGGTATTCCAGGATTGCCTGTTTCTTTTTGGACC
>LR880972.1:200475600-200509587 GCA_904067115.1 Aegilops sharonensis | reverse complement strand
TGAGGTAGTACCTATTACCTGGTTTATTATCAAACCCTTGGGAGTTACTTCTACGTTTGCTTATTATGCCATGCTATGCTAGTAGACGTGGATTGGGTGAGTATCCATGACAGATGTGAGATTTTAATTAATGGTTTATTTAAGGTGGCAACTTAAACACACATCTGGGTGGACTGAGGTACCTGGGTATTCCAGGATTGCCTGTTTCTTTTTGGACCGCCACCCAGGCTCAAAGGGATCATGAGATTATTCATGCTAGAAATTCCGTGTGCAGCCACAAGCTACTATGGGCTCTAGCATAGTTGACTAAGTCGTGCGAACTCTTACAGTGGTATACTAGCTGATGTAGGGGATGTAGGTTAATACGGTCTACCCGTTCGTAAGGTGCTAGCGCTTCTGAAAGACTATGTCTCCGTCATTCGTTTCTCAAACATCATGTAGTGCAAGAAATCAAACGGAGGAGATCGAGTCTTGTGGGGAAAAGTGCACAAACCTCTGCAGAGTGTAACAAACTAATCATGGTTAGCCGTGTCCCCGGTTATGGACGTCTTGAGTATCTAGTACTTGGATTATCATGTGAATCTAATCACGTTACTTTAAATTAATATTGTTGGGTTTTAATGATGATGTTTAATTGGGATTGAGAATGCTGTCAACCATTCTCAATGTTTAACAACCACCATGATAGTTAAATAAAATTTATTCCTTTGTTGTAGGGAAAATTTGGCTTTATGCAAAACTGTAACCATAGAGCTTTCCACCAGCCATATATGCATGTAGTATAGCATTACTCTTTCATATTACTCTCTATGTGTTACCTTGCCAGCATATTCCATGTGCTGACCCGTTTTTGGGATGCAACGTTCATGTTGCAGACTTCTCAGACGACGAGTAAGGTGCCTTAGGTCGTGGTTCTATACTCAGTGATGCCATTGGAGTTGATGGACTCGCTTATCTTCCAAGCCTTCCGCTGTTATCGTTATTAGATGGCCTTAAGCCATATTTATTGTAATAATTTCTCCTTTGGAGACATTCGATGTAATAAGTGTGTGCTTGCTACTCTGTTATAAATCCTTCAAGTACTGTGTGTGTCAGCATTACTGATCCAGGGATGACACTGATGCACAGAGATGAGACTGTTTGAGGTCTGGTCGCTACAATCTTAGTAATATGCTAATATAGGGGTTAGCTCGGTCTACTTTAGCTTAAGATATGGTGGGTTTTGGAGGCGATGCAGCAATTACCTCGACATCAGATCAGCAGTGAAAGTAATTTCAAACAGTCGAATGGATATTTTGTGTACAGTTGGATATAAAGATCCTTTGGGTAAGAAGTAACAACTTATATGCTTTTCTTTGAAACGGAACAGCGATACTAGTATAATATTTGTTGACATGCACTAATATTTTCGAAACGGACGTCGGGCTGTAGCTAGAAGGTCGGTTGGGACGCGACATCGGCCCATACTGCGGTGACCCCCGATTGGGACGTACCGACTGTGGATTTTCTCCCTCGCCGATGTCGACCGCGTCTATGCAGAACATTGTTCCCTTCCCCCAGCTGCGGGATCAGGCCGGATATGTGACCAGCGGTGTGGCCACCATCGTTCTATGCTTGTGAAGAGAGCAACCCAAGCAAGCAGGCTTGTAGCTTAGGCTCCTGCTAGTGTATATATAGTGGTTTTCTTTTTCTCTCCATATCAACCATTTTATATTGCGTATGTGTCATTGAAGAGTGAAATGATGGTTGCTTCTTCCGACTAACTTACTGTGTGATTTGACTGCTCCTTTAGTGGCCCCTACACATACTCCCCCTACGTGTATGCAACAGTCACACGTACACATGGACGCAAAAACATGCACGACGCCCTAATGCATGCATGTCCGAGCACATGACGGTACACACACGGTCACGCTCAAGTGCTCAACCTACACATGCATGCACACACACATACTCAGCCAGGGTGAGCTAGCGACCGTATAAACACCGGAAAATGTATATATTGAGCGCAATGAGCATATTATGAAGTCCATTGACCGTATTTTTACAAATATACAGTGACAGACAGTGTATTTATCTCATTTGAAATTAAGCCATATTAACCGGAGAGGAGGCAGTATGGACTAGCATTACTTTGTTGTGTCCCGTTAACTTGCCGAACGAGGAGAAGCTTGCAGGACGGGAGAAGCTTGCGCGCGGTGGCTCGCGGGACAAGGAGAAACTTTTGACTAATGCAAGTTGTCCTTCGCTTAGGCGGTGGACGTGCAATAGTTAATTTGGTGTCAGATTGCCACAAGCATACACTATACTAGTACTATTATTGTTGCACTTCCCGAAGAGGCGAACAGCCAAGCGCAAAGTTTACTAGTACTAGTACTACTACTATAGTCTATAGAGGTACTATACTAGTACTAGGAACCGGATGGAGGAGCGTCTGCACTCTTATTATATTTTTTAAATGTGATAAAGCAATCTTCAACACATTTGGTTCTCTTCGAGGGTTCTCGCATGTGATAATGGAAGTTGATTGCATGGAACACTCGCCACAATTCTCACTTAATTCTGGCTCATATCCTGTTACAAATAGGGGTGCTCGGTAATATTTCCTCTTTTCTTTATTATTCAGCATGTAAACAGGTCAGCAAACCTTGCGGTGCATCTTTGTGCGAACCGTGCTTGCTGCACTCTGAATGTGGCCGAGAGCTGGCTTGATGAAGCACCTCGCTTCCTACTTCTTTTTTTGCGGGGTACCTCGCTTCCTAGTGACCAGTTTCTTGGATGATCGTCCTAAGAATGCTTATATATGAATAACGTTTTCTCATTTACCCGCAAAAAAGATTAAGCCATATTAACCGGAAAGGAGGGAGTATGGACTAGCACTACTTGATGGTGTGTCCCGTCAACTCGCAGAACGAGGAGAAGCTTGCAGGACAAGGTGAAGCTCGCATACGCCTTTTGACTAATGCAACGTACCCTCGCCCAGGTGGTGGACATGCATCAGTTCATTCGGTGTCAGATTGCCAGAGGCATACACTGTAGTACCGAACATGCAGAGTACCATCATTGTTCGACTTCACGAAGAGGCGAAGAGCCAAGCGCAAGGTTTAGTAGTATGACTAGTACTACTACTAGAACCGCATGGTGGAGCCTCTATACTCTTATTTTTCTTAATCTCTAATAAAGTACACATTTATTCCGGAGAAGGGCGGAAAACGGCAGCCCAACATGTAATGATGTTATCGATCAACCATGCTCGAATATATCTTGGCCTTCGTGCGAGCCCGTCTGTGTGGTCTCGCTCCTCGTCTCTCTCAAGGAACGGCAGGTTGGCCATTTTGCCATCAATTGAGATCGGTTTGCTCACACTCCGGTCCCACATGTCAGTGATATGCTAAGAGGAGGTGCGTTGACCGACTGTCCATACGCGTACTTTGTTTTGCACCTTCATACTACTCCTCCCTCTGTCACGGTTTATAGGGCGCGCTTCATTATGATACATTTCTCCCAATGCATTTTCACAACCAAAGAGACTTTAGACGTGTTTGGTTTAATGCTCAATTAATTAGGGCGTGGTAACCGCAATTTTCTCTCGATGTAGTACTACGGAGTGGAGTAAGTGCATGCATGTGTGTACCCAGGGTGGAAGCACTTCATGCATGTGTGTACGCATTATTTCCTCTAGTAATAGACGTCGTGCTATAACTACCAATGCTATTTTTTAGGCCGATCGCTAGTCGCCTTGGTCCCAAAGATTTTCCCTTTTTCTGAAGCACGCTCTATAAACAGTGACGGATGGAGTAGTATGAGCGGATTCAAAGAAGAGCGTATTGATGGTTGCTTCTTCCGAGCAACTTATAGTGGGAAAGGTGGGGCTTATGATTTGACTGCTCATTACTCAATATTAATGCGGCGCAATGACCGGTCTGAGTCTCCCATGCGGCTGTGCACTACCCCCACGGTTCTTAAATATACTCCGGAGTATTTGTCTTTCTAGAGATTTCAACGAGTGACTACTCAAATATTTGTCTTTTTAGAGATTCAAATGGACTACAACATATGGATGTATATAGACATATTTTAGAGTGTAAATTCACTCATTTTGCTCCGTATGTATTCACTTGTTGAAATCTCTAGAAAGACAAATATTTAGGAACAAAGGGAGTACACATACGAAGCAAAATGAGTGAATCTACACTCTAAAATATGCCCATTTGAAATTTGTAAAATGAAAAATATTGTTGATGACAGTTGCGACGACAAAAAAGAACCATATTCCTTGTCCTAAGGGAAGATAACAACACGGTTGTGTTTGTCTAAAACGATGTGAGGACGAGATTGCAATATGGAAAGTACGCCAGATGAGTTACATTTTTTGCAAAGAACTATGGAAGATCCACATGCAGCGACATGGGAAGACAGACAGTGGAGCAAGGCCGGAGGGGATACCTGGAGGTCGTCGGGATGTAACTAGGTGAGCGGCAGCGGGCGGAATCTGCCCATACTGCGGCAGCAAGCAGGTAGCATAGGCCCTACCACGCCGGAGCTTGGTCAGAGAGAACGGCGTGTACCGCAGATCGGAACGTGCTGCCTCGGCACCGTCGAACAGAGAAACGATGCAGGTCCTCCCTTTCTGCCGGCGGACGGGATGCGGCCGGATCAGTGACCAACGGTGAGAGAGAGAGAGAGAGGCCACTACAGCCTTGTGTGAGATACTCTGAAGAGAGACAAACCAGGCAGGGAGGCTCCATTGTATATAGTGGAGCGGACTACTTTTTTCTCCATAAAAATCGTTTTTTATTATGTGTACGTGCCATTGAGCGATATAACTTTATTTAAAAATAAAGCGCCAACGCATCAAGTCGAACTTTGTTTTGTGCACGCGTGGTACACGACCTCCATAGGTAAACAACCGCTACACGCGTTCAAATTAGCACATGGGCTGCCATTTCGTACAGAAATGAGCTCCACCGTGTACCCGCGCGGGTGTGGCTGGGCACGAAGCGTGAGTACATGCACGGTGCACCTATTCTATTCTTGTATACGTACACCACCTACGTGGGGTTGTGTGAGAGAGATACAAACGTAGAGAAATATAGGGTGTGGGTTCGTGAGAGTTTTTTTAGGGGGGGTCAATAAAAAAATGTAACAAATGCAATGTGTGTGAAATAGAGTCATGGATATATCATATATATAGAGGGGGCGATCCACGAGAAGAGAGTGGAGGTATCATCGACTTGAGGTGTCCATAGAATTGAAAAGAGGGATGATGTGTGTGTGCGCGCACGGTCGATAAAGAGTGCCGTCGAATTTGTGTGTGCCCACGTCAAAGATATAGAGTGGTTGGCCTACTAGAACGAGAGAGGGGACAGGTGTGGTTTGTCTCTGTGGCATGGATACCTACCTACAGCGCTTGACTATCGGTGTGTAGTGGGGGGGAGGGAGGCCTAATTAACTATAGAGGTACAATGGCTGGTATATGTGTGGAGGAGGAGAGAGGCCTACCTCATGTATTAAGGGAGATCAACCTACCTCATGTATTAAGGGAGATCGATTGGCATCCATGCATATGTGTAGGAGAGGAATAAGGTTGGGAGAGAGACAAAGCTAGAGTGTTGGAGGGGGTGGTAGTGGAGTTGCTTCTAACAAATGGTGGGATAGGCTTGCTAGACAATCGGAGGGCACGCCTGCAATATCAATAAGAGAGGGGATGGCTGCGTGTCTGTGCACGTGCGTGTGAGAGACGGGTCAGGAGGCATGCATGAATGATGAGGGGGGAAAGATATGGATGTGGTAAGCAGACATAACTACATAGGAAGATCAATCGTCCTTTGTCAGAGAAAGGAGAGACATAACTTGTGAGGTACGTCGATCGATGGGGGGGAATAGTTAAAGTCGACCTAGGTATATGTTGGGAGATCGATCAGTATACATGCATGTGTGTGTTAGAAGCAATTGAGGTACGGGGAGAAGGATAGAGAGAGAGAGAGAGAGGGATGCATCTAGGAGGTGGTGCGAGAGTCATACTATATCGAGGGGAAGGAGTGTGCGAGTACGAGATCGATGAAAAGAGTGGTGGGAGTGAGGCATGGACGGTGATAAGAGAAGAGGGGAAGGTTGTGTTTGTGCTAGGCACACCTAGCTAGAGAGGCATATCGATCGACGTGTGCCGTAAGGAAGGAGCTGGGGGGCCTACACACACCGTGGGTGAACGACATAAAGTGAAAAGACGAATTTGCGCGATGGAGCTAGAGAATGCTGAGGGAGGGTGAGAGGGATGCGGGCGTCTGCATGCATGAGAGAAAGTTAGCGCTAGCTAGCTACAAAGATAAGAGGATTGTGTGGGTGTAAAAGACGAATAGAGATCATACTTCATTATAAAAAGTGAATTCGGATATTTGAAGAATTTATCATAGTGTTTTAAACTGACGCATGTGTGCATATATATAACGGTGATACACATGGTGTTATTATGAACATGTTATACAACATATAATATATTTTATCTCTACTCTTATAAAAACAGAGTTTTTGATGATGGTGCCATCCTGCAATATAGGCCGTCCGATTTATATCTGACGGATAGGAAGGAAACTATGGCAATTTTGAGAAAAGATACCCACACCCCTCTCCATATTTGCAAATTAGGCCTCCCCTTGATCATGTTGATGTTCTGTGGAACGCATGGGCATCTTGCTAGTACTACGTATAACATATAGAACATTGATCATAATTTGGGCTAATGTGTGGCTTTTGCAGCTCAGGTCTAAATACTTGTCATAATGTAGGGGGCGGGGCACTATGCTATGTGTGATAAACACGGTGTACACGTATGGAACATGGTTTAAATTATGAATATATAGTTAGTACATCAAATGTACTATTATTTGGAATCAACATCAAGTGTATTCAAAAAATAGAATTCGAGTTCATGTAGTACACATAGTTCATATCTATCTCTATAGTAATCATGTGGTGTGTTATTAAGGTAATACACGAATTATGGTTGAAGTTGGCAACAATCATGATTATAGATTCTTATTGAAATAGAGAAACAAATTCAAATTCAGTTCGAATTGCAGCGGTAGTATAGACATTTGGAATGCACTAAAATGTTGTTATGAATAGGTTACATGCATTATACAGCAAGCGAAAAAATTTAATTGGACATAACATGGATTCATACTCCCTCCTTCCATCTATATAGGGCGTAATGCCTTTTTTAAGACCGCCTTTGACTATTGACAAGATTAATAGTACATGACATGCACAATGTGAAAATTATATCATTGAAAGAACCTTTCACAGACGAATTTAACGGTGTGCTTTGTGTAAGTTGCATGTCATATATTATTGCTCTAATATTTGGTCAAAGTTAGCATCTAAAAATGCATTAGGCCCTATATAGATGGAAGGAGGGAGTAGCTTTGAATAGCATTTTTTAGTAAAACGGGGCAAGACTCTCTCTTTGTGTGGTGTGAATAGTTTTATTATTTTTTGTTTTCTTTTTGGTTGAGGGAAGTGCGAATTGATTTGGTACATACAAGTACAATATTACACGTTAGGCTTGTCCATAAAATTCAACCCGCGCCTTGTTATATCCCGAAAATTCAGATATCGTGCTCCCAAAACTGGCGCCTTCACAACCCACGCCTTGCTATCCCGAAATTACAATGCGCGCGAAAAGTCCCTCCATCTGCCAAATCCCGACACGTGAAATCCCCCTTCTAACCCTGAGCCAAATGGGCCGCTAGTTCAAATTGGTGGGGGGTACTTTTGTAACACGCCCTACATTTTGGACAAGCGCGTCCCTAAGTCATGGTTCACCCCCTCCCATCACCTCCTTTTTGCCATTCGAAATCCTAGGCCGCCATAACCTCTCCGCTCCAGCCGCAAAACCCCACCCTCCTCCGTCCGCCACCTCACCGCTGCCCAACCGGAGCCTCTTCCCCGACGACGTCGTCCACCGCAACAGCTCGACGTCCCTCGTCCACCTCTCCGGATGAGGATCCGCCGTCCATCTCATCGTCCCGCCGGTTCAGCCACCCCGTCCTCCACCTCCAAGGAGCTGCTCCGGCGATCGCCTCGTCTATCGCGGCTGCTCCATCCCCACAACGCTGCCTTAACCTACTCCACTGGAACCGCAGCATCCTCACTGACTCCTCGGACGAAGCTGAGGCCTACTCGGCGCCACCAAAGAGGTTGTACACTCATTGCATCGCACCTTCTCCTTAGCTCGACCTCTCGGCGCCGACGGTGCTCCATCCCGCACCCCCATGGAGCGGCTACCTTGAAGCCGGCGCCGCGGGCGACATCTCCATGGCGGCTCTCCCCTAGTGCGAGGCACATTCGGCGTCGGCGGCCATACCAGCCGGATCTGCTACTGCTACTCCCGCTCTCACTCGCTCGCTCATGCTGCTGCTGCTGCTCCGGCTCTCGCTCGATCGCTTGCTCACCCAGCTACTGCTACTCCGGCTCTCGCTCGATCGCCCAGCTGCTGCTGCTCCGGCTCTCGCTCGCTCGCTCGCGTTGCTGCTGCTGCTCTCCCCTCGCTCGTGTTGCTGCTCTGCTCCTATTTAGCTACACTTCAGTCGACTGAATCGACTTTTGGGTCAGTCGATTTTCAGGGGGTGGGGGGGCTCGCCGGAGTTAAGGAAGAACCACCCGCAGAGGGGATGGGGGCTCGCTGGAGAGGTACCCCACTATCTATCTTAGGGTTCAGGGTGGGGGCAAGGGGCCTATAGGGCTGGACGGGGCAGCGAGGCGGCGCTGGGGCCGGCAGTTCGGCCCGTGGTGGCTGGCGGCTCAGGGGGGTGCAAGTTGAAGATGAACTACAGGCCCTCCCTAAACTACATGTCAAGTGCCTTGCTGCTACCATTGCGTTCAGTTTCGGCACTGACATTCAGATTCCACAGTAAATTTTAGTTTCGACAGTTAAGTTCAGAATCAACAGTTTTTACCTCATCTATTGTAGTCAGGTGGTTTTCGGTGATGTAAATTTTACATCATCTATTGGAGATGCTATTAGAATCCCACTTGAGATTGACGATGTCTTTCTTGTGCTACTTCAGCCTTGACGTCTTGCGGCTCACCGGGGCTGCTCCAACGACAGAACGATCCATCACAACAGAGCAGTGCCCTGGACGCCGTCTACAGATTCCTCAGATCTTCCTCCACACCTCCGACAGCCACCTCTGCCTCAACTGCTTTAGCGACCAACCCAATGATGCTGAGGTCGACACGGCTACGGCAAAGAGGTTGTACACTTGTTGCATCACTTATTACTATACATTCATGTCAATCCATTAGGGCTATTTTGGTTAAACGGAAAAACATAGCAATAGGGAATTTTCCAATGGCACTCTACTATTCAATTATTCATGCATTTTGTTGAAAGGAATGAAGCAAAACATCCACCTGGACCTACTTTTAAAATCATATGCATGAAAACAAGACCAAGTGCATTAGTGGCAGAATAACATTCTAACTGTACACTCTTTCATATGGTTTCACTTTATTTTTGCCATGTTTTTTTGCATTCCTCTGCTCTTCCAATTCCTGTAAACCAAACACTCAAGTTGACAGAAATCATGTGTTTACAAATGCTCTATTTACCATGTGCATTCCTATCCTATTCCGGTGTTTTTCCTATCCCTGCGTTTTTAGAATCATGCAAGCCAAATGAGCCCTTACAGAATTACTTCAATTACAGGTAGGTGTCAAAGGGAACTTTGTGTGGTTTGTCCTGCTCCAGCCGCAACGACGTCCACCTCAACTGAGCTGCTCCGTCAACAAAAACATCCACCAAACCAGACATCAAGACTCCTGACCGTCTTTCGCCGCCTCAGATCTCCTTCCCTGCCGCCGGCACCCACCGCAACGGCATCACCATCATCGACTTAGCAGATGAACCTGAGGAGTACACGGGTCCACAAGAGAGGTCGCACTCTTTTGTTTCTGCTTATGTTATGCATTGCTTAAAATTACCTGCTACTTTATCATCCTGTTCACCTCTTGGACTCCAAGTCAGGTCCAAATTAATGTTCAAACTTGAGTTCTAAATTAGTTGTGGGGCACATATCGAGGAAGCAATGATAGTATCTTTGTGTAATATCTGGTTCACCTAGGGTATGCCTATGTTGTTCATCTTGGGTGGGAAACAAATAGTAAAGCAATCATCATCTGTCTTTTTATTAAGTTAAAGCAATCATCCGCCTGCTATCATTATTTTTGGATCCATCCACTGGTTGTTACCATCACTCTAAATTTCTGCATGCTCTCCTTACATAATCTCACCATATTTTTTTCGTATGCATGTCAGATATTGTACACAGTCATGTTGAACATGTAGAGAAAAAGAGAAGAGTTTTGCGTGGCAATACAATGTCATGTAGACATCACTCCATGGTGGGTTCAATGGCAAACCCTCCCCACCCCTCTCCAGATTGTAATCCAGAGGAAGATATCTGTTCTAAGGCAGATTCAGACGCCGCTGACCACTCCTATTTACCCCCAAGGTGTTTGCTCTACCTTGGCATGATGATGTTTGTCATATCATGCATATGTTGCCTTGCAGTGCCTACTTTTGACATCATATATGTCATTTTATTAGTTTAGACATGTTCTGTAATGCCACCTGTTCAGTTTCTATATCATATATGGGAATGGTGCAGTCTCATGTCTTTTAGCTAGCCATAATATACGTGAAATGTGCAATGCCATCCTGTTTAACCAGGCATCATATATTTGAATGATATCTTGTCCATCCTTTTCTTCATTACATTTCCATTTGTCGACAATGTTTGTACATTAAACTACTCTTCCTGTGAATCAACCATTTGGGTGGGAGATTGAAAAATCTGGAGTGAAAACAAGGCCTTCAGAGCAGATAGTGCTACCTGTCGAAGCAGATCTCTTGTTGGGTCCCGATAGCTCCTCAGAGGTGGATTCAAAGACAGATGACCCGTCCTATTCCCCCACCGAGGTGTATGCTCTAACTTGGCACGGTTATACTGCTCATATCATGCATATGGTGTCATGCATTGCATAGATTATACATCATATACACAATATTCAACACCATGTTCTTAGTTCAGACATCATATCTAATGCCCTCTGTTTAGCATATAAATCACATGTGTGAATTAAATGATGCGATCCTGATTACTTAGATAACATGTAGGTGAATTATGTCATGCGATCCTGTTTAGTTATTCATCATATCTTTGAATTGTGTTATGCTATGCTATCCAGTTTAGATAAACATCATATATGTGAAATTATGTCATGCTATCCGTTTTAGTTAAACAATATACATGTCAACTAGTTCATGCCCTCTTTTTTCCACACTATCATTGCATCTGTCTCTCATACAATGTCTGTACATTCAATTATGTTTCTTGTTTATCAGCCATTTGAATTGGAGCGGGTGATGCCAGCATCTAGCGGACTAAAAACACGGTCTTCAAATAAAACAGTGCTACCTCTTGGTGGAGATAGCACCCCGGTTGTACATCCACGAGAACCAGCCTTACCACACATAACCCAAACTCTCGCAGATTGTACCCCTACTGCGATGGACAGAGAACCAGCTTCACCCAATCTAACCCCAACCCAAGCAGATAGTAACCCAGTTCATGTTGACACAGCACCATCTCCACCACAGAGCTCCCAAACAAGAGCAGTTAGTAAGGCAGCTCCAGTGCCTAAAGGGCCAGTACTACCACGGCGAACCCCAACTCCACCAGTTAGTACGCCTATTCCTGTGCAGGAAGCACAACCAGCTAGTCGTAGTTTAGCATCTATCGCATTTGATGTTGTTAAATCGTCTGTGCGTATCTTCCCATCTTGGAAATATTATACTGAAGAAGAAGGAAAATGCCAGTTGCAGGTGTTTGTCCAGGAGTTATGTGTAAGTAATGTTATTCATGGCAATTACTTTGCTTTGTCCCGTACATCCTACCTCCATGATGGTTATAATACAGGAAAATTTCCCATTTTTCTCTATAGAGAAGGACCGATTTGGAAAGTCAGGATGAGGTAACCTGTGCTAATACCTCTGCTATGTTCAAGAATGCTTGGTGGCAGTATCGGAATTACCTAAAGAAAACGTACTTCACCGGCAAAGAAACTCATCAAATTCCCTTACATTATCCTGAGACACATTTACTGGACGATGACTGGGAATGTCTTGTTCTGTACTGGTCCCGAACCAAGAATGTGGTAAGGTCTATGAGCTCATTTTCTATTTTTAAGTACTATATTCTTGTGTCTTACTGTACTCTGTTCATGTAGAACAAGTGCCTAAACCTAAAGAACAATTGTTCTAATTTAAGATTCCATTGCTATCATAGTTCAAAAAAGCGCTAGGCGTTGATTGTGCGTTGCCTTGCGCTTTACTCACCAAAGCGCATGCTTATGCGCAGTTATGCACAAATTAAGCGTAGTTATGCGCAATGCGTTTCGCCAACGCCTAGAGCCTAGGTGCGCTTAAGCGCTCGCTTAGGCGTGCCTTTTTTAACTATGATTGCTATCGTGCATACTGCTTTGCTCTAGGGGTTGGCACACGTTTTCGTCTTGACTCTCCGGTAGAAACTTTGGGGCACTCTTTGAAGTACTTTGTGTTGGTTGAATAGATGAATCTGAGATTGTTTGATGCATATCATATAATCATACCCGTGGATACTTGAGGTGACATTGGAGTATCTAGGTGACATTAGGGTTTTGGTTGATTTGTGTCTTAAGGTGTTATTCTAGTACGAACTCTATGATAGATCAGACGGAAAGAATAGCTTCGTGTTATTTTACTACGGACTCTTGAATAGATCGATCAGAAAGGATAACTTTGAGGTGGTTTCGTACCCTACAATAATCTCTTCGTTTGTTCTCCGCTATTAGTGACTTTGGAGTGACTCTTTGTTGCATGTTGAGGGATAGTTATATGATCCAATTACGTTATTATTGTTGAGAGAACTTGCACCAGTGAAAGTATGAACCCTAGGCCTTGTTTCCTAGCATTGCAATACCGTTTATGCTCACTTTTATCATTAGTTACCTTGCTGTTTTTATATTTTCAGATTACAAAAACCTATATCTACCATCCATATTGCACTTGTACCACCATCTCTTGCACCTATACAATTTACCATTGTATTGGGTGTGTTGGGGACACAAGAGACTCTTTGTTATTTGGTTGCAGGGTTGTTTGAGAGAGACCATATTCATCCTACGCCTCCCACAGATTGATAAACCTTAGGTCATCCACTTGAGGGAAATTTGCTACTGTCCTGCAAACCTCTGTACTTGGAGGCCCAACAACGTCTACAAGAAGAAGGTTGTGTAGTAGACATCACAGGGTCTCTCCTGGTTGCTGCTTGATGCGACCCAGGAGGAGATCGAGCCTGGGGGCAGGTTCAGGAGCCACGAGCGAGCGCCATCCTTGAGAGCCATGCGGAACCAGTTTGCCATGACTTTCTCGTCGCCGTTGGCCGCCTCGATGCTCAGCTCGTAGAGCTGAAGGAACTCCGCGAGGTTGGGGGTGCCGTCGTAGCAAGGAGGCAGGCCTGGCTTGAACTTGCCCGGCCATGTGACGCTACGTAGCTCTGGAGTGAAGGCGCGGCAGCCTGCGGTGGCCACTGGGACCCTTTGCTGATGCGGAGCCCACCTTTGATGCCCGCGCACCGCCGCCGCAGGTGGCGCACGGTCTTGTCGCAGCGGTGCTGGGAGCGCGTGAACGTTCTCTTGTGACCGGGGAACTTCTTGGCAGCTTCCTTCTTCTCACGCGGGCACCCGGCTCTGTGGGTCATGCCAGGGGGGCGCACGTCTCGGCGCCAGGACGCTGTCTTGGTGCAGAGGTGGTGGAGGCGCTCCGTGAGCCATGTTGCCTGCAGCTGGCGGAGGGCGAGGCAGTGAGAGGGATGGCGCAGGGGAGCCCCCTGCGGCGCTGACGAGCTCAGCGATGCGGTCCAGCCAATCCTCACAGAGGTCGTCGACAGGGCGGTAGCGCAGGAGCTCGCGTGCCATGAGCAGCACGGCCTGCGCGGCCGTGGGAGCACGACGAGCGTGAGACGACGAGTCGGCCGGGGTCAACGACGGAGTGGCGGTGCGGCCGTCCCGCCGCACCGAGGGGAGCAGCGAGGATGCTTGCTGCTCGTTTCCTGCCGGGCCGGTGGCGGCGTTGGCGGCAGGCGACGGGGAACGACGGGGAGGCCCACCGACAGGAGTGGTCTGAGTGACGCGGGCGGCGAGGGCAGCCCGACGCTCAGCGTGGGCTCGACGATCGTCCGCCATGGATGCGACGAAGCAACGGGACGCGGATCGATGGAAGGAAAGCTTCAGCGCACCCCTACCTGGCATGCCAAATGTTGAATTTTGGGTTCCGGCAATACCCTTGAGGTTCGAACACTGGGGTGCGCATGAAGATCTCTCCCTACCTAATCACGCCCTTAGCCTCACCGTGATCTCAAGGCCTAGCTCAACAAACCCGCAACACAAGAGACACGAGATTTATACTGGTTCAGGCCACCGTTGTGGTGTAATACCCTACTCCAGTGGTGTGATGGATTGCCACGTGGGCTGATGATGAACAGTACAAGGGAAGAACAGCCTCCGGAGGAGAGGTGTTCTTGTGCTTGGTGAGTGTGAGGATGATCTGAGTCATTTCAGGCCGAGTTGCCTCCTACTGTGGTGGCTAGTCCTATTTATAGAGGCCCTGGTCCTCTCCCCAAATATTGAGCGCGAAGGGATCCAACAACAGCCAAATTCAAAGGGAGACAACTAGTACAAGTTTTCCTGACTAAAGGTGGTCTTTGCCTGCCACAGGCTCTGGTGGTGACGTAGTCTTGGGCTCCATGGTGACCTCCGTCCTGCCGTCCTGCTGGTCTTGGTCTCGTTGCACCGATATGGAAACCTTTTCCTGATGCCTCGGGACTCCTTGCCTGCGCTTGCCCCTTTAGCACCAAAGAGGAAATGAGGACACTGCGCCCGCCTAGCGCCCGCCTGGCGCCCGTCGTCATGGCTTGCGTCACAGGAACCTCGTGAGGTGTCCCTTGCCTTGATCTCTCCGCCCCTCGCGAGCCAGCCTGGTGAGGCCGCTCCCGAGGAGGTCTTGTGTCGTCCGCCTCGCGAGGCTTGGCTCCTCACGAGGGTCTTGAGTATTTGCTGGTGGAGATGGGCCGTACAGGGCCGCTGGTGGATCCACGCCGTGGGCCGCAGGCAGGCAAGTCTGGGGACCCCCGTTCCCAGGACACCGACAGTGACACGAGACCAAGACCGCCAGGACGATAGGACGGAGGTCATCGCGGAGCCCACTGCAGTGTCACCACCAAAGGCTTTTGCAGGCGAAGACTACTTTTGTCAGGATAGCTTGTACTAGTTTTCCCCCTTCTAATTTGGCCGTTTTGGGATCCCTTCCCGCCTATATTTGGGAAGAGGACCAAGGCCACTGTAAATAGGAATTAGCCACCACCATAGAGGGGAGGGATCCATTCCACCTGGACCACCTCACCAGCTCTTCGAGCTCAAGAACACCTCACCTCCTGAGGCTTCTATACAATTGTTTAGTTCATCCCTAGCCCTTCGAGGGAATCCACCACAAATCTAGAGTAGGGTATTACACCGCAAGGTGGCCCAAACCACGATAAACTGTTGTGTCCCTTGTCCCTTTGGTTCGTCGATCTAGGCCGTTTGTTGGGCGGGCAGACTGGGGAGGGGAGTTCTTCGCACGCACCCCAGAGTTCGAACCACTCAAGGGTCCGCGGAACCCTGAATATGACATTTGGCGCGCCGGGTAGGGGTGCGTCGGAGCCTCTCTTCCGTCGGTCGACCCACCACTACTCCACTGCTTCCATGGCTGACGCCCGTCGAGCCCGTGCTGAGCGTCAGTCCGCCCTCGCTGCTCGCGTCTCCAAGATGGCGCCCGTCAGCGGGCCTCCCCTTTGCTCTCTAGCGTCTGCTGCCAATGCCGCCACCGGCCTGGCGGGGCACGAGCAGCAAGCTTCGTCGTTGCACCCCCTCTGTGCGGCGTGATGGACGAACGGCCACTCCGTCGCTGACTCCGGCTGGTTCATCATCTCACGCTCGACGCGGGCCTGCAGACACGCAGGCTGCGCTGCTCATGGCGCGTGAGCTCCTGCGTTACCGCCCCATAGGTGACTTCTACGAAGACTGGCTGGACTGCATCGCCGAGCTTGTCAACGCCGCTGGCGGCTCTCCTGTGCCGTCTCTCTTGCTACCTCGCCCGCCTCCTGCCGCGGGCGACGTAGCCCATGGAGGGCCTCCGCCACCTCCCCATCAAGATGTCGTCCTCGGACCAAGGCGCGCGGCCCCACGGCGCGATCCGCCGCACAGGGCGCCCGCGCGCGAAGAAGAAAGCTGCCAGGAGGTCCAGTGGCTGCAAGAAGGTGCTCCTGCACTCCCAGCACCACCACGTCAAGGCTGCGCGCCGCCTGTGGCAGTGGCGCGTGAGTACCAAGACCATGCTCCACCTCCACGACGGGATCAGGGGACCATGGCGGGCTGCCGAGCTTTCATTCCCGAGCTATGCAGCGTCGTCTGGCCGGGGAAGTTCAAGCCCGACCTGCCTCCACGCTACGACGGCACCCCCGACCCTGCGGAGTTCCTGCATCTCTGCGAGTTGAGCATCAAGGCGGCCAACGGCGACGAGAAGGTCATGGCGAACTGGGTTTTCCATGGCTCTCAAGGATGGTGCGCGCTCGTGGCTCCTGAACCTGCCCCCAGGATCGATCTCCTCTGGGGCGAGATGCGCGAGCGTTTCTTCGCCATCTTCTAGGGCACTCGCGACCGCCCTCCTACTGCGGGTGACCTGCGATGCATCAAGTAGCAGCCAGGGGAAACCCTGCAGAAGTACATTGATGCGCCTCCGTTGTATCTATAATTTTTGCTTGTTCCATGCCAATATTCTACAACTTTCATATACTTTTGGCAACTTTTTATACTATTTTTGGGACTAACATATTGATCCAGTGCCCAGTGATAGTTCCTGTTTGTTGCATGTTTTATGTTTCGCAGAAACCCCATATTAAACGGAGTCCAAACGGGATAAAAACAGATGGAGAATATTTTTGGAATATTTGTGATATCTGGGAAGAAGAATCAACGCGAGACAGTGCTCGAGGGGGCCCTGAGGCTGGGGGGCGCGCCCCTGACCCTCTTGGGCACCCCGTAAGGAGGTTGCTGCTATTCTTTTGCCGCAAGAAAGCTAATTTTCGAAAAAAAATTGTGGCGAAGGTTTCAATCGAATTGGAGTTGCGGATCTCCAGTTATAAAAGAAACGGTGAAAGGGCAGAATCCAGAACGCAGAAACAGAGAGAGACAGAGAGACAGATCCAATCTCGGAGGGGCTCTCGCCCCTCCCTTGCCATGGAGACCAAGGACCAGAGGGGAAACACTTCCCCCATCTAGGGAGAAGGTCAAGGAAGAAGAAGAAGAAGAAGGGGGGCCCTCTCCCCCTCTCTTTCGGTGGCGCCGGAACACCGTCGGGGCCATCATCATCACCGCCATCTACACCAACAACTTCACCGCCATCATCAACAACTCTTCCCCCCTCTATGCAGCGGTGTAACCCCTATTTTACCCGCTATAATCTCTACTTAAACATGGTGCTCAATGCTATATATTATTTCCCAATGATGTATGGCTATCCTATGATGTTTGAGTAGATCCGTTTTGTCCTATGGGTTAGTTGATGATCGTGATTGGTTTGAGTTGCATGTTTTATTATTGGTGATGTCCTATCGTGCTCTCCGTGTCACGCAAGCGTGAGGGATCCCCACTGTAGGGTTTGCAATATGTTCATGATTTTCTTATGGTGGGTAGCGTGAGTGACAGAAGTACAGATCCGAGTAAGTAGGTTGTTTGCGTATGGGAATAAAGAGGACTTGATACTTTAATGCTATGGTTGGGTTTTACCTTAATGATCTTTAGTCGTTGGGGATGCTTACTAGAGTTCCAATCATAAGTGCATATGATCCAAGAAGAGAAAGTATGTTAGCTTATGCCTCTCCCTCAAATAAAATTGCAATAATGATTACCGGTTTAGTTATTGATTGCCTAGGGACAAATAACTTTCTTGTGTGCCAAAACGCTCTCTACTAAAACTAACTTAGTTGTGTATTCTTCTAAGCAGCCCCTAGTTTTTTTTACGCGCTCTTTATTATCTTGCAAACCTATCCAAAAACACCTACAAAGTACTTCTAGTTTCATACTTGTTCTAGGTAAAGCGAACGTTAAGCGTGCGTAGAGTTGTATCGGTGGTCGATAGAACTTGAGGGGATATTTGTTATACCTTTAGCTCCTCGTTGGGTTCGACACTCTTACTTATCGAAAGAGGATACAATTGATCCCCTATACTTGTGGGTTATCATACATCCAGCGTTTCAACAGCGTTCGCCTCAAGATCCCCGAGGTGTCGGACGAGGCCATCATCTCAGCCTTCTCTGATGGCGTCCGTGATGTCAAGATGAAGGAGGAGCTCGCCATACATGAGGACCTATGCACGCTCTGGAGATGTTCAACATGGCGACCAAGTGCGCGAGAGCAGAGGAAGGACATCTTCCCTTCTCGAGCTCCCAGCGGCCGATCCAGAAGACAAGAAGGCCAAGACCAAGGAAGTGAAGCGCAAGGGGGCGGCCCCTCGTAGCCGAACCAGAGATGAAGCGCGTCTACGACCACCCAGAGTCATCCAAGGACAGTCGTTCATTCTGCGTCTTCCACAACGTACACAGCCACAACACCAATGACTGTCAAGAGCTCAGGGCCATCTGCGACGGGCGCCTCGATCATCGCCACGAGCGCAACGTTCGAGGCTACGGCCGTGGAGGAGGTCGAAGTGGAGAACGCTAGAACGACCGCGACCCCCTCCAGGAGTGGCGCGACCAGCCTCGTGAGGACCGCTGGCACGGCCAGCCTCGCGAGGGCGCCTGGAGAGATCAGCCTCGTCAGGACCGTCCTCAAGGCAACGCCGGCTTCCCTCCGCTGCCACCACAACCAAAAAGGAACGACAACCATCACCAGGATGAGGGGGCTGGGGGTTTCCAGGAGCCTCGTACCATCGCCTGCATCTTGGGCGGCGCTCAAGCCCCAGCCTCTCAATGCATCTTCAAGCAGTTTGATCATGAGGTGAAAACGGCCCTCCCCAGGCTCGAGGCCACGCGCCCGCTCAGTTGGTCCAAATGCATCATCACCTTCAACTCGTCAGACTAGCTCAAGTGCGCGGCAACTGTCGGCACCCTCCCGATGCTCTTCTCTCCCGTCATCAGCAACGTCATCGTCAACAAGACCCTCATCGATGGTGGTGCGGGGCTCAATGTGCTTTCCATCGAGACGTTCGACTGCCTCCAAGTACCCTATGATCAGCTACAGCCCACCAAGGCCTTCTCAGGAGTGACCGACGGCTCCACCACACCGATAGGGCAGATCTGCCTCCCTGACACCTTCGGCCAGCGCAACAACTACCGCACCAAGCTCATTGACCTCGACGTCGCCCACATCCTCCTTCCGTACAACGCCATCCTTGGGTATCCAGCCCTAGCCAAGTTCATGGTGGTGACTCATCATGGTTACAATGTCCTCAAGATGCCAGGGAATCGCGACGTCATCACAATTGCCTGCGAGGAAAAGGACGCGGTGTGCTCCCTCGAGCGCGCCTACCAGGCTGTGACCATCGATTACCCAAACAACGAAGGCACCATCTGCCCTCCTGAGGTTGTCCCCTAGAAGAATAAGCAGTTGCTCTACTAAGAGCCTCAAGAGAGTGGCGTCTCCAGCGGCACCACCTCAGGACCTGCACCCATGGGCTAGGCTCAGGGGCTCCTCTTAGGCTAGGCTCCTCTCGGCGCCCCTCTCAGGCTCAGCTCGGGGGCTCCTCTCGGTGCCCCTCTCAGGCTAGGCTCGGGGGCTCTCTTTTGGTGGGCCTCCAACTCAGCCAACATCACGAGGGAGGCGCTCGGGCACCACGTGGAGGCCTGCTTCAGCGCGCGCTTCCACCAGCAGGGCATGAGGTCCCTAGTGCTCAGGAGTTCATCACCAAGGCAACCGAGGAGCTTCAAGAGGCAAGAGCCATGCGCGGCGACCGCCGTCCACCACCTGGCGCGGCTCCTTGTCCTGGAGAGGACGAAGAGCTATACGCGTATGCATCAACATCCCAGGACTCAACAGGGTCGCATCTCAAGAGCGCTTCTGGCCATCACGTGTTGGTCGGTGCGAGGGCCTCCCTCACAGCTATGTTTGCATGCCTTTCAGCCTGCCGAACGCGGCTGTCACCTTCTAGCGCCACCTGCGGAGTGTTCTGGCGGCTCGGGAGGCCAGGCACCAGGCAGTCCTGGCAGAGATGGTGACGGTTCTTCGCGAACCTCCTGATCTCCCTGAGCCTTCCGAGGTTCAGGACCCAAGCGGCTCGTGAGGAACGACTTCTTCATCACACACCTTCAGCTACTCCAACATCTCTTCAACAACAGTGCCAGGTGACATTTTCTGGTTTATTCAGTTGGGGGCGCCCCTCGGGCTGCATTATCCCCAGATCGCATGCGCCTGTCCCTGCAACGTGTATCCTTTTGCATCTTTGATTCACTCTGTTGGGGGCGCCCCTCGGGTTGCATTATCCCCAGGCCACGTGGGCCCGTCCCTGTGGCATGTATCGTTTTGCATCTATTAGAACTAGCGTTATCTCCTTCTATAAGATGATTTATGTTATCGCCTGCTTGCCTATTGCCCTTCGCGGCCTCCCGCGATTCTGACCGGCCTCCTGCTCATCCCGCAACGGGGGCTACACATGCTGGCACGATGCTTGTGCTCGGGTCCATCCCTGCAATACTGAGAAACCTAAGAGATCGAGCTCTAGCTCGCGGCCCTCCCCGCGCACATCACCTCACCAGATCCTCAGTGCCTTCATCTTCTTGCGGAAAGATCAACGGTAGGACAACAAACGCTATTATGAATTATATTCCCCTCTCGGACTGACCCGCAGGAGTTTCCAGAGCTTAACTACAGGCGGTCCCACCGGCCGCCCCTTTTTTTATGTGATTCGCTTGCGTGTTAAAGAGGGGGCTCCTGAGCATCGCGCCTCAGGAGCTCCTACTGACTCTCCATCCCTCACCCCCTGGCCTTGACCACGGCATCGCGACCTGGAATACCAGCGGCGGCTGAGCCTCGATCGAGGGTCGGGACCCGAGGACGCAGAGCATTTAGATGAGCGAGGAAAGGGGAGGCCGGCGTGAACCTTACCTAGTAGCACCACCACTAAAAGCGTGAATTGGGTGTCGCGCAAAGGAATCACCTCAAGCTCATCAAGATAAGTTGCCTATATGAATCAACGCTAACCCGCTGCCTGGAATTTTCGATTCTCTTAGTCTCGCTCTGGTAGTGCATGTCGGTGTCAAAACCGGCGGATCTCGGGTAGGGGGTCCCGAACTGTGCGTCTAGGCGGATGGTAACAGGAGACGAGGGACACGATGTTTTACCCAGGTTCGGGCCCTCTTGATGGAGGTAAAACCCTACGTCCTGCTTGATTGATATTGATATTGTGGATGTTTACAAGAGTGGATCTACCACGAGATCAAGGAGGCTAAACCCTAGAAGCTAGCCTATGGTATGATTGTAAGGGTTGTTGTTGTGTCCTACGGACTAGAGCCATCCGGTTTATATAGACACCGGAGAGGGCTAGGGTTACATAGAGTCGGTTACAATGGTAGGGGATCTACATATCCGTATCGCCAGGCTTGCCTTCCACGCTAATGAAAGTCCCATCCGGACACGGGGCGAAGTCTTCAATCTTGTATCTTCATAGTCTTGGAGTCCGGTCTATGATGATAGTCCGGCCGATGATAGTTCGGCTGATGATGGTAGTCCGGCTATCCGGACACCCCCTAATCCGGGACTCCCTCAGTAGCCCCCGAACCAGGCTTCAATGACGATAAGTCCAGCGTGTGTGTAGTCTTCGACGTTGCAAGGCAGGTTCTCCTTCAAGTTCTATGTACCTGCCGAACAGTGTCCAGCTTCCTCATCAATGTTGCACGTCTCGGCTTCCACGCCCAATAATGGCCTTCTTCCACGCGTCGCGCGAACGTGAAAAGCCAGGGTGTCTTTTATGTTTTACCCCCTAGTTGTGTGAATAATCTGCCTATAAGGGAGGCAAAAATCCAGATCCAAATTACCATCTTCCTCCCGCAAATACTCATCGGAGCGCTTTCAACCAAGAATCCATTCCATCATGGACCGTCAACGCGGCTCCTCTTCTCGCGCTCCCAGCCCTTTGCCATGAGATTGGAGGAGATGCTCTGTTCCGCACAACGAGCTGGTGAAGCTCCAAGTGGGGGGATATCTCCCTCCGGCCTTCATGGTTCCGGTTCGAGCCGGGCTGGCCACCTACAAAGGTGGGAAGCAAGCGGAGGTTACCCCAAATCCCAACAAAGGGGAGCGGGTATGCTTCGTCCTCTATCTGATAAGGGGGGTCAGATTTCCTGTACATCCATTCCTCCGCGGGCTCCTGGAGTTCTACGGACTCCAGCTTCATCACCTCACGCCCGCCTCAATCCTGCATATTGCGGGTTACGTAGCTCTTTGCGAGCTATTCCTGGGCGTCGAGCCCCACTTCGCGCTATGGAAGAGGGTGTTCTGCCTTGTACCCCGCTCTCACGAGGGGTCCATATATCAAGTGGGCGGGGCCGAAATATGGCGCATTGCCGGGACCGGATATCCATCCGGAACCCCTAAGAAGGCGCCCGAAGACTGGCCTTCGGAATGGTTTTATATAGAAGACGCTCCGCTGCCGGACCCTATTCGGATCGGCCTCCCGGAGTTCAGCAATGCTCCTCTGAAGAAATGCCTTAGTTGGCGTCCGCGGAGACCCCATCTGGAGGAAGACAAGAGCGTCCATTATTTGATGGGCCGAATAAGGTTATTGGCCCATGCCGGGTTGACCATGATTGGAGTCATGGCAACATGCATTATGCGGGGGGTGCAGCCACTACAATACAGGGGCCACCCCATGTGGTATTTCAACGGGGAGGACGATGCCACCCGTCATGGCCGCAAAGGGCCGAATTCGGCCGAAGATCTGGTGACGATCCTGTCCGGCCTGTATAAGGGGGAGAAGGAGGATTTCCTTCAGACGAACCCGTTAAATGGGTTCTCCATGAATAATCCCCGTCCTTGGGTAAGCGAACACTCTGCGTGCTCGACCTGTGCCTTTTGAAACTTAAGTTTTTTACATTGTGTTCTTCTTTTGACGCAGGAACTGCGCCGGACCGTGGAGGACATGCTAAGTCCGGCTCCGCAGGAATCTGGCCTCCGAAGAGGATCCGGACATAAAGGTGGAGCTAATCGACGGGGTGTTCCACCAGCTCAGCATGGACAATGCTTTAGTCTCCATAACGGCCGACTATCCCGGACTATATCCGGCTTACCAGGTGATTGCGAACGAAGCCCTGACACCGTCATTCCTTCCTTGCTCATTTCTGACCACCGTATATGATGGCGCTGTGCAGGAGGAGCCCCTAGGGCGAGAAGCCGAGCCCACGGTGGCTGAGCAACAAAGGCCAGTCCGGACCAGTAGGTGGAAGAGGAGCGCGGCGCGGACTGAAACGTCGCCGCAAAGGTGTAGTTCACAATTCATTATTTAGAGCAACGTTCCTAGGAAGCGTTTGAGTGCTCATGAATTTTATAGGGAAAAAAAGCGTCCACCGGACTGCGGGCGTGAAGGTTGCCAATCCAACCTCTACCAGCCAGGCTCCCGTACCTGGTCTGGAGGGGGAGGCGAGCGCAAGGCGCGAGCCGGACGTTCCTCCGACGGAGGATGCCGACAGACTGTCCGCCGCCAAGTCTGAGGTGGAGAGTGCCCTGAATCACAGGCGCCGCCGGGCAGTATTTCGTGACGCGTGCTTCTCCCCCGAGGCGTTGAATGCCTTTAACACGGGGGGCGCGCACCTTCGTGCTGCTCAAGATGGTTTTACCAGAGCCACGAAGCAGTATGTAAAAGACATAAGGGTAAGAGAATTTAATAGTTATATATGCCAGTAGCCCCCGAGACTTAAAGTAGTTATATTAACTGATTTAAGGATCATATGAAACGTAGGATCTTACCGAGAAGAATACCCAACTGTCTCAGGAGCTGCAAGAGTGCAAGGCCCAACTTGAGGCCGCACTCTCTGGCGCAGGAGGAAACGCAGGGACTTCTCCTAGTAACGCATTATTTTAGAAAGATAAGTAGTGTTTGTCCTTTGCGCAAGTCTAAAAAATGACGTTGCAGGTGCTGCCGGACAAGATCCGGACAGGCGAGAACTTCTGCGCCAACTAAAGGCCGGCGAGAGGGTGCTGCATAAGGTGCAGCATGAAAGGAACAAGCTCCAAGATGCTCATGCCCAGCTTGGAGAAGAGCTGAAAGGCGTTCGGGCCGAGCTGTCGGGATCCATTAAGGAGAATCAGCGGCTTCGTCGCGGCATATATAGTAAGTGCTTGAGCGAACTCCTTTGAAAAGAAGAGTTCGGCGAGGAAGTCAATTTGACAGAATATGTCTGCAGGTATGCTCACAGGTCGCCCTGCGTAGGAGATGCCCGTATCAACGGGTGATCAACTTCCCGAATTGTTGCAACTGATCGAACGAGTTCGGCAGGCAATGAGCAGCGTCATCCGGGCTTTATGGCCAGCCTTCTCCTTACCCGATGGTCTTGGGGAGCTTGCGGAGAAGCTGCAGGGAGTGCGGCAGCGCTTCCATTTATGGAAGATTTCGGCCTGCCGCCAAGGTGCCAGGGAGGCCTGGGCCATGGTAAAGATGCGGTACAAGAAGGCGGATCCCAACCACATGGCCGAAGTCGGACCTGTGGGGCCCGATGGGAAGGAGATCCCTGTGAGTTTGGTATATGGCCAAGTAGAGTTGGCCGCTAAATATTCCCAACAGGACTGTAAATTAGACAACCTGTTAGACGGGATTGAGGAAGAATACAATCAGTCGATTTGACAATGTATTATAAAATGACATATAAAATTCCTTCTAGCCGGATTGTAGATCGTTTGTCTTTGCCGACCTTTTCGCTTCGACCTCGGGACCCTAGAGTCCGGAGTGTGTCCGAATACCTTCTCGGTTATGAAACAACCGGGGTATGCGTGGAGACCAGGCGTAGGGGTCATCAGTGCTTTATCAGACAAGTGCCCAACTAGTTATGTTATATTACATGGGTAGTAAGAAACATCTTCCAGGGAGAATAGTTCCGTTAAGGGTTCCTTTCCTCTGGGGGTGGCATGCCCTAAAGTGCATGTCCGGACTGCGAAAAAAGCAGAAAAGCATCTGGGGCAGATAAATAAGTGGATAAAAAATCATCTTTTAAGTCACCGACCGAATATTCCCTTAAGAACGCTAGCTTTCGGCTTCACCCAGTCTGAGGTACACATCCGGCTGACCCGGCAGTAACAATCGCAGAGGTGCTCCCTTTACCTCCTAGCCGAACAATCGGGAACGTAGGGGTAAGCACAGGAGCCAGGCAACCCAGCTTGGCCAAAACTTAAGTCATATCGATGCATATAATGGTGAATAAAAGGTACATGTGGAGGCTTGACACATGTGCTGGGCATGAAGCCCTTATAATTAAGCTTCTGGTAAGGAAGCCCCCGGGTATAATGAGTGTGGATAGCACATCAATTGCGCGCGAACGTTGCGCTAGTAGGCCCTTTAAGGCTTGGATGAATAGGGTTGAGAAGAAAAAGAGAAACAAAAGGCAGCTGAAAGAAGAAAAACAAAAATTTTGGACGGCGGGAAAGGGACGAACTCTCAGTCCGGCGCTAGGCATAGAATCTTCGGAGGCGGGCTGCGTTCCATGGGTTCGGCTCGAGTCGGTTATCCGATGCATTTCGTATACGGTACGCTCCGCCGGTCAGGACTTGATCGATTGTAACGCCCCAGATTCGATGCGCCAGGTGTCTGCCAGTTATTCGTCGTCGTTGCCATGTCATGTGCTTGCGTGTCTCTCTTTGCCATGTCATCATCTGCATTTCATATCATGCCATCATGTGCATTTCATTCTGCATACATGTTCGTCTCATGCATCCGAGCATTTTCCCCGTTGTCCGTTTTGCAATCCGGCACTCCTATGTCTCCCGGCGCCCTCTTTTACCTCTTTTCGTGTGCGGGTGTTAAACGGTCTCGGAATGGACCGAGGTTTGTCAAGCGGCCTTGGTATAGCACCGGTAGACCGCCTGTCAAGTTTCGTGCCATTTGGAGGTCGTTTGATACTCCAACGGTTAACCGGGTAACTGCAAAAGCCTCTTTTGTTTGCAGCCCAACACCCCTTCCAAAGTGGCCCAAAACCCAGCAGACTCCCCTCCATCCTCTCGGTCGTTCGATCACGATCGCGTGGCCGAAAAGCGCACCTCATTTGGACTCTCCTAGCTCCCTCTACCTATATAAACACCTCCCCCGTCCAAATCCCGGGTCTTCTTCCTCCCGAAAACCTAATTTTCCCTCCGCGCCGCACCGGACATGTCCGGTCCGGCCGGACGAAATCGCGCCGCCGCCCTCAGCCAGTCCCGCGCTGCCACGTGGCGCCTCCGCCGCCAGCCGCCGGCGCCGGCCCGCGGGGCCCAGGGCAGGCCCGCCCGGGCCCGCGCGCGCCCCCGCGCCTCCGGCTCGCCCCGCCGCCGCTCCACCGCCGCCCGGTTCCTCGCCGCCCGGCCCTGCGCCTCCCCTCGCCGGCCGGCGACCGCGCCCGGCCGCCCCGCCGCTCCCGGCCGGCTCCCGCCCGGCCTCGCGCCGCGCCGCGGCCGCCGCTGCCCCGCGCCAGCCTCGGCCCCGCGCTCCCCGCCAGTCGACTCCGGCCGCCTCCCCCGCGAGCTCCGGCGAGCTCGCCGCCGCGCCCCCGCGCCTCCCCTTGCCCGCCGGCCGTCGCCCTCGTCAACTCCGGCCGGATCCGGTCGAGGAGCGACCGGATCCGCCACCCCGGCCCCTTTCCTCTACTCCGACCACCGCCACTGTCGTCTCCGGCGAGGATCCCGGCCATCCTCGCAATCCGTGCCGGTTGACTTTCTGCCCCCCCCCCCAAATCTGCCCAAGTCCCGAACGTTTTTGATATTTTGTTGCATTTTCATCATGCTATAACTCTGCATCCGTTGCTCCGTTTTGCGCGTATAATATGTCAAATTGTTCGCCTCGATGAGTAGATCATTTCATCTCATTGCATCATTTTCATTTGAGCTCATCTTCATGCCCGAAATGCTGTCGGAAAAGTGCTATGTGATGTTACTTTCTGATTCTTATCGGAACATGCACTTTTGTCATTTTTGCCATGATTGATGTGTGCACCCTATGAATTTGAGTCCTACATGTGTTTTGTAATATGCCATGCCATCTTTACAGGGGTGTATGCCATGTATTTTTGTGATCAATGTGGTGACTAGCACAAGCATGCAAACTAGGCTTCCTGATGTTGCTGATTTCAGCCCCTGTTTTGCTGATATTTTTTTGCCATGTTAACTTGATGCTACCGAGAGATCCATGCTTATTTTGAGATACTTCAGTAAGTATGTTTTGTTTTAAATGTCTTGCTCTATCCATCCATGCCCTTGTTTGCAATTATAGAGTGCCATATCTTGAGTCAATCGAGCTCTACTTTTGCTATAAAATGTTTCCTAGCAGATTGTTTACATGTTATTCAATTTTGCCAAGGTTGTTGTAGTTGATCCTTGCATGCTATGATGTTGTTCTTGCCATGTATAGCTTCTATGCCATGTCTTCTTACTGTGAGTTTCCTTGCCATGCCATGTATTGCTCTGTGGTGATAGGTTCAAGCTCACCAACATGCTTACTTATTGTTGTTCCTGCCATGTTTAAATCTGTAATATAACTTGCTATGTTTACATGGGTGCCACCATATTTTCTGATCCCTTTTGGCTCATGGTCAGTAAGGGACTTTTGTTCTATGCTTTGAGTAGATTCATGCCATGCCTTTGTTTGCCATGATAAGTTCCTGTAACATGTTGTTTGATAGCTCTAAACATTGCAACCTGATGTCAATTCTGCTAAAGCCTGAAACTGTTATTATTTGCAATCTTGCCATGTGTTTTTGAGCATGTTCTAGTGATTTCTGGAGATAGCTCAGTGTTCATGATTTGTAATTCTTCACCTGTACATCATGTCCATGCCTTTTGTTTTCATGTTGAGGTGCTGTAGCTTGTTGTTTTGATGCTTGCATTATGCCTAGTTGCTGTTTTGGACAGATTGTTGTCATGACTTGTTTCATGTGTATGTGTTGAACCGTTGCTCCGTTTTGAGTGTGCTCTATATGAAACTTGATTGATTTTGCATGTAGTTTCATATTATCATTTTGCATCCATGTTTTGAGGTGTTTACTTGATGTTTGTATGCATTTTGCATCAATGCCATGCTTATCTTGTTTTGCTCATATCTTCTAGGTCGTAGCTCCGAATTTAATGAACTTTATATGAAACTTGACTAGAATTTCGTGTAGATCACCATGGTGCATCTTAACTTGCTGTTTAACAACTTGAACATAAATTTTATTCAGATCTGGACCAATTTCGAAATTTGCATATGAGGACTTACCGGAATTGTTCTACGTTGTTCCCGGCCTCATTTAAACTTGCTTTGATGTGTTGCTCTTGTTTGCATCATCTCTTGCCATGAGTAGCTTCATCCAGCTTTGTCATGCATCATGCTTGATTGTGCATCATGTCTTGTTCATGTGTGGTGTGTTTACTATGTTGCGTGCTTCTTCTTGTTAGTTCCTGTTTCGTTGCGATCGTGAGGATTCGTTCGTCTACGATTGGTCCGGCTTCATCCGTTCATCTTCTTCATGGACTCGTTCTTCTTCCTTGCGGGATTTCAGGCAAGATGACCGTCACCTTGGATCTCACTACTATCATTGCTATGCTAGTTGCTTCGTTCTATCGCTATGCTGCGCTACCTATTACCTGTTTATCAAGCCATCCCAAATTGCCATGTCAGCCTCTAACCTTTTGCACCCTTCCTAGCAAACCGTTGTTTGCCTATGTTACCGCTTTGCTCAGCCCCTCTTATAGCGTTGTTAGTTGCAGGTGAAGATGAAGTTTGTTCCTTGTTGGAACATGGAGATGTTGTTCCTTGTTGGAACATGTTTACTTGTTGGGATATCACAATATACCTTATATTATTAATGCATCTATATACTTGGTAAAGGGTGGAAGGCTCGGCCTTATGCCTGTTGTTTTGTTCCACTCTTGCCGCCCTAGTTTCCGTCATATCGGTATTATGTTCCCGGATTTTGCGTCCCTAACGCGGTCGGGTGATTTATGGGACCCCCTTGACAGTTCGCTTTGAATAAGACTTTTCCAGCAAGGCCCAACATTGGTTTTACCATTTGCCTGACCTAGACTTTTTCCTTTGGGAGTCGCGCTTCCCGAGGGTCATCTTTATTTACCCCCCCGGGCCAATGCTTGTCTAAGTGTTGGTCCAAACTAGAGCATCGTGCGGGACCATCCCTTGGCAACTTGGGTTACGTCGGTTCCTATACGCTTCGCTTATCCGGTCGTGGCCTGAGACGAGATACGCGCGGCTACTATCAGGGTGTCGGCACGCCGGGAGGTCTTGCTGGTCTTGTTTTATTGCTGTCGAAATGTCTTGTAGCCGGGATTCCGAGACTGATCGGGTCTTCCCGGGGAGAAGGAATATCCTTCGTTGATCGCGAGAGCTTATCATGGGCTAAGTTGGGACACCCCTGCAGGGTTTGAACTTTCGAAAGTCGTGCCCGCGGTTATGTGGCAGATGGGAATTTGTTAATGTCCAGTTGTAGAAAACCCGAAGTTGATCTTAACTAAAATACACCAACCGTGTGCGTAACCGTGAGTGTCTCTTTTCGGGGTTGATCGAGAGGAGAACACGGTTTCTGGTGTATGTTTGACGTAAGCAGGAGTTCAGGATCACTTCTTGATCATTACTAGTTGACGACCGTTCCTTTGTTTCTCTTCTCGCTCTCATTTGCGTATGTTAGCCACCTTATATGCTTAGTCGCTGCTGCAACCTCACCACTTTACCCCCTTCCTTTCCCTTTAAGCTTTGCTAGTCTTGATACCCATGGTAATGGGATTGCTGAGTCCTCGTGGCTCACAGTTTATTACACCTCCAGTTGCAGGTACAGGTTATGCGATGGTCCTGACGCGAGAGCGATGCTTGCTTGTCTTGAGTTCTTCTTCTGCTTCTTCTTCGATCAGGGGATAGGTTCCAGGTCGGCAGCCTGGGCTAGGAGGGTGGATGTCGTTTGAGCTTCTGTTTATGTTTCATCCGTAGTCGGATGTTGATCTTGTATATGATGTTGATGTATTCTTGTGGCATTTGTGCCTTATGTATGTATCCCCATCTATTATGTAATGGTGATGTAATGATATCCACCTTGCAAAAGCGTTTCAATATGCGGGTCTATCCTTGGTGGGACCGTCGAGTTCCGTTTGGATAGGGTCGCATATTGGGCGTGACAAGTTGGTATCAGAGCCTCGACCGACCTTAGGAGCCCCCTTGATTAATCGTGTAGTTTGGCCATTGTCGAGTCTAGAAGAAAACTATTTTCTGAGTCTAGTTATATCAGAGAGTAGGAATTCTTTTTACTCCTCAGCCCCTTCGTCGCTCTGGTAAGGAATCTTGACGTAGGTGTTTTAAATTACTCCTCTTCCCCTTCAAATTTTCTTAGGCTCACGCAGTTGGTTTTCCGGTAGTTGTTCCTCAGCTCTTTTCATCCGGTGCTTTTTCTCGTCAAGTCGATTCAACCTCTTTGTTCTCGCAAGTTCAATCCTCTGTTGTCTTATTTCCCCACCCACCCACCCTTCTTCTTCTCGGAATCGGAGTCCGTAATCGAGTATCCATCCTACTCGTGCAAAGTCTTTGCATTCTTTCAACCGGTGTTTTCTCTTCAAGATATTCGTCGGTTCCCCCTTCCAAGTTGTCTTTGTTTTTCCCGCCCTCCCACCCTCTTCTTCCCGCAGCCTGAGTCTATTCCAACCATCAATTCCATTCGTGTGGAGCCTCTTCAGTCTTCCCTCAATTATTTCAACCGGTGAATTCTCGTCTTGTTCGTCATTCTTCATCCCTTTTCTTTTTCCGGTGGTTTCAATTCAAGTTTTTCGGTGTTGATCATATTCTTTTCCTCGGCTCAAGTGTTTTCCCTGCTCGTTCTCCTCTCGCCAATTTGTCCTTCCGGAGTGCTCAAGTCATCTCAGGAGGTTCGTCTGTGTTCCAATTAATTCGAGGTTGTCACCTTAGTCAAATATTTCAATTGTTCCGGTGCATCATCTATCTGTTCAACAACCTTTTCCGATGGTGTTTTCTTTAGTGGGCCCTAACCCACAGGTCTTTTCCCAGGATCTTACCTGACTCTTCTAATTTCTCCGAAGCTATTCCCAATTCTTTTCAAGTGTGACGTAAGAATGGATTCCATCAGTCACATGCCTTTTCCAAGATGGATTTCAAATCATTTCGTTGTTGGCTCAACCTCTCTGTTTTTCTTTCTTCCGGAGTATCTCATTAATTTTGGTGGTGTTTCTCCTCATCATTTGAAGATTGAAGAGAATTTTTCCTCTAAATCTTGCCCGTTCTCCCGAAGGTTCGTGATTCTAGCTTCATGCTATCCTCTCGAATTATTCTGTTTGTCAGATATTCTTTCTTACCCATCCGGAGTATTTCAGGAGTTGATTTCTGTTTCTTTTCACGGAGGCCGTCATTCTAGAAGAATTCTTTGTCCTCACATTTCAGCTACCATTATCCGATTATCCCGGTGCTTCGTTCAAGTGTTCTTTAATCAGCTCGTTATCTCTTCGTTCTTGCACATCTAAATCCCCTCTTGCTTATTGGTTCTTCTAATTCTTCCCGGCGATTCTTTCTCTTTTCTTCATTCTTTTTCAGTTCTAACAGTGGTTCGTTCAAGTTTCTTTTCCTTCATTAGCATATCAATTCATTCGTTCCTTCCAATCCTACCGGTGGTTCATGAAGACCTTCTCAAGGTTGCGCTATGTCACTTCTCAATTCTTTTTCAAGAAGAATAAGTAGTTTGCAAAAATCCATTGTTTGTCATCAATTTAATTTGATGAAGGATAAGCATACAATAAATCTTATTCTTATTTCATCCAAGTGATTAATCCCTTCCTTCGGAGTTTGTTCTTGATGAATAAATTCTAGTTCCAAGTGTTTTCATCTTTTCCGGAGTTCAATTTTCCTCGGCCATTTCATCGGAACCCCATCTAAATCATCGCAATGCTCATCTCATTCTTTCGTCCTTCATTCTATCTCATCATCCTTTTGTTACCGGAGTTCTTCACGGTGGTTCTTCATGATTTCATTCATTCTTCAAGTGTTCATCAAGATTCTTGTTGGTGGAATTCAAGTATCTTTTCTTCTCGCATCTCGAAGTGCAATTAATTCTCTGTATTCTTTTGAAGTGGAGTTTTGCATTTCTTCGTTCTTCTCAGCTATTTAATCTTTTCTGCTTGTGGTTGGTTATCACCTCATAATTTTGAGAGGTTATCCATAAGTCCACAACAATCTTATTCTTTTCGGTGGTGATTTTCCTCAACAACTCCGTTCAATCCTTCCTTCTAAGTTCTTTTCATTCAATTCTTTCAATTCTTCCGGAGGCTTTGTGTTGTTCCTCTCGTCAACTATCGTTCCATTTTGTCAAACTCAGTTCCAACTCCTTCCATGTTCAGCCGGAGTGCTGCAAAAATCCTTTCAGTCCTATTCGTTTCTTTTCTCATTCTAACCACTCCGGTTAGAACGAGTGGTTTCTTAGCCTATCTGATTCTGTGAGCTTTCAATTCTCGTCATTCTCGTCGTTTCTCTCTCTTCTCGTGTGCTCTCGATTCTTTGCTTCTTATCTTGAGTTCTTGTTTCGCATTTTTCTCTTCTGTCTCGGTCCTAAGATCTCGGGACGAGATCTCTTATTAGTGGAGGAGTGTTGTAACGCCCCGGATTCGATGCACCAGGTGTCTGCCAGTTATTCGTCGTCGTTGCCATGTCATGTGCTTGCGTGTCTCTCTTTGCCATGTCATCATCTGCATTTCATATCATGCCATCATGTGCATTTCATTTTGCAAACATGTTCGTCTCATGCATCCGAGCATTTTCCCCGTTGTCCGTTTTGCAATCCGGCACTCCTATGTCTCCCGGCGCCCTCTTTTACCTCTTTTCGTGTGCGGGTGTTAAACGGTCTCGGAATGGACCGTGGTATAGCACCGGTAGACCGCCTGTCAAGTTTCGTGCCATTTGGAGGTCGTTTGATACTCCAACGGTTAACCGGGTAACTGCAAAAGCCTCTTTTGTTTGCAGCCCAACACCCCTTCCAAAGTGGCCCAAAATCCAGCAAACTCCCCTCCATGCTCTCGGTCGTTCGATCACGATCGCGTGGCCGAAAACTGCACCTCATTTGGACTCTCCTAGCTCCCTCTACCTATATAAACACCTCCCCCGTCCAAATCCCGGGTCTTCTTCCTCCCGAAACCCTAATTTTCCCTCCGCGCCGCACCGGACATGTCCGGTCCGGCCGGACGAAATCGCGCCGCCGCCCTCAGCCAGTCTCGCGCTGCCATGTGGCGCCTCCGCCGCCAGCCGCCGCCGCCGGCTCGCGGGGCCCAGGGCAGGCCCGCCCGGGCCCGCGCGCGCCCCCGCGCTTCCGGCTCGCCCCGCCGCCGCTCCACCGCCGCCCGGTCCCTCGTCGGCCGGCCCTGCGCGGCCCCTCGCCGGCCGGCGACCGCGCCCGGCCGCCCCGCCGCTCCCGGCCGGCTCCCGCCCGGCCTCGCGCCGCCCCGGCCCTCGCCGCCCCGGCCGCCGCTGCCCCGCGCCGGCCTCGGCCCCGCGCTCCTCGCCGGTCGACTCCGGCCGCCTCCCCCGCGAGCTCCGGCGAGCTCGCCGCCGCGCCCCTGCGCCTCCCCTTGCCCGCCGGCCGTCGCCCTCGTCAACTCCGGCCGGATCCGGTCGAGGAGCGACCGGATCCGCCACCCCGGCCCCTTTCC
>LR880972.1:200386950-200415447 GCA_904067115.1 Aegilops sharonensis | reverse complement strand
ACGGGAGTTGCATAATCTCATAGTCATAGGAACATGTATAAGTCATGAAGAAAAGCACTAGCAACAAACTATACGATCAGGTGCTATGCTAATGGAATGGGTCATGTCAATCAGATCATTCAACCAATGATGTGATCCCGTTAATCAAATAACAACTCCTTGTTCATGGTTAGGAAACATAACCATCTTTGATTAACGAGCTAGTCAAGTAGAGGCATACTAGTGACACTCTGTAGGTTTATGTATTCACACATGTATTATGTTTCCGGTTAATACAATTCTAGCATGAATAATAAACATTTATCATGATATAAGGAAATAAATAATAACATTATTATTGCCTCTAGGGCATATTTCCTTCAGCGTTGGGCTCTAACTAAACTCGAGCGAGGTGTTGCGCTCTAGCTGAACCCGAGCGATTGCACTGCAGGCTACGCGTTACTGAACCCGAGCGAGGTGTTGCGCTCTAGCTGAACCCGAGCGATTGCACTGCAGGCTACGCGTTACTGAACCCGAGCGATAGATCGATGGCTGTTAACTGAACTCGATCGAGCGATTCCTTCGCTACTGCTGCTAACTGAAGCCGATCGATGCTGCCTCTGGATGAACAGTGAGCGTTGCTGGGGGATTTGGATGAATAGTTTCCGGTGAGGGTGGATGAACAGGGCCCCGTGGTGTTGCCTCTGGATGAACATGACCCCGATCGATCGAGCCGGTTGGGGTTGGATGAACAGGACCCCGTGGAGGGCAGGATGAACAGGATCATCTCGTGGAGGGCAGGATAAACAATAGACGATGGAGGGCTGGATTGTAACATCCCAAATTTTTAGATTTGGAATTTTAATAGGTCATTGTTTTTGCCATCGTGGTTTCTATGCTTATTTAAATTTTGTGAATATTTAAAGTGTTTTCCAACTGAAGGCAATATATTTGGAGTGAAGATAATATGACTTCTCCCCTATCTATCTATTATATAATTAATACAAAAGTCAAATAAGACACCACATTCTTCCACATAAGACAAAATAATATACATTGTTGATCAATAATACTTACGGCCGAGATTTAACGATATTACATTACATACAAATACTCTAAACGTGTACTATTTTGCACATGTTAAATCTGTCACGTTAAAGTACCTATGATGGAAACGGTGCAAGAAGGATCACATATGGGAGCACCTGCAAGAAAAAAAGAATCGCGTATAGGAGAAGGACAACTCAAACTTTGGAAAGCCAACATCACGTTTCTATACGTCTCAACTACACGGACAGCTAATCCATTCCGATTTGAATTCTCTTATTAAGACGAAAAAAACAGCCGCTGCTTTGGCCAACAACACACGCATATAGCCGGCTGGCTACCCAAGCAGGCCCACGAATTGGTTCGGGATGGCTGCAAACAAAGCAAGCGACGCATGCACACAACTTCGATCAAGATCTTGCGGAAATACACGCACACGACGCAATGGGTGCGTGTCGCTGGCCTGAACTTTTATACTGTATTACTTTAATCTGAATTTTACAAGCGGTATTACATAGGTATATATAGCAGCTGGCGATGCATGTTCATGGTTATAATTAACTAATGAATTATATCGGACATATCAATTCATCTGCGTGGAAGAGAAAGAGGAAAAAAAGAAGAAGGGAGAGCTGATAAGCGCACGGAGATGGAAAGTTTTCACGATGACAACAACTCCGGCAGCGTGACCGACTCCGATGGGATCACCAGCGATTGTGTGGTCGCGCATTGGACGTGACACATTATTTTCAGAGTCGGTCACATTGGCCTTTTCTTTTCTAAAAAAATATGAATTAGATGGATGAGCTCCGTGGTAGAAGTAGTTATTTTCTAATGTCAAAACTTTTAAATTTGTTTAGCCATGTACAAATTTCTTTTTGTGTGTGAAAATTTCCATGAAAAATTGATGAGATTGTGCAACATTCTAGAAATAATTTTCTTGACCACAGGGTACTTGAAGAACGATTATGTACACGTACGTGCACACAGTCCTCAAAAGAAACATTTTTTTCTAAATCTGTAGGAAGAGCCTTTTCCTTCCCTCAATAGGTTATACGGAGTACATGGATACGTGTGCCCAGGGAGCGCATCGGATGCACACACGGCCGCACTAGGACTAAGCAGACTATCATGTACCTACAGTTGATGAAAATACTTCAGCTAGGCTGTAAAAATAATATACACCAGCTGGGCTCCATCCCTTGATAGTCTGAGAAAAAGACCACTTAATTTCCATATTGAAGTTCAAAGTAATCTAATACTCTGTGCATGGTGTCACACATATGTCATGAAGCACTCCGACCCTGACTTTTTACAACTAAAGTTGCCATTCAAAAAGAAAGAATAAACCAAAAAAAAAACTGAAACTTGCCACTTGAAAAGAAGGTGCATGCTTGATAACTAAATGTATCATCCTCGCGTCACTAAGCTTGCCATCAAAAACGTTTGTAGTTGCTATGTTCATGCCACACGTCTGGCACTTATCAGGGTCCATTAACAAATACAAATAATTAAGATCAGATTCAACCATATAGGCTAAGAATATTTGATCCGTTGATCCTAATTTTAGTGACTTAGATTTAAAGATATAGTTGTTAAGTACAATATATTTTCCGTGTCAGATGTTGTCTATATTTGCACACGTATTTTCAAAGGGAGTAGGGAACACATACAACAAGTATATATAAGAGGAATAGCTCTAATAATATAAGAGCTTTTTTTAGGGACTAATAATAATATAAGAGCTTGCATTGTGCATGTGACTCACGTGTACATAATAGAAAACTAAAAGAAAACCTTCGATAGAAACTACTGTACCGTAAGAGAAAATAAAACTCTGAATTAGAGTTCTGTTCAATGTAAGAAATTTGGAATACCTAATTTTCTCACATGTGATCTCTTCAAAAGTTCTATAGCCCTACGTACCACTGGTACACACATATAAAATTGTGTGTTTAAGTTTTGTAAATAGAGAGACTGTTTTCTTTAATACCTTACTATTGATTCGCTGGATTTTGCTTGATAAACACCATACAGATTTAATTTGCAATAAACCATGGAGTTGTCTTGGATGATATGGCAGCCTAATGAGCACGGCAAAAACAAGGTGAAAAAAGAGAAGCAAATTCAGATAATAGGAAACAGATTACATTATGTTTGAACTTTTAGTAATACATTTTACATACCATTCACCGCAAACAAAAGTGATTTTCTTCCAAATTAAGCTAGATGGACAACATACATTATAGTTCAAAGTATAGAGCGCATGAAAATTGAGTCATCTTAAGTATTCAAGCTACAAGATTGGGCAGGAATTATCAGTAATACGGAGGCTATAAACTGGGTCGTTGGACCAATATTAAGTGATAAGCGTAAGATTTTTTTTCTTTCCATTTAAGCATTGTCAGGATTGATTGATTTATTTAAGTTTGTTTTTTTCTTAAATCTCAGTCACATTTTTATAATAAGATTTCACCAAAATATCAAACCTACAAAGAACCAAGCAAAGTGGATCATTTTTTTCTGGGACTTTTTCACCTCTCCCGGCTTCCCGATTGAGAATCAGTGGCCACATAAAAACAGTACCCATGACAATGAATGTCCACAGTAACCATGCTACAATGTCAATCAACTGAGCGCTTGCTACAACCCTTCATTTGGGAAGTCCATTTTAGATCCAACGGAAAGTTACGTCGTGGATCTCTGTCCGAGTTTGAAATAGGAATGGCAAGCAGTCAAGTTGAGAATAAAGCAAGTTCCACCAAGTTAGGACACATAAATTGTTGATCATGCGTACTTTAACTCATCATCAGAAACTTAAGTATAATGTTGAAATATACACTATATACAGTTGCGCAAATGCTTGGACTGGCCTTCATGCTACTCAAGGCAACGTAAAGTTATGTTGAGACTAAGCAAAAGTGAAATGTTGTAGCAATTGTGATGGACATATACGCCTTAGATGGAAAGCGAATACAAAGTTAAGTAGGATTAGTAAATATAAGACAAAAAATATTACCAAAAACATAAAATCTTTGATAAATGTTTTGGCCAAAGTATAGTTATGTAGTGGTGAATTAACTGGATATGAGTAGCAGGCCAAACGGGGAAGGAAAAAATAGTACAAACACTCTAATATAGGAATACACTACAAGGATTTTTTTTTGCTAGAAATAAATATTTTTAAAATCAAGTTGAATAGCGGCACATGTGTGGGCAACAAATTGTTTGAGAAAACAACAAAATTCCATAAATAATTTTTTTATTGTGTTTTCTATAATTGGAATTATCTATCTAATAGCACAATAACATATTAAAGTATGTATCACAAACAAGAATAACAATTAATAAATCTAGCCGCGCAAATGCGCGGGTCACCTTGCTAGTTACTTATATTTGGAAAACACTAAGAATATATTCTGGTGTCTACCTAAATTATCTTGTCTTTATATAAAATCAAATTTATTTTATAGTTGTTATTATATTGCTCTTTATGCGCTTTTGTTGCATAAAATATTTTTCCAAAATTTTATTTGTGTTGTAAAAATGTTCACTATTTTATATAGTGGTAATAATGTTATACTGTGTGTTTGTATTAATTTTGGAATGCATTAGGTATTTTTTATTTTAGACATATTTATTTGTTGTGCGGTATAAATATTTTAGACAGTTTTTATTGTTTACTGGGCGGCAGCCCAGCACTGTGCGCGACAAGCCGCCCAGCTATCCCTTCGCCCGCGCGCGCCATGCAGCCAAGCAGCTAGCAGGCCAGCCCAGCAGCAGCACCGCAGGCCACGACCCCTTTCCCTTTTGTTTTTTTTTCTTCTTCTCCACACCCAAGTCCCGCTGACACTGGACCCCGCCAGGTCGTCTTCATCCTGCACGCGCTCGAGTTCTTCACTGTCCCGATCCAATCGACTCATCTGTTGCCCCTAGTACATGCATGACCCCATATAAATACTCCCTGTGTCCTACTCGTTCGAGTTTTGCCAAAATCACCATCGCCCTTGCCCTATCAAGTCGTCCCGATCTCGCCGAAGTTCGGCCGCCGCAGAAGCTTTCCGCCGGTCAAATTCGTCACCTGCAGAAGGTTTCCGCCCCGACCCTTCCTTCTGTATTGTTCGCTTTGAGCTTCCCTCTCTCCCTCAACTTCTAGTTCGCGCAGGGGAGCAGCGTAGCGACCGCATCAACCTCGACCAGAGCCAGTTTCCGCTGCCACCGCTCCAGCCGGTCACTGTCGCCACCGGAGCAAGCTCCAATTGTGTCGGAGGTCACCGACTTCATCTCCATCGCGCTCTCCACTCGTAGGTCATATCTGCGTAGCCGGAGGCCCTCTGTAGCCGTCGCCCGCATCACCACCGAGCCGCCGGCGCCGTCCTTCTCCAACTCCGACGACGCCCAGCTCTGTTCTCAGGTGAGCACGTCTCCCTGCCGTCCGATCTTCTTTAAACAGCCGGGATTAGATCATCTGTGTTTTTTTTCCGAACCGTTATCTGTTAAGTTGCTGCCGTCCGTCGTTTAACCTCCACAACGAACACATCAGAGGCAATAGTAAAGCGCCACGTGGCACATCCACAGCCGCAACAGTTCTTCGAAGAAATCTATTTTGAGACAATTTATTTTGGCAGATTTCATATCAAATGTTCATTTAGGTATATCTTGAGCTCCGTATGTCCAAATTCATTGTTTCTTTTTCCTACATACTCATATTGACCAGGAGCATCTAGTAAAACCAAAATTTCACATTTTTGAACTATTAATATTTGAATTTGTTTAAATTTGAATTTAATCTTCTGGAGGCCATATCTTTTAAACCGTTGATCCAAATTAGTTGATTCTTTTTGCATTGTGATCCTAATAGCATGTAGATAAGATATACCTAATGAAATGTTGTGCTATTTAAGTTTTTATTTGGATTCCTTGCCGTTGACTTTATTGTGGTGTTATGTGAGTATGGTTTATTTATCGGTGCCTTCGTTAAACGTACAGATTGTTCGGAGTGTGAAGCGGATCGGAATTAAGCGTTAGAATACTTCAACACCGCTCAAGGCAAGTTTGCACTTTTGATTTTGCTCATCCTATATTCTGCTATCCATGTGTGGTTTTTTATGCTATGATATATGTTTGGCCTGATATGTGTATCCCGTGTTGTCATGTTTTGGTATTGATTGTGTTATGTGTTGGTGTGATCGACTTGCTATGGTAGATGTGGGAATGTGTCGAGTGATGATGCATGGAAGTGGTGAGCGCTTATAGCTGTCGGCTCGGGACTTTTTCTCAGGTGAATGCATCAATGGCTGAGCGCTCTATTATCCCTAGAGAATGCGTCGTGGCTGAGCGCAGTTGAGTTGTCAGAAATTTTTCTCACGTGAATGTGTCACTGGCTGAGCGCTCTATTGTCCCTAGAGAATGCGCCAGGACTGAGCGCACTTGAGACATCTTGAAGATCTTTGTCATCTGTGTTGTGTGCACCTTGCGTATGTCGTGGAGGTTGGTGAAGGTAGTTTTGCGCGAAACCAAACTTGAGTGTTTTGTTTTCCATGCTTTGCTTTGTGGATGTAGGTTTGCTATATCATATTGTGTAATTTGCCAATACATTCAATGTATTGACCCTTTGTGGCTGCAACTTACCATGTTGCAGGATTTTCAGATGATCAGTGAGATACAGTAGGGTCGCGAGTCTTCACTCAATATTTCGCCAGTGGGCATTGACGGGACTCATCATTTGTTAGGCTACATTTTTCGCTGTTATTATTGAATAAAGCTAGCTATGTGCTACTCAGTTTGTAATACCTTATGAATTCTGGATCATACTTTATAGTAAATGATGCACTTGTTATTTGATATTCAGATGTACTGTGTGTGCTAGCGAGTCGATCCAGGGACTAGCACTGTAAGCACAGAGACATCGAATCTTATCAGGTTCGGGTCGTTACATTGATGAAGAGTAGCCCGTGGAGGGGTGGTTGAACAGAAGCCCGCGGAGAGGGTTGGTTGAACAGTAGCCGATGGAGTAGCGCGCGGTGGAGGCTGGATGAACAGGAGCCCGTGGATGAACTGTCGCAGGTGGAGGCTGGAGGAGATCGACGGTGGATGAACAGTAGCCTGTGGAGGCTGGAGGGGGTCGACGGTGGAGATGAACAGTATGCCGTGGAGTCCCGTTTTGCGGTGCGCCACACCCCTCCCGATGAACAGGACCCCCGTTTCAACTGTAGCGCTCCAACACAAGTCTGTTTCCTCCATTTTGCGGTATGCCACACCCCTCCCGATCAACAGGACCCACGTTTCGACCGTAGGAGGTCCGTTTCCTCCGTTTTGCGGTACGCCAGACCCCTCCCGATGAACAGGATCCTGTTTCGAACGTGGCCGGTCGAACACAAGGCCATTTCCTCCGTTCTGCGGTACGCCAGGCCTCGTTTCCATCGACTGTTCCGTCCAAGTCGGTTGGCTCCCACGCGTTCCGTTGCCTCCCGATGAACACAACGTATTCCGTTGCCTCCCCATAAACATGACGACGACGCAGTTTCTCCGTTCCGACCCAGCCATGTACACGAGCCCTGGCCGTACATATGCGCGAGTAGGCGTTCGAGACCCCGCCTGTATGTACGTACGTGGCTGTATTTACTTTCTTGCACCCTGGCCGTTGTATGTACGTGTACATGCTACGTGCGTGCCTCTACTACGACACGTGCGCACCTCTACATCAACCAGTATGTACGTACACATTCGCGACCAGGATGACAACGCTACGTACGCTTCAACCAGGTGGGTCCCGACTGTCAGTCACTTCCTTGCCTGCGAAGATGTAGCTGGTGGGTTCCAGCAGTCAGGGGGCGAATCGTTTTTTTTTTTTGCCCGGACGCACTTCCTTGCATGCGAAGATGTAGCTGGTGGGTACCAGTAGTCAGGGGAAAACGTTTTTTTGCGAAATACGGTGGCCCGTCCGGTGGGTCTCCGCTGTCAGGTGGAGGAATAATTATTTTGCGCGTAATAAGGAGGCACTTCCTAGCTGCGGCCGTGGACCCAGCTGTCAACCTCTCCACGTACAGTCCACGTCCGATGGAAGTCGTTCCTTGACCATGTTGACCACGCCGTGCCGAGAGCACCAGGGCGGTGGACGACGGCGAGGCCTAGGAAGGGGACGACGCGGAGCCGGGGAAGACGCGGCAGTGGATGCCCACACGTAGAGGAGTATGAGGGTTCATTAGTTTGCTGCAGTGTGAGGCTGCCGTCGTCGCAGAATAACAGGGGCTATGGGTGAGTAGAGGGATGGCCTGGCCAGCGGTTTGAGTAGTAGGGGCGGTGAGGCCTCCGCCGCATCGCAGCCGGCCACAGGAGGCAGGAGCATGAGGCACGACCGGTGCTGGTTTGGGCGGCTGGAGCAAGAAGACCAGAGGTTGAAGAAGCACTACGGCCGTTGGATGGACATCGTACGGTCACTGGAGCTAGAATCGTGCATATTGACTAAGTTGAGAAAGCCCTCCGTCCCCGTCGACTTAGTAGGCCCACAAGTCAGCCTGCCACTATACTGGGTCCAGCTAGCAGGGGGGTATTCATTTTTTTGTGCGTAATAAGGAGGCACTTCCTTGCGTGCGAAGATATAGCCGGTGGGTCCAAGCTGTCAGCGGCGGTAATGTTTTTTCGCAAAATACAGAGGCCCTTTCGGTGGGTCCCAGATGTCAGGTGGAGGAATCATTATTTTGCACGTAATAAGGAGGCATTTCCTTGCGTGCGGCCATGGACCCAACTGTCAGCCTCTCCACGTACAGTCCACTTCCGATGGATGTCATTCGTTGACCACGTTGACCATGCCGCGCTGAGAGCACCAGGGCGGTGGACGACGGCGAGGCCTACGAAGGGAACGACACGGAGCCGGGGAAGACACGTCAGTGGCTACCCACGCGGTGGAGAGTACGAGGGTTGACTGGTTCGGCTGCCATCGCCGAAAAATAACAGGAGGTGTGGGCGAGTAGAGGGATAGACAGGCCATGGATGCGAGTATATGATGGGGCCGTGAGGCCTGCCCGGCAGCACAGCCGGCCACGGGAGGCGGGAGTAGGTGATTCCGACGGCGCTGGTTTGGGCGGCTGGGCGATACGTCCATTTTACATCATGCTTTTATATCGATATTTATTGCATTATGGGCTGTTATTACACGTTATGTCACAATACTTATGCCTATTCTCTCTTATTTTACAAGGTTTACATAAGAAGGGAGAATGCCGGCAGCTGGAATTCTGGGCTGGAAAACGAGCAAATATTAGAGACCTATTCTGCACAACTCCAAAAGTCCTAAAACTCCACGAAAGTTATTCTTGGAAATAATAAAAAATATTGAGCGGAAGAAGTACGTCAGAGGGGGCCCCACCTGGCCACGAGGGTGGGGGGCGCGCCCCCTGCCTCGTGGGCCCCCTGTTGGCTCTCCGGTGGCCATCTTCTGCTATATGAGGTCTTTCGTCGAGGAAAAAAAATCATAAGCAACCTTTCGGGAGGAGACTCCGCCGCCACGAGGCGGAACCTTGGCGGAACCAATCTAGGGCTCCGGCAGAGCTGTTCTTCCGGGGACACTTCCCTCCGGGAGGGGGAAATCATCGCCATCGTCATCACAACACTCCTCTCATCGGGAGAGGGCAATCTCCATCAACAGCTTCACCAGCACCATCTCCTCTCAAAACCCAAGTTCATCTCTTGTATCCAATTCTTGTCTTCAAGTCCGGGATTGGTACTAGTAGGTTGCTAGTAGTGTTGATTACTCCTTGTAGTTGATGCTAGTTGGTTTATTTGGTGGAATATCATATGTTCAGATCCTATATGCATATTAATACCCCTCTAATTATGAACATGAATATGCTTTGTGAGTAGTTACATTTGTTCCTGAGGACATGGGAGAAGTCTTGCTATTAGTAGTCATGTGAATTTGGTATTCGTTCGATATTTTGATGAGATGTATGTTGTCTAGCCTCTAGTGGTGTTATGTGAACGTCGACTACATAACACTTCACCATTATTTGGCCCTAGAGGAAGGCATTGGGAAGTAATAAGTATATGATGGGTTGCTAGAGTGACAGAAGCTTAAACCCTAGTTTATGCGTTGCTTCGTAAGGGGCTGATTTGGATCCATATGTTTCATGCTATGTTAGGTTTACCTTAATACTTTTGTTGTAGTTGCGTATGCTTGCAATAGAGGTTAATCATAAGTGGGATGCTTGTTCAAGTAAGAACAACACCCAAGCACCGGTCCACCCACATATCAAATTATCAAAGTACCGAAAGCGAATCATATGAACGTGATGAAAACTAGCTTGACGATATTCCCATGTGTCCTCGGGAGCGCTTTTCCTTATATAAGAGTTTGTCCAGGCTTGTCCTTTGCTGCAAAAAGGATTGGGCCACCTTGCTGCACTTTATTTACTTTTGTTACTTGTTGCTCATTACAAATTATCCTATCATAAAACTATCTGTTACCACTTATTTCAGTACTTGCAGAGAATACCTTGCTGAAAACCGCTTATCATTTCCTTCTTCTCCTCGTTGGGTTCGACACTCTTACTTATCAAAAGGACTACGATAGATACCCTATACTTGAGGGTCATCACTGGGGCAGGAAGATCAGAGACTGAAGAAGCACGATTGCCGTTAGATTGACATCTAATGGTTTGACGCTGGTAGAGTCGATTGTTGACTAAGTTTCTTTTTTGATAAACCTTGTGTACACATGAACTTAGTAGGCCCACAAGTCAGCCTCCAAATCCGTGGCACACAACATAGAGCCCATTTGCTATTTTTTAATAATTTGCAGCCCATTTGCTAATTCTTAAGTAATTTATTACAACCCATTTTCTGCCCAGGACCACGGTCAAAAAGTTCAACCTTATTTTGCATATTTCGGTGGAGTCCGAACTTTTGTAATCCCGAAATGATAAACATTTTCTTAAGAACTTATTGATTTGCCAAAAAAATCATTTTGTTTTTGTAAGCAAATAAGACGTGGGACAATTGAGTTGGTTTAAGGGAAAACCAGTGGTAAAAAAATCAGCGCTGGGAGGGAAAACAACAACAAAAATAATGATGTAAATATGAAAAGTGAATTTTATGTATTTTCAATATAATGATACGTGTATATGAACTAGTAAAACTATAGGTAGAGATTAGAAAACGGATGTAGGACATGCGTTTCAAGAGGAAAATAGAACTGGACTATGTGTTTGATTCAGTAAAAAAAGTGCCTGCGGATGTTGTAAGACAAAATATAACTAACGCTGTCGAGCCAGAGGCCAGTAGATACCTGTTGGATCTTTGTGCCCCGTTGTCGTCATGGGCTGGGCCTGTTAAAAACCAAACCAAGCCTGGGTAATCTACAGCCCAGTTGAAACTTGCTTGACCTGAAAAAACAATATACATGCTCAATAAACGAGAGAATTCTGCAAGTACAGACTAATAACTGGGATGCAGCAGGGATATTGTTTTTTCATCGGATAATAAGAGCATGCACTTGTTTCGAAAAATTTGGAGAACAGGGAATCCGAACGGCAGGTGCTTATGCTTCCCATCAAATAAAAATCAGGTGCCTGAAAATTCATTTCGAAACAAATGATTCAGCTTTATATCCACGTCGACCCTCGGCATGATGGTTGGAAGCAAATGCCAAGTTCATACCAAAAGATCGTTAACACCAATACCAACTTGCGGACGACAAGGTAGTACAAGTACCAATACCAAACTAACTTATAATCTTTTTCCTCCTGGCCCTAGTGTTCGTCTGGTAGAAAATCTTGCAGAGGACCAGCTCCCTCTCCTTCTCTTGCTCCAGATCCCCGAGGTGGTACTGTCGTATCACCTAGTTGGTCCTCTGCTGGTTGAAGTTCTTGTTGGTGTACAGCACCAGAACCTTTTTGCTGCCCGTCTACCGGCCGTTGACATCACCGGCAAGGTATTGCCAGTGTTGTGCCACATCGCGTGCATGCCGAACTCCTAGTGTATCTTGCGACAGGTCCACGTGCCCCTTTTGATCGCCCTGGAATTGCGCTGGAAGAAATGCTTGCTTAGGCCACTCTGTGTGATACATGCAGTATTGTCGAATACAGGTTTTAGTGTACGTAGTTGGCATTTTCATAACATCTTTGGCATGTTGCAGTCACTTGTTTCACTTTTTATTAACTGTCAAATTGTAATTGCTTCACCAGGTCTGCGTCTAAAAAGAAAAATAGAGCTATAAACAAAGGAATATGTTTGTGCAAGTAGACGGCCGATCGGTGTTTTACCTGGAAGTTTCTTAGGATGGGTGTAGCATATGCCGTGCTCGTTGTCGATGGCTGGTATGAACAAATCGATGAGAGGGTGAGATCTCGCGCTGTCAGCACTCACTTTGGCCTCAAGGTGCTCGATCAGCTCCTGATCCGTGGGATCAAACTTGACGCCAGCCGGCAGCACCGGCCAATCCGTCTTCGAGTTGCATGGGTTAATTCTAGTTATATGGTACTCAATGTATGACCAATCGACTATTTTAAGTGAGTGATGAAAGATTTCGACAGATAAGTGGTACTCCAAATCTGAAGTCCAGACCGAACACGCCGCTGGGATTCTCGTGTCACCTCACACGCAACGTGTTGTCACGTCAATTCAATGTGTGGACATGATGTATAATTTGACCGACATATACTAGTACTACTACTGTACTACTTACTAGTCGTATTTAGTGTCACATTTTAACCATATGTTTAACTAACAAGTACGCACTTGAAGCCTAAGTGATATATATAGTGGCACTATTCTGATCCTGGATCAGAATAGTTATTTGGATCATGACCAGCTCTATATAGAGAGCGATCTGATATTCCCGAACTTGCAAAACCAACAACTAAAAAAAAGAAAAACACCCACACACTAGGCCACGAACTGCCCACTCTCCCACCCGCCCGCCTTCCCCCCGATGCCCTGCTGCCGCGGCGACCTCCCAGATCCCGCTGTCGCGCGGCCTTCTGGCGCCGCCTCCCCTGCCGCCTCCTAGAACCAGCGCCACCGACCTACCTCCTTCCGGCGCGCCGACGACCTCGCCCCGCCCCAACCGACGCCGCCTCCTTCCGGCGCACCGCCGACCTCACCACAGCTGGACCGACCTCCGATCCCCCGACCTCCCATCATCCTTCGCCGGCGACCGTCGGACCTCCGCCGCCGCGCTCCTAAGCTCTCCTTCTTCCTTCTCCTCACCCTCTCATCAGCGCAGCAGCGCCCTAAATCCTATGCGCATCCCCGCGCCGCCATCAGGGCCTGGAACCCCAGATGCCGTCGCCGGTCCAGGATCCCAGCGCGCCGCCACGGGGCCATGGATTCCCATGCGCCACCGCACGACCCTAGATCCCACACTCCGCCGCTGCGCCAAAGGATCCCCACACGCCTCCGCCGCCTACCCAATGCGCCTCCACTGGCAGACAGCTCGGTGCTCCACCAGTCCCAATGCTGGATCCATGGTGGGCTACTCGATCTTATCCCCTCCTCTGCGTGGAGCCCTGCTGGAGGCCCTCCTCCTCGACAGGATGCCGTCCACCTAGGGCTAGTGGGAGCAAGCCGTCGTGGCTCTCCGATGCTCCGGTGAGGTACTCCCAATTATCTCTACTGCTCTGATGAGGCCACCCTCCTCTCCCTACAGTAGCCTCAAACTTTCCCTCGTCATAGAAGAAGTTGGGTAATGTGGCGCTGCTGTTGATAGTCTAGGTTGTAGTACAGAAAAGTTTTGGACAGAAGTTCAAGTGGTTCTATTCCTGTAATTTAGAGATATTGATGTTGATGATTATGTAAAAAAATTAACAGAAGTTCAAAGTTTGAATGAAAAGGAAAAAAATAGCACCATTTTAAGAAGAAAACTGAAAAAAGCCATTGTCACAGGGCCGACCATGAAGGTCTGATGTTGAGAAGGTCAGGTGCATGATGCATCTCCGGCCATCCCCTTCCCACCTTGGCCTTAGACCAAAAGATGACCTTCTTATTTGATGATGTTGACCTTCATCATAATGTTTTTTTGCTCTATTGTGCGGTGGAAAATTTAATTTTGTTGTTCTGTGAGCAGCAACTTGAGACTCCCAAGTTCTGCAGATGTCTCTTGGATGTGTCGTTCTTCTATGTGTAGCTGATGGGAACTCTCTGCTACTGGGACAATGAAATTAATCGCGCATCTAGATCCCAACCTTTTGCTCATCCCATGTGCGTGAGTACATCTGACCAAAGTTAACCTTGTTGTTTCTCTGAGACGTTCAAGTATAATTGTTTAAAAGGTTCAGTTATGACCGCAACTATGGGTTCAGATATACTCAGCGACTAGGCTACCGCTACCTATAGCAGAACCTTGACTTGTTGCACATGGCAGATATGATGCTACATGGGAAATTGTGACGCACCTTCGCTTGGTGCCACCACAGAACCAGTGTGCCGTCCCGTCCTCTTCTTTTATCTGTGCGCAGCTATGTGTCTCGCACCGTGGCTTGCCCTTGCTGCTACTGGGAATAGGTAGAAAATTCTGTTAAAGTTTGTTCATGGGTTCAATTCATGTGTTAAAAGTTCAGTTCAACTTTGTGCATAACTATTGTTTTTGATAGTCAAATTTGTGCTCGGCTTCGGAGACGTTCCATGAAGTCCCACTACATCTATACGTCATGTTCTTCGGAGATGTTCCGTGAAGTTCTACTACTGCTGTGCGACAATTTGGGCTCGTGTGTGCGGGTGCCATTATGGTGTGCTTGGTTCATGTGTGCCTTGCAAGATGCATGTTTGCCATGCTGGATGCTGGCCAGCTCGTTCTTCATGTGCATCACTACTCCTCTAACCACACTTGTAAGCAGCAGCTGGTTCTCTCTCCGTGTGTTTATTAAAAAAGGAAGACCCCAAGTCAATACAAGAGCATCATGTCCTAGGGCATGTGTGTTGGGTCTGGTGTCTCGTGTGTGTGCGTGCTCACCTTGTGGGAGCTTGTGTTTTGTGCTCCTATTCCGGTCTGCACGAGGAAGTTTAGCCTTATACTCTGTAAAGGTTCAATTTGTATGTATGGGAATGTACATGGGGCACTGTGTTTGCATGAAGATCACTCAGCACCAATATGTATATAAGTTAGCAGTTGGTGTCTAGTGGTTGTTAATTACCACTTTGGCCTGAACATTGCTTCTATGTGTTGTTCTAGACAGAGATCAAAATGCTTCTCTGTAAATACAAATTAGAAATCCTAGTATATGTGTTCTCTTGAAGAATATGTGGATACACACAAAAAATAGTGGATGAGAAATTCATAGTTTGTGCCGCACAAAGTTCAAAATGTCTGATTTCGAAAAAATATACATCTTTGGGGTGTGAATATAAAGAAGCATTTCGAATATAAATTTCTCCGTCACTAAATATTAAATCGAGAAGTTCATACTAAAAAAATAGAGAGGTTCGATGTTATACCAACGAAGAAATCAAAGTGTAACGAAGAAAAATTGTTAACTCTTGAAGTTCAAATTTAATAAATTGGAGAGTTCAAAGAAAATGTAATGGGTGTTCAAAAAATTTCTCCCATGGATTTTCCCATTATTGAAAAGCGATGACAAAAAATTAAATTATATCACAGATAAACTCAAAAAATGTAACAAAAAACATACTTTACACGTTAAAAAAAAATCAAAGGTCATATTAAAATAACAGAGCACTTGAAAAACTCTATAAAATACATATTACCCCATTTTTTCCGTTACAAATGAATAACACCAAGAAGTCCAAATTGTAAAAACCAAGAAGTTGAATTTTTAAAAATAGAATAGTTTGATGTATATGAAGAACATAGATTTTCCTCGTTACTAAATGATAAACCAACAAATTGAAAAACTCAGATATTTTCACGTAACCGAGGGAAGTTCAGATTGATAACTACTAGAAGTTCACGTAGTACACGGTGTGCATTTTGTATTAAAAAATAATGAAAAATCAAAGGCTGAAAACTTTGTTGCTAGAAGTTCAAGTGCTCTGTCCGGGGAAATTCGAAACTTCTCGCGAGAGAGTTCACCTTGTGTTTCCATGTTTGATTTTTTTTGTATAAAAATATAATACTAGTCTTTACTCAAAATATAAAAAAGGTGAAGTTCAAATTGAAATAACAGAGAAGTTCGGAGTTTATTAAAACCTAGGATTTACCTGTTCAAAAAATAAAAAACACAACGCCTTTTTTTACACTTTTAAAAATAAATCATAAATGAAAAAATGGTTGCTAGAAGTTCAAGTGCTCGGCGAGGAAAAGTTCAAAAATTCTTATGAGAGAGGTTCACCGTGTGTTTAGATGTCCAAAATACATAAAAAGATGTTGTTTGTTGTGTTTTAAAACAATTCACTCAAACCAGGGAGAAGTTCAAAGTGATAACATCCAGAAGTTCACGTACTACATGGTGTGCGTTTCGTATAAGAGAAATACAAATAAAGTGAAACAGAGTGAAGTTCAAACAGACTTGCCCCATAAGTTCAACTACTTCACGTAGTGCGAAAAATAGCACGTCAAAAAACAGCACGTCGAAAACAAAGTGAAGTTCAAACAGACATGTCCGAGAAGTTCAACTACTTCACGCAGTGCATTTCCATTCACGATGAAGGCAGAAATCATGATCTCGTCATTTTCTAATTTACTTCAAAACGACAGGAATATCATTTGTGTAAGTTCAAGTCCTCGGTCGGAGAAAGTTAAAAAAATATTGTGAGAGAGGTTTGTCAAAAAGAATATCATTTGTGTAACACTGACGAAAATGGATGGGAAAATTACAAACAAAAAAACATGTCACAGAAGTCCAACGTGAAAACAGCAGGAAGTTCAACTACTACACTAAATGAATTTCACAAGAAAAACTTTTAAAACCGTCGCGAGTATGAAAAAATGATCAACACGGAAAAGTTGCGTGTTTATAGCAGCTTTCCATTGGTATATCACTTGCTTAATTCCGGTGAGTGAATGAAGAGCTACGAGCAAAAAAGAGCACATGAAAAACAGAGTGAAGTTCAGGTATAAATGCCAGAGAAGTTCAACTACTTCACGCAATGCATTTTCGGCGAATCTGTTTCGCGATAAAGGCAGAACGAGTGATCTCGTCGTTTCTGATATTACATGAAAATGGCTGGGATTCAGAGAAAACCATCAACATGAAAAAAATTCGCATTTTTCGTAGCTTTTCAACAATATATTATTTGTCATGTTCTGATGAAGTTTGTAGAAATTAAGGCGGAAATACGTTTTTGGCCATTTTGAAAATCAACGTAAAACTGTAATCAATTTGGAGAAACAATATATACCAAAAACTTTCGCATTTGTTCAGGCTTTCCAACGCCATATCATTATCTACGTTCGGACGCATGATAAAAAAAAATAGATCTAAAATATAAACTTGGTAGAACTTGTACCGTTTTCTAAATTACTCTTAAACCATTCAAAATTGGAAAAAACTTTCAACATGAGAAAAAAGCGCATTTTCACAAGCTTTCCAGCGCCATATCATTTGTCTCAATTGGATTAGGCGTTTATAAATGGCAATAAAAATACGAACTCGGTTGTTTGGTTTGTGAAATTTTACGATTTTCCACATTACTCTTTAACCATAGGAAATTAGAAAAAAACTTTCAGCATGTGAAAGGAGTGGTTTTAGAGCAGCTTCCCAACACCATATTATTTGCCTCATTCCGATAAATGGTTTAGAAATGCGATCGAAAATACGTTTCACGTTTTTTGTATGAAGAAAAAACGGTTTTCAAAACTGCTCTTAAACCACTTAATTTTGCCAAAATTTTAAGTTGGGTCATGATACTGGTGTCCATAGCTTTCCAATGGTATATCGCAAGCCCCATTTGGGCAAAGTTGACAGAAGTTCAACCTAGCACTAGGGGAAGTTCAGGTAGAACTACCCAGGCAGTAAAATTGCAAAAAACGCAATTTCATCACGACCCGAGAGCAAAATCTGCCAGCGAGCGAGATTTCTATTTAAAACCAGTATTTAGCGCTAAAACACATTTCTAGATTACACTAACATCATATAGAACACTACTAACCAGAATAATTCGCGGGGGAAGCCACGGTTGCAAAGATAGCCCGAAGGTCGGGTTCGTACAGAGGGAAGTTCAGGCGCGCGTACAAACAAAAATACGTCACAGAAGTTCAACGTGAAAACAACATGAAGTTGAACTACTACGCTGAATGAATTTCAGATAAAAACTTTTAAAATCGTTGCGAGTATGAAAAAATGATCAACACGAGAAAGTTGCGTGTTTACAGCAGCTTTTCATCGGTATATCACTTGCTCAATTCCGGTGAGTGGATGCAGAGCTAGGAGCAGTGGATAGAGATATACGAGCAAAAAAAAGCATGTGAAAAACAGAGTGAAGTTCAAGTACACGTGCCGAGAAGTTCAGGTTCTTCACGCGGTGCATTTTCGAAGAATCAGTTTCGCGATAAAGGTAAAACGAACGATCCCGCCATTTTCACAATTACTTGAAAGTGGCTAAGAATCATAGAAAACCATCAACATGAAAAAGTTTCGCATTTTCTGTAGCTTTTCAACGGTCTATTATTTGCGCCATTCCGTTAAAGTTTGTAGAAATTATGCCGAAAATACGTTTTTGCCTTTTTCTAATTTGACTTAAAACTGTAAGGAATTAGGAGAAATAATAGATACGAAAAAGTTTCGCATTTCCTCAAGCTTTCCAACGCCGTATCATTTATTGCATTCGGACGTACGGTTAAAAATTTATCTCGAAAATACGAACTCGGTGGAACTTGTACCGTTTTCTGTATTACTTTTAAACCGTTCCAAATTAGAAAAAACTTTTAACATGAAAAATTAGCGTATTTTCATAAGCTTTCCAATGCCATATTATTTGCCTCAAATGGATTAGCCGTTTAGAAAATTACCTTGAAAATACGAAGTCGGCTGTTCGGTGTACGAAATTTTACGATTTTCAAAACTACTCTTTATACACAGGGAATTAGAGAAAACTTTCAACATGTTGAAGGAGCGGTTATGCAGCAGCTTTCCAACGCTATATTATTTACCTCATTCCGATAAACGGTTTAGAAATGCGATCGAAAATACGATTCACGTTTTTTGTATGAAGGAAAAACTGTTTTTAAAACTGCTCTTAAACCGCCTACATTTTGCCAAAATTTTAACTTGGATCATGATATTGGTGTCCATAGCTTTCCAACGGTATATTGCAAGCCCCATTTGGACACTTTTTGGCTGAAGTTCAACCTAGTACTCGGGGAAGGTCAGGCGCGTTACTACTGCACAACATCTCCATCATCATTATCAGTACATCCTGCGCAGGTGAGTTAGGATGCACTTGATCCCAGAAAGGTATCTATCCTTCAAACCAGAGGAGTGCTTCAAACTAACAACAATGCATAATATCCAACAAAAGAGGGCCGTGCTACAGCAGCAGAATACATGGCTCAGTCTACATATAAGTACGAATCAAGTTGTGCATATTTGTTGTTGGCATGAACTACATCGCCGCATGTCGGGTTTGCAAAAGCCATCCATCGCATGGAAGCTTGATGCCTTTCACAAACTGAAGATTATCTGGCAATAAGCTGTGTCGATGAATCCCTGGATATGGTGATTCATGAAACCCTTGGTATGATGTGTACACACAGTCCCCCCTGGCGAATGGAAGTTGCATAGCACGGTAATCATCACCGGTGATATGATTGATGATTGGTTGGACGATCGGATAATTGAGCCCGAGGAACATGGAGTGGTTGTTGAGGCTGTAAACCCGCCTCCTGTTGAATACGCCTGGCCCAACGGAGCTGGGATCTTTCTCGAACACGAAGCAGCCATAGCCATCAATGTCACGAACGCCCCAGGCATTGTACTGCATGTGGTTTGATGAAATGGTTTGGTCAATTTGGTACATGCAAATGAGCATCAAATGACCACCATCAGCTGAACGAGCGATAAACCACCACCCATCGGCTGGTATGATTCCAGGTCCTGGAATCATGAAGGCCGGCGCATTTGCATCTGCTGCAACAATTCAAATTGGAGACCAAAAGGACAAAAATAAACAATCATGTTCAGAGTATGTGTGGAATTAAGATTATTATAATAGTGACACATATCATAGACAGAGAATTGCAATGTCGTAGTCATAATCATACCCCAAGTTAAAAAAAATAAGCCAATGGCTTTCATATTCTAGCAATATATCATGGTTCAAACATCATGTAACAATGAGAGAAAAACAGATATGACAGGTCCTACTCATATTCTACCATAGCACTTACTACAATTATCATATCAACTCTAAGGAATAACATGCGTTGTTATAAAAATGCTGGAAATGAGACTAACATATAGCAATCATGAGGTTATACTCATAATATCTATTCTAACAATCATTAGATACCAATTGTTCTCATATCAACTCTAACAATAACATGTGTGGTCATAAAAATCTAGGAAATGAGAGGAACATATAGCAATGATGTGGTTATAGACATACTATATATTCTAAATTTGTAACAATGAACAGGCAGTCATATTCTTAAGGTAAAGATGAGATGAGATAGAACAATTACACGACGATAGATTCCACCAGTATAGGCAGCCAATCTGTGTGTCGACCGCATAAACGATGCCATCGTGCACTATAACATCAGACAGAAGTGTTGGGTAAAGAGGATCGACGATGAGCCATAACCATGTATGGCGACCGGATTCCAGATGGACTAATCCCATGTTGAACACGGCAATGAGCTTGTAATCCATGTAGTCTTTTGATGGTGTGGGCACTTCGCAGACTACAACCTTCAGCAAACAGAGGTCGAGCCAAAAGCTTGACGCATCTCGTGCGTAGTAGGCAGGAGTGTCCGGCGGGCCGCGAGGCTCGATGGCGGTGGTATCCAAAGATGGAAGGGTGATCTATCGCTGGGTGTAGATATCCACAAGACGCCACGGACTACCAGATTGGTGGACGAGGACGATCCAGTTGGCCTTCATGCCCGCCCAGTAGTGGCCGCGCATGAAGGACAGGTGGACGGGTAGTGGTAGCATGTCGAGGGGCACCACGACAACCTCCATAGGATCATCAAGTCGGTGTCTGGGCCACCTGCGAGGATTGGGCATCAGCAAGCAGGGTGTCTTGAAAAGAGTCGGCCGGTTGCAGAAGAGTAGACGGTACAAAGACACCGAGCATGCGGCCAGACGGACGGTGCTGAGTAGGTCCATACGATTACAGATCTACTCCAAGAGAACATCGGGGAGGGAATTCCAATCGCGGCTCTGCGTGTTAGTCCGTTCAGCCATTGGGGTTTATGGTGCCTGCGAGCCAGCGAGGAAGTGGATTCGGGCGGGCGAGCGAAGAAGCTTCTCCTCGTGTGGCCGAGCAGTGAGCGGGGGCATATGGTACGCGCGAGTTACCAAGGAAGATAGCGCGGGAGGGCAAGCAAAGAGCAGGGGGAAATGGTGTGTGGCCGACGATGGGGAAGAGAGGAGGAAGAAGAGTGGAAGACGGGGAAGAAAGTGCATTAAATCTCAATTCTACTACTACTACCAGGATATACCGTCCTTCAGAGTGTAAATAGTTACACCGATGACATATGTGTCTACCACAAGAGGGCCCATATGTCAGTTAATGGAGGACAGAAGCGTGCTCTACTGGCAAACATGATGGCAGTACTGGGTAAGGCTGATTTAGTAACACTAACACGTTGGTTCAGCTTATTAATTATGTGTCCCATCTGCTGCAGCGTGTATTGTCACTTCACTGCGAAGACTAGTTGAATAGTTCTCTCTGACTGATATGGGGAATAATGGATCGCGGAGACTTCGTTTCTACATTATCCCTATGCCTCTACGCTCACTTCACTCATTTTGCTCCGTATGTAGTCACTTGTTGAAATCTCTAGAAAGACAAATACTCCGTATTTGGGAACAGAAGGAGTATTTTACTCCGTATTTTGGAACAGAGGGAGGATTTTACTCCATATTTGGGAACAGAGGGAGTATCACCATATGGAGGGAACAGAGGAAGCTTGAAATATGAACATGTCAATGGGAGGGAGTAATCCCCATGCATGCATGCATGCAACATGCAACACTCACACGTACACATGGACGCACGCAACACTCACGCACCCATGCGGCACACAGCACACGACGCAACACACACGCTTGCGCTCAAGTGCTCAACCTACTCCCTACGTCCGTGAAAGACTGTACATTTAGAGAATTACACATTGACCAGGGCATAATTGACGCCCAAAAGTAGCAGACTTATGTGTGCATGCGACCATTGAGAGAAGAAGATTAAATGAAGGTCGTTGCATGCTGTAATTAAGGATAGACATGTAGCATATACCTAGAGCACAAGTTGGTGCATTAGTCAATCAATATCGATTTAGATTAACGGCTAAATGCATTGGAAGTGTTGATGTACTACACTCTTTGTTTTTAGCTGATTTCTTTACTCTACCAACTGACAGGTGGGACCCAGAAACCAGGTGACAATTTAACCAGTCAACAAGGTGCCATGTCGACCATGTGGCCGGTCAGTAGGGTGCAATACGGTGCTCTACGATGAGCTAGTGATCGTATAATCACCGCAAAACTATATATAGTGACCGTAAAGAGCGTATTGTTACATACTTTGACTGCCAATGTATTTTTCTCGTTTCAAATTAAGCCATATTAACCGGAAAGGACGCAGTATGGACTAGTACTAGTATTGCTTTGATGTGTCCTGTCAACTCACCGAAAGAGGAGAAGCTTGCTTACTATGCCTCTCCCTCGCCCACGCGTGTGGTGGTTCGTAGGACGAGGAGAGGGTTTTGACTACAGTGCCCTCTCCCTCTCCCTCGCCCTCTCCCTCGCGGTGGACGTGCGGCAGTTCAATCGGTGTCAGATTGCCATAAGCATAATGTGTACTGTAGTATCATCATTGTTGGACCTTCCGAAGAGGCAAAGATCCAAGTGCAAGGTTCACACGAGTACGAACTGTTGAACCTCCCGAAGAGGCAAATAGCCAAGTGCAAGGTTTTATAGGAGTTGTCGTCCTAGTAGGAGCGTACTACAACTATAGCGAACGACGCTACTGTATGATGCCGCCACATCACGTATATCCAAAGCTGTGCCACCTTTTTTTTCTCAAAGAGCGTGTTGGAGCCCGTGCAACAACCACACAAGTTTCACGTACACATAACACATTTACTAGTAATAAATTCTAAAGGACAAATGCCAGTATGCCACACAAGTTCATCTCCAATTCATGTGATAAATTTGTGCACGACTAGTCTACATATATTCATAGCGCTACCGTTCACAATTTACCGTACTCCACTTACACGTTATAGATGGGCTACATGTCCTCCTCCAGGTTCCAGTCCCAGGTGTTCTTCATGGATGGCACGATCCATAGCGGTGGGCAACGGGAATCACTATCGCAGCTTTCTAGTCCGGTTCCACACGATGGAGACTCATCCAAGCTGAAGCGGCATAAATCAGGGATAGCGTGTCCCAGCATGTCGTTCATCCGGCGGTGCGCACTGAAGACACAACCATGCTTCATGAATGGCAGGCCTTCCGTGTCGTGCATGGAAGGTGGCATCCGCTTCACAATGGGTTAGCTGTTCTCAATGGAAAGCGAGTACTCTCCAAGAGTGTTCCTCGGCACCCACGTAGCATCACTGGGGTCGAACTCGGCGCCGTTCATCTGGTACACGCGGCATCTCAGATCTGGACACATGGTGACGTACATAGTCAAGGTCCATGCATAATAATGTTGTGCTCAAATATGGCGGTCAGTAATACTGTGCAGCAAATAGTACTACTCCGTTATAGAGGAAGTAAAATAACCGGCTTATTATATATAGCCACTCTTGGCTACATGGATGAGATAGTAAGACATGGAAAAACAAAAATGGTGGCAGCTAGTGGGTTCAAGTATTCAAGGGCCTAGCTAGCTATACGCGTCCTCCAAGGTAAAAAGTACTCCTACTAGTACGTAAGTAGAGTACTAGTACAACAATGAAAGAGAAGGCGAGAGGGTTAAAAAATGGAATACCTGGGTAGATGGTGACAGTCCGATCGTGGTAGATTGTTTGACCATGTTGCACATCAGTGGTACCATGGGTAACGACTGCTAAGTACTACATGATCAAACTCCATTACTGACCTGCTCATCAGACAAAATCAGACTACCTCTCAACGTCGGCAACTCTACTGGAGTCAACATGCAACCATGGCCAGGGAGCAGTGGACTGTTCGAAGGAGTGTCCCATAGAAGAACCTTCTCCTTGAGGACGCATGGAAGACCAACAAGCATGGCCTTTTCCCAAGCCATTTCAAGCACCGTCTTGAAATAGTTGGTGCAGGAAGCACCGAGTCTTGCGGAGGTGAGGACGTCGGAGCGGCGTGCGATTTCTCCCAGAGGATCATCATCCAAGGTCTCCCAGCCCTGACAAGGAGGAGGACCGTTTGGTGAATCCATGGGAGCAGCGACGAACTGCCTTCTCTTCGGGAGGAGGGGAACTGGCGAGTAGGAGATAAGAGCGTAGTAACCGCAGGGCCTCGTCCCTTCCAACTGTAGATCATTCCTTCCAACTGCAGCGAAGGGGTGAGGCTATTATTTAATACTAGTACTAGCATTATGGGACATTATGGGATTGCATTATACTGTAAATAATAGCACTAGTAAGAAAATTTTGGCACTAGCTAGTAGTTTTTCGCGTGGATTAAGAAATTTTGGGTATGTTTTTGCTATTTTTTGTACACGCCAACTAGTGTCAAAAAATGTCTTACATTATGTGACGGAGGAGTACATACTCGTAATGTAACAGTACTAGTACTACTTTCTCAACTAGTAGTGCGAGGGTACTACTAATTCTATGTACTGTACTTCTAGTATAGTGCACCAGTTTTGAACTCTTGAACCTCAGGGCCAAGGAGCTACACTTGGAAGTGGAGGGTACTACTGTTCTCTAGAACCATCGCTGTACTATCAATGCAGGGAAAGTAAACCTGCGTAGTGGCCTAGTGGGTACTCTCGGTGCTCTATTCAGCCGCTCCTCTCACGTAGCTGGCCTACTCAGCCGCTCCTCCGACGCACACACTAGCAGCTTGTTTATCAGCGACGGTTACTGGCGGGGCAGAACATTTGAGTTATTTGATACAGCCAGACTAGGCTTTTCACTTCCATTTGTGGAGGTGTAATGGATCTCGTCAAACTTTGTTAGTAGTTCCTTCTTTATGAAAGAGATGAAGCAAAGCTTTTGCCTCCATTTAAAAAAAACACGTCAAGACGAATTTATTTTATAGTAGAGCCGATAATGGAGTGAAGTCCATGCGTGCAACGCCACAAGCTACAGAGTAGTAGTAGAGCACTTTACGTACAGAGCCATATTGCAAAGTTCCAAATGCCCCTCCAGGCTTTTCCGGCTCCTCGGGCTTAATTGGAAGGCGCTAGTTTAAATATGCTACTAGCTAATAAGGAAGATGCAAGCGAGGTGCGGTTAGGGCGAGCACGCGAGCCACGAGATGCTGGGAAGGAAAAACCCGTTCACGTGGCTAGGCTATCCAATGCACGCAGATTGCGGTGCCGCACATCCGTTTGACTTCAAAACTCAAACTACCCGTGTAAAATATTGGCTCACAACGAAGTTACTATTTAAAAAAAGGCCGACGTGCGTTCGGCCGGGATCGAACCCATAAAACGAGGTATACACTCCCGCGACCACTAGTAGTACTCGTTGGAGTAACCTAGAATCGCCTTTTGTCGCTAGTAGTACATTATTCCTTACAAGAAACCCCTAATAATGCAAGAAACCACTAATAATGCCAAGAAACTACTACCACTTGCATACATGGCGGACTTAAGATAAGACTACCTTATCAACCATTGTACATGCTCTTACCAACCAGCCCTACCAAGAAACGACTACTCTTATCCAAACAGCACTTTGGTTAGAGTTAGTTCAGGGTTAGAATCTAACCTCTGACTTAGAGTATCCAAACAGGGCCCATGTTTCCCATTAAGTCAACACCTTCTATTCAACCGGGCGTTATGACTTGTGGGACCTACATGTCAGTCTGCACAAAAATCCCCGAGTGACCTCCAACCTCCGGCCCGTCCACCTAGTCATCCTCGGCCATGGGACGCAGCTACCGCCGCCGACAGAAGGCGAGGTCAAAATCACCAGCGGTGCGGAGCCCATCTTGCGGCAGCCCGGATACCAGCTCTGTCCGGCGCTCGCGGCCGCTAGCTAGCCAAGATAGCTCCGTCCAGGTGCTTGTCTGCAAGGTTTGCTATCTAGATTGGCACGGCGGCGCGGTGGCTTCCTCGCGCGCGCCGCGCTAAGGCTAGCCATCTGGCTTGAGCGAAGGCCAGCTCAGCGGCTTGCTCACTCATGAGTCACGCTCGGGCCAGCCTGCCAACCCGTGGGGAGGCCAGCGCGGCGTCCGGCCCGTCCGGCGAAGCGGCAACCAACTCGCTCATCACTGGCGCCACCGACGAACACGCATCAGTATTGTTTGAAGTAATGTTCAACAAAAATAATGATTTGAGGGGGAATAACAGGATAGAAGGTCAGATGTGGGTCCCTCGTGTCAACGGTCAAACAAAATGTGTTGGCTTAAGCTGCCTCGTCAGCACGGACGTCTGGGCCAACCCTGTCATAAATGGGTTTAAACTAACCTAATCGGTAGGTAGTAGTTTTTAGCGTGGATTAAGAAATTTTGGGTACGTTTTTGCTATTTTTTGTACAATAGATTATTCCTAGGGCTGGTTGAAAGTTGTAGTTTTTTGTTAAATACTCTACATATTGTAAGTAGGAGTGAAAGTTAAGCTTTGGAACCCAATAAGCAAGGCTAGTTACATAGTGCATATGTGTACTTGATTGAAAGTAAATATCAACCATGAGTGACTAATATCTTGATGGAAAACTCAAAACTATGGAATACTAGGGGGAAAATTGCATGGTTACATAATTAGAATAATACTTATTCACAAACTTGATACAAAACACTCTAATTTTGATATACATATATCACTAGATATATATTATGTTTCAATTAGAATATATTCCTTGGTCTGTTTTGGTGAGGTCAGGGAGGGATGTGGTTGGTTTTAAGATACTAATTATGGGTTTTTATTCAAATTGGTAGACAAGTGGGATGTTTGTGAGAAAAGGCAACAACTTACCTCACAGTCATTAGATGTAGATCTAATGGTCACAAACGACGGATGGCAGACACACCATCATCACCAACTTAGTCTTCTGTAGGAGTACTATCAAGATCCGTGCATTGCACGGAACATCAAGATGCATTTTTTTATAAAAACACTCGTTGTGATTGACCCATGCAGGAGTAATCCCATGTGTAAAAAATAATGATATCTCGAGAAATAGGAGATAAGGTGAAGAGGAGTGGGGCGTGGTGGTGATTGGTGGTCGGACTGAGCGGAGGCATGGGGATTGACAACACCGGCAGCGGCCACCGGGCCAGTTTGTTCCAGAGGCTTCCTTTCTCAATTGCTCAACAATGAGGTTGTTGGAGATAAGGATGGACGAGGGAAGGCCTTGTCTACAAATGTGGAGAGGGGTGCGGGTATCTTTTAGTTTAATTTTCATCAGTCAGATATAGATCGGACGGTCTATATTGCAAGATGGCACGCGTACCATCATCATCAACTCGATTTTTTATAAGAGAAGAAATATAAGTATGGAGATACAAACGTATTATCGATACTTGTTTCCGTAAACTAGCATCTACATTCTATTCAACGCCTCAGCATGTGAGGCCTTAGCACAATGACTTCTCGACTGTGTAAAACAAAGGTTTTCCCGTCGCTGATAAGGAGGGGGTGACGGCGGCACGCTTTTTGGCTTGCTCTAGTCCTAGTAGTCATACTAGGTGGTCTAAGCACGTGTAGATTTATTCTTTTTCATGTCTCGTGTTCGCCGTACTGCCACGACTGTTGATGAATAGATGGTAAGTTATTCACGGGGAAACCCTTGTTGAGCGTGTTTGCGAGAGAGAGAAAGACAGTGTGCGTGTGTGATATGTCTAGAGACTGAGGCAATGATAACAGATTCTTTGTGTCTATGTGTGTGGAGGATAGAGAGAGACATGTACATGGGGCTTCCTCTTGTGTAACATGGAGACACATATACATAATTAGAGAGTGAGTGTGCGAGATACACATGCGGACATGGGGAGAGATGAGGATCCAGATTAATGGGTGTTTGTGCGTGTCTGTGTGTCTTTGTGCGTGCGTTTGTGTGTGAGAGGGAGTGTGTATATGTGGAGTAGAGAGACCACTAATGATGTAAACCCAGTATAGGGAAGGGGGAATGGTGTGACATGTGGAGTAGAGGGATAGCATGGGTACGGGCGGGGGGAGAAGACTATTTAGAAGAGACATCGATTGTGTGTGGGAGAGGGGTGTGAGAGCGAGCGAGCGAGCGAGAGAGAGAGAGAG
>LR880972.1:200360858-200384683 GCA_904067115.1 Aegilops sharonensis | reverse complement strand
TAATTGAGATATACATGGTCAATATTGTGTGCACTCAAGGTTGATCAATTTGTTTCACAGTTTGGACTATGAGATAACGATACTTTTGAACATGAGTGATATACTTTGATGTACCAGAATTACAAACCTAAGATTGGAATTTTGGAATTCGAATCCATCATTAGCTTTTGTAATTCATTTAAACAGAGGCACATTTTTAAGCCGAGATTTCGTGATTTCAAATTCATATATCAAACCTAGAGATATACACATACGGGCATGTTCAAACTTTATAATCATCCACTTTATTCATACACATACACATTTTTGCTATAGTCATCATATTTAGGATAAACACATTTGGAATTTCATTTGAATTGGACCATATGATGGTATTTTCTTGTAGTAGCTCAACGATCCATATTTGAATTGAATGGACAATCTAAGTTTCGAGTTGGAGACATTGATTTTCAAAACTTGCACTTTTTTTGCGTGCAAAACAAACAAATTCTCGGCCATGATATCATAGTAGGCCATACAAGAGCAGAATATAATTTCAGGCGCCAAAAGCTTTCAAACTTCCCACTCACATCAAAATATCTCGCGCCCGAAAGTTTAGCCTTGCGATATTCCTGTTTTACCCCTCCCACATGAACGGAAAAGGGCTACTTTGGTAACTCCATTGTTTTCCCCTCTTTGCCCCCAACATTCTTCCGAGAGCCCCTCCCCTTCCCCTCCCTGACCCCCCAACCACGGCAAGCTGCCGAATCTAGTCCTACGCCGCAGCGGTGGACCTCACACCCCGACGGATCTACCTTCCGCACCTTGGAACCCCCAACTGCCAACTCACCACTTCACCGGAGCCGCTTCAGCGACTGGCTTGTACACCGCTCCAGATCTCCTTGACCACCATCATGGTCCACCGCACCGGATCTTCTTAACCGGAGCCCTCGTCCACCACAGTGTAGGCCCTTCACTGACTCCCTCGTTCGTCCCTTCGCGGGCCCTTCATACAAGCCCTCATCCGCCGCAAGAGATCCGCCTCACCAAAAGCACTGTACAATGCGCCCGCCGAAGCCTTCATCCACTGCACCGGACCCGCTCCACGGATGCCATATTCAACTCCACCGGCCCTGCTTTACGGACGCTGCAGCCTCATCAGGTTATTTCAATCTGTACTCCTTCGGTTTTTCTCTTTATCGTGCAACTGTTCACTTACCACAGATGAGCTTTCTTGTATGTCGACAGGCGCCGCAACCGTAGCACCGGAGCCGCTTTAGCAACACGAGCACCATCGGCGATCCTTAGCTATCAAGTATGCCAACGATACCCATATGCCACCAAGAATCAGGTACTATTATCCAACGGCCGACGCCTACGTTCACTTTCTTAGCATAAGCACCGCACCTTTGAATTTCTTCAGGGCATCATTCAGTTTTTCATGAGATGCGTTATTCTGCTTGCACCTGTAGGGCCATACTTCTGGCAGTGAACATGTTACATGTGCTAAATTACATACCAGTGCACATATAATTAATATGCTTTAGTTTTGTCCAAAGTATTATTGTACTTCCTAGATATCACTGCCTACTATTTTACTTCTTGCATGCTATATTTATGATAATGGTGTTGTTCTGATGCCACCTGTTGGTTTCATCAGACTGCTTCATGTTCTCTATGCTTAATTACAAATCAGCAAACTAGCATGTGGTTCCGCTGGTTTTTGTTTGTTTTACCCTACATTTTCTGATGCTAGCTATTACATCACTGCTACGAGCCTTTGTTCATTACTTTTTTGTGTGTTCTTGATCTTCCCAAGTTGCATGACTAATTTGATGCTTCTATTAATTATGGAGCTCCCAACCCCATCAAGCAAAATATTTGTTCTTTTGGGGCTGGCACCTCGAACAAGCATAAAAATAGAGGGAAGCAGATCGTGTATGCACACACCCTTCTTTCATTAGTTTAGATGAACCATTGATGATCAATTCGAACCAGTGCATGTGATTAAAATTAATTTTACCAGAATAGAGGGTGCAGAATAAACTACAACAAGTAGATTTGCAACCACGGGATGCTGACGATATCTTCAAAGAACATTGCAACAGCAGCGAGGCTTCACAGCAACATAGGTAAGCCAGTGTGTTTTAGTACATGTGAAATGTAATGCGTGTGGGCTGCTTTCTTGGCTTGTGCCCTCAACCTGTAATCCTACAGAATAACAAATAGTTCAGTTGTCTGCTTTGATGTATTGCTTGATTGGAATGCTTGTTTGTTACTTGTTACGCTATACCCGAGTTGGCCAATATGTCAGCAGTGCCTGTTGTACTATCGTAAAGAAATGCATGCCTAGTTCATTTGAGTTATTAACTTTTCCTCTGAACTTCATCACAAGACTGTCTTCGTAGTTTATATGAGGCCACATTGTTAAGTGCTTTTTCAGATTATTTCAACTGCTTAGATGCCTTGGCAACTTAAATATAGCGGTGGTACACTCCCTATCAACTAGGGATGTCAACTGGGTCCCGTTTAATCCCGATTAAAGTTCACTAGTGGTATGATAGTTCAGAAAGAGTTTTTGTTTTTTGAGGAAAATGAACCAGGGAGCTAGCAAAAACTAACTAGATGGGACTGGCGGATGTCGTTTATTTTCCACTTACATCCCTAGTTTCATCTAACCATTTTAATTTCTTTTCGGCTGATGCTGCTTCGAACCATTTAAATATAGCTTGCCATGCTCGGCAATAATTCGTGTGTCGTTTACCATGTAAGCTTACTGCCTGGATCATGCGATAACTATCTATTACTTATGTCCAGCGGAAACCTTTCAGGATGCTGTTCACACTAGGACACAATGTACAACCCCAGAATCTATTTGTGGAAGCAGTGCGCCATCCATGTTACCAGATGGTAGCAGTTCAGAGGCAACACCGCCGGAGAGCAGTCTGAGCACAGTTATTATAGTTCTTGAGGCTCTACTAGAGGCAGAAAGAGATGGTGTGGCTACCATGAATGAGGTAATCTCGATCTTGAAGCTGGAAATTATGCAATTAGCTGCACGCATTATGCAAGCAACCCAAGAATTGGAGGAAGTAAGAATGTTGCATTTGAAGACGGAGGAGGTCCTGCTGCTTCTGCTATCTGAATCCCAGGGTAATCCTAGTTCTTCTTTAGATAGCAGTTGAAATTCTCATTAGATTATTGTACTTGCATGTTGTGTCATGTCTCTGAATGGATTATGTTGTAAGACCCCCTATGTTGTCCATGTGTTGTAATGGTCCGAATTTTTTAGGCAAGGTAATCCTCAGTAGTTGTATGATTGACATAAGGTGAACTGTTTTTTGTGTGAGCATATTGTATTGGATGAAATAACTGTTTGACTGAAAGTGTATCCAACCTACTGAATTCGAAGATCACGACATTTCTAAATCATAATCATATATAAAGGTGGAATAAATCTTTGTTGTGGTTTTGAAGAAATAAATAACAAGACGTAGAATTATCTGTGGATATTCATAATCGAATAAAAATTGGATTTGGATTTAGTTGCCAGGGCCCAGGGAAAACGTGAGTGCTAATCTCCCAAGTTTTGAATGAAGCGTCTAAACACCCACTATCATTTGTGGGCTGCCCGAAGCAAGTGTTTGCGAGATGGAAATTACTGTCTACCCCTGACACTTGACATCCTTATCGACCGGATTTACACTGCTGTCGATAGGGGTAGACTAGTAACTTCGATCAGATGTGACATGACGGCCTCTGAGCCCATTCAGACACAGTGGGCGCCAAACGTGAGCGGCAAAACACATTTGATTCAAGCTCGTCCGAAAGACATGTGTCTCTCCCTCCATTTCCCCATTCATCCACGGTGGGCGGCAAAACAAACTCTCCTCGTCCGAAATCGATGTAGGCTAATATTTTAAATAGGGGCAGATGTGTAACTTCCCTCAGACGTGACACAACCGCCCTACCTGTCAGCCCCGTTCATACACCGTGGGCGCCAACCGTGGGCGGCGAAACACCCTCTCCTCGCCCGAAATCGTTACCGGCAAATATTTGGGAGACGCGAGATTACCGTCCTATCCCCAACCGACGTGATGTCCGAAATTTTAAACGGGGGACAAGTTCGTAACTTTGCCACATTTCAGACAAGCACGTCCCAAAGTTTGAGACCCCCCCTCCCCCTCCATTTCCCCATTCGTACAGCATCGGCGCCACGACAACCTCCCCACTGCGGCCAGCCTCCTCCGTCCGCCACCCCATCCTCCACCTTGCCGGAGCCGCTACCCCTACCCCGTCGTCCACTTCAAGAGATGGACGTCTCTCATCCACGGTGCCAGACCAGGATCCTTTCATCGCGTCGTCTCGCTTCATCGGCGTCTTCTTCCACTTTGCCGTTGCCGATCCTACGACCGCCTCGTCCACGGCAACAGGATTTATCCCCCAACCAGGCCGTCTGCCGTCTAAAGTCTTCTTCCCCGCCGCCGACAGCCATCACACCCGCAACACCCTCAACGTATCAGCAGGGGCCTACATGGCGTCGCAAGAGAGGTGGTACTCTTCCATATGTGCTTAAGTTATTGATCTCACCCGAAAAATAGATCTTAAATTGTTTACTGTACTTTTCTTGTCCGTACCAAATCGTAGTGGCTAGTTGAGCGCAAACATTGGTTGCGAAGTAGCTTTGTCCGGTTTGCACCTTCAGTCCGCCATGTCACGGTCACTATACTCGTAAAGCTTATGCCTTCCCCCCTTTATATTCACTACCATCATTGTAGGTGCTTCACTGCTTCGTGTTGCTTCACTGCTTCGTGTCGTGCTAGCACTGCTCCTCAAGACCTCAACCCATCAAGCGAAACAACATGCCACTCATAATTCCAAAGCTTACGTGTTGAAATACGAATCTGATATGATGCCCATATTACTAAAACATAGAACATTTAATTGGTCACCTAATGTTCCTATATTCATTTCGAAAAGCATGTGGGCCACCCACTGGTCCAGCTAGTTCCACTTTCCTGATTTTACCCTTGATGCTTAGGGTTTTCCCCTTTTATCTACTCTACTATGATATGCGTAGGTGCTTTGTGTCATACTAGCATTACTCCACCCTTCAAGCTAAACAACACAACACTCAAAATTCCAAAGCTTAGTTGTTCAAATATGATTGTGATATGATACTAATATTAGTTAACAGACACATTTAATTGGTTAGCTAAAGGTCCCACTTGAGTTTCCAAATGCATGTCGCGACATATAGAGAGATAGTAGAATTGCATTTCTTTGTCACTTGTTGACTGTACTTTCTTGGCCATACCAAATCTTAGTTGTTATTTCAAAGCAAATATCGATTGCTAACTACCCTTTGCGCGGTTTGCAGCTTCAGATCTGCCATCCCACTGCCACGGTCAACACTATACTCATCATGCTTATGGTTTCCCCATTTTATGATGACCACGATCAGCCTACGTGGTTCGTTTAGTTGTACAAATTCAAATATGATATTATACTGATATTAGTAAAACTGAGAGATGTTTAATTGGTTAGCTAAATGTTCCTACTTTAGTTTCAAAATGCATGTGAGCCACATACGAAGAGAGCGGAAGGAATATAATTTCTTTGTGCGCTCTTGTTCATCATGGGTGGCCAACCGACATTGTACAGAAAGACTTGTAATATCTTCAATCTGCTTGCTCTTCTGCTCTTCTTTAAGATGATCCTCTTCTCTTGCGGTCGGCTGGTCAGGTCGAGTTATTCTCCCTTAATATATTTTGAATCTGTCAGGTCAGGTCGACTTGTTCTTCTTTACTATATGTTGAAGCTGTCATCTGCGAAGTATCATCACTTCAGGAGCTATCATATTTTGAGTAGTAGGCCACATTATATTAATGCACACACCAAATTACAGCATGCATGGTGTGACGCCCGGATAATTAAGCTACAGTAACCCTCTGCTAATGATGCCACGTCACCTCGATTACTGTTGCTAGTCCCGCGTTAATTCGAAACCAATTCAAATTCAAAATCAAGCAAACAATAAAAGATTTCAAATATTAAAACTAAAATATTCAGAGTGAGCCAAATAATGGATAGGTAATTATGGTGGAGAAACCACACTTTTATAAAAATTTTAAATGCTCAAATGGAAATGAAACAACAACATAACCAATTTAATAAATACCTTTTGTTAATTAAAAAATGTTAAAATGTTTTATCAAGGGGTTTAAACTTTAGTATCAGAGGTATAATTAGTAATACTGATTTTGGTACAACTCTTATGTTTTTATAAAACTTGGATAAGATGGGACTAAAAATAAAACAGTGAAAAAACCAAAATAAATAAAAGGGTAAAAACAAAATAAAAGGAAAACTGTTGAAAACAAAAGCCCCCCCCCCCAACTGGGCCGTGTCCCAGCGGCCACTGCCAGCTAGCCAACCCAACTCCCCTTGCCTATAACCAACCCCAGTGAAACCCTAGCCCGATCCCACTCTCCACTCCTCCCCACGATCCCCTTCTCTCACCCGCCTGGATCGGGATTGAGGCGACCTTGCCCTCGTCCCCATCGCCCCTGGCGCACGATCCCCTCTCCTCCCCACTCCCTCTCGTTTTTCCTGCGCCGCCATGCTCCTCGCGCGGGAGCCCTACCCCCGCCCGTGCGCCCGCCCCGAGGAACCACCGTACCCGCCCCGGACTTGGACGGATTCGCGCCTCCACGTCCTTCGGCTCCGACCTCCGCCACACCAACGAGCAAGTCCGGCCGGCCTCCGCCGCCCCTTCCCGTTCCAGGACGGATCCGACTGCATCGACGTCATCACCCTAGGCCTCAGCGCCCCGTCTGTGCCCCGCGCCGCTGCCTCCAATGGCCCCGTGCTGGCCACAGCTTCGCCACCGACCGCGCCCTCGCCGCCTGGAACGCCACCTCGTCGGACTTCCTCCCCAACGTCGCCGTCGTCCCCGACCTCCGTCAAGCCCATTGCCCCGACCCTGCTCTGCACGGTGAGGCCACAGCCTCCCTCTCCTCCTGCCCCCCGCGCTTGCGCATACGGCCGCGACCTCCTCCCCGCGAGGCCGTGCTCGCCCGCACCCACCGTCGCGCCCCGACGCCGCTGCTGTTGCCCCGTTCGACTACGGAGTTGACGACCCCTCCTTCTTGCCAGAGCAACCAGGCAAGCCCCCCCCCCCCTGATCACTAGATATCGCCTATTCTACTCTCTACTGCTTGCATTGGAGTAGTGTAGCATGTTACTGCTTTCTGTTATTCCTATGCTGATGCATAGCCTGTCCTTGCTACTACTGTTGTTACATTTACCTGCAATCCTACATGCTTAGTATAGGATGCTAGTATTCCATCAGTGGCCCTACATTCTTGACCGTCTGTTGTGCTATACTATCAGGCCGTGATCACTCGGGAGGTGATCACGGGTATATACTATATACTTTATACATGATACATGTGGTGACTAAAGTCGGGTCGGCTCATGGAGCACCCGCGAGTGATTCACGGATTGGGGGCTGAAAGGACCTTTGTCCCGACGGCCCTCTGTGTGGATCTTTGTGGCGGAGCGACAGGGTAGGTTGAGACTACCTAGGTGAGAGGTGGGCCTAGCCCTGGTCGGTGTCCGCGATTACAACATTACCACGCTTAACGAGATCTTGGTATTTGATCTGAGTCTGGCCATTTGGTCTATACGCACTAACCAGCTACGTGGGAAAGATATGGGCACTCGGCGTCGTGGTATCAGCCGAAGCCTTCATGACGTCAGCGACTGAGCGGCGCGTGCCGGATTGGAACGTAAGCCTGCTCTTGTATTAAGGGGGCTAGTTCTGCTTCCGGCTGCGTACGCAACGTGCAGGTGTGCTAAGGGCGATGGGCCCAGACCCCTGTGCGCTTAGGTTTAGACCGGCGTGCTGACCTCTCAGTTGGCCTAGGTGGGGCTGCGACGTGTTGATCTTCCGCCGCCGAGCATGACCCAGAAAAGTGTGTCCGGCCAAATGGGATCGAGCGTGTTGGGTTATGTGGTGCACCCCTGCAGGGAAGTTAATCTATTCGAATAGCTGTGATCTTCGGTAACATGACGACTTGGAGTTGTACCTTGACCCTATGACAACTAGAACCAGATACTTAATAAAACACACCTTCCAAGTGCCAGATACAACCTGGTGATTGCTCTCTAACAGGGCTACGAGGAGGGGATTGCCGGGTAGGATTATGCTATGCGATGCTACTTGGAGGACTTCAGTCTACTCTCTTCTACATGCTGCAAGACGGAGGCTGCCAGAAGCGTCGTCTTCGATAGGATTAGCTATCCCCCTCTTATTCTGGCATTCTGCAGTTCATTCCACCGATATGCCCCTTTACACATATACCCATGCATATGTAGTGTAGCTCCTTGCTTGCGAGTACTTTGGATGAGTACTCACGGTTGCTTTTCTCCCCCTTTTCCCCCTCCCTTCTACCTGGTTGTCGCAACCAGATGTCGGAGCCCAGGAGCCAGATGCCACCGTCAATGATGACTCCTACTACACCAGAGGTGCCTACTACTACGTGCAGCCCGCTCACGACGACCAGGAATAGATAGGAGGATCCCAGGCAGGAGGCCTGCGCCTCTTTCGATCTGTATCCCAGTTTGTGCTAGCCTTCTTAAGGCAAACTTGTTTAACTTATGTTTGTACTCAGATATTGTTGCTTCCGCTGACTCGTCTATGATCGAGCACTTGTATTCGAACCCTCGAGGCCCCTGGCTTGTATTATGATGCTTGTATGACTTATTTATGTTTTAGAGTTGTGTTGTGATACCTTCCCGTGAGTCCCTGATCTTGATCGTACACGTTTGCGTGCATGATTAGTGTACGGTTGAATCGAGGGCGTCACAAGTTGGTATCAGAGCCGACTGCCTGTAGGAATCCCCCTTTCCAACTCCTTGGCCGAAGTTGAATCTAGTCGATCAAAACTGTTTTACTAACATGGCTGTGTGGCCCATGGGCCCATGTCGCCATTTGGGTGGTATTAGGATCTTTTACTCCTCGATCTTTGCTCTGGGACTCTGATCTCTCTCCTATTCTGGTTTAATGATTTTACTAAAATCTAACTTTAGGTTCTCGAAAATACTTTCTCCCGGAGAGCCCCTTCAGTCCAGATGATCGCCGGCTGCACCAGAAGATTTCAAAGATACTCTCCATATTCTCTCGAGACCTTGTGCATGTTGCTTTTGCAATTCCCTACCACCGAATTATCCCTATGGATAAATACTTACACCTATCGTGCTTACTTTCATTCCCAGTCGATCTTGTTATTACAAGATACCCCGAGAAGCCTTTGTGCCTACTACCTTGCAGTTCCTTGTCACCTGAATACACCTACAAATTAATCCTCACACTTACCGAGGATTTGTTTCTCCCCAGCTGTTCCAATGGCTCTAGAAATTCTTGTCTGCCTACATTTTGGTTAATTCCGAATGCCTAGCATTATTCATTGACATCCTTTCTCACTATCATTTTGGGACCGTTGATTCAATATGATGCGGATGCTCGCAATCATCAGTCGCAATTAGAATTCATCCTTCCGGCTCAGACGTCATTTTTGAACATGAGCTGATTCTCGACCAATCAAATTGTCGTTGATTATACCCCTAAGTTTATTCAACTAATCCATCCTTAATCAGAGCGTTTGCTTCTGATCCCTTGAATCGCAAATCATAAATCCTTTGCATTTGAACTTTGAATTAGTCAGATGTTTCTATAATCAAATCTCCTTGCATTCTTCTTCCTCTGGTTGAGTACCGATGCTCACATCAGATCCCTTGTGGACCATCGGTTCCTTTGTTGGATTTTATCCGACAGTGTCCTTCATATTGAATAACCTTGTGAGCCTTTCCATGGGTATATAATGCCTTTGGTAAATTGTATCATCTGCTTTTGAACAATGCTCTACTTTCGAGCTTGTATTATTTACTCCGAAGTTTGTGGTATATGTTCCTAAGATGCCCTGATGGGTTGAACCTACGGCTTCCCTAATCCGTGTGAACCCGAAAGATTGCACGGGTCATACTTATCTGGTATTGCACCCGGTAAAAAAATAATTCAACAACTAATGTCATTTTCGAAATACGAGAGGTGAATGAAAGGTTATGTGTTGAACAAGTGGGAGTCGACCTTGAACCCTGTGTTCATGCCCATGGACACGATGTATACCTTATCATGGAAGCTTCTCTTAAAATAATTATCCCCTTGTTATAAGTTCATCTTGTATCCCTGGACGTGGTTCCGACCATGTTTCTCCTTGATTCCGTTTCTCGTGCAAGTTTGAGCACTTGTCTTCTGCAGAGCAATACCCTAGTCCAACATCTACCTTGATATGTCGTCGAGTATTACCCCCTGGTATCTTGAGATTATCATGGAACTGCATAACTTCTTATGAGTTCTTCATCAACTATTATTCTCGCCGATTCCAATTTCCCTCGGGTTGTGATTTATTAGTCACTCGAGAACACCGATAAGTGAATCGATTCCGCACTCCGATTCAGTAACTCAAGTAATTTTCGTTGCTTATGATTTAATAATCCTTCAAGTCATTCCTAGCCTAATCGACTATATCATTATCGCGCTAATTTTTAACCATGCTACCTCGTCCTTATTCTCGGAGCACAACTTTCGACAATGAGCTAAGCTTACGTCGATTTTCCTCGTCATATCATTTCACCTTAAACATCAAGCTTGATTTCGAGTTTGTGTCATACTCGTGGTTCCAATAACCTTTCACTCCATCATTCCTTTGACTTGATGTCATTGCCGATCAATTACATCTTCATGAAATCTCTCGACCGTCATGATCATCATCAGCATTCTGAGCTCTTTCAGGATATCAATTGATTTCATGATTAGAAATACCATCATTGCCCTCGATGATTTGTTTTATCATCGACCACTTCATTGCCTTCCGTTCAACACAAACTTGTTCGTGTTTTGTGTTATACCTTGAGATCCTTGCTATCCAGCATTTGTTCTTCTTTACCTTGGAGTATTACCATCTTTTATGTCAAGAATGTCGTGATAATTTCACAACCTCTTAAGAATTCTTGATACAGGTGATCCTTCTTGCCATATCCGTTCATTCCTTGGTCCCCGTGTTGTTTCTAACCGGAGAACCGACAAGTGAACTATGATGTGCGACTTAAAAACTTCTAGCAACCCTATTGCTTTGAAGTTAATGGTCGATGTTTCATTCTTAGACCATTGGTTATCGATTCATCATTCTAACATTGATCGTACTACCTAAGCCCATGTTTCGGGTGCACTTTTCAGCCATTGTTTAATTATGTATGTTTTCCTCGAGCATACATCATTATATCATTTGATCCGACAAATGTTATCTCCTTGTTCACATAACTGTGGAAATCCACCTTTTTGGAAATCTCGAGGATTGTCGCTGAATCCATCAGCTACCCCCTCGCCCCTTTCCTTGGTTTAATGATGAACTATTGTTTCAGAATCGCTTCCATAGTTCATTTCCTGAGAATATTACAATGTCATCCCGTCAATTTGTGTTGTACCTTTTCTTCTCAGACATCCTGAGTCTGAGGTATCCTGACACTGATCAGATCTGAATCTCGGTCAGATATGATGGTCGGAACATATATCCAAGAGTTATGTCATTGGTCTTTATATGACCCGGTAAGATGATGTCATGCTTAGCACACCTGGCCATAGGACCTATTGTTATAGTATATAGTTTCCTTTTAGCAAGGTTAGCCATTTATCCATGAGAAAAATGTAAGACTTATTCTATAAGTTGTTCCTGATGGATTCTTTGCGTATCCAAAGTCTGACCTTTACCCAGTGACCATGTCAATGCTATCTTGAAGCATGTCTGAGGTACTCTGATTTCCAATAAGAACATTTGAAGCACAATGCTAAATTTTCCTTATCAGTTTTCTATGTTATATCCTGTCATGGATATCATGCCCTACTTGTCCTTGGGAAGAATATACCCCTGAAGTATGTGTTTAAACACATTTTCCCTTCTATTGTCCTGTTTAATCTGATAATTTCATTTTCCTTTCCATTGGTTGTTTAACCTTTCTTGTGGTCTATATGACCTAAGCAATATTAATTCTCTTCCTATGAAAACACCCCGGTGTGCAATTCTGTCAGTAAGACCCTGTTACTTATGTTGATGACATTCCGGTAACCACCGATGGACGAGAACCTTGCCTATTGGTCCGCCTCGTTCAACGAGCAGGAAAATGGTTCTCTTTGTCCCCCCGCCCTTGGTACCAACGTTGTTGCCAACATAATGGACATGCTATCCTCTGCCATGCCTTGCTACCATGACCGTGCAATATGTCGGCGTCCTTCCTACTTTTGAACCACATGGTGGGCCCATAACCCACAGTTCCACAGGATCGAAACCTGACTCTCCTGCACCCCCTGTTCCCAAGGTTGTTCCTCGCGTGTGGCCTCGTATGTAATTCATGAGCCATCTTCCGAGGGATCATCAAATCTGTTACCGGACACAATACTTATTCCCGTTGCTTTGAACCCTTTCACGCCCTATTTCAGGCATCGAACGATTGCCTGCTCGCTCGAAACTTCCTGTCGGAGTAATGGGCCATGGTAGGCTAACCCGAGCCCCCGGACCTTTCAAAACATCGGGGCAGGCTGCGCCCCTCAAGACCCCAAGACGAAGAGCCGCTTTCTGAGAGTCGGCGGCAAGGCCGCCGACTGCCCCTCACGGCCAAGTCCCAGGGACGACTTCGAGATAAGCCGACTCCCAACTGGCGGCTTCCAGAGAAGCCGGCTATGGGGAGTCGGCCCGCGACTCCAACCCCCTCCTGCATTCGCAATAATGGACGGGACGGGGTTCGGCCACCGCGCGGCCCATCCCTGCCCCGTTCGCGAAGGGCAGACATGGCCACAGTGCGCCGTACCAACGGAGATCTCCATCCGACGCGGCACTGCTGCCATGTCGGCCCTGACATCAGCCCCCGTGGGCGGCGCCCTGTGCCCACGACGGCCTGTCTGTACAACCCAGAGACGGCGGGACCCGCTTGTCAGCGGGGGTACAGAAGACGGCGAGAGCACCACAAGACGGACCCGTTGGGAGTCGGCCCCCAGGAGTCGGCTAGCCCCTCCCACGGGCCCCGCACGCCATTAACCAGACAAGACGGGGAATGGCAACAGTGATTGCCCGTCAGGCGGCGGCACTGTTGCCATGACCCCATGACCAAGCTAGCGTCATTAGAGGAGCGGCTACAGTAATCCGCAGCCGGCAAGACCCGCCCGCGGCGGACAAGGCCTGTCGGCCCCATGCCGGGCCCGTCGGCGGGGCCCACCAGTCGGCAGGACCCAACGGTCGGCGGAGAAGACGGCGACCTGAGAGACAGACGGCTGGGACCAGCGCCCAGCCGGATTACCGTTGTACCCCCGGGGGGTAGGCCTATATAAACCCCCGGGGCACCCATGCAAAGGGTTGGACCCTGATAGTTTTAGACACACATAGAGGGAAGAGAAGAGCTAGCCGTGCCCTTCTCCTTCCTCACCCCGAACAGCTCAAGGAGCAACCTTGTACCCACTTTGCCATAGTGATCATGCGGAGACCCCGCAGAGCAGCAGTAGGGGTGTTATCTCCACGGAGAGCCCTGAAGCTGGGTAAGATCCGCCGGCGTGCATGCCTTCGCCTCATCCCGTTTCCAGGCACCGGCGACGTACTACTTGCCCCGACCATGATAAGCCATCCTTTGGCATATGTCGCACCCAACCCCCGACTTTTGGCGCCCACCATGGGGCAAGGTGCACCGTCGTCCGGAGACCTGCTCTGAATGGGAACCCTTTTTCTCCCTGGCGAGTGTAGCCAGCCCAGCATGCCAGACGGAGTCTGCGTCGACGCGCTGCACGGCGCTGAGATCGCTTGCGCAGCTAGCTGCCTCGCCGAACTTGTCGGCGAGGTTTGCCTCTCCGACGAGCCTGCATCCGACGCAGGCACGGGCAGCCCCGAGAGCCTCCTCGCGGGCCTCCTTGACCAACTCCACGTTGCCGGCGAGCCTGCCACGGACTTGGAGTCCGTAGGATCCACCGACCCGATGCTGGTCGACTTCGACACCGTGTCGCTCGACGCGTTCCCCACCAACGTGGTGGTCTACGACGAGCCGCTCCCTCGCGCGGAGAGCGGCGGAAGCACCGTCACAGACATGCTCGTCATCGGTCACGGCGAGCATTCCGACGAAGGAGCTCGCGACCCCCTTGACGCGGCTCTGCAAGACCTGACCGCGCCTATTCCGGAAGACGCTGATGCCGAGATGCCGGAGGCGCGCCGCCTTCAGCTCGTCGAAGGCGCGAAGAAGCTGGCAAGCATGAGACACTTATCAGAAGCCTAACAGCGTGAGATGGATCGCGCTGTGGGCGGCTCGTCGGCCCTGACTGGGCCTAGCCGCCTAGGCGCGGTCCAACAACGCGGCGTGGCCATCGCCAACCTGTTCGGGGCCAATCGCCCTGTGTACGCCACGCCTGCGGAGAACATCCGCGCTGCCCAGGCGGCGGCGGACGAGCTAGACAACTTCGAGGGTGAAGAGCGCCGCCTGATGACGGAGCGAGTCTAGCAGCTCCTCGACGCGGCTGCCGCACAAAAGGAGGCCGGCCGCCGCACAGAGGTGCCGCAACGACAAAACGACGACCTGCCTCCCTGCCGAGATCAAGGCGCGACGTCTCGGACACCGACTGGCGGTGTCCGCGGAAGAAAAAACAAGGATCCGGCTGTCAGCCACAGTCGGACTCACATCTCCATCGAGCGCGGCCAAGACGGCTGCCCAAGAGCAGTGGAACGGCGGGACGACTATCTGCCTCCTCCTCCTCGCAAAGAAAGGCGAGTCTCCCCGCCACCCGTCGAGCATCCGACTCTCGGCGACCGCCTTGGCCGCCGAGAGGGAGTCGGAGAAAACGACGCCCGCCACCGGATCGACCGACTCCACCGATCCCTGGCGCTGGAAGAAGAAGACGAGTTGGGTCCGCCCTATTTCGGACCTCACATCCGAGACGAGCCCTTTCCCAGAGGGTTCACGCTCCCTCGAGATACGCCCAAGTACACCGGCTCCGTAAAGCCGGAAGACTGGCTTGTTGACTACTCCACGGCCGTCAACATAGCGAACGACAACAAGCGTGTTGCCGTAAAGTATGTTACACTCATGCTCCAGGGCATGGCCCGGACATGGTTGAACAGCCTGAAGCCCCGCAGCATCAACAGCTGGGTCGACTTCACCGAAGCCTTCATCCGCAACTTCACAAGCACGTACAAGCGACCTCCCAAGCCTCGCCAGCTTTCCTTGTGCGTGCAAGGCCCCAACGAGTCAACTCGCGACTACCTCACGCGCTGGGCCGAGCTTCGGAACTCCTGCGAGGGCGTACACGAGGTGCAAGCTATCGAGTATTTCACTGGCAGGTGCAGAGAAGGCACCCTACTCAAGCACAAGCTCCTCTGCGACGAGCCGGAGACCCTTGACGAGCTGCTGATCATAGCAGACAAGTACGCCACAGCCGACTCCTCCATGAAGGCGGAGATTCAAGTTAGTGCGACCAGCAAAGTGGCTCCTCAGGCTCCCAGAACTTCGGCTGGAGACGCCAGTCGGCGACAACAACAGAACAATCACAAGCACAAGGCCCCACAGCCGGCTTCCAGCAGCCGGCAGGTTGCGACAGTCGAAGACCAGCAGCCGGAGGGGCAGCCTCCGGCCAAGCGACAGAAAGGCGGCAAGTCCAACTAGTTGCCGGCCGTCTCTTACGAGCAGACTCTAGATGGTCCCTACAAGTTCCACAGCGGCGCGAAGCCGTCAAACCACACCACCCGGAAGTGCCACTGGCTCACCAGGATTGCCAAGGGAGACGACCTCCTGCCTCCCCCGCCTGCTGGGCCACCGCCTCCACCGCCGCCCCAGCAGCCGGCTCACCAGTCGGCGCAGTACAAGATGAGTACCCAGAAGAGCACGGGGCCTATGTGGTGTTCACCAGTGTGGCCGACGATCGACGCAGTAGTCGGCAGCAGCAGCAAGAGGTGAATGCAGTAGCGTCAGATACTCCAGAATTCATGCACTGGTCCGAGAAGCCTATCAGTTGGAGCAGAGCTAATCACCCAGAGGTGATGCCGAGTCCGGGCTCCTACGCCCTGGTCTTGGGAGCCACCTTTGCCACAGATAGGCGGGCTGCTCGCTTCTCGCGAGTGCTGATAGACGGGGGTAGTAGCATCAACATCTTGTACAAGGATACCCTGGAGAAGTTAGGAATCAAGCAAAGACAGCTTCAGAGCAGCCGGACTGTGTTCCACGGCATTGTACCTGGCCTTTCCTGCTCGCCGATCGGCAAGATCCTGATAGATGTCCTCTTTGGAGACAAAGATGATTTTCGCCGAGAGCCAGTTTGGTTTGAAGTGGTGGACCTCGAAAGCCCATACCATGCGCTGCTTGGCCGACCTTCTTTGGCCAAGTTCATGGTGGTCCCCCACTATGCCTACCTCAAGATGAAGACGCCGAGTTCCAAGGGGATTCTGACCATAGCCGGCGACTAGAGAAAGTCATCCGCTTGCGCGGCTGAAAGCAGTCGGCTAGCCGAGTCCCTGGTGATCACGGCTGAGAAGCGGCTTCTTGATCGGGTTGTGGCGATGGCCGGCAAGCAGCCCGAGATATCGCCCAACCCCAAGGAGTCGGAAGCTGAGGGTTCGTTCAAGCCGGCCAAAGAAACGAAGAAGATACCCTTGGACCCGGAGCACCCAGAGAGGTACGCTGTCATAGGTGCAAACCTTGACAGCAAATAGGAAGGCGAGCTCGTCGATTTCCTCCGTGAGAATCGGGACATCTTCACATGGTCCCCTAAAGACATGCCAGGTGTACCGATGGAATTCCCCGAGCACAAGTTACATGTCCGATGTGATGTGAAGCCCGTCAGGCAGCCCTTGCGCCGCCTGTCAGAAGAGAAGAGAAGAGTTGTTGGAGAAGAGATAGCCCGGCTCCTAGCAGCCGGTTTCATTATGGAAGTGTTTTTTCCAGAAGGGTGAGCAAACCCGGTCCTGGTACTGAAGAAGAACAAGCAGTGGCGGATGTGTATTGACTACACAAGGCTCAACAAAGCTTGCTCCAAGGACCCGTTCGCTCTGCCGAGAATTGCTCAGGTGATAGACTCTACAGCCGGATGCGAGCTGTTGAGCTTCTTAGATGCATATTCAGGATATCACCAGATCAAGCTGAACCAGGCTGACAGACTGAAGACCGCCTTCATCACGCCATTTGGAGCCTTTTGCTACCTGACCATGACGTTCGGCTTAAGGAATACCGGCGCCACCTTTCAGCGTTGCATGCAGACGTGCCTCCTCAAGCGTCTACGTGGACGATGTGGTGGTGAAGACGGAGAAGCGTGGAACACTGCTGGAAGACCTTAAGGAAACCTTTGAGAACCTGCGCCGATTCCAGATCAAGCTCAACCCTGAGAAGTGCGTCTTCGGAGTGCCAGCCGGCCAACTCCTTGGCTTCCTGATCTCTGAACGCGGCATAGAGTGCAACCCTGTAAAGATCAAGGCCATCGAGAGGATGGAAGTACCCCGCCGACTGCTAGATGTGCAAAAGTTCATCGACTGCTTGGCGTCCATCAGCCGATTCATCAATCGGTTGGGCGAGAAAGCTCTCCCTTTATGCCAGCTCATGAAGAATACCACCTTCTTCGAATGGAACCACAAGGCGGACGAAGCTTTTCTCCAGTAGAAGAAAATGCTGACTACTCCCCCTGTGCTGGCGGCCCCGACTCCTAAAGAGCCCATGCTCCTGTACATTGCCGCCACCAGCCGGGTAGTCAGCACAATCATTGTAGTTGAACGAAAGGAGGAAGGCAAGGCGCTACCTGTCCAGAGAACGGTATATTACCTGAGCGAAGTACTGTCGACCTCCAAGCAGAACTACCCCCACTACCAGAAGATGTGCTACGGTGTGCAGTTTGCCGCCAAGAAGTTGAAGCCTTACTTTCAAGAGCATCCAATCACTGTGGTTTGCACAGCCCCACTAGCCGAGATCATCGGAAGGCGAGATGCTTATGGCCGAGTGGCCAAATGGGCCATAGAGCTAGCCCCCTACACCATCTATTACCAGCCCCGCACCGCCATCAAGTCGCAAGCACTGGCAGACTTCCTCGTCGACTGGGCCGAGACCCAGTACCTGCCGCCAGCGCCCGACTCCACCCATTGGCGGATGCATTTCGATGGCTCCAAGATGCGCACCGGCTTGGGAGCCAGCGTTGTCCTCACTTCCGCCAAGGGTGACAAGCTCAAATATGCGCTGCAGATCCATTTCGCCGCCTCCAACAACGTCGCTGAATACGAGGCGCTCATTCACGGGCTCCGGCTTGCCAACGAACTTGGCATTCGCTGGATCCTGTGTTATGGCGACTCCGATTTGGTGTTCCAGCAGTCATCTGGCGATTGGGACGCCAAAGATGCAAACATGGTGAGCTACCTTTTCCTTGTACAACTACTCAGTGGATATTTCGAGGGGTGCGAGTTCCTTCACGTGCAAAGAAATGACAACGACCAAGCGGACACCCTGGCACGAATCGGCTCCACACGCCAGGCAATACCATCCGGCGTCGCCCTTCAGCGCCTCCTCAAGCCGTCTGTCAAGCCTTCACCAGAATCAGACTCTATCTTTGTGCCGACTCCTCCTGAAGAAGTCGGATCCGACTCAAGAGCCCCAGCATACGGCACGAGAATTCTTACAGATGGCTACAAGAATGCCGTAGTCGAAGCCGACCCAGGGACTGCGGCGACCAGTCCGAAGACTCTAGAGCTCGACTCGGGGACTGCACCAGTCGGCCTGGGGACTTCATCAATCCAGCAAGCGGCCGCGGACTCCAGCCTGCCGCCTCCCAGCCCAGCCGCCCTCGTCCAAGTAGCAGTGCTGGCAGTTGAAGAAATAGCAGCACCCTCATGGGCCCAGCCCATCCTGAAGTTCCTAGTGAGCAGAGAGCTGCCAACTGATGAAATCTTGGCTCGGCAAGTACACGCCGAGCTGCAGCCTACATCATAGTCAACAGAGAGCTGGTCAGGCGCAGCGTCACTGGTGTCTACCAGCGTTGCGTCGAGCCAGAGCAAGGCCAAGAGATTCTCGAAGACATCCAACAAGGCGAGTGCGGCCATAATGCGGCCTCAAGAGCACTCGTCGCCAAAGCCTTTCGACACGGGTTCTTCTGGCCAACTGCCCTAGAAGAGGCCAAGGAATTAGTCCAAAAATGCAAGGGGTGCCAGATGTTCCGCTCCAAGCCGTATCAGCCGGCTTCTGCACTCAAGACTATCCCCATCGCCTGGCCCTTTGCTGTTTGGGGCCTGGACATGGTGGGACCATTCAAAGAAGCACGAGGTGGCCTAACTCACTTACTTGTCACGGTGGACAAGTTCACCAAGTGGATAGAAGTAAAGGCCATCAAGAAGTTGAATGGTCCAACTGCAGGGACTTTCATCACCGACATCACGACTCGGTACGGCATACCACACAGCATCATCACCGACAATGGCACAAATTTTTCCAAAGGCGCCCTGGCCCGTTTCTGCGCGACACAAGGCATCCGACTGGACTTAGCATCCATTGCCCATCCGCAGTCAAACGGCCAGGTGGAGCGAGCAAACGGCCTCATCCTGTGTGGCATCAAGCCTCGACTGGTCGAACCACTAGAGCGTTTGGCCGGCTGTTGGCTTGATGAGTTGCCAGCAATCCTCTGGAGTCTGCGCACGACTCCAAACAAGTCAACCGGCTTCACACCTTTCTTCCTCGTCTACGGTGCTGAAGCCGTCATCCCAACGGACATAGAGTTTGACTCCCCGTGAGTCACCATGTACACTGAGGAGGAAGCAGAAGAAGCACATCAAGACGGCGTCGATCTGCTGGAAGAGGGCCGGCTGTTGGCACTCAGCCGGTCCAGCATCTACCAGCAGAGCCTACGCCGATACTATAGCAGGAAGGTCAGGCCGAGATCTTTCCAAGAGGGCAACCTTGTGCTCCGACTGATCCAGCGAACAGCCGGCCAACACAAGCTGTCGGCGCCTTGGGAAGGCCCGTTCATTATTAGCAAAGTGCTGGGCAACGACTCCTACTACCTGATCGACGCTCAGAAGCCCCGAGCGCGCAAGAGGGACGACTCCGACAAAGAGAAGGAACGGCCATGGAATGCAAATCTTCTCCGAAGATTTTACAGTTGATGCAGTATGTACCATGCTACCCTTTGTGTTAAAGTACCAAGACTTCAGGCCCCCCGAGACGAGCTCGGGGACTGCCCTTTTTGTTATCTCAATGATAAGAATTATGCCTTCGAGTATGCTACTTTTTGTTATGCCGCCTGGCACCGGGTTTGACTAGTCCGCCCGGGGACTCGCCGCCTCGCGCTATGGAATGCTTCCTGCAGTCAGACAAGTAGTGTGTGGTGCCTAAGCCATCTCTTGTCAGAAGCCGCAGCTCGCAGAGCGACTGTTTGGTGGGCAGAAGTAAGGAAGAATGGGCGCCCACATGAAAAATGGCTAAGGACCCAAAGCATGAACATATCTTAGGTCGGCTTCCAGCCTCTCTTCACAAAGCCGACTCTTGAGTGGTCGGCTTGCCGCTTTCTATCCAACTTGTTAAAAAGACTCTAAAAAATGGCCAAGTACTTGCCTTCCCAAGAGTAGCCAAGCATTTGATCCAGCGGCAGTCCGCAGAGCGGTTGTCCGACTGGCTAGGCGGAGACTAAGGGAAGGCGGCAAAGGAAAAAGCCATAGGAGCAATGAGCAAGGAAAGATAGAATTAGGATAAATATTTACATAACATAGGCCCTTGGCCGAATCTTCAAGCAGAAGTTCAAAATACACCCCGCGGGTGGAATTGTGCGAATTAACAAGTTCTTCAAAGAATATTAAAGCAGATAAAATAAAGGCAAGAAGGCAGCCTAGGAAACAGCAGCTGGGTTCGGAGGGCCGGAAGAGACGGCGGTGTCAGGCGCCGGGGCGGCCGGCTGGGCAGTCTCGACTTGATCGTCTCCGGCGGCAGCCGGCACGGTCGGGCGCGGCTCGTTGCTGGAGGCGCGGTCGATCTGAGGCTGGTCGCCCGCTCCGTCTTCTGGCGCCTCCGTCTCACCTCCGTCCTCTGCCTCGCCTTCCTCCTCAGCGCTGGAGCCGATCACCTCCGCCGAGTCCTCGTCATAATCCGGGTTCATCCCGAACCACTCCGGCGGCGCCTCCCCGCCGTCTTCAGCCCGCTCAGGAACGAAGACGCTGGTGTCTGTGTAGTCAGCGATCGCCGCCGCACGCTCGACGAGGGCGTCTTCCGCAGCTAACAGCTCCGGCTGGGCCTCTGACCGGAACGCGGCCAACCGGTCCAGATCCAGCCCTGGATACCACTCCTTGATGAATTCCAAGGCCCGGCGCGCTCCAGACCGGGCCGAGGAACCCTTCCAGGCCTCAAGACGGCCAGCCGCGACCTCCAGCCAGTCGGCAGTCCGACTGGGAGTGCCGAGAACCAGCATGTCTGGCCACAGGGCAGCAATCGCCTGGGCGCCAACACGTTGAAGCCGGCGCAACTTCCGATGGGCCGACCGCAGACAAGCCTCGATGCTCAGAAGCTGCTCATCAAGGGTCCGGGGGGCGTTGGCGGCAATCTCCGCACCATTTGCCCTCCACGCCTCGCGATCAGCCTCGATGGCTTGAGTTGCGCCTGCGTGTGGCCAGGGAAGAAGTCTGCCAAGACGAAAAAGAAGCAAGTCAAAAAATCAGGAGCCAGCCCGACCTATGGTCAGCGGCTCAAAGAAAGAAAGTAAAGAAACTCACCGTCGACGATGTCCTCGATTTCATGGAAGCCGGAGGTCAGCAGTGCCTCCTTGTCGGTCCAGGAGGAGCACTCGCTTTCGAACTCGGCCAGGAGAGCAGTCTCTTTCTTCTCCGCCTCGTCCTGCGCCTTCTTAAGCAGCTCCCTTTGCTCCGTCAGCTGCGTAGCCAGCAGGTCGCGCTCTGCGGCGAGCTTGCTGCACTCCTCCCCCTTGGCATGCAAGGAGGTGTTGGCTTCGCCCAGCTGCTGTTGGAGAGTGGCGTTGGCCTCTGAAGAATAAAAAGAAAAAGGACGTTAAGTCGTCAACTAAGAAGGTCGCCGGGAAGATCCGGCCCGACTGCTCAGCAGTCGGCCCGAATCTCGGGGACTACAGCCCGCGGGTGCGCCAGCGCGCTCCCGCGAAGAAGAAAGAGGACTCACTCCAGCTCTCCGACAAGTCGGCGGTCCGCTTGCCCAGCTCCTCAACATTGCGGTTGAAGGCAGTGACGCGGAGGTTGTGATACTCCTGTGATAAGCATTTCAGACAAAGGTAAATATTTGGAACTCACCAGATGGAGTTCCGAGCCGCCTGCTTAGCAGCCGGCCCGAAACTCGGGAACTACACCCAGTGGGTGCGCTGGCGCGTCCCCATAGAGAAGAACAAGAAAAACAAACTCAAAAGAAGAAAGCATAGCCGAACGGCTGCTCGCGACGCCAGATGCGGCTTGGTGCAGTTCTGGATGGCGTCGCCCTCGGCTCGCAGCTTCGCCTGAACGTCCAGAAGCGCCTGGCTCAGCGGGCCTATGCCACCTCCTCGCACCCACCCAACGGGCGCGACGCTCGTCGCCTCGGCGTCTGGGATGGCCGAGCTGGCGGCGCCGGTCTCCAAGGGGCGTGGCGCCGAAATCGCCTTCTCAAGGCGGCGGCGCACTGGCGAGGCGACTTGAAGGAGCAGCTTCGCCACGGCCTCGTCTTCAGTCGGCGACACCAGCGGGTCCGCCTGCTGTTTACCTTGCGCCCTCCCAGACGGCGGCGGAGGTGGCGGTGGTGGCACGGTCGTGCCCGACATGGAGGTCTCGCCGCCTTCCCTCTCCATGATGGGGAACTCGCCGCCGTCTCCCTCAGCCTGCCCCGTGAACTCCGGGGGCGGCGGCGCGGAGCTCAGCGTGATGACGAGCAACGCCGAATGGCGGTGCGCGGCCTCCTCAGCTCCCCGCTTTGCCGCGACGGCGGCTTCGGCCTCATCCAGCTTCCTCTGGGCGGAGGCCGCCGCCTTCTCGGCCTCCGCCTTCTCCAGGCGGGCGGCTTCTTCCTCATCGCGCTTCTCCTGCGCGTTCCGCTCCGTCGCCTCCCGGAGGTCGGCGGCGGGGTCAATCCGCCGAGTAGTGTCAGACGTCTCTACCGACCCCATGACGGAGGCGGCGGCGACCCTCTCTAAACTAAGGGGAGCCCTGAAGCGAAGAAGACATGTAAAAGATTTGGACAAGATTCACCAGAAGAAAACAAGACAAAAAGCGGAAGCACTTACGCAGAGATCAGTGGCGGCTTTTTCACTTCCTTGCAGAAGCGGTTGGCCTTTGCGACCGCCTCTTCCCGCTTGGTCGCGGTGGCCGCCCCCTTGAACTTCTTCGACCAGCCGCCAAGCAAGCTCGGCCCGGCCCGGCGCTTCTTCGCGCCGCCTTGACCACCCAAGCCGGCGGAGGAACTCGCACTTGGCTGACCGACCTTTGGTTGGTGGCGCGGGGCGACTTCCCCCTCAGCGTCGTCATCAGGCCAGTCGGCAAAGGTGGCCGAGGGCCTGAAGTCACCAGCTCCTCCTCCTCCTCCTTCGGCGTCGGCCTCCATCACCGCCGCCCCCACGTCAGGGTCGTCGATGTCGCTCTCCGCTCGGTCAGGGACGAACTAACGGGCCAGCCAGGGGCCTACCGGCTGAAAGCTGGATGAGGGGGTTCTGACTCGAAAAAACCAAAAAAGATCAGAGGCCGGATTCGGCTGAAAAAGAAAACAGAAGAAGAAGAGAGACGACTTACGACAGGCGGGGGGTTGGCGCGTGAGTA
>LR880972.1:200335771-200354408 GCA_904067115.1 Aegilops sharonensis | reverse complement strand
CCCCCCCTTGATCACCAGATATTGCCTATTCTACTCTCTACTGCTTGCATTAGAGTAGTGTAGCATGTTACTGCTTTCCGTTATTCCTATCCTGATGCATAGCCTGTCCTTGCTACTACTGTTGTTACCTTTACCTGCAATCCTACATGCTTAGTATAGGATGCTAGTATTCCATCAGTGGCCCTACATTCTTGTCCGTCTACTATGCTATACTATCGGGCCGTGATCACTCGGGAGGTGATCACGGGTATATACTATATACTTTATACATGATACATCTGGTGACTAAAGTCGGGTCGGCTCATGGAGCACCCGCGAGTGATTCACGGATTGGGGGCTGAAAGGACCTTTGTCCCGACGGCCCTCTGTGTGGATCTTTGTGGCGGAGCGATAGGGCAGGTTGAGACTACCTAGGTGAGAGGTGGGCCTGGCCCTGGTCGGTGTCCGCGGTTACAACATTAACACGCTTAACGAGATCTTGGTATTTGATCTGAGTCTGGCCATTTGGTCTATACGCACTAACCAACTACGTGGCAAAGATATGGGCCCTCGGCGTCGTGGTATCAGCTGAAGCCTTCGTGACGTCAGCGACTGAGCGGCGCGCGCCGGATTGGAACGTAAGCCTGCTCTTGTATTAAAGGGGCTAGTTCTGCTTCCAGCCGCGTACGCAACGTGCAGGTGTGCTAAGGGCGATGGGCCCAGACCCCTGTGCGCTTAGGTTTAAACCGGCGTGCTGACCTCTCAGTTGGCCTAGGTGGGGCTGCGACGTGTTGATCTTCCGTGGCCGAGCATGACCCAGAAAAGTGTGTCCGGCCAAATGGGATCAAGCGTGTTGGGTTATGTGGTGCACCCCTGCACGGAAGTTAATCTATTCGAATAGCTGTGATCTTCGGTAACAGGACGACTTATTCTCTTGCTATCTTCCTGAATAATGCCCCTACCCTGTGGGTGGCTAGTCCTATTTATAGGCAGAGGCCCTGGGCCTCTTCCCAAATATTGAGCGGGAAGGGCGCCAACAATTGACCATTTTGAAGGGGAACATATGATACACTTATCCTGACTAAAGTTGGTCCTCGCCTGTCAAAGGCTCTGGTGGTGACGCCGGCTTGGGACCCACAATGACTTCCTTCCTACCGTTGGACTGGTCTTGGTCTCGTTGCACCGAAATGGATGCCTTTGCTTGATGCTCTCGCCTGCGCTTGCTGCCTTTGCACCAAAGGGGAAAGGAGGACACTGCGCGGGCTGGCGCCCGCCTGGCGCCCTTGGCCGTCATGGCTTGCGTCATGGGCACCTCGTGAGGTACCCCACCTTGATCTCTCCACCTCCTCGCGAGCCAGCCCGGTGAGGCCGTGCCTGAGGAAGCTCCCTGTCGTTCGCCCCGCGAGGCTTGGCCCCTCGCGAGGGTCTTGAGTTCGTATTGATGAAGATGGGCCGTGATGGGCCCCCCTTTGAGCCACGCGCAGGCCGCAGACAGGCAAGTCTGGGGACCCCCGTTCCCAGAACGCCGACAGTAGCCCCTGGGCCCAAGGCGCGCCCGGACTTGGCCGAGCAGAGAGGCGAAGGGGCAAGTGCGAAGCGCTGCGGGCCCTAACAGCCTGCGGCCTTGGGTGCCGCGTGGCGGTTGATTGGACGTGGGTGCCTCAGCAACCGCGCGAGTGGATAAAGGAGCGGCGTCTGCCTAGGCTTTGCTTCCCTTGCTTTCTCTGGTTACCGCTCAGATCCCCTTTCTTGCGCCTCTCCTTCCTGCCTCCGAAATCTTCAGATCCACTTCTACTGCAAGCCCTAGAAAGGCATGGCGCCTCGCCAGACCCCGGCCGGAGCTTGGTACGCGCCTACCCTGGACTCGCCGAACGTGTCCGAGGCGAGCCTTGCCCGGGTGCGCCAGATGGCGGCGGCGCAGGGCATCGACGGGGCGAAGATGTTCAAGGCCGGCTCCGCCCTCCCTGAAGGCCAAGGGAGCACCTTCTATCCGCTCTTTGTAAGTGCCATCGTTGCCGGTCTGATGCCTCCCTTTTCTGAGTTCTTCTTCTCTGTCCTCCGCCATTACAAGCTACAAGCTCTGCACCTCCACCCCAACTCCGTTCTCCTCCTGGCGATCTTCGCCTACTACTGTGAGGCTCACGTCAGGGTGCAACCCTCGGTGGCCCTGCTGCGCCAATACTTCTCCCTCCGGACCCCTCATGGTTCCTCCTCTGCGTGTGCGAGCTTCGTCGCATACGGTAGCTCCATCGCCATTTCGAACCCCGGGAAGAGGATTGAGGGCTTCAGGAGCAAGTGGGTCTTGGTGGATGTTGGGCGCATCCACCCTCGGCTAATCTTGCCCACGGAGCACCCCATACACTCTGACGACTGGTCTCGAGTGGAGCTCGTGGATCCCCGCGCGAGGCCGGTGTTGGAGAGGATGGACATGGACCTGAGGCCCGCCAGCATGGCGGCGGCGAAGCTGACCGGCGCATCGCTGCTGAGGGAATTCCTATAGCACCAGCTGGCTCCGCTTCGTCAGTACCCACTTCCGATGTGGAGGCCCCACCCGAGCCCTGCGGTCTTGGCCGATGAAGACCTGGCTGCGGTTCTCCAATCTTTGGTTGGGGGCGACATGGCGAGGTTGGAGGGCGCTCCTACGCCCCTGTTCCTCCGCGATGACTGGGAGCAGGTAGTGCAGTCCATGCCCGTCTTCAACGGGGATGGGCCCGTGCCCACGGATGCTCCCGAGGAACCGGTGGACGTGTCCTCTGGCGACTCCAGCAAGGAGAAGGGAGAAGGGGAGCGGGAAGGGGGGCCCGACTCCGAGGCGACCGACGGAGAGTCGAGGGCTCCCCTCCACCGGCGCAAGTCCCGCGTTCTCCGCCTCTCACCGAGCGACAATGACGAAGAGGATGATGATGAGCAGGGCCGCGGGAGCTTGCCCCCGATCCCGAAGAAGGACAGGACAGGGCTGGTCCCCCGCGGGTCTGCCCCGGCATCGAGGCGATCCGCAGGCGTGCCTCCTGCTCCCAAGCTCCTTGAGGCTGATCCCAGTAGCCGGCTCTCGGGCTTCAAGTATGGCCGGAGGTAGCTCGAGCTCGCGAGTGACGACCAGTAAGTGCTCGACTCCAGTCTTATTTCTTGTTTTGTCGCTGAGGATTGACGTATGTATCTCTTGGTTAGGCTAGCGCCCGCGGCAAAGAAGCTGAAGGGATCTCCTGAGGTTTCGTCTGGGGCAGCGCCTCTGCCCCTGAAAGAAGGTGGCCGTGATGCACGGGCCTCTCCTGCCCGGTCATCCTCGTGAGGCCTGGTGGAGCTGGCTGGGGCGAGCTCAGCCCCCATGGCCCAAGCGACTCCTGAGGCGTCCCTGCCTGATGCCACCGCCACAGCTGTTGGGGCGCAGCAGGTCCCGCCTCAGGACACCGTGGTTACGCTGCCGTCCTCTCCTCCTACTGCACAAACTGCTGTCTCTCCGACTCCTCCTACCGTTCTGGATCGTGCTGCTGCCGAACTGGACCGGTTGCGGCAGGATCTTTCAGGCGCCGACCCTCGTCTGGTGGCCGGGTGCCTGGAGCTGGCTTCCGGCTGGATTCCCTCCGATGCTTCAATCCGGGAGGCGTTGGTCCAGGCCTCGACGGCTTGCGACGAGGAGAAGCAAGCTGTCCTTGGGGCGAAAGCTGCTCGCGACGCCGCCTTGGGGGAGGTAGCTGAGGTCCGAGGTCGCTGCATGGCGCTGGAGAGCGAGCTGCAGGGCCTGCGGGACCAGCTCGCCAAGGAGGCCCGCCTTCGCCAAGAGCAAGAGGAAGGCATGAAGGCTCGCGAGGTGGCCGTCAAGGATCGGGACGCCAAGCTCAAGAAGCGCCGTGAACGCCTAGGCGTGTTGGAGCAAGAGTTGGAGGCGAAGAAGGTCGAGCTGGACGGCAAGGCACGGGTCCTTGCCGAGGATCGCGTGGCCTTCACAGACATGGAGGTGAAGGCTCGCACCTTGCTGAGGGAGCTTTATGATAACGTCCTGGAGAGCCCGCTGGCTGGCGCAGAGGACGGCCCCGCCAAGCTGCTTCCTTTCCTGGTTCGCGCTCTTGAAGATGTCGCCCTTGGCCTTGGCCCTACGGCTGAGGCCGAGGCGCGTGTCTTGTCTTCTACAGCGCTGACGCGGGTCCTCACCCACGTCTACCTTCGCGATCCCAACGTCGACCTCGACAGCCTGCTGGAGCCAGCGAGCGGCGAGCTTGCCGCTCCCGCTGCTGAAGCCGTGAAGGGTCATGCAGAGGCTCTGCTGGCGAAGTTCCGGGCCTTCAGCACCAAGCCGAAGCGGGGCGCTGCCAACCCTGCGGCTCCACAAGGTGAACCCGCTCCGCGCAGCTCCACCGCGACAAGTGACTCCGTTGCGACTCCTGTTCTGCTTTCGATTCCTGCACATGTATCATGCCTCGGGGAGGCGTTTAAACTTGCATTTGGCATTGTGATAACAGTTATGGACTGTAATATTTTCTTTTGAATTCCTTGAAATTTGCGCTTCCTACTTGCTTATGTTCTATGCCGGCAGGGCCCGGCCCCGCGCATACCTAAGCCGCCTTTAGCCCCGACCGGAAACCAGGACGGGACCAAGGAGTGAGGGGCTACGTGACAAGTTAGGCTCCTGAGTCGCGATGCTCAGGAGTCCCCCTTGGCGCACGAACAACAAGTAGGGAGGTGAGATGTGGGTGGATCTACCGTTCTACGTCTGCAGAGCCCGGCCCGCGCATACCTGAACCGCTATTAGCCTTTTGGAACTAAGGAGTGAGGGGCTACGTGACCAGTTAGGCTCCTGAGTCGCGATGCTCAGGAGTCCCCCTTGACGCTGAAACGGCCTTCGTACCTTGGCTCCGCTCGGGGAGGGACGCGCGATGAACCAGGCCCGAGGGGCCTGGCTGGGTGGCGTGCACCTGGGCGTGACCCAGGCGTAGCCCCCGTGCCCAGCCCCCTCACGCGGCACTCCCGAGGGGAGGCGTTGCGACGAGGCCAGACACAGAGCTCTGGGCTCCCTGAGGTTGATGCAGCCCGGGGGCCACCCTCAGTTGTTTATCACCAGCGCGGAGCATAGCGCTTCCGTATGTGTACGGGCATAGCCGCTCCTCGGTAGTGTCGTCAGCCAGCGCGGAGCATGGTGCTTCCACTGGTGCGTGGGAGGGGGCTCCCCTCCGGGAGGAGCCCCCGGGGCATGTACAGCCCCGCCCTGACACGTGGCTGGCACAGTAGGGCCTGACGAGGTGTATCTGGGCACCCGTGAGCCAGCGCGGGACTCACGGGGCCCTACCTCAAGGCGGGTTGCGCCTGGAACCGGGCCTTATCTTGTGGTGTGTTCCTGCAGATTTGGTTAGATGCCGGCGCTCTACGTCCTCGGGTCCCGGCCCTCGAGCTGGTCTCAGCCGTCGCTGGTATGCCAGGTCGCGATGCCGTGGACAAGGCCAGAGGGTGAGGGCTGGAGAGCCAGTAGGAGCCCTGAGTCGCGATGCTCAGGTGTGATGCCCGGATAACCAAACTACAGTGAACCTCTGCTAATGATGCCACGTCACCTCGGTTAGTTTTGATAAACTCGCGCCGGTTCGAAAACCCAGTTCAAATTTTAAAATAAAGTCAAACAAATAAAGTTTTCAATGTCAAAACAAAAATGTTCGTTGGGTTGCAAATATTCACTAGCTAATTGTCATGTAGAAACCAACATCATTTGACTCATCATTTAATCCCTAGGAAAATATAAAGTGGTCAAACAACATATCAGTTAACCTTTTCTTTTTCTAAAAATACTTACACATTTCTAATTGCCCCAAACCTTTTGTGCCAACACAGAATATTACAATGTGATTATGTGGACAAGTCCCACATTTTACAAAATCCTTTAGGCAGCCCAAATTATTGGAAGGCAATTTTTGTAAAAACAAAATAGAGAGGAATAAAGAAATGGGAAGAAGTTTTCTGTGCACGTAAGCCCGCGAGCTACAGGAGGCGGCCCAGCCCACTCTGGATGTCTTCGACCTGTAGCGGGGGGCTGCGTGGAGCACATCCACGGATGCCATGGTGCGGTGGCGCGCATCCACGGCCTCACTCGCCCTATATAGCAACGGCACCCACTCTCCCCGCAAACCCTAGTGCCCCCCATTTCCCCTCGCTCGCCCTCCCTCTCTGGCTCGCTTGTCGCCCGAAGCTCCATCGCCGAGCCGCCTCGTAGTCGTTCTCCGGGACCTCCCTGAGCCACGTGAAGACGTCGAGGAGCTCCGCCCACCTCATCCTCGTCGAATCCAAGCTGCAGCTCAAGCAGGGGAGCGCCGCATCGCCGCCATCGAGACATCCTCTCCGCGCACGGTCGCGGCACCTCGCCATCGATTCGTCGCCGTTCGACCTCTTCCAGTCTCCTCGACCTCGACCTCACTCTCCTTCGCCGCGGAACAGAGCCGGGAAGCTCCTCCAACAACGCCCGCACCAAAAGCTCGCCATCCTCGTCTTCTTCTACCTTCGGCCGCTGCAACACCGTCATCGGTCCGCTCGCCTCCGGTCCTCTTCGGCTACAGCGAGCACGCCAAACACCCCGATGTGAGCTCCTCCTCCTTTTCCCCCTATTTGCACCCTCAATTCATTGTCGTAGCCTCCGTCCTCAGCTCATCCACATACGCGTACACGTACGTACGTGTGTGCCTACTGCTGTTGCTCCTGGCCACGCCCGGCTAGCCTTGCTCACGCTCCCCGCGGCCACGCCGCGTCCGCCCGGGCCGCGCCCCTCCTCCTGCTAGCTGTTGCTCTGCCGCCGCTGCTGCTACCTAATGCTGCTAGTGCTGCTGCCACCGGCTGCTGCTGAGGCTGGCCATGGCCGATTACTTGTTGTGTGTGCGTGCTTTGTGTTTGTGGCCGGATTGGCCACTTCCAAACGGCCAGCCATAGATTAGGATTAGTCTTATTTAACTAACCCAAAACAGGTATTAGTAAGTCTAGATGCTATGTAGAATATGACAGTAGGGCCCCACCACTAATTAGACTGATCTAAACAATTTGTTAAACACATGTAACACTGACAGATGGGCCCCTTTGACCCTGTTGACTGGTCAACATTGACCCAGTCAACGCTCATTGTACTGCTGACTGGGCACTGACTGGCCCCACATGTCTTTGACTGTGGCTGGGCCTGCCCTGTGTAATAAAAAGTATTTTACACTGTTTTGGATAATTTGAATTAAATAATTCCAGAAATTCCATAATGTGGTTAAAACTTTAGAAATTCATAGAAAATAATCCGTAACTCGGATGAAAACATTTTATACATGAAAGTTGCTCAGAACGACGAGACAAATCCGGTTACACAGCCCGTTCGTCCGCCACACACCCCTAACGTATCAAACTCGCAACTTTCCCCCTCCGGCTCCTTTGCCTGAAAACGCGAAACACCGGGGATACTTCCCGGATGTTTTCCCCCTTCGTCGGTATCACCTACTACCGCGTTAGGGCACACCTAGCACCGCGTATTGCCTCGTTATGTTTTGTGATACTTTGTTTGCTTCGTATTTACTGTTTCTCCCCCCCCTCTTCTTCCCCGGTAGACCCCGAGACCGGTGCTGATGCCACCGAGTACGACTACATCGACGACGAACCCTTCTCTTGCCAGAGCAATCAGGCAAGCCCCCCCTTGATCACCAGATATCGCCTATTCTTCTCTATACTGCTTGCATTAGAGTAGTGTAGCATGTTACTGCTTTCAGTTAATCCTATACTGCTGCATAGCCTGTCCTTGCTACTACTGCTGTTACCTTTACCTGCTATCCTACTGCTTAGTATAGGATGCTAGTGTTCCATCAGTGGCCCTACATTCTTGTCCGTCTGCCATGCTATACTACTGGGCTGTGATCACTTCGGGAGGTGATCACGGGCATATACTATATACTTTACACTATTACATTACCTATGATACTGTTCGGAGATGGGGGCTGAAAGGACAGGTGGCTCCATCCCGGTAGAGGTGGGCCTGGGTTCCCGACGGCCCCCGACTGTTACTTGTGGCGGAGCGGCAGGGCAGGTTGAGACTACCTGGGTGAGAGGTGGGCCTGGCCCTGGTCGGCGTTCGCGGATACTTAACACGCTTAACGAGATCTTGGTATTTGATCTGAGTCTGGCCATTTGGTCTATACGCACTAACCATCTACATGGGAGTAGTTATGGGTATCCCGACGTCGTGGTATCAGCCGAAGCACTTCGTGACGCCAGCGACGGAGCGGCGCGCGCCGGATTGGACTGGAACGCCTGCTAGGCTAGGTCTGCTTCCGGCCGCCCTCGCAACATGCAGGTGTGCTATGGGCGATGGGCCCAGACCCCTGTGCGCTTAGGTTTAGACCGGCGTGCTGACCTCTCTGTTGTGCCTAGGTGGGGCTGCGACGTGTTGATCTTCCGCGGCCGGGCATGACCCAGAAAAGTGTGTCCGGCCAAATGGGATCAAGCGTGTTGGGTTATGTGGTGCACCCCTGCAGGGAAATTTAATCTATTCGAATAGCCGTGATCTTCGGTAACAGGACGACTTGGAGTTGTACCTTGACCTTATGACAACTAGAACCGGATACTTTATAAAACACACCCTTCCAGGTGCCAGATATAACCCGGTGGTCGCTCTCTCTCAGGGATACGAGGAGGGGATCGCCGGGTAGGATTATTGCTATGTGATGCTACTTGGAGGACTTCAGTCTACTCCCTTCTACATGTTGCAAGACGGAGGCTGCCAGAAGCGTAGTCTTCGACAGGATTAGATATCCCCCTCTTATTCTGGCATTCTACAGTTCAGTCCACTGATATGGCCCTTTACACATATATCCATGCATATGTAGTGTAGCTCCTTGCTTGCGAGTACTTTGGATGAGTACTCACGGTTGCCTTGTTCCCCCTTTTCCCCCTTTCTTTACCCGATTGCTGCAACCAGACGATGGAGCCCAGGAGCCAGACGCCACCGTCGATGACTACTACTACACTGGAGGCGCCTACTACCACGTGCAACCCGCTGACGACGACCAGGAGTAGTTAGGAGGATCCCAGGCAGGAGGCCTGCGCCTCTTTCGATCTGTATCCCAGTTTGTGCTAGCCTACTTAAGGCAAACTTGTTTAACTTATGTCTGTACTCAGATATTGTTGCTTCCGCTGACTCGTCTACGATCGAGCACTTGTATTCGAGCCCTCGAGGCCCCTGGCTTGTATTATGATGCTTGTATGACTTATTTATGTTTTAGAGTTGTGTTGTGATATCTTCCCGTGAGTCCCTGATCTTGATCGTACACATTTGCGTGCATGATTAGTGTATGATTGAATTGGGAGCGCCACATCAGGTACCCCCCCTTTAACGTGCAAGCGGTCGGCATGAACGAAGAGAAGGTGCCATGGATTGGCATCAAATAACAAGCATAATGGGTCGATCGCATCACCCGAAATGAACGCAAGAAGGATAAATGCCGCCGGGCCTGGCCCAAGTGACTTGGGGATGATGCAGCCCGGAGGGCGCCCCCAATAAGGTAAGCTAGGAACAGGAAGTAAAAGGTATACACGCCGCAGGGACAGACCCACGCGGCCTGGGAATAATGCAGCCTTGGGGGGGGGGGGCGCTCCCAGCTGGAAATGAAACTTGAACGATGTCACCTAGTAGCGTTGAAGACGAAAGGGTGTTGATGCAGCAGACTCGGTGGGCTGCGGGAGCCGATCCTCACGAGCCCCCAGGCCCAGGGGCCTCGGGAGGCTCCGGAGGCACCGGTGGCTCCTCGTGGACCATCTCCATCTCCGCCAGGGCTGCGGAGCGCCTGGCATCTTGAGCTTCCATGATGCTCCTCATGAGGCGCTGGTACGTGGCAGCCGCGTTCGGCAAGCCGTAAGGCATGCCAACGTAGCTGTGGGGTGGACCTTTGCATTGCCCCACGCGAGAGGGCCAGAGGCGCTCCTGAGAGGCGGCTCGGTTGAGCCCTGGTATGTCGATGCAGACGCGCAGCCCACCAACCTCGCCTGGATCGGCAGCCACGGTAGGTAAGCGGCGGCTGCCCCTCATGACTCTTGACTCTTGCAGCTCCTGAACGATCTTGCTGACGAACTCCTGAGGGTTTGGCCCTCCTGGCCTTGCTCCTTCTTGAGGGAAACGTGCTTCGAAACACGCCTCCAAGTGGTGCCCGAGCGCCTCCCTCGTGACCCTAGCAAGGTCGGTGGCCCTCCAGGGGGGAGCCCCCGAGCCCTGCCTGAGGAGGCGCCGGGCATGCTTTCCTATGCGATAGAAGGAGGTTCCCCTTGAGCAGGCGTGGACCCTGCGGGGCCTACCTCCTGAGGGGCCGGGCCGGACGATGTCTCCTTCTTCTTGGGAGCGGTCTCGGGAAGCCTCCTGCCTCCGTGATCCGGGTCCTCCAGTGATGCGACCTGAAAGGCTCGCTCCAGGGAGCACACTGCGTCTTTCTCTTTGCAGGGCACCATGATGACTCCGCCACTTCCTGGCATCTTGAGGACGTTGTAGCCGTGGTGGGTTACGGTCATGAACTTGGCCAACACTGGGTACCCGAGGATGGCGTTGTATGGCAGGCAAATGTGGGCGAAGTCGAAGTCGGTGAGCTCGGTGCGGTAGTTGTCGCGTGCGCCGAAGGTGACAGGGAGGCGAACCTGCCCGATCGGGACCGTGGAGCCGCCGGTGACCCCAGAGAAAGGCTTGGTCGGCTGGAGCTGATTGTAAGGCGCTTGGAGATTGTTGAATGTTTCCAAAGACAGGACGTTGAGCCCTGCCCCGCCATCGATGAGGGTCTTGGTGACTAGCACGTTGCTGATGATTGGGGAACAGAGCATTGGGAGGAATCCGGCTGTGGCCGCACACTTGAGCTGATCCGCTGAGCTGAACATGATGGTGCACGCCGACCACCTGAGGGGGCGTGTGGCTTCGAGCTTGGGGAGGACTGCATTCACTTCACGGGCGAACTTCTTGAAGATGCGTTGAGAGGCTGGGGCTTGAGCTCCGCCCAGGATGCAGGTGATCGCGCGCGGCTCCTGGAAGCCCCCAACCCCCTCGTCCTGATGATGGTCTTCATTTCTCCTTGGTTGCGGTGGCAGAGGAGGGAGGCCTGCATTGCCTTGCGGGCGATCCTCGCGAGGCTGATCTCTCCAGCCTCCCTCACGAGGCAGGTCTTGCCAGCGATCCTCACGAGGTTGGTCGCGCCATCCTTGGCGAGGGCCGCGGTCTTCCCAGTGTCCTGCGTTCCTTCCTCCTCCTCGGTCGTAGCCCCGATCGCTGCTGTCGGGACGTCGGCCATTCCTCCCTTCTCGCACGGCTCGGAGTTCTTGACATTCACTGGTGTTGTGGGTGTGGAGGTCGTGGTACATGCAGTACCGGCCGCCCTTGGAACACTCGGGCTGATCACTGCCCCACTTGGTGTCCGGCTCTGCCACGAGCACGGCAGCCCCCTTGCGCTTCACGTCCTTGACCTTGGATTTCTTCTCTTCTAGGTCTGCGGCAGGCAGCTCGAGGAGGCAGAGACGCCCTTCCTCGGCCCTGGCGCACTTGGTCGCCAAGTTGAACAGCTCCAAGGAAGTGCACAGATCTTCATGCATCGCCAGCTCCTCCTTCATCTTGACGTCGCGCACACCGTCGGAGAAGGCGGAGATGATGGCCTCCTCGTTCACCTTGGGAATCTTGACGCGTGCGTTGTTGAAGCGCTAGATGTACTTCTGCAGGGTCTCTCCTGGTTGCTCCTTGATGCGGCGCATGTCGCTCACGGCAGGTGGCCGGTCGCGAGTACCTTGGAAGTTGGCGATGAAGCGGGTACGCATCTCGTCCCAGGAGGAGATCATGCCTGGGGGCTAGGTTCAGGAGCCAGGTGCGAGCCCCGTCTTTGAGCGCCATGGGAAACCAGTTCTCCATGACCTTCTCGTCTCCGTTGGCGGTTTTGATGCCCAACTCGTAGAGCTGGAGGAACTCTGCGGGGTCGGCCGTACCGTCATAGCGAGGAGGCAGGTCCGGCTTGAACTTGCCGGGCCACGCGACGCTGCGCAGCTCGAGGGTGAAGGCTCGGCAGCCTGCTGTGGCCACGGGAGGCCCTGGATGACGAAGAGCTTGGGCTTGCGGGTCCCCATGCGCTGCAGCTGGGAGCAGCGCGGGGTCTTGACATGCCGGAGCAGGAGCGTGGTCGCGACGAGCTGGAGCGGGGAGCACTCGGGCAGCTTCTTGCGGACGAGTGACCTCCTGACAGCTCTGCTCTTGCCGTGCTCGCGCCGGACGGAGCGGGTTCCGCCCAGGGACCACGCGCCTTGGGGCCAGGGCGCCTTCTTGAGGGGGAGGCGGCCGAGGCGCCCCTGGAGCTTCGTCTCCCGCGCAGGACGGGGTTTGGTGCAGCGGGACAGACGGCGCGGGGGAGCCCCCTGCGGCGCGGACGAGCTCGGCGACGCGGTCGAGCCACTCTTCGTAGACGTCGTCGACGGGACGGTAGCACAGGAGCTCGTTTGCCGCGATGAGCGCAGCTCGAGCCTCCATGGGCGCGCGGAACGCGCGAGACGAAGAACCAGCCGGGGCGAGCGAGGGGGTAGCAGTGCGGCCGTCTTGCCTCACGGAGGGATGCTGAGACGATGCTTGCTGCTCGTTCCCCGCAGGCCGGTGGCGGTGTTGACGGCAGGCGACGGGGAACGACGAGGGCGCCCGCCGACGGGAGCCGTCTGGGCGACGCGGGAAGCGAGAGCGGCTCGGCGCTCGGCACGGGCCCGACGAGCGTCAGACATGGATGCGGTGGTCGACGGAGAACAGAGCGACGGAAGACAAAACACGGCGCACCCCTACCTGGCGCGCCAAATGTCGAATTTCGGGTTCCGGCAGACCGTTGAGGTTCGAACACTGGGGTGCGCGCGGAATCTCGCCTTCTACCTACCTGCACCCCACCGCCTCACTAGGATCTAAACTACGAAAGGAACAGCACAAGAGACACAGGGTTTATACTAGTTCGGGCCACCATTGTGGTGTAATACCCTACTCTAGTTTGTGGTGTGGTGGATTGCCTCTTGGGCTGATGGTGATGAACAATACAAGGAAGAACAGGCTCGCGAGGGTCTGTTCTTGGCTGGTGCGATGAACTGCTTGGGGGAGTTCAGTCGCCTCTCTCTATCTCTCTCGTTTGTTCTCTTGCTATCTTCCTGAATAATGCCCCTACCCTGTGGGTGGCTAGTCCTATTTATAGGCAGAGGCCCTGGGCCTCTTCCCAAATATTGAGCGGGAAGGGCGCCAACAATTGGCCATTTTGAAGGGGAACATATGGTACACTTATCCTGACTAAAGTTGGTCCTCGCCTGTCAAAGGCTCTGGTGGTGACGCCGGCTTGGGCTCCTCAATGACTTCCTTCCTGCCGTTGGACTGGTCTTGGTCTCGTTGCACCGAAATGGACGCCTTTGCTTGATGCTCTCGCCTGCGCTTGCTCCCTTGCACCAAAGGGGAAAGGAGGACACTGTGCGGGCTGGCGCCCGCCTGGCGCCCTTGGTCGTCATGGCTTGCATCATGGGCACCTCGTGAGGTACCCCGCCTTGATCTCTCTGCCTCCTCGCGAGCCAGCTTGATGAGGCCGTGCCTGAGGAAGCTCCCTGTCGTCCGCCCCGCGAGGCTTGGCCCCTCGCGAGGGTCTTGAGTTCGTGTTGATGAAGATGGGCCGTGATGGGACCCCCTTTGAGCCACGCCGCAGGCTGCAGGCAGGCAAGTCTAGGGACCCTCGTTCCCAGAACACCGACACTCTTAATCTGGCATTCTGCAGTTCAGTCCACCGATACGCCCCTTTACACATATACCCATGCATATGTAGTGTAGCTCCTTGCTTGCGAGTACTTTGGATGAGTACTCACGGTTGCTTTTCTCCCCCTTTTCCCCCTTCCCTTCTACCTGGTTGTCGCAACCAGATGTCGGAGCCCAGGAGCCAGATGCCACCGTCGATGATGACTCCTACTACACCAGAGGTGCCTACTACTACGTGCAGCCCGCTGACGACGACCAGGAGTAGTTAGGAGGATCCCAGGCAGGAGGCCTACGCCTCTTTCGATCTGTATCCCAGTTTGTGCTAGCCTTCTTAAGACAAACTTGTTTAACTTATGTCTGTACTCAGATATTGTTGCTTTCGCTGACTCGTCTACGATCGAGCACTTGTATTCGAGCCCTCGAGGCCCCTGGCTTGTATTATGATGCTTTATGACTTATTTATGTTTTAGAGTTGTGTTGTGATATCTTCCTGTGAGTCCCTGATCTTGATCGTACACGTTTGCGTGCATGATTAGTGTACGATTGAATCGGGGGCGTCACACATGGAACCTCTTAGAATAATTGCAGAGATAGCACAAAGGGGTTTTTAGGGAGGAAGTATTGGATTAGAATCACTTCTGCATTACAAAGATAATCTCACTTGTTTTTATGTTTTCATGCATGTCAGGTATTGAACATTATCAAAATGAATATGAGAATGGGAGCACGAGAGGAATATTGCGGAACAATCCACTGGCTAACAAACTTGGCATGGTGGAGGCTGGCCTATCTTATTCACCCATCAAGGTGCATGCTCTAACTTGGCAAGGTTGTATTGGTCGCACATATTTTGCATCTGGCCTCTTGCATTACTTCTACTTTGTTACACCATCTGCTTAGTTTAAGCATCATATATGAGTATATGCCATACCTATCCATTTTCTATACCTATTCCATGTGTCGTCATACTATGTTTTTCCAGTCAAATGTTGTTCTTTCGTAATAGATGTCCAAGAGGAAGAGGGTGATTGTAGATCCTCAAGGAGTACAAACTAGGTATTTGGAAAAGGTAGCGATACCTGTTAAATCAGATAGATCAGCAGCCACAGAAAACATAGGCCCAACTGTAACAGACTTTACCCCTACTCCAGTGGCCAAACCCCTATTAGAACTGCTGCCAACCCAGCGTCAGGTACTGTCTATGATATCAATTCAAAATTTGAACTCCTAAATTTATGCATGTGCCTTACCTTCTCTCTTGTATGAAAACTAATTTCGGATGAATCTCCTTGCTCAAAGAATCATAGGATCTCACGACAATACTGGGCTCTGCATTGCTCTTGTCAGTACCTCTTGCCCTTTGTCAGCATACTTACACTCATTGTTGTTTGATTATGTAGCATCACTGTAAATGTTCGCTTCTTTATCCTCCCTTTGCTTGAAATTATAAGATCTATATTTACTCTTAGATAAATGTAGAATTAACACAATGGTTATGAAGTTTTGGATTGCTCATGTAAGTACCTGTTGTCATGTACTCCCTCTGTATCGAATTAATTGTTGATCAATTGGATGTATTTAGAACTTAATAGTGCTAGATACATCCATTTGAGCGACAACTAATAACAGAAGGTGGTGGTATTACTGTACATGCATCACGAGATAGTTGATTGTCTAGCATTACTCTGCATCTTATCTGCCCTGCCCTCCACTTTCTCCAAATTATCATATATACATTTACTCTTATCAAAATGTTGAATAAAGCCAATGCCACTACACACGTTGATGTCTGCATTCCTCTTGTCAGTACCTTTTGCCTTGTAATGATGTACTTAATTAATTGCTATTTGATTATGTATCATCAGTCTGCACCTGAGCTTCATTATCCTCTATTTCTTCCAATATTATTTGATCTATATTTACTCTTTGCAAAATGTAGAATAATGGCAACGCTTATAAAGAATTTTCTTTGGGGAATTTATTGAATTATCTTTCCATCAACATGGAGAAGGGCTTTGTCCAGCCCGTGTTAATATGTAATGTAAGTTCGTCCTTCTCAAGCCTTCAAACTTTGTTCTAGTATAGATTTGGATAGGAATCATTTCCTCCACTGTTGTTTACATCTGATTGGATGTTTGCAACAACTACCAGTTTTAAATTGTAGTTGTAAAAACATGTTCCTTATGCAGAACATATCCATTTATTTGCTTATATAATTGTGAAACCAGCTAGGTGTCTCCTTGTTTCTCTTTCAGAGTCGTATCTCTTATGCCAGGTAGAACTTCAGGAAAGATAGTCTGCCGAACCATATTGAGGACAGCGAGATGACCCCAAGGTCCTGTCTTGATGAAGACTGTGAGTTGAAGCTACTCACCAGCAGGTGTGAGACAACCTCTGTGCAGTCGCTGCCTCAATCAGTTTGACTTCTTCAGTCTCAACTTAAAGCAGAAAGGCTTGCTTCAGCTCAGCTCCGACTTGAAGTCAAAGATGTAATGAAGATGTCAGGGGACTGCCTTGCACACTATGGTGCCATACAACTAGGGATGAAGCATCTATCATTGACACAACTGAGGTCTCATCAGCTTGCTCGGCTGCTTGCGGGGCCCGAGCTTGCCAGGTCTAGTGCCTTCTGAAGTTCTCTCAGTTTTGTATATTCTTTTGTAGGCGCGTTTATATGCACTGGTGGCGATCTTTGATACCCAGTATATGTAATCCGCGGTCATGTTGCGCTTTATTATCACCGATAGCGAACTTTGATTCCCAGTGGATGTAATATGCCGTAATTTCTTTGTTGAATAGTCTAGGTGAAAGTGCAACTATCCCTGGGTGGTTTTGGTAATTCCTAACAACATATAGCTCATTGAGCTAACATTATTCCAAGATGAATGGCATGGCATGGATGAGGAAAGTGGACCCCTCGAAATTCTAAGGATAAAAGGATTGGCTCAAGCTCAAAAGCTCAAGACTCTACATTTTGATCACATTGAGTCTATAGGAAAAGCCAATACTATCAAGGAGGGCTGAGGTGTTGCTTAATGAGTTTCTTGCTCCATAGTGCTTAGTGATATGCTCCAAAGCCCTCAACTAGTTTCTCACATCCACTATGACCCAAACCAAAAGTCAAACTCGGCCCCACTGATTCGTTCCATCCGGCGCCACCGAGTTCAGATGTCATAGCCACTGCCACAAACCCTAGGCAAATCAGTCTCACCGATAGGGATCTCGGTCTCACCGAGATGGGGTTGTAATCTCTCTGTTTCCCTTCGTAACATTTCGGTCCCACCGAGATGAGCGATCAGTCCCACCGAGATTGCAATGTAAACTCTCTGTTTCCATTTCGTAACATTTCGGTCCCACCAAAATGAGCGAACCGGTCCCACCGAGTTTACCTGACCAACTCTCTGGTTAGCTTATTACCAAAGTCGGTCTCACCGAGTTTGTGTAATCGGTCTCACCGAGATTACGTTATGCCCTAACCTATCGGTCCTACCGAGTTGCATGTCGGTCCCATCGAAAATCCTAACGGTCACTAGATTTGCTGAATTGGTCCGACCGAGTTTCTCAATTCGGTCCCACCGAGATTGGTAAATTGTGTGCAACGGTTAGATTTTGTGTGGAGGCTATATATACCCCGCCACCCACTCTTCATTCATGGAGAGGGCCATCAGAATGAACCTACACTTCCAATACACATTTTCTGAGAGAGAACCACCTACCCTTGTGTGGAGGCCAAGATATTTCATTCCTACCATATGAATCTTGATCTCTAGTCTTCCCCAAGTTGCTTTCCACTCAAATATTCTTTCCACCAAATCCAAATCCTGAGAGAGAGAGAGTTGAGTGTTGGGGAGACTATCATTTGAAGCACAAGAGCAAGGAGTTCATCATCAACACACCATTTGTTACTTCTTGGAGAGTGGTGTCTCCTAGATTGGCTAGGTGTCACTTGGGAGCCTCCGACAAGATTGTGGAGTTGAACCAAGGAGTTTGTAAGGGAAAGTAGATCGCCTACTTCGTGAAGATCTACCGCTAGTGAGGCAAGTCCTTCGTGGGCGACGGCCATGGTGGGATAGACAAGGTTGCTTCTTCGTGGACCCTTCGTGGGTGGAGCCCTCAGTGGATTCGCGCAACCGTTACCCTTCGTGGGTTGAAGTCTCCATCAACGTGGATGTACGATAGCACCACCTATCGGAACCACAACAAAAACATCCGTGTCTCCAATTGCGTTTGAGTTCTCCAAACCCTTCCCTTTACATTCTTGCAAGTTGCATGCTTTACTTTCCGCTGCTCATATACTCTTTGCATGCCTGCTTGAATTGTGTTAAGATTGTTTGACTTGTGCTTAGATAGCTAAAATCTGCCAAAGACTAAAATTGGGAAAAAGATAAGTTTTTATTTGGTCAGGTAGTCTAATCACCCCCCTCTAGACATACTTTTGATCCTACATGTGGTATCAGAGCTTTGGTCTCCATTTTCGTTGATTTCCATAGCTTTTGGTGGTCATAGGCTTGGTTTCACAACCTAGGAGAGTATGGCGTCTAGCGAGGGAAATTATCACCGTAGAGGTCCTTACTTTGATGGTACTAATTTTGCTAGTTGGAAGCATAAGATGAACATGCATATTCTTGGACATAACCCCGCCGTTTGGGCTATTGTGTGTATTGGCTTGCAAGGTGAATTCTTTGATGGGAGAGAACCGAACCGTGAAGCTAGCGCGGAAGAGTTGAAGATGCTGCCATACAACGCTCAAGCTTGTGATATCCTCTTCAATGGATTGTGCCCCGAAGAATTCAACAAAATCAGCCCTTTTGAGAATGCAAAGGAAATTTGGGATACTTTGATTGATATGCATGAAGGTACCGACTCCATCAAGGAATCCAAGTTGGACGTGCTTCAAAGTCAACTTGAGAAGTTCAAAATGAAGGATGGTGAAGGTGTCGCTGA
>LR880972.1:200317408-200331691 GCA_904067115.1 Aegilops sharonensis | reverse complement strand
GGATAAAGAGACATGGTTTAAAGTAGGATGAACATAGTATGACATCATTCATATCATGGGCAAACAGATATAAAACAAACATGCTATTTTATCATTGTGTGCGCACGTGAACATAACAACTAGATTACAGATCAAGACCAAAAGAATATCCTTCATCTCTTTTAAACCATGTAAGGTGAAATGATACGTTAAGACAACTGTGTATAAAAGTGAACAGAGTAACTGACATTGGCTGCAAACCAAGTAGTTAAATGAACACATCACAGTACCAATCAGTTCAAGGCAGGAGGAGTAAGGACTTACAACAGCGGCTTGAACTGGTGTGCTCATGCCCTTCATCTTGCTGGTGGGGCAATCCTTGAAGATTTGCACTGCATTCGGTTCAGGTTCTTTTTGGTCCGCACGGGCTTTGCGCTGTATTTGGAACAAGTCAATATAGATACGATAATATGCCACAAAAAAACAAGGAAGTAGCAGATATTTATAAGAGCCTTGCAGTGTGCAATATAGCTACGAGATCTTGTTGTCCATTGGAATTTCACCTTAGAACGGTTGGTTTTGTTCTTCAAACAGTTAGCCTAGAAGAAGATACACTTGTAAGGCACATACATAAATACAAGTTCAATATGTGGTCTGATCAAATACATATAGCATACCTGATACTTTGGATCAGACCAGTGTTTAACGAGGGCTGTCCAGTCTTCATCTATAATATATTCCACTGGAGATGTTTGGGCGATTTCATTGTTAGCCTTGCCTTCAAAGTGAGATTTTCTAAGGTGGTACCGATACTGTCGCAGAGCAGACTGAAAAACATGAGTGCATGCTTGTTTAGTTGCATCATCTTTCGGATCCAACTTGAACCTCATCTGTTGAAAAAAGAATGTGAGTCTTATTAGGAGGAAACTAGAAAGTATGGGACAGAGCAAGAAAATATTACTAATTGCGATGAATAACATTACTTACAGATAAATGGTCAAGGAAGGTGTTAAACTGGGTATTGTTTTCTCATTCCTGTACTGGATCCACGTTCGGAGGATACGCGCATGACACCTAACGACAACGGCTGCCTCTGATACTAACTTGGTTGACTCTGTAGCATCACGTGGCCTTTTTAAACCTGCCTCAAAATGGATCTCCATTCTTCCTCCTTTAGATTTTGTTAATCTGTCAAGCATTATCCCTGATGTCTGTTTCCGCTTGCGCCGTGGTGCTAGTTCAACAACGAATATGGAAAGTGTTAGTGTACATCAAACTGTGAGAGTACATATAAAGGAGCATGCAACTGCAACTAGACTCGGTCAGGTACCGTCTTGGTGTTGATGCTCATGAGGTTCATCTGATCTTGCCAAGTCCTGTTGTGTCAACAGTGCTTCAGAAGTAGTGTTAGGTGTGAAGGCAGCTTGGGAACTGGCCAGTTCCGGAGCAAACGAACGAGTAACTGGTTGAGATGCTGGTACAACTGAAGCGGATGCTGCAGCTGGTGGAGCAGGTGATACTGTGTTTGTAGATTTAGCCAGTGGACTTGGACCTTCTACTGCACTATAAGTACCAGCAGAATCTCGACGGCAGAGCCTTTTCCGTTTCACCCGACGAGTAACAACACTCCCTACTATATTATTTTCCTTGCTCTTTTTTGACTTTGCCATGTCAAGCTGTACCCACAACACAAAAGAATAAAATCACTCTTCAGAACTCATTGATGCATGATACAGACAAGCAATACTTTGATGTAAGACAACCGTATGTGGATGGAATATGTAAGAAAAACAGGACGACATGACATATTCACATCTACGATGTGCAAACTAAGCAGAAGGATTTTCAAGAAAGTAGAAGTAATGCAAGCTAGACACCATATGAAAGATGCAACCAATATTACTCTGCAAGTTAAAAGTGTCTTGTCATAAGTGGCAATTCGAAAAATTAGAAGCAGTACAACATAGAAATCAATGCAAGATGCAACCACTATCAAACTGCCATGTTACAAGCGTGCAATCATGAGTTACTGATGCGGGATACACAACAACAGTTTTTTGATGTAAGAACATGGTATGATAGATAGATGCAGTGTATTTTAGACACAGAAAGCCATGTCATATGCACATGTATAACGTATAAACTCAGCAGGTGTAATTTAATCAAAATAGTAGAAATACAGGCTAGACAAGATATGCAACATGAAACCAATTATCACACTATCAACTTAGAGCAAGCACCTGCGATGGTGGAGTGCGGGAGATGAACTCATCATGTAGACTTGGGACTTCAACTTCATTAGAAGTAGCAGTGGCAAATCTAGAGAGTCTTTGTTTGCGTCGGTGCGGAGTACCACCAACATCCCCTAACTTAATCTTTTCCTTCCTATTTTCTGATATTGCCTTATGAAGTCAAAACCACAAGAAGATGAATAAAATTAGCTCTGCATAACTGGTTGATGCATGATACAGACGAACACTACTTTGATGTAAGGCAAGCGCAGGAGGATGGAATATATACAAAAAAAGACAGCGTTTCATATTCACACGTATGATAGGAGGATGGAATATGTATGAAAAAATAGTAAGCGGAAGGCATTTCAACAAAATTAGAAGAAATGAAAGCTAGGCACCATATGAACATGCAACCAATCTCACTCTATCAGGTAAAAAGTGTCTCGTCGTAAGTGCCATTTCAAGAAATTAGAAGCAGTACAAGCTAGAAGATAATGCAAGATGCAACCTACATCACAGTCCCAAGTTAAATGTGTCTTATGGGTAAGCAATCGTTGCAGGTATAAGTTGTAAGCTACGCAGATGCAATACAAGCTAGACATCATACGCAACATGGAACCACATATAATAGTGCCAAGTTAGAGCAAGCACCTGTGATGGTGGAGTAGGGGAGATGTGCTCATCATCTACACAGCTACGTTGACTGTCTAGCCTTGCGTTGTCTTGCGAATCTTGTTGGGAGGATGGCGGAGTAGAATATGTAGAGAACCTCCATTTCAGTTGCTCGGAAGGACCATCATCATCCAATGCCTTGCCAATTTCCTTCAGCTTTATTGATTTTGCATCGTGAGGTCATACTGACAAGAAAAAGGAATATCATTCGCTCTTCAGAACTCATTCATGCATGATACTGACGAACACTACTCTGATGAAAGGCAAAGGTCATGATACAAGGATGGAATATGTACGAAAAAATGGACGGCTTTACATATTCACACCTATGATGTGGTAACTAAGCAGAAGGCACTTCAACAAATTAGAAACACTGCAAGACACCATATGGAAGGTGCAATCAATATCACTCTGCCAAGTTAAAGCTGTCTCGTCATTGGTGGCGTTCATCAAACTAGAAGCAATACATGCTAGAAATCATATTAAAGACGCAAACCAATATCACACTGCCAACTTAAAGGTGTCCCATCATAAGTGACTGATGTAGGATACACAAGAAGAGTAGTTTCATGTAAGAACATGGTGTGATAGACAGATATAGTATGTACCAGAAACAGGAAAGCGTGTCATATTCACATGTATCATGTGTAAGCTAAGCAGATGCAGTTTACACTAATTAGGAGCAATACGAGCTAGACACCATATGCAACATGCAACTAGATATCACACTGCCAAGTTAGAGCAAGCACCTTGGATGGTGGAGTAGGGGAGCGGATACTTGGACCATGTAATGCACTATCAGTACAAGGAGAATCGGTACAGATGCTCCGTTTACGTTGCTGCAGAGGACCACCATCATCGCCTTCCTTACTCTTTTCCTTCCTCTTTCTTGATTTTGCCTTGTCAAGTCAAACCCACAAGAAAAAGGAATAAAATTTGCTCTTCAGAACTTATTGATGCATGATACTGACGAACACTACTTTCATGTAAGGCAGCCGCATGATAGGAGGATGGAATATGTATGAAAAACAGGACGGGATGACATATTGACATGTATGATGTATAAAGTGCAAACTAAGCACAAGGTGCTTGAACTTGTTAGAATCGATGCAAGCTAGAAACCATATGAAAGATGAAACCAATATCACTCTGCCAAATTAAAAGGGTGCCCTAACAAATGTATTTGACCAAATTAGAAGCAATACATGGCAATAGGCTAGAAATAATATGCAATATGCAATGAATAAAGCTGACTCATCGTAAGTAATTGATGCAGGATACAGAAGAGAGGTAGTTTCATGTAAGAACAAGGTTAACACATAGATGTAGTGTGTAACAAAAATAGGAAGGCATGTCATATCCACAGGTATAGTGTGTAAACTAAGCAGATGCAATTCACCCTAATTAGAAGCATTACAAGCTAGACACCGTATGCAACATGCAACCACATATCACACTGCGAAGTTGGAGCAAGCACCTGTGATGGTGGTGTAGGGGAAGTGCTGTCTTCAGGTACAGAGCAACGTTCAATATCTTCATTTAGGCTTGTTGTTTCTTGAGAATCATGTGGAGAGGATGAAATTGCATTCTTTATAAGAGTATTGCGTCTCATATTAACCCACGCGTGTGACTGTCTCATCATAAGCGATAGACGCAGGATACACAAGAACAGTAGTTTGATGTAAGAACATGGTGTGATAGGCAGATGTAGTATGTACCAAAAACAGGAAGGCGTGTCATATTCACATGTATAATGTGTAAGCTAAGGAGATGCAATTTAACAAATTAGGAGCATTAATGAGGGATACACAAGAGAAGTAGTTTGATGTAAGAACATGGTTAATAGAAAAACGTAGTATGTACCAAAAACAGGAAGGCGTGTCATATTCACATGTATAATGTGTAAGCTAAGGAGATGCAATTTAACAAATTAGGAGCATTAATGAGGGATACACAAGAGAAGTAGTTTGATGTAAGAACATGGTTAATAGAAAAACGTAGTATGTACCAAAAACAGGAAGGCGTGTCATATTCACATGTATAATGTGTAAGCTAAGGAGATGCAATTTAACAAATTAGGAGCATTAATGAGGGATACACAAGAGAAGTAGTTTGATGTAAGAACATGGTTAATAGAAAAACGTAGTATGTACCAAAAACAGGAAGGCGTGTCATATTCACATGTATAATGTGTAAGCTAAGGAGATGCAATTTAACAAATTAGGAGCATTAATGAGGGATACACAAGAGAAGTAGTTTGATGTAAGAACATGGTTAATAGAAAAACGTAGTATGTACCAAAAACAGGAAGGCATGTCATATTCATAGGTATAATGTGTTAACTAAGCAGATGAAATTTACCCTAATTAGAAGCATTACAAGCTAGACACCGTATGCAACATGCAACCACATATCACACTGCGAAGTTGGAGCAAGCACCTGTGATGGTGGTGTAGGGGAAGTGCTGTCTTCAGGTACAGAGCAACGTTCAATATCTTCATTTAGGCTTGTTGTTTCTTGAGAATCATGTGGAGAGGATGAAATTGCATTCTTTATAAGAGTATTGCGTCTCATATTAACCCACGCGTGTGACTGTCTCATCATAAGCGATAGACGCAGGATACACAAGAACAGTAGTTTGATGTAAGAACATGGTGTGATAGGCAGATGTAGTATGTACCAAAAACAGGAAGGCGTGTCATATTCACATGTATAATGTGTAAGCTAAGGAGATGCAATTTAACAAATTAGGAGCATTAATGAGGGATACACAAGAGAAGTAGTTTGATGTAAGAACATGGTTAATAGAAAAACGTAGTATGTACCAAAAACAGGAAGGCATGTCATATTCATAGGTATAATGTGTTAACTAAGCAGATGCAATTTATCCTAATTAGAAGCATTACAAGGTAGACACCATATGCAACATGCAACCACATATCACACTGCTAAGTAAGAGCAAGCACCTGCGATGGTGGTGTGGGGGAATTGCGGTGATCAACTAGAGAGCTACGTTGACTATCTTCATTTAGCCTTGCTGTTTCTTGAGAATCATGTGGGGAGGATGACACGGCACTCTTTAAACGAGTAGGGCGTCTCACAGTAACCCACCCGGGTGACTGTCTCATCATAAGTGATTGACGATGGATACAAAAGAGCATTAGTTTGATATACGAACATGGTTAATAGACATATGTAGTATGTATCAAAAACAGGAAGGCATGTCATTATCAAAGGTATAATGTGTAAATTAAGCAGATGCCATTTAACCAAATTGGAAGCAATACAAGCTAGACACCATATGCAACATGGAACCACATTTGACAGCGTGAAGTTAAAGCAATCACCTGGGATGATTGTATGTGGCAATTGAGATCATCAACTGCAGAGCTACTTTTACTGTCTCCAACTGCTGACACTGCAGCCATTAAAGCGTTGAAACGCTTACTGCTTATCTTCAAATTACACTGGAGCGACTTCTGTCTTTTCTTTTCTGCATTCATCAACACTCCGTCAAAGTCTGAAATACCCATGCATAAAAAACAATAGTGTGAGTATGGGTGAAGTGTGTGCACAATTTGTACAGTGTAAAGGTAGCAGATAGCAGGTCAGTGAGAAATAAATGACGGGAGACATATGATAGCTCTACAACATGCATGTCACACTCAATTACTATAGGATTCTATGAAAATAACAGTCGACTGAAAGCAAATAGGTCAGTCCATTTTTTCTGCACTGTCTGATGTAGAAAGAACGGGGAGATCGCCTTCATCTACCTCCAGCCAGTCAGTGTTGACGATCTTCCTCGAAACGCCAGCGACCACCGGCCCAGTATTCCTCCCCTGCCTGCGCCCTCCCCTCGACCTCACCGCACCGCCGTGCTTGGCACCGCCCCCGGCCATCCATTCAAGCCCCGCCGACCTCCAGATCGGGCGCAAGCAGCTCCTGCGCCCCACACCCCTATGATAGACACCGATGCGCCGCTTCCCCGGGGAACAGGCGGACTAGGTGCTCCACGTGCCTAAGCGGGTGCTGCTTCTTTTAATTGCGGTTCGACTGACCCTGAACTGAAATCCAGGCGGGATACTGACCTCTAGCAAAGGTGAAATAGTAAAAGGGAGGAAACCTTGTGCATTTAGTACCACGAAGAAGATGCAGTAAGAAGCGCTCAACTAGTATCTTTTGTGGGATGAATACGGTGTGAGCGGAGACATAAGATTTGCACGAATAAGGGAAGAGGAGTACCTCTTTCTGCTGGCAGTGTTGTGTCCTCCATCTGTTTTTCCGACGATCTTGTTGTTCGCCAGAAACGAGAAGTTGTGGAGGACGGTGCAGCCTTGGACGAACCCATGGCCAAGTTGTTGAGTGTGGTGTGGTGGCCGTCTGTCGGCGGCGGGGGAGCAGATCCGAGGCAGCGAACAACGGCGTAGCGGGAAGAGCTCCGGTGCGGTGGACGGTTGCAACAGTGGAGCCGCAGCAGTGAGGCGCAGGACAGAGTGATTCTGGTACGGCGCACGTCGGCGTCGGCGTCGTGGAGGCAGCTCTGCCTCGGCTTCAGCTGCTAAGTCCTTGAGGGCGTTGCGGTTGCGGTTGCGTTGGACGACGATGTTGGGGTACCGGCTCCAGCGTGATGGAGGAGGGCGGCGGTGGATTGGCCGCTATGGGGTGGAGGACGGAGGAGGTTGGGGTTTCGCGGCTGGTGGAGAGGGCGTTTTCGCGCCCACGGAGTATGAATGGGGAAACAAAGGGAGGCGGGCTGGCGGGGAACTAAGGGGGAACAATTTTTCGGTTTGAGACGCGCTTGTTTGTAATTTGGGGAAAGTTACAAACTTTGCCCCCATCTAAAATTTCGTACATATTGCGGGTTGGGGGTAGGACAGTCATGTCATGTGTCCCATGGCGTATGAATGCTTCTCGGAGGTGGTTGAGACTGGCGTCTTGGTGAAGTTACAAACCTACCCTAGTTTAGACCTTTGGACATCGGGCCGATAGGCTACACGGGCCAGAGTCAGGACAGTAATTTCCTACGACCAAAACATTAGTCTCGCGCGGTTTCGGGTGACCAGAGGCCTATTTGGCGCTTCGTTCAATATTTGGGAGCAGAAGCATTAACGTTTTCGGTTCTCTTGAATTGAACTTTCAGGATTTGTCAAACTTCACAAATATTTACTCTTGAAAATCCTAAAGCTACGATTATTTCGGAATGGAGGGGGTACATTTTAATATACATTGTACACGAGTATATATTAAAAAATATGCAACTTACCTCAGTTCATGCATGGTTCCAGGTATAATCTCCTTGGTTGCAAAAAAAAGTTAGATATGCGTATGAATATATATACCATGTTCAAACTCACAACAAAGATTGATGCCCCCTTTTACATCTGATTTACAAATGCCATTATCTCGGGTTCAAATAGATGAATGCACTTCCTATGAATTCGAATCTTCGAAACCTCCTTTATGTTGAATTCGACATGTATTTTATTTCGTAGCTAGCAATTTGGAATGTATCCATGCAAGTGACAAATGTATAAAGTGCTTCACACTAACAACATGGAGTGCACTAATTACTATTTATATATGAATTGCAAAAGCATCCATTGCCTGTATTTCAAACCGCTCTCACTCTATGGATTGATAATATGAAATAAACACATGCACATGCTAGAATTCAATAGAGTATGGGTGTCTGATAGACCGATTTTCGTCCATACGCATTTTGCAGAATTCATGATCTCATCCAAAAATAATAATGCCATTTATATTTTAATTTAATGCGTAGAACCGCCTTTTACACGTAGATATCTCTCTATCTAACGCATAAGTGCACACACTTTATATGCGTCGGCATTTCTCTTTCATACATGCTCACAATCTCTCTCAGGGTGTCGGGGTGTCTCACGCACATGCTCTCTCTATTTCTCTATCTCTCTTTCTGACTACTATGTACCTCTCTTTTCACTAATCTCAGTTGGAAAACACTATTTCTCTCACATGCATATATACACATGCACGGTCTCTACTAGCCCTCTATACGCACATATATGTGCCTACGTGTCTCCCGCACGCACATTATCTTTAGGCCTCTCTCGCACACATTGCCCCCCCCCCCCTGACACACCTCTCTAATAGTAGTTGGCAGATATGATTTCATCATATCATTCGGTAGGATATCCCTGGCTGTTAGGCTGGTTAGTAATACGAGGCAAAGTTTTACCCTAGTTCGGATCGGACCCTTGCAGTTGAAGAAAGAGCCTACTCCTGGTACTGTATATTAGTGTTAGGGGTGTGTACAAAGTACACGTGAATACCAGGCATTGTGCGTGTGTGTGTATATACTATCGAAGAACTAGCCCCCAAGCTTGTATAACATACTAAGGGCCTAGGGTTACAAATCATATATAGTCGGCTTATCACCAGTGGGGATAGAGTCCTCCGCGACTCTGGTAGCTTCGTGTTGTACGACGAGTCCTCCACATGGGTCTCCGTATAACACGTCTCGGTCCAACCTATATGTGGCGCAGGATGGAACCGACCCATGAGTCTTCATGTTGACCCACCACAACTAGAAATGATGTGCCCACCACACCACACACGCAATCGACCACTAAGAAAATAAGCATATACGATAGTACAACGGTATCTAGCTCACGATACGTCTCCATATTTTGTTGATGACACTGACGGACTTTGCATTTGATGCGTGCTCCGTATTTTTTTGACGACACTTACGGTCATTGTATTTGAAGCGAAAGCACGATATGGTCTCTGGACTTCAGAATAAGCTCATCACGGTCACCACATACATTTTGTCGTGCTAACCAACATGTGGTTGGATGGTTAGAGGACAGTGGTTTCTCGAGCCCACCAAGGTTAAAGTCCCGGTGCTCGCATTTATCTTGTGTTAATTTCAGTATTTTCCGGTGATGTACGTTTAGTGGGAGGAGATGTTCCACTCGACTACGAGGCACCTATGGTGACTTCGTAAAATCTCAAGATCATATATGTTGGCCCACTCTCTCGAAGGTGCGGCGGCGGACTGGCGGTGGGGAGTGGTTTCGGGGAGGGCGGGCCGGATGCGGGCGGCGGGGGCGCGCGGTTCGGCCGGTGGTGGTTGGCGGCTCGGGGGGGGGGGGGGGGGGCGGGGGGGGCGGGGGGGGGGGGGCGGGGGGGGCGGGGGGGGGGGGGCGGGGGGGGCGGGGGGGGGGGGGCGGGGGGGGCGGGGGGGGGGGGGCGGGGGGGGCGGGGGGGGGGGGGCGGGGGGGGCGGGGGGGGGGGGGCGGGGGGGGCGGGGGGGGGGGGGCGGGGGGGGCGGGGGGGGGGGGGCGGGGGGGGCGGGGGGGGGGGGGCGGGGGGGGCGGGGGGGGGGGGGCGGGGGGGGCGGGGGGGGGGGGGCGGGGGGGGCGGGGGGGGGGGGGCGGGGGGGGCGGGGGGGGGGGGGCGGGGGGGGCGGGGGGGGGGGGGCGGGGGGGGCGGGGGGGGGGGGGCGGGGGGGGCGGGGGGGGGGGGGCGGGGGGGGCGGGGGGGGGGGGGCGGGGGGGGCGGGGGGGGGGGGGCGGGGGGGGCGGGGGGGGGGGGGCGGGGGGGGCGGGGGGGGGGGGGCGGGGGGGGCGGGGGGGGGGGGGCGGGGGGGGCGGGGGGGGGGGGGCGGGGGGGGCGGGGGGGGGGGGGCGGGGGGGGCGGGGGGGGGGGGGCGGGGGGGGCGGGGGGGGGGGGGCGGGGGGGGCGGGGGGGGGGGGGCGGGGGGGGCGGGGGGGGGGGGGGGGGGGGTTTGAGGATAAACTAGAGGCCCTTGATTTCGTATCCAACGGCTGGAAAATCTAATGACCAGAGATGAAAAAGTCAGTCGACTGACGTGTAGCCTCACCCCGCACGTACACATGCACACACGCAAGACACTCACGCATGTAGGCGTGCAACACTGACACATACACATAACGTACACACGCACGCATGCTGGCGTGCAACACTGATACGTACACATGCACTCACGAACACACGCACGTACGCACCCATGCATGCAACACTGAAACGCACCCTTGCACGTACGCACCCATGCATGCAACACTGAAACGCACTCTTGCACGCACGCAACACTAGCACGCCTGCATGCACACAGCACACGACGCAAGACACACGCTTAACTACATGAAAAAGATGACGTCACACTCAATGAACAATCATCGGTTTATGAAATGCCCGCTTCTGACCGCCCTGGCCCACCAAAGGTTCCTCTGCTGTGCGCTGCCTGCGTTGGGTCACTGACATGCAGGCCATGCACCCAAAAAGCCCACACGTCAGTGGAAGAACGGCGCAGTGTCCTAAGTCAGAGTCGAGGGTGCCACTCGCGGCACGCCCGGCTGAACACGCCTCCGTGCCGCATTCAAACGCCTCCATGAAACCCGCTCGAGTGGAAGCCAAGAAACCCACTCTGGACACACGTCCGTTCATGACCAGGCTGGCATTAAACGCAACGGCGGCCGAGCTCATCCCGTCCGCCATCTATTTAATCTCCTATTTAAACAAGGCCAAACGCCGGCCAAGAATCGCACACCTCCGCCGCTCCCCTATCTCCTCCACCATTTTGTCCACTCTTACAATGGCTTACAAAGAGTAGTCATTCCGCATCCAAGCCGGCTGGGTAGCACGCTAGATACGAGTTATGCAGCTCGCTGAACCACCTCCCTCCCCTCGCCCGACGGAGCCAGTTGCCGCCCCAAGCCGGTGCACGGTTCAGCAACTCGCCGCTCCAGGCCAGCTCGACGAGGAGCGGCGCACGGGCGTCATTGCTGCCGTCCACGCTGCGGCCTCGTACCGCGTCTCCCGTTTCTGTGGCCTAGACTCCCATGCCGGCGGCCGCGCCATGCAAGCAACGACAGAAGTCGGGTGAGCGGAGAGCGACGAGTCGGTGGCCAGCACCTCCGCATCCGTCGCCATCATCGAGGAGAAGTAGAACACGGGAGGCCGCCGCCGCTTGGGTCCCATGAAGTCCACCGCGGAGGCGACGCCGGCGTACACAGCAGGTGTCTTGCCGGATCCTTTTGTTGCGAGAACCTTCGTCGACCCCGCATGGGCTCCACGGAAGAGGTCAATGTTAGGATGAACTCAAGCCGGTGCCGGCCATGGCGAAGTAGTGGCCGGTGATGAACTCGAACCGGTGCCGGCCACCATCATCTTCGGCACCAGCCAATGATATCAGTTGGGCAGTGGGGAAGCGAGCCGTCCTTTGCGCTGAAGCATATACCTCCGGGGCTCCTGGCAGTCCGGTGATCGTGCTGCCGGACATGAGGAACACAAATCGATCGGCGGGCAACCATTTAGGCCATGTATTATATACCTGTGTTGTCCAGAACTAGCACCGCGCAGTTCATTTGAATGTAATGAAATCCGTCATGTTTGTGTGAAAATCCGGTATTTTATATGATTTTCGTCGTTGTTTATATGAAATACTCCGGTGGTTGCGTGAATGAGTATCAGTTCATCTACGTGTCTGCGTGAATTTCGTCCGGTTGGTTGAGTTGCTGTCATAATGTGTGCGGCTATGGTTGGATGGCGTAATTTGCGGGTCGCCGGTCGGTCTGCGGGCGGCTCGGGCGGCGTTGTGGGACAAAAAACACAGCTCGTGCGAGCTCGTCTCCAACGTGCGCGCTGGAGGATGCATGACAGCATGAGCACCCGAGCCGTTCCTCGTTCATCGGTGGCAAAGGCAGCGGTGGGCAAAAGGGTCGCCAATATTTTGGCTACCCCGGGCAAGATCCAAACAGCCCCTCCCAACAGATTCAAATCCCTCGTTCGCCGTGGAATTTTGCCATGTGTTGTTTTCATGGACTAGCAAGATGCCCGTGCATTGCACGCAACATCAAGATGCATTTTTTACAAACTCCCGCATGCATGCAAGGGATAATTAATGTCCTCCTTTGCTAGTACCACGAGGCAAACACCATTAATATTGCATCGATTAGTGTTAGTGGCCTTGTATATCTGCAAATTGTAATTTTGATAGTGGCCCCTTGTATATAAAAATGGAGGGAGAAATATGAGAGATAAGGTGAGGTGGAGTGGGGCGTGGTGCCGTGGTGGTGACTGGTGGTCGGACTGGGCGGAGGCATGGGGATGGACGACGCATTATGTCTAGGTTACGTAGGTGGGGGACATGCACGAAGAGAAGAGGTGCACGCATGGCGCACGTACTCCCGTCTCTTTCCAAACCACACCCGCGCGGGTACACGGTGGAGCTCATTTCTGTACGAAAAAGGCAGCCCACGTGGTAATTTGGCACGTGTACTGGTTGTCCACTTGGTGGAGGGAGGATCGTCTACCACGGGTGAACAAACAAATTGCGACTTGACGCGTTATGTTAAATTAAAAAAAGAGGCAAACCATGTGGGGCCTACCTTAGAGGCAAGGCTCTATACACTAGAGTACTTTTGATGTGTCCCGTCAACTCGTAGAACGAGGAGAAACTTGCTTAGTACGTCGTCTCCCCCGCCCACGGGCGCGGTGGCTCGCAGGATGAGGTGAAGCTGGAGTACTACTGTACGCCTTTACGCCCGCTCCCTCGCCCACGCGCGCGGTGGCTCGCAGCACGAGGAGAAAATTTTACTACACCCTCCGTTTACTCCTCGTCCCTACTATGTACTTTGGTTAGTACTCCCTCTATTTACTTATAAAAGGCCACTATAAAAAAATACATTTTGCATTTATACAAGGCCACAAATAGTAATCGAGACAAAAGTTACTACTCCCTCCTTTCCAGTTTATGGCCCGATTTCAAAATATCTCCAACCAAGGTAGACGGTGAGTGGTCGAATTAATTACGTAGTTTGCACAGTACGCTCATTTTTCTAAAGAAGTTATGTTTACCGAGTCATTAATTAGAACAAATGCATGAATGACCACTAAATTTCCATGAACTTGTACATGCATTGGTTAGTTTCCTCTTGACACTGCTTTCGTCGGGTGATCTAACGCACCTCGAAATCCAACAGGTAATGGTACTACTACTAGTATAGTACTAGAATTGAGACTTATCAAATGGAAAAACGAATGTTTTTTAGACGAGACCTATAAACCTCCGTAAAAACAGATATTTTCCAAAACTAAGTCGCTCCCTTTCATGAATTATGTAGTATACTCCTCCGTCGACGCTCCCTTTCATGAATTATGTACTTCTTGTCACCGACATGTGGGACATATAGCAACCGGGTCGACGTGTCAAGCACCAAATAACAGTGCAGAATAGCAGGGGGGATGCACCCCACTCGTACCGGTCCAATGTTAGTAATGAGCAATGAGACGTCAAATCACAATGCCGCACCTTCCCAGAGGGATGAAGCAACCATTATTTCACACTTCGGCTCGACATCATCTCAAACCACGTACTAGTATTGCTTCT
>LR880972.1:200271606-200299522 GCA_904067115.1 Aegilops sharonensis | reverse complement strand
TAGACTCCTGGACTATGAAGATACAAGATTGAAGACTTCGTCCTGTGTCCGGATGGGATTTTCCTTGGCGTGGAAGGCAAGCTTGGCGATACGGATATGTAGATCTCCTACCATTGTAACCGACTCTGTGTAACCCTAACCCTATCCGGTGTCTATATAAACCGGAGGGTTTTAGCCCGTAGGACGGACAACAATCATACCATAGGCTAGCTTCTAGGGTTTAGCCTCTCTGATCTCGTGCTAGATCCACTCTTGTACTACCCATATCATCAATATTAATCAAGCAGGAGTAGGGTTGTACCTTTATCGAGAGGGCCCGAACCTGGGTAAAAACTTCGTGTCCCTTATCTCCTGTTACCATCCGCCTAGACGCCTAGTTCGGGACCCCCTACCCGAGATCCGCCGGTTTTGTCACCGACATTGGTGCTTTCATTGAGAGTTCCTCTGTGTCGTCGCTGTCAGGAAGGATGCCTCATCCCGTCTTTAAAGACGGCACCGTTGCTGAAGGAGCTTTGGCCACCGGCCAAACTCTCCGGCTAGGCGGTTTCCTTATGACCGCCTGTTCGGCCGCCGCGCCGACGATGACTTCTCGGGTCATCGAAAGCAATCTTCACGTTAACTCGGAACTCGCCGAGCAGTTAGATCCGATGGAGCTCTCTTCCTTAAACGAGCTCTTGGATCGCATCGCCGCCCTGGGAGTCGCTACAGACTACGATCAGATTGGGCCTAAAACCGATCTGAGAGAGATCAACTCTCCGCAGGCTACCCACCACGTTGTTGTAATAGAGGAACAATACGTCGACTCTTCTCCTACCTTAAGGACTAGCTATGTCCGGATTCCTGACCCCTCCATGCCGGATTCCCGCGGAGGGGAGGACACCACTCAAGCCCTGAACTTAAAGTCAGGCAGCGGGCTACATTCATTGGACAACCTCCAAGAACCCAAGCTTCCAAGTTCGGAAACTTCTTGGCCCCTGAGTCTTAGATCGGACGGGGTTCGGAATTTAATTCCACCCGCCCACCCAAACATAAGGGATCTATCCCAAATCCGGCAAGAGCCCGGTGAAACAGCACATCATTACTGGGCCAGATTCCTCCTGGTTATGGACAGGATAAAGGATTTCCGCGAGGAGGACACAATCTCATTCTTCTGCATAATTGCACAGACAAGGGAATCCTAAACGCCATAAGTCGTCGTGAAATTACACGCTTCCCTGTCTTAGCGTCCATAGTACGAAAGTACTGCGCGATGGAGAGCGCCTGGAAAACCGAAATCAAATTTTGGGGTAATCCCGCCCCGAATACGACCCTAGTCCGAAATAAAAGGGTGCATCATCACCAGGCACCTGGGTTACATACCAAAAAGCAAAAACCCCCCAAAGGGCATGGAACCGTACTGGAGGGATGGCTCAATGGACCCTGCAAAATTCATAGCACAGAGGGCGCCACTCCAACTCATAGCCTTAGAGCATGTTGGATACTACGCAGGTGGCCAAAAGTGGCGAAGAGCTCTTAGCTCCAGAGCACGAGCCCAGCAATACCAGTACGGTATTAACAGTCTTCGATACTTTCGCACCAAATAATATGTGGAAACGAACACTCCGCAGCCTTGCCGAAGTCTACCAGATAGCAACAATAAATCCATGGAGTGACACGGCTATTACCTTTAACGCAAGTGACGAACATAAATTCCGAACAGACCGAGCACTAGACGCATTGGTCCTCAGTCCAATAGTGGACGGCTTTCGCCTTACCAAGGTACTCATGGACGCGGCAGCGGATTAAACCTCATCTACGAGGAAACCCTTCGAAAAATGGAAATAGACTGGAGCCGCATTGAGCAAAGCAGCACAACCTTTAGTGGAATAATCCCCAGTCAGGAAGCATGCTGTACAGGAAAAATCACAATGGATGTGGTGTTCGGCACGCCGGACAATTATAGGTCCGAGGAGGTCACATTCCAAGTGGCCCCGTTCAGCAGCGGATACCACGCTCTATTTGGGCGAGATGCATTCACAATTTTTCAAGCTATACCCCATTACGGGTACATGAAGCTCAAAATGCCCGGACCCAACGGAATTATCACTCTCGCTAGTGACCCAGACATAGCGCTCCACGCCGAAAATAAAACAGCCGCACTCGCCCTTGAGGCACTATCCGAAGCCCTAGCGGCAGAGGAACTCACTGCGCTGTGCTCCACGGTGAACAGGGACGATATGATACTCGATAAGAGATCCAAGTCGACCTCTTTTAAACCGATAGACGAAATAGTCAAATTCCAAGTCCATCCAACGGACCCTACAAAAACGGCCTCCATCGGGGCACAATTAAACCCTGATGTGGACGCCACACTACGAGAATTCCTACGCGAAAATTGGGACATTTTTTCCTGGCACCCTTTAGACATGCCAGGAATCCCACGCCGGCTGGCCGAGCACAGCCTAAATATCCTAAAAGGATTTAAGCCAGTCAAACAAGCTCTTCGGCGTTTCTCCGAACCCAAGAGACAGGCCATGGGAGAGGAGCTAGCCAAACTATTGGAGGCCGGATTCATCAGAGATATTAAACATCCGGACTGGCTAGCAAACCCGGTAATGGTACCAAAGAAAGACAAATCCTGGCACCTATGTGTCGATTTTAAGGACCTTAACAAGGCTTGCCCAAAGGATCCCTTCCCCTCCCCCGCATCGATCAAATTATCGACGCTACCGCAGGACACAATTCATTGTGTTTCCTCGATGCATACTCCGGCTACCACCAAATTAAGATGGCAGAGCCAGACCAAGCCGCAACGACATTCATCACTCCATACGGCCCATTCTGGTTCAACACAATGCCCTTTGGGCTCAAAAACGCCGGTGCAACATATCAGCGTATGATTCAGACATGTCTGGCAAACCAGATCGGCAAAACAGTGGAGGCATATGTAGACGATGTGGTCGTCAAATCCAAGCATGTCGAAACCCTAGTCGACGACTTGATTCTCACATTCGATAATCTCCAAACATATGACATCAAGCTCAACCCAGAAAAATGCGTTTTCAGCGTACCAGCCGGAAAGCTCTTGGGCTTCATTGTATCCGGTAGAGGAATTGAAGCAAACCCAGCCAAGATCCGAGCTCTGTCACAATTGGATATCCCCAAAGACCTCAAACAAATACAAAAATTGACTGGATGCATGGCGGCTCTAACCCGCTTTATCTCCCGCTTAGGAGAAAAGGCATTACCCCTTTATCGCCTCCTCCGGTGCACCGAACACTTCGAGTGGACGGATGCCGCCACGGCCGTACTCGAAGAAATCAAAGCCATATTGGCAACAAATCCGGTCCTGGCCGCGCCCAACATGGGTGAACCAATGCTATTATACATCACATCAACCCATCAAGTTGTAAGCGCGTTGCTCGTTGTCGAACGAGAAAAGGACAGACACAAGTTCCCTGTCCAAAAACCAGTTTACTACGTGTCCACTGTCCTAACTCCATGCAAGTCACGGTACCCGCATTATCGAAAGATAGCTTACGCGGTGTTCATGGCATCCCCGAAGCTGCGACACTACTTTCAAGAGTGTTTGATAACAGTAGCCTCCGAAGTACCTCTTAATGACATTATAAACAACCGCGACGCAATGGGCCGGATTGCTAAACGGGCCATTGAGCTCCTCCCGTTCGACATAACCTACAAGCCACGGTGAGCTATTAAGTCGCAAGTTTTGGCTGACTTCGTCGCCGAATGGACTGAAGCCGAACTCCCTAAAGAGTACGGCGCATATTACAACTGGATCATGCACTTCGACGGCTCCAAAATGTTGGCCGGCCTGGGGTCGGGCGTCGTTCTGACGTCCCCAACCAGAGATGCAGTCCAATAACTACTTCAAATAATGTACACGAACTCCAACAACGCAGCCGAATACGAGGCCCTTCTACATGGTCTCCGGATGGCAGTCTCCATGGGTATTCAACGCCTAGAGGTGCGCGGGGATTCGAAACTCGTGATATCCCAAATAAATGGGGACTTTGATGCCAAGGATCCGAAAATGGCAGCTTATCGCAATGCCGTCCTAAAAATGTCAGCTCGGTTTGAGGGGCTCGAATTTCACCATATAGCCTGGGATAACAACCAGGCAGCAGATGTGTTGGAACGCATTGGCGCAAAGCGCGATGTCGTCACCCCCAACATCTTCCTAGAGAGGCTTTTCAAGCCATCCGTATTATGGGAGGGAGAGTCCGGAAATAACAACCCGGACCCAACCAAACTGCCCCACACCAAACATTCCGACATAGTTGGTGGTTCCGCCAACGAAATAACACCGTCAACCCACGCAATAATGGCAGTCATTGCCCCATGGACAGAACCATTCCTAGCCTACCTAACTAGGCAGGAGCTTCCCGAGGAACAAAACGAGGCCCGCTGCATAGTTCGGCGGTCTAAAGCCTATAAGGTCCATGAGGGAGAGCTTTATAAGAAAAGCACAACCGGATTCCTTCAAAGGTGTATCTCCGAAGAGGAAGGGCGGAATCTCCTGGCTGAAATTCATGCCGGACTCGGTGGGCACCATGCCGCAGCCCAGGCCCTTGTAGGCAAGGCCTTCCGTACAGGAATTTATTGGCCGACGGACCGGGCAGATGCTCAGGACTTAGTCCAACGATGCGTCGGTTGCCAGCTCTTTGCTAATCAAAGCCACATGCCACCCACCGCCCTCAAAACTATACCCATCACCTGGCCCTTCGTGGTCTGGGGGCTTGACATGGTTGGACCCCTTAAAGGAGGAACCCACAAGTAAAAATACCTATTGGTCATGGTGGATAAATTCACCAAATGGATAGAGGCCAAGCCTGTAAAGTCGGCCGAATCCGGACCGGTGATAGACTTCATATCAGGGGTAGTACACCGTTACGGCGTCCCCCATAGCATCATCACTGATAACGGCACGAACTTGATGGCCGGCGAGGTCAAACTCCGGTGCAAAAACATGGGCATCAAGCTCGACTACGCTTCACTCTATCACCCCCAAAGTAACGGTCAAGTCGAGCGAGCAAACGGTCTAATCATGAGCGGCATTAAACCCAGACTAGTGCGGTCCCTCAAGGAATCTAACACGCACTGGGTAGAGGAGCTCGACTCCGTACTCTGGGGGCTGCGGACCATGCCGAATCGCACTACCGGATTCACACCATTTTTTATGGTATACGGCCCAGAGGCAGTTTTTCCCTACGACATAATTCACGACTCACCTCGCGTGCGCATGTACGAAGAAAGAGAAGCCGAGCTCGATCGGCAGGACAGTTTGGACGCCTTGGAGGAGGAGCGCGACGTGGCAAAAGCTCGTTCCGCATTCTATCAACAACAGGCTCGAAGATATCAAAGCAGGGAAGTACGGGCCAAAGCTTACAATGTTGGCGAACTAGTTCTACGCCTGCCGGACAAGAAAAAGGAAAAACTCAAGCCCAAATGGGAGGGCCCCTTCATCATCGACCAAGTCCTGACCGGCGGAGCGTACCGTCTGCGAAACGCATTGGATAACCGACTCGAGCCGAACCCATGGAACACAGCCCATCTCCGAAGATTCTACGCCTAGCGCCGGATTCTGAGTTCGTCTCCTTCCTCCGTCTATATTTTATACTTTAAGCTGTCTTTTATTTCTCTCCGTCTTCCTCCTTTTTTCCGAAGCGGTCAAAGGCTCATTTGTGCATTGTTCGCACACACTTGACGCGCTATCCGCGCTCATTATACGTGGGGGCTTCTTTAACAGAAGCTTATTTATACGGGCTTTATGCCCAACACATGTGTCACACTTCCGCATGTACCTTTTATTCACCATTATATGCATCGATATGACTTAAGTTTTGGCCAAGCTGGGTTGCCTGGCTCCTGTGCTTACCCCTACGTTCCCGATTGTTCGGCTAGGTGGTAAAGGTAGCACCTCTGCGATTGTTACCACCGGGTCAGCCGGACGTGTACCTCAGACTAGGCGAAGCCGGAAGCTAGCGTTCTTAAGGGAATATTCGGTCGGTCAACTAAAATACGATTTTTTATTTTTTCATTTATCTGCCCCCAGATGCTTTTCTGCTTTTTCCGCAGTCCGGACATGCACTTTAGGGCATGCCTCCCAGGGAAAGGAACCCCTAAAGGAACTATTCTCCCTGGAAGATGTTTCTTACTAACCATGTAATATAACATAACTAGTTGGGCACTTGTCTGATAAAGCACTCATGACCCCTACGTCTGGTCTCCACGCATGCCCCGGTTTTTACATAACCGCGAGGGTATTCGGACACACTCCGGACTATTGGGTCCTGAGATTGAAGCGAAAAGGTCCGCTACGACAAACGATCTACAATCCGGCTAGAAGGCATTTTACATGTCATTTTAAATTACATAGTCAAATTGACTGAGTGTATTCCTCTTCAATGCCATCTAATAGGCTATCTAGTTTACAGTCCTGCTGGGAATACTTTGCGGCCAACTCTACTTGGTCGTACACTAAGCTCACAGGGATCTCCTTCCCGTCGGGCCCCACAGGTCCGACCTCGGCCATGTGGTTTGGGTCCGCCTTCGTGTACCGCGTCTTCACCATGGCCCAGGCCTCCCTGGCGCCTTGACGACAGGCTGATATCTTCCATAGTCGAAAGCGCCGTCGTGCTCCCTGAAGCTTCTCTGCAAGCTCTCCAAGGCCTTCGGGCAGGGAGATAGATGGCCACAAGGCCTGGGTGACGCCTTTCATCACCTGCCGAACTCGTTCGTGCAGTTGCAGTAACTCAGGAAGAAGGTCACCCGTAGAACCGGGCATTTCCTCTGTAGGACGACCCATGAGCATACCTACAGACATAACTTTGTTAGTTGACTTCCTCGCCGAACTCTTTTTCAAAGTTCTCTCAAGCACTTACTATAAATGCCGTGACGAAGTCGCCGATTCTCCTTCACGGAGTCAGACAGCTAGGCACGAACATCCTTTAGTTCCTCACCCAGCTGGGTGTTGGCATCTTGGAGATTATTTTTCTCTTGCCTCACCCTTGTAAGCACATTCTCGCCAGCCTTCAACCGGCGCAAGAGCTGTGGCTTGTACGGATCTAATCCGGCGCCATCTGCAATATTATTGTCAGATTTACACACATGCCGCACTTCACAAACTACTTATCTTTTGAAGCATATATTACCAGAGGGGGTCTCTGTGGCTCCCCCTGTAGCGGCTAGTGTGGCCTCAAGTTGGGTCTTGCATTCTTCAAGATCCTGGGACAGTCGAGTATTCTTTTTTGTAAGATCCTGCATAACAAATGATCCTTAAATCAGTTATTCTAACTATTTTAAGTCTCTGGGGCTACCGGCATATATAACCGTCAAATTTCCTCACCCGTATGTCCTTTACATACTGCTCCGTGGCTCTGGCTAGACAATCTTGAGCGGCACGGAGGTGTGCATCTCCCGAATTGAAGGCATTCAATGCCTCTTGGGAGAAACATGTTTCACGAAGAACTGTCCGGCGGCGCCTGTGATTCATGGCACTCTCCACCTCGGAGTTGGTGGCGGACAATCTGTCGGCATCCTCTATCGGAGGAGCATCCGACGCACGCCTCGTGCTCGCCTCCGCTTCTGGACCCGGCTTTGGAGCCTGGCTGGCGGAGACTCGATTGGCAACCTCTCCGGACACAGACCGTCGAGCGCTCTTTTTCCTGAAAAGAGCACCAGCGTTAGTACGCCTTCCAGGAATCAATCCTTGGAATATGGGGACGCGCCATACCGTTGCGGTGGTGTTTCGATCCGGACCGCACTTCTTTTTAGCCTGCGGGGCCGTGCTGCTCCTTGTTGGCTAGCCGCCGCGGGCTCGGCCTCCTGCCTCGAAGGCACCCCCTGCGAAACACCATTGGTATACGGTGATCAAAAATAAGCACGGATGGGTCATTATTAGAGTATTGGGACCTCGATCTCAGTTACCTATGAGGCTGGAAGTATTCCGGGGTAATCGGCCGTAATGGCAACCAAGGCATTATCGATGCTCAGTTGGTGAAATACCGCATCAATCAGCTCCACCAATATGTCCGGATCCTCTTGGGAGGCCGGATCGAGGAGCCGTTCCAGATCCTCGGGTTGTGGAGGCGGGCTCTTTATGTCTTTTACGGCCTTGCGCAGTTCCTGCGTTAAAATCACAAAATGAGATACCTAACCATGGGAATACGGATCGGATGTGCAAAAAAGAAATGTCCGCTTACCCAGCTTCGAGGATTGTTCATAGAAAATCCGTTCAATGGACTGACATGGAGAAAATCCTCCTCTTCTCCCTTGTACAGCACGGACAAGATCTTCACCAGATCGGTGACCGATCCCGGCCCCTTACGGCCATGACGGGTGGCATCATCCTCCTCGTTGAAATCCCACATGGGGTGGCACCTATACTGGAGCGGTTGCATCCCCGCATAATATATGTGGCCATGACACCGATCATGGTCAGTCCGGAATGAGCTAACAATCTTATCCGGCTCATCAGGTAAAGGATGTACCTGTCGTCTTCCCTCTGGGGCTCCGCAGGCGCCAACACAGGCATTTCTTCAAAGGAGCATTGCTAAACTCCGGGAGACCGATCTGAACAGGATCCGGCAGCGGGACGTCTTCTATATAAAACCATTCCGAAGGTCAGTCTTCGGACGCCTTCTTCGGGGTTGCGGATAGATATCCGATCCCGGCGATGCGCCACAGCTCGGCTCCGCCCACTTGATATATTAACCCCTCATGAGAGCGGGGTACAAGGCAGAATAATCTCTTCCATAGGGCAAAATGAGCCGCGACGCCCAAGAACAGTTCGCAAAGGGCCATGAAGCCCGTGATGTGCAAAATGGAGGCAGGCGTAAGGTGGTGCAACTGGAGGCCGTAGAACTCCAAGAGCCCCCAGAGAAACGGATGAAATGGAAATCCGAGTCCTCTTACTAGATAAGAGATAAAGCATACCCGCTCTCCTTTGGAGGGATCGGGGACACTCTCCGCTTGCTTTCCGCCCTTATAGGTGGCGAGTCCGGCTCGAACCGGAACCATGAAGTCCGGGGGAAGAAATCCCTTGGTTTGGAGTGTCACTAGCTCGCTATGCAGGACTGAGCATCTCTCCCAATTTCCAGGCTGAGGGCTGGGAGCGCGAGAGGAGGAGCCGCGTCGACTATCCATGATGGAATGGATTTTTGTCAAAGGCGCTCTGATGAAAGCTCGCGGAGGGAGGATGGTGTGACTCGGATCTAGATCCTCGTCCCTTTTATAGACGGCTCATTTGCGCAGCTAGGGGGACAAGTGTAAAAATACCCTGGCTTTTCGCATTCATTCAACACGTTGAAGATGGCCATTATTGGGCGTGGAAGCCAAGGAGCGCAGCATTTATCAGAAGCCGGACACTATTCGACAAGTATATGGAATTTGGAGAAGAACTCGCCTCGCAATGCCGAAGACAATCTACACGCCGGACTCATCGCCATTGAAGCCTGGTTCGGGGGCTACTGAGGGAGTCCTGGATTAGGGGGTGTCCGGATAGCCGAACTATCACCGTTGGCCGGACTCCTGGACTATGAAGATACAAGATTGAAGACTTCGTCCCGTGTCCGGATGGGATTTTCCTTGGCGTGGAAGGCAAGCTTGGCGATACGAATATGTAGATCTCCTACCATTGTAACCGACTCTGTGTAACCCTAACCATATCCGGTGTCTATATAAACCGGAGGGTTTTAGTCCGTAGGACGGACAACAATCATACCATAGGCTAGCTTCTAGGGTTTATCCACTCTGATCTCGTGGTAGATCCACTCTTGTACTACCCATATCATCAATATTAATCAAGCAGGAGTAGGGTTTTACCTCCATCGAGAGGGCCCGAACCTGGGTAAAAACATCGTGTCCCTTGTCTCCTGTTACCATCCGCCTAGACGCACAGTTCGGGACCCCTACCCGAGATCCGCCGGTTTTGACACCGACAGTCGTACTCCCCTCCGCGTGGGAAACAACTATTGAGTCTTCCCTGCCTCCGTGTCGTTCCCTTCCTAGGCCTCGCTGTCGTCCACCGCCATGGTGCTCTCGGCGCGGCCTGGTCAATGTGGTCAACGACCGACATGCATCTGAAGTGGACTGTACATGGAGAGGCCGACAGCTGGGTCCACGGCCGCAAATGATTCGTCCACCTGACATCAGGGACCCACCGAAAGGGCCTCAGTATTTCGCGAAAAAACGTTACCGCCGCTAAAAGCTCGGACCCACCAGCTGTATCTTCGCACGCAAGGAAGTGCCTCCTTATTACGCACAAAAAAAATGAATACTCCCCCTGTTAGCTGGGACCCAGTATAGTGGCAGGCTGACTTGCGGGCCACTAAGTTGACGGGGACGGAGGGCTTTGTCAACTTAGTCAATATGCATGATTCTAGCTCCAGTGACCGTACGATGTCCATCCAACGGCCGTAGTGCCTCTTCAACCTCTGGTCTTTTGCTCCAGCCGCCCAAACCAATGCCGGTCATGCCTCGTGCTCCTGCCTCCCGTGGCCGGCTGCGATGCGGCGAAGGCCTCACCGTCCCCTACTACTCCCACCGCTGGCCAGGCCATCCCTCTACTCACCCACACCCCCTGTTATTCTGCGGCGATGGCAGCCTCACACCGCAGCGAACCAGTGAACCCTCGTACTCCTCTACGCGTGGGCATCCACTGCCGCTTCTTCCCCGGCTCTCCATCGTCCCCTTCCTAGGCCTCGCAATCGTCCACCGCCCTGGTGCTCTCGGCGCAGCATGGTGAACGTGGTCAAGGAACGACTTCCATCAGACATGGACTGTAGGTGGAGAGGCTGACAGCTAGGTCCACGGCCGCAGCAAGGAAGTGCCTCCTTATTACACACAAAATAATTATTCCTCCACCTGACAGCAGGGACCCACCGGACAGGCCACCATATTTTGCGAAAAAAAGTTTCCCCCTGACTGCTGGGACCCACCAGCTACACCTTCGCACGCAAGGAAGTGCGTCCGGGTAAAAAAAATGATTCGCCCCCCTTACTGCTGGGACCCACCAGCTACATCTTCGCATGCAAGGAAGTGTGTCCGGGCAAAAAAACCAAAGCGATTCACCCCCCTGACTGCTGGGACCCACCAGCTACATCTTCGCACGCAAGGAAGTGCCTGACAGTCGGGACCCACCTGGTCGAAGCGTACGTAGCGTTGTCATTCTGGTCGCGAACGTGTACCTACATATATACTGGTGGATGTAGAGGCGCGCACGTGTCGTAGTAGAGGCGCGCACGTAGCATGTACACGTACGTACAGCGGCGAGGGTGCAAGAAAGAAAATACGGCCACGTACGTACATACGGGGAGGGTCTCTAACGCCTATTACACATACGTACATGGTTGGGTCGGAACGGAGAAACAGCGTCGTCGTCGTGTTCATGGGGAGCCAACCGGCTGGGTCGGAACGGAATGTGTGGTTGTGTTCATCGGGAGGGCTTGGACGGAACAAGAGATGGAAACGTGGCCTGGCGTACCGCACAACGGAGGAAACAGCCTTGTGTTCGACCGACCACGTTCGAAACAGGGTCCTGTTGATCAGGAGGGGCCTGGCATACCGCAAAACGGAGGAAATGGACCTCCTACGGTCGAAACGGGGGTCCTGTTGCTCGGGAGGGGTGTGGAGTACCGCAAAACGGAGGAAACGGACCTCCTACGGTCGAAACGGGGGTCCTGTTGATCGGGAGGGTTGTGGCGTACCGCAAAACGGACGAAACGGACTTGTGTTGGAGCGTTACGGTCGAAACAGGGGTCCTGTTGCTCGGGAGGGGTGTGGAGTACCGCAACACGGAGGAAACGGACCTCCTACGGTCGAAACGGGGGTCCTGTTGATCGGGAGGGGCCTGGCATACCGAAAAACGGAGGAAATCGACCTCCTACGGTCGAAACAGGGGTCCTGTTGCTCGGGAGGGGTGTGGAGTACCGCAACACGGAGGAAACGGACCTCCTACGGGCGAAACGGGGGTCCCGTTGATCGGGAGGGGCGTGGCGGACCGCACAACGGAGGAAACAGCCTGGTGTTCGACCGACCACGTTCGAAACAGGGTCCTGTTGATCAGGAGGGGCCTGGCATACCGAAAAACGGAGGAAATCGACCTCCTACGGTCGAAACAGGGGTCCTGTTGCTCGGGAGGGGTGTGGAGTACCGCAACACGGAGGAAACGGACCTCCTACGGGCGAAACGGGGGTCCCGTTGATCGGGAGGGGCGTGGCGGACCGCACAACGGAGGAAACAGCCTGGTGTTCGACCGACCACGTTCGAAACAGGGTCCTGTTGATCAGGAGGGGCCTGGCATACCGAAAAACGGAGGAAATCGACCTCCTACGGTCGAAACGGGGGTCCTGGTGATCGGGAGGGGTGTGGCGTACCGCAAAACGGGCCTCCACGGGATACTGTTCATCTCCACCATCGACCTCCTCCAGCCTCCACGGGCTCCTGTTCATCCAGCCCTCCCCACCACGGGTTCCTGTTCATCCAGAGGCAACCAAACCGCTAACTGTTAAACCAAACGCCCCCCCCCCCCTGCACAATCCTCACTGTTCATCCCAGAGGCAGCATCGATCGGCTTCAGTTAGCAGCAGTAGTGAAGGAATCGCTCCATCGGGTTCAGTTAACAGCCATCGATCGATCGCTCGGGTTCAGTAACACGTAGCCTGCAGTGCAATCGCTCGGGTTCAGTTAGAGCCCAACGCCTCGCTCGGTTTCAGTTAGAGCCAATGCCTTGCACACACGCGCGTACGTACAAGAGAAATGCGCATCGCTCGGCCCCCGACCTCCCACCATAACCGGCAACTCCCCAAAATTTTCCTCCCCCTCGCTTCTACCACGGTTTTTTCCGTCATGGACGGCCCAAAGAATGTCATGCAGTTGCGTCTCCGGCCCGCCCAGGACGAAAAGCCCATTTTCTGTCATCATTTTTTGTCATAGAAGTAGGAGCCCACCACATCTATGATGATACGGTGTTTTGTCACAATTATCGTCATAGTAGTGTCATATGTATGACAGAAAAAAAATTCGTTCGGCCCAAAATGTCACGGATGTGTCTTTTTTTTGTAGTGGAGAAAAGCTCCAAGTCAAGGTCCTACAATGACAAAAGATCTTCTAGTCGAGAGCGCAGTTGCTACAATTGTGGGAGACCCGGACACTATTCCAATGAGTGTACGACACCCCACAAAAGAAGAGAAGAATCGCCCAAGAGAAGAACTAGAAGAGAAGAATCACCACCAAGAGAGAGGAGGAGTAGAGATGATCGTTATGAATGAAGACCCTCGCGGAGAAGCAAAGATTCGGAAAGGAAGGACAAGTCATCAAGGAGCTACACAAAACGAAGACATCAAGCTCATGTTGGTGAATGGGTATCCGGCTCTGACTCCGACAATCACTCCGAGAGAAGCTATCACTCCGACTCCGAATATACTCAAGATGAAGGTGTTGCCGGTCTAGCACTTGTGTCAACCAACTCCTACGACATATTTGATTCACCAAATGATGGAATTGGAAGATGCTTCATGGCCAAAGGTCCAAAGGTAACACATCCCGGGTATGTTGATTTCAATAGTGATGAAGATGACTTGTTAGGTGATGATGATTTACTTGTTGACAACTCTAGTGATGAATACTATGATGAAACGTCAATTAATCATGCTAATCAAGATAAAACGAATGACAATGATAAGGAGAAGATTGAGCTTCTAACTAAAGAACTAAACACTCTTAAGTTAGCTCATGAAACTATCTTAGAAGATCATCGAGAACTTTTAAGGACTCATAAGAAGTTACGCTGTGAAAAGCTCAACCTTGAGCAAATGCATGAGTTCTTAAAGGCAATCAATGATGATCTCCGTAAGAAAAGTTCTTCTTACATTGCCAAGCGTTTACTCCTATCTACTTACATGCCTCAAGTCAAGTCTAGTAACAAGAACAAGAAGGATTCTTCCTCTAGTAGTAGCAATAATCATGCTAAACCCAATGATGTTGCTTCTAGTAGTTCTCTTGATTCCACTAATGATTCTCTTAGCCAAGTTACACTTGAGCAAGAAAATTGCTTATTGAAGGGAATTATAGAGAAAGGTGTTTACAAGAGCCTTGCCAGGAGTAAGCAATTTGAGGAAATTGTACGCAAGCAAGGAAGGCACTGGAAGAACCAAGGTGTTGGTTTTGAACGAAAGTTCAATGCCAATGGAGTTGAGTGGGAAGAGGATCATTACCCCAAGACGAAGTTTGTTCCTCAACAAGAGAAGTATGATCCTACTTCTTTAAAGGGGACACAAGCTCAAGATGATCTTCCACCACAAGGCCACAAGCAAAAGGCAAGGATAAGCTTCAAGAGGAGATTGATGCATTTGAAGAAGCTCCAAAGGCCTTGGTCAAGTGGGTTCCCAAGACTACATCAAGCTCCACTTCATCAAGTATGACTACAACTCCAAGGATTCCCATCAAGATGATGTGGATCCCGAAGAAGAAGAACTAGAGAGTTCTTGAGGGTGACTCCGCCAACATATTTCACTCATGTCATTTTGGCAACTACAAGTGCAATCAACTTTCACATCTTGCACTAGTTCAAGGAGTCACAAACCCTCTTGTTGGTAAGACAAGGGACAAGGTAACCTAATGCTTTCATAGACATCATCTTATTTGTGCATCACTCTATGTCTATGGATATCCTTGTTTGTTCCTTGTGGGACTAACCCGTGTAGGTATTGAAAGTGCAACTCAGTCCAAAAGGATTGCTCCAAATGATCTTCATCAACATTGAGCATCCACATCTTCAACACCTACATGAAGTCATCATCGACAAAACCCAAGGTTAGTTCATCCCTCTAAAGGGGGATCTCACATCTAGGGGGAGCTTTACTCTAAGAATTGAGCTAAAGCAACTCTAATGGTGTGAAAACATCAATGCATTATGTAAAAGTGGTAAGCCCACTTGATCTTAAACGATGAGTATGACCTATGATCAAATGTTCTCATTTGACTCCTAAGTCAATATACTCATATATAGATGACCTAGTCATCGGCAATTGCTTGATAGATACTAGAATTGGTTGTGCATGCTTTGCCACATATTTCATTTGCCATTTTATTGTGTGAGCATGATGGTTGCATATTTTAGTCATTCGAGGACATCCACTTGTTGTTTTGATTGATTGGTTTCTTTTTATTTTGCCAAGTGGATGGACAAGAATGCCTAAGAACCTTCTCTAGCTATATATGCTCTTCTCGTCTCAAACTCTATTCATGCTGCATTACAAAATTTGATCAAGTCAGATTCGAACCACTCTGTGTGAGGAGCACTCGGAGTCCCCGATTCGTCATAGACTTAAACTTCCAAAACTTCTTCATGCGTTTCGGTCTGACCGATTCTTCCATTTCGGTCATACCGAGATCTCTAAGTCAATCTAGGTTTTCAATCTCGGTGCAACCGATTTGAACTTTTCGGTCACACCGAGTTGCTATAACTGCTTGCGGTTATGCATCTCGGTGCCACCGAGTTGTTCCACTCAGTCAAACCGACAGGGTCGGGCTATATATACCCACGGGCAAAAATTTGGAAACTTTCTCCAAACTCTTTCACCCGTGCGTAGCCCGCTCTGCCTCCAGGGTCTTCGGATTGTCCTCCTCGTCGCCAGCCGCCTCCTGTCGCTGGTCTCCGTCGCCGTCAACGGAAATCATCCCCACTGTTGCCACCGTAGCAAGTTCATCACCGAACTAGGGTGTGGACTCGATCACTGTGCTATTCCCGTCCGATTCCTAGCACATTGTGTTCAACATGAATCTTGCCACGATTGAAACTATGCTGTCCAGTCAAAACACTCCGTAGATCAGAGATGAATTGAAAATTTAGGGTTAGGTTTCCACCGAAACCATCTCGGAGCCACCGGGCTGTAGAACTCGGTTCCACCGATTCGGCTAAGGCCATTGCACATGTGGTTCTCGGTCTGACCGAGAATTGCAAATCGGTGTGACCGAGTTCAGGACTTTGTGAAACCCTAGCAGTCTCGGTGCCACCGAACTGGGACTCGATCAGACCGAGTTCACTAGTTTAGGTTACAAAAGTTGCTTCGGTATCACCGAGTTTACAAATCGGTAGATCTGAAATGCTTTCTGTGGAAAACTAAAACTAAGTTTTTGACTCATTCTTTTGCCAAAATCTCTGTATTTTGTGATGCTCATCCACTCTATCTCATCTATATCTATTCACAGGGTCTGCAGTCAGTGGTTGCAATATGTCTGATCAGAGTGATAGCCAGAACAAGTCAGAGGAGCAGATTCAAATGAGTGAGGGAACTAGTCCCTCTAGCAGCTCTGATGAGGGTAGCAGGAGCACACCCAGCAACTTACCCAAAGCAGCCACCAGGACCAGAAAGAAGAGAACCTCAGAATCTGAGGATGAAGACTATGTGGCTGTTGAGGATGAGGCCATTTCCAAGAAAAAGGTGCTCAAGAAGGAGTATGGCACAGCTGCTGCCACCAAGCTTGGTATGAAGACCAAAGTACCTGCCAAAACGATTCCCATGTCTAAAGCCAAAGTCTCCACTCAAGCATCTTTAGAATCTGAACCCAAAGAGGCTGCTGCAGATGGGAAGAAGAGGAAGGAAAGGGTCAAGAAGACCATGGCCAAAGTTATTGGAAAGCCTTCCATGATGGAAGAGGAGGAAGAAGAAGAGGTTGCTGCACCAGCACTGTAACGCCACGAATACAACTTTCCATATTCGTAACTCCAACTCTTGCCTTTTCCGGAGATGCGATGTTTTATTTCCTCCGTGGTTGGGTTTTTGTCTTTTGTTTTGCATTTCGTTCATGTCATGCATTTCATCTCATGTCATCATCTGCATTGCATCCGCATGTTTTCTTAAAAACTCGTAGCCGTTAGTAGTTGTCGTTTCTCCCCTTGGCTTCGTGGCATGTTGTCAGACCGTTTGTCTCCGTTGACCTTTCTCAGACCAACCGGCTTCTCGTTCCCTCTTGTCTGGCCGTTTGACCCCCACCACACTTTACCCACCCCCTCTTGCGCGCGTCCGAAATTCGTTCCGAACCCGACCCGGGCTGTCGTGACCGATGGATCCGGATCATCCTCAAACGTCTACAAAACATCTCCCTTTTCTCTTTTGGACTCCCTAACCTATTTATCCGAGACCGTCCGATTTTAATCGGAGGGTCCAAACCTAATCATATTGTTCCTATATATAGACCAACCCCTACCCTAAAACCTAGGGACCTTGTCCCATCCACCCGTCGCCGCCGCCGCCACTCCACCGAATTCCCCTCGGGATCCTCCTGATCCAGTTCCACCCGAGTACAATCGCAGCCTCCATCTTCTCAGTTTCCCCTCTTGTCCAACCACCGCCGCCGCCCAAATCCTGCAGGAGCCCGAGCTCCTCTGCCCGCGGCCCCCTCCTCGCTCATGCCCGAGCAGGAGCGCTCGGCCCCGTCTCCTTGCGCTGCCGTTCGCAGCGCCGACGACCACGGGCACAACCTCCTCAGCTGCGCCCCGCCTCCTCAAATACCTCGCGTCGCTGCCTCATCAGCTCCGCTACCGGTAGCAGCACCCATGCCAAGCCTCGTCCTGCAGCCCCCTCGTCCATGAGCTCTACGAGAAGAGGAGCTCCTCTTCGTCATCCCCGCAGCAGTTGCTCGGCCTCGCCACTATCGTCTGCTCTGGTGAGCCTTGCCACCCTCGACGGCCGAAGCCAGGTCCCGTCGCTGCTCTTCCCTTCTTCCCCTGGTTCCTCTCGTTGACCCTGCCTCTCCGTGTAACCTCCCTCTCTCGTCTTTTTCACAGAAGGAGCCCTGTCTGCGCCATGGATGCCCTGCCTTGCCGGATCCATCCATTCCCCCGCTTCCAGCGCCGGCGATCGCCAAACTAACAGGCCAGCCCTTTGCGTCCCTCCTTCTGCTTCCTTCGTTCTTCCTAGCGGGTTTTTGTTGCCTCGCTGACCGCCGCAACCTGCAGGAGCTTCAGGGAAACGGCGCTGCCGCTTCAAGTCTCCCCATGCCGCTCAAGTCCCGCCTCACCGCGCCTCTGCTTCGTGCGTGCAGAGACGAGACGACCAGCGCCTGGCCTCCGAACCCACGCCCGCCGGAGTCCTCAGCGCCGCCGTGCCTACTTCCTGCTCCGCCGACGCCGCAAGTCCCGCGGCCGCCTGCTTCTTCTCGTCAGAAACGAACGAGCGGCTCGCTCGTTCGAGCGTTGACCACGCCCCTGGCCCAGCTCCAGCGCCCGCGTGGGCCACAGGCAGGCCGGCCCAGCGCAGCTCCATGCCGGCCTCACCTCTCCTCCAACGGGCCAAAGCCCATGGGTGAGCAGCCCCCCCCAGCGCCTCTCTGTTTTTTCACCGATTGAGCCAACCAGATTCAGCCCGTTGTGTTTTTTTCCCCTGCTGCGAATTTAGACATTATCCAGAGTATTACAGTTTTGCAGAAAAACCCTTGAACTTCATGCATATAATAACTCATGAACCGTGCATCATATTAAAATGGTTTAAATATGTAAAATGCTTAGAATTTCATCTAGTTTCATATTTGGCCACTTTCATCCATGTTTGAAATGTTTAACTTGTTGTTTGCTTTAATTTGCATAAATGCCATGTTAAAATGCTTTATTTCATAACTAAATAACCGTAACTCGGAATTAAATGTTCGTTATATGTAAACGCGGTGGAAAAATGCATAGTTTAACATGGTAGCTTTACTTTGCATGTTTAACAACTCTAAAATATGCTTTAGGTCAGAACAGTACCGAATCTAAAATATGCACATGGGGATTTTCCGGAATTGTTGTTTGTTGTTCCGGCCTCATTTAAACTTGCCTAAATAGATAGTTTACTTATGTTTCACCTCTTGCTATGTTTAACAACATTTAATATTGTTTGGTAGCTTAAACGAGATCAAACTAAATAATTGCATGTGGTGTTTTGTCAATATGCAACTCGTTGCATATTGAGCTCCACTTAATTGGTAGTATTGTTTGTTGCACTTTGCCATGCCATGCCTCATTAAACCGGACATGCATCATACTTGATTGTGCATCATGCCATGTTTATGCTTGTGCATTTACCATGTTGTTTGTTTCTTTCCGGTGTTGCTTCTTAGTTCCGGTAATGTTGCGATTGTGAGGATTTCATTCGCCCACGTCCGTTTGTCTTCTTCATGGACTCGTTCTTCTTCCTCGCGGGATTTCAGGCAAGATGACCGTCACCTTGGATCTCATTACTACCATTGCTATGCTAGTTGCTTCGTTCTATCGCTATGCTGCGTTACATACAACTTGCTGCTCAAGCCTCCCAAATTGCCATGAACCTCTAACCTTTGTCACCCTTCCTAGCAAACCGTTGCTTGGCTATGTTATCGCTTTTGCTCAGCCCCTCTTATAGCGTTGCTAGTTGCAGGTGAAGTTGAAGATTGCTCCATGTTGGATTATGTTTATGTTGGGATATCACAATATCTCTTATATTATTAATGCATCTATATACTTGGTAAAGGGTGGAAGGCTCGGCCTTATGCCTGGTGTTTTGTTCCACTCTTGCCGCCCTAGTTTCCGTCATATCGGTATTATGTTCCCGGATTTTGCGTCCCTAACGCGGTTGGGTGGTTTATGGGACCCCCTTGACATTTCGCTTTGAATAAGACTCCTCCAGCAAGGCCCAACCTTGGTTTTACCATTTGCCTCACCACCATATATACCCTTTCCCTTGGGTCGGCCAACCCGAGGGTCATCTTTATTTTAGCCCCCTGGCCAAGTGCTGCTCTGAGTGCTGGCCTGAACCGAGCTGCCTGCGGGGCCCCCTCGCAGAAACTCGAGGTCTGGTTTTACTCGTAGCTAGTCTCATCTGGTGTTGCCCTGAGAACGAGATATGTGCAGCTCCTATCGGGATCTGTCGGCACATCGGGCGGCTTTGCTGGTCTTGTTTTATTACTGTCGAAATGTCTTGTAGCCGGGATTCCGAGACTGATCGGGTCTTCTCGGGGAGAAGGAATATCCTTCGTTGATCGCGAGAGCTTATCATGGGCAAAGTTGGGACACCCCTGCAGGGTATAAACTTTCGAGAGCCGTGCCCGCGGTTATGTGGCAGATGGGAATTTGTTAATATCCGGTTGTAGTAAACTTGAAGTAAACTCTTCTAAAATACACCAACCGTGTGCGTCACCGTGAGTGTCCCTTTTCGGGTTTGATCGAGAGGAGAACACGGTTTCTGGGTTATGTCTGACGTAAGCAGGAGTTCAGGATCACTTCTTGATCATTACAAGTTGGCGACCGCTTGCTTTGCTTCTCTTCTCGCTCTTATTTGCGTAAGTTAGCCACCATACATTGCTTAGCCGCTGCTGCAACCTCACCACTTTACCCCTTCCTTTCCCATTAAGCTTTCCTAGTCTTGATACCCATGGTAATGGGATTGCTGAGTCCTCGTGGCTCACAGATTACTACACCAATAGTTGCAGGTACAGGTTATGCGACGATCGTGACGCGAGAGCGATGCTTGCTTGTTTTGGAGTTCCTCTTCTGCTTCTTCGATCAGGGGATAGGTTCCAGGTCGGCAGCCTGGGCTAGCAGGGTGGATATTGTTTGAGTTTCTGTTTCTTTTTCATCCGTAGTCGGATGTTGATCTTGTATATGATGTTGATGTATTCTTGTGGCATTTGTGCCTTATGTATGTATCCCCATCTATTATGTAATGTTGATGTAATGATATCCACCTTGCAAAAGCGTCTTCAAGATGCGCTTCTATCCTTGGTGGGACCTTTGAGTTCCTTTAGGATAGGGTCGCATCTTGGGCGTGACAAGTTGGTATCAGAGCCTCGACCGACCATAGGAGCCCCCTTGATTGTTGGCCGTTGTTGAGTCTAGAAAAAAATGTTTTGAGTCTTAGGATTATATATATCGAAGAGTAGGATTGTTTTTACTCCTCAGTCCCTTCGTCGCTCTGGTGAGGCCTCCTGACGTAGATGTTTTGTCTTTCCTCTCCTCAAATTTCACGAATTTTTTTTTAGGATCACGCGGGTATCTTGGGATCGTTCCGATATTCTTGTGACGAGAACATTGTTCTTGGTGCCTCCTGACATTTAGGGGTTGTGGCAGTGTCCCGGGGAGTTGAGCTCCGAGGTGTTGTCGTCACAATTTTATCGTTGTAGTTCTGAAATACCTGAGTTTTGCAAACATCGAAAATCTCTTTTATGCAGTTGTTGGTGAGATAACCTCGACGCCACCCAGTACTGGGGAGTTTGGGAGTATTGCCATAACTCGTATAACGGATGCTTTTCGAAGGTTGAGGTACACGATTTCTGGAGTTTTCTTGGTTATGTGTTGAAGGATGGATACAGCTGGATCTAGGTATTGTTAGGTTGGGTGATATATTTTGTGTCCCCTGTATCCCCAACACCTGATTGCATAACCATAAAGTTTCGGGAGTTTATAGGTGGGAATTCAAGTAGCTTCTAGAATATCTTTCTGACAAATGCATGATATGGGATTGGGTAAATCTCTATCATATGTATTTGTTCCGGCTTATTCTGCAAGCCAAATCCTTTGTTTTGTTTTGTTTTGTGGTATTCGAGTTCCTTCAATGTCAAGTGTTGATTCCATACCTTTCAAGTGGTGTTCTCATATTTCTATGAGAGTCCTAATCTTTCTTGTTTATCGAGATCGTCATGTCAATTCTTTTTCAATACTGGCGTGCTTCTCTTCAAGTGGATCCGATCATTTTCAACATCCGCAAGATCAACTTTAATTTTTCTCACCGGTGTTTGTTTCGTCCGTCCCCAAGTTGCCTTTGTTTTCCCGCCCTCCCACCCTCTTCTTCCCGGAGTCCGAGACTATTTCGAGCATCAATTTCATTCGTACAGAGCCTCTTCAGTCTTCCCTCAATTATTTCAACCGGTGATTTCTCGTCTCGTTCGTCTTTCTTCATCCCTTTCTTTTTCCGGTGCACTCAATTCAAGTTTTTCGGGTTGATCATATTCTTTTCCCTTGGATCAAGTGATCTCCTTGCTCGTTGCCTCTCGCCATTCAATAATTCCGGAGTTCGGAAGACATCTCAGAAGATTCGTCTGTGTTCCAATTAATTCGAGGTTGTCACCTCATTCNGCAGTTGGTTTTCCGATCGTTGGTTCTCATCTCTTTTCATCCGGTGCATTTCTCGTCAAGTCGACTCGAGCCTCTATCATATGTATTTGTTCCGGCTTATTCTGCAAGCCAAATCCTTTGTTTTGTTTTGTTTTGTGGTATTCGAGTTCCTTCAATGTCAAGTGTTGATTCCATACCTTTCAAGTGGTGTTCTCATATTTCTATGAGAGTCCTAATCTTTCTTGTTTATCGAGATCGTCATGTCAATTCTTTTTCAATACTGGCGTGCTTCTCTTCAAGTGGATCCGATCATTTTCAACATCCGCAAGATCAACTTTAATTTTTCTCACCGGTGTTTGTTTCGTCCGTCCCCAAGTTGCCTTTGTTTTCCCGCCCTCCCACCCTCTTCTTCCCGGAGTCCGAGACTATTTCGAGCATCAATTTCATTCGTACAGAGCCTCTTCAGTCTTCCCTCAATTATTTCAACCGGTGATTTCTCGTCTCGTTCGTCTTTCTTCATCCCTTTCTTTTTCCGGTGCACTCAATTCAAGTTTTTCGGGTTGATCATATTCTTTTCCCTTGGATCAAGTGATCTCCTTGCTCGTTGCCTCTCGCCATTCAATAATTCCGGAGTTCGGAAGACATCTCAGAAGATTCGTCTGTGTTCCAATTAATTCGAGGTTGTCACCTCATTCAAATATTTCAATTGTTCCGGTGCATCATCTATCTGTTCAATATCCCTTTCCAACGGTGTTTTCTTTTAGTGGGCCCTAACCCACAGGTCTTTCCCAGGATCTTACCTGACTCTTTTAATTTCCCCGAAGCTATTCCCAATTCTTTTCAAGTGTGATGTAAGAATGGATCACATCAGTCACATGCCTTTTCAAAGATGGATTCCAAATCATTTTCATTGTTGGCTCAACCTCTTCGCCTTTCGTTTCTCCGGAGTGTCTCAACAAATTTTGGTGGTGTTTCTCGTCATCATTTGAAGATAGAAGAAGAGTTTTTCCTCTAAATCTTGTCCGTTCTACCGGAGATTCGCGGTGCTAGCTCGATGTTATCCTCTCAAATTGTTTTCAATCGTGCAAATTCTTTTCATCCATCCGGAGTATTTCAGGAGTTGATTTCTGTTTCTTTTCACCGAAGGCCATCATGTCATAATTCTTCATTCTCAGCGTGTAGCTATCGTTCTCCAAATCTTAATGGTGCATCGTTCAAATATCCTCTAATCAGTTCATGATCTCCCATTCTCTTGTATCTAAATCCTCTCAAGTATCTTCGTTTTCTTTTTCTCCAATTCTTCCCGTTGAATTGTGCCTTTGCTACGTTCATTTTGAATTCTTATGGTGGTTCGTTCAATATTTCACTTCCTTCATTATCATATTAATTCATTCGTTGTTTCCAAATTTCACCGGTGGTTCCATCAATACCTTGTCAAGTTTGCACTATATCTCTTTTCAATCCCTCAAGAAGAATAAGTAGTATGCCAAATCCATTGCTTGTCATCAATGTAAATTGGTGAAGGATACGCATAACGTAATTCTTATTTTTGTTTCATCCAAGTGATCTAGTTTCTTCTTTCCAGAGTTATTCATCATGTCACATTTCTCGGTTCGAGATGCTCCATCTTTTCTTTTCCGGAGTTCCAAATTTTCTTGGATGTCTCGTCACGAAGCTCCATCTATATCATTGCAAGGCTTCAATCTTGTTCGCTTCAACCTTCAATTCTTTTATGTTATCATTTCCTATCCGGGGTTCTTCATGGAGGCTCAACATGGTGGTTCGTCAAGGATTCTTTTCATTCTTTAATTGTTCTTCAAGTTTTTCTCTCGAAGTTATGATCCGCCAAGCTATACTCTAAAATAAACATGGTGTTCAACACATGTTTTGTTTTGAGGAGTTCAAGTATTCTTCTTCTTGCATTTCGAAGTGCAATTATTTCTACCTTATCTTTTGAGATGGGTTTATGTCATCCTTGGCAATTTCTCCTCGTGCTTCATGATCCACATGTTGTCAAGAATGAGGTATTTTAAATCCATCAATCCCTTTGTTCGAGTTATCTTGGGTCATATTTCACCTAAAGCCTTCCAGTGGGAATGTTGCTATTTGTGGTGCTTGTCAATGATCCAAGTTACCTCTTTATCATCTTGGTGGAAGAAGTGTTCATCTCTTCGTGGATCTAAAGCAAGCAATTGTTTCCTTTAGTGGTCGGTTGTCACCTCATAATGTTGAGATGTTTCCATAAGCCCACTACAAACTTATTCGTTTCGTTGTTGGTTTTCCAACAACTCCGTTCAATTCTTATTTGCAAGGATGCTTTCCAAGATCATTTGTGGCAGAAGTTGGCATTTTCTTCTCCATTCTTTTATTTCAATGATCTATTTTCTATTCTTTCTTCCGGAGGCATGGTGATGTTGCTCGCTTCACTCATCATCTCAAATTGTGAGGATCGTGTTCTTTTCATGCTTATCCATTTAACCGGAGTGTTGTGTCATCTCTTCAAGTTCTTTTCATCTTATCAAGTTTTCCTTCTTCTTTCAGTCGGAGTGCTGCCCAAATTATATCAATCTTATTCCTTCTCTATCTAGTTTTAACCGGAGTGGTTTCAATATCGATCTTATCACTAAAACTCTTGGTTCTCGTCGTATCCCTTGTTCCTCTTTTCCAACGGAGTGTTTTCAATTTTGCTCATCTTCGTTGTTTTCTTTCTTTCATTTTGCTCAATATCTCAAGGTTCATGGTTTCACTCGTTTGTCGAAGAAGCAACTTAGGTTTACCTCTTATCTTCCTCTTTCTTTTCCCTCTGGTGACATCCCAGATCTCGGGACGAGATCCTCTCGTAGTGGTGGAGTGTTGTAATGCCCCGGATACAACTTTCCATATTCGTAACTCCAACTCATGCCTTTTCCGGAGATGCGATGTTTTATTTCCTCCGTGGTTGGGTTTTTGTCTTTTGTTTTGCATTTCGTTCATGTCATGCATTTCATCTCATGTCATCATCTGCATTGCATCCGCATGTTTTCTTAAAAACTCGTAGCCGTTAGTAGTTGTCGTTTCTCCCCTTGGCTTCGTGGCATGTTGTCAGACCGTTTGTCTCCGTTCACCTTTCTCAGACCAACCGGCTTCTCGTTCCCTCTTGTCTGGCCGTTTGACCCCCTCCACACTTTACCCACCCCCTCTTGCGCGCGTCCGAAATTCGTTCCGAACCCGACCCGGGCTGTCGTGACCGATGGATCCGGATCATCCTCAAACGTCTACAAAACATCTCCCTTTTCTCTTTTTGACTCCCTAACCTATTTATCTGAGTCCGTCCGATTTTAATCGGAGGGTCCAAACCTAATCATATTGTTCCTATATATAGACCAACCCCTACCCTAAAACCTAGGGACCTTGTCCCATCCACCCGTCGCTGCTGCCGCCACTCCACCGAATTCCCCTCGGGATCCTCCTGATCCAGTTCCACCCGAGACCAATCGCAGCCTCCATCTTCTCGGTTTCCCCTCTTGTCCAACCACCGACGCCGCCCAAATCCTGCAGGAGCCCGAGCTCCTCTGCCCGCGGCCCCCTCCTCGCTCATGCCCGAGCAGGAGCGCTCGGCCCCGTCTCCTTGCGCTGCCGTTCGCCGCGCCGGCGACCACGGGCACAACCTCCTCAGCTGCGCCCCGCCTCCTCAACCACCTCGCGTCGCTGCCTCATCAGCTCCGCTGCTGGTAGCAGCACCCATGCCAAGCCTCGCCTGCAGCCCCCTCGTCCATGAGCTCTACGAGAAGAGGAGCTCCTCTTCGTCATCCCCGCAGCAGTTGCTCGGCCTCGCCACTATCGTCTGCTCTGGTGAGCCTTGCCACCCTCGACGGCCGAAGCCAGGTCCCGTCGTTGCTCTTCCCTTCTTCCCCTGGTTCTTCTCGTTGACCATGCCTCTCCGTGTAACCTCCCTCTCTCGTCTTTTTCACAGAAGGAGCCGCGTCGGCGCCATGGATGCCCTGCCTCGCCGGATCCATCCATTCCCCCGCTTCCAGCGCCGGCGATCGCCAGACCAACAGGCCAGCCCTTTGCGTCCCTCCTTCTGCTTCCTTCGTTCTTCCTAGCGGGTTTTTGTTGCCTCGCTGACCGCCACAACCTGCAGGAGCTTCAGGGAAACGGCGCTGCCGCTTCAAGTCTCCCCATGCCGCTCAAGTCCCACCCCACCGCGCCTCTGCTTCGTGCGAGCAGAGACGAGACGACCAGCGCCTCGCCTCCGAACCCACGCCCGCCGGAGTCCTCAACGCCGCCGTGCCTGCTTCTTGCTCCGCCGACGCCGCAAGTCCCGCGGCCGCCTGCTTCTTCTCGTCAGAAACAAACGAGCGGCTCGCTCGTTCGAGCGTTGACCGCGCCCCTGGCCCAGCTCCAGCGCCCGCGTGGGCCACAGGCAGGCCGGCCCAGCGCAGCTCCCTGCCGGCCTCACCTCTCCTCCAACGGGCCAAAGCCCATGGGTGAGCAGCCCCCCCAGCGCCTCTCTGTTTTTTTCACCGATTGGGCCAACCAGATTCAGCCAGTTGTGTTTTTTTCCCCCGCTACGAATTTAGACATTATCCAGAGTATTACAGTTTTGCAGAAAAACCCTTGAACTTCATGCATATAATAACTCATGAACCGTGCATCATATTAAAATGGTTTAAACATGTAAAATGCTTAGAATTTCATCTAGTTTCATATTTGGCCACTTTCATCCATGTTTGAAATGTTTAACTTGTTTTTTGCTTTAATTTTTATAAATGCCATGTTAAAATGCTTTATTTCATAACTAAATAACCGTAACTCGGAATTAAATGTTCTTTATATGTAAACAGGGTGGAAAAATGCCTAGTTTAACATGGTAGCGTTACTTTTCATGTTTAACAACTCTAAAATATGCTTTAGCTCAGAACAGTACCGAATCTAAAATATGCACATGGGGATTTTCCGAAATTGTTGTTTGTTGTTCCGGCTTCATTTAAACTTGCCTAAATAGATAGTTTACTTATGCTTCACCTCTTGCTATGTTTAAAAACATTTAATATTGTTTGGTAGCTTAAACGAGATCAAACTAAATAATTGCATGTGGTGTTTCGTCAATATGCAACTCGTTGCATATTGAGCTCCACTTAATTGGTAGTATTGTTTGTTGCACTTTGCCATGCCATGCCTCATTAAACCGGACATGCATCATACTTGACTGTGCATCATGCCATGTTTATGCTTGTGCATTTACCATGTTGTTTGTTTCTTTCCGGTGTTGCTTCTTAGTTCCGTTAATGTTGCGATTGTGAGGATTTCGTTCGCCCACGTCCGTTTGTCTTCTTAGACTCGTTCTTCTTCCTTGCGGGATTTCAGGCAAGATGACCGTCACCTTGGATCTCATTACTATCATTGCTATGCTAGTTGCTTCGTTCTATCGCTATGCTGCGTTACCTACCACTTGCTTCTCAAGCCTCCCAAATTGCCATGAACCTCTAACCTTTGTCACCCTTCCTAGCAAACCGTTGCTTGGCTATGTTATCGCTTTTGCTCAGCCCCTCTTATAGCGTTGCTAGTTTTAGGTGAAGTTGAAGATTGCTCCATGTTGGATTATGTTTATGTTGGGATATCACAATATCTCTTATATTATTAATGCATCTATATACTTGGTAAAGGGTGGAAGGCTCGGCCTTATGCCTGGTGTTTTGTTCCACTCTTGCCGCCCTAGTTTCCGTCATATCGGTATTATGTTCCCGGATTTTGCGTCCCTAACGTGGTTGGGTGGTTTATGGGACCCCCTTGACAGTTCGCTTTGAATAAGACTCCTCCAGCAAGGCCCAACCTTGGTTTTACCATTTGCCTCACCACCACCTA
>LR880972.1:200254110-200271024 GCA_904067115.1 Aegilops sharonensis | reverse complement strand
TCTTATATTATTAATGCATCTATATACTTGGTAAAGGGTGGAAGGCTCGGCCTTATGCCTGGTGTTTTGTTCCACTCTTGCCGCCCTAGTTTCCGTCATATCGGTATTATGTTCCCGGATTTTGCGTCCCTAACGTGGTTGGGTGGTTTATGGGACCCCCTTGACAGTTCGCTTTGAATAAGACTCCTCCAGCAAGGCCCAACCTTGGTTTTACCATTTGCCTCACCACCACCTATACCCTTTCCCTTGGGTCGGCCAACCCGAGGGTCACCTTTATTTTAGCCCCCCCGGGCAAGTGCTTCTCTAAGTGCTGGCCTGAACCGAGCTGCCTGCGGGGCCCCCTCGGAGAAACTCGAGGTCTGGTTTTACTCGTAGCTAGTCTCATCCGGTGTTGCCCTGAGAACGAGATATGTGCAGCTCCTATCGGGATTTTCGGCACATCGGGCGGCTTTGCTGGTCTTGTTTTATTACTGTCGAAATGTCTTGTAGCCGGGATTCCGAGACTGATCGGGTCTTCCCGGGGAGAAGGAATATCCTTCGTTGATCGCGAGAGCTTATCATGGGCTAAGTTGGGACACCCCTGCAGGGTATAAACTTTCGAGAGCCGTGCCCGCGGTTATGTGGCAGATGGGAATTTGTTAATATCTGGTTGCAGTAAACTTGAAGTAAACTCTTCTAAAATACACCAACCGTGTGCGTCACCGTGAGTGTGTCTTTTCGGGGTTGTTCGAGGGGAGAACACGGTTTCTGGGTTATGTCTGACGTAAGCAGGAGTTCAGGATCACTTCTTGATCATTACTAGTTGGCGACCGCTTGCTTTGCTTCTCTTCTTGCTCTTATTTGCGTAAGTTAGCCACCATACATTTCTTAGCCGCTGCTGCAACCTCACCACTTTACCCCTTCCTTTCCCATTAAGCTTTGCTAGTCTTGATACCCATGGTAATGGGATTGCTGAGTCCTCGTGGCTCACAGGTTACTACACCAACAACTGCAGGTACAGGTTATGCGATGATTGTGACGCGAGAGCGATGCTTGCTTGTTTTGGAGTTCTTCTTCTGCTTCTTCGATCAGGGGATAGGTTCCAGGTCGGCAGCCTGGGCTAGCAGGGTGGATATTGTTTGAGTTTCTGTTTCTGTTTCATCCGTAGTCGGATGTTGATCTTGTATATGATGTTGATGTATTCTTGTGGCATTTGTGCCTTATGTATGTATCCCCATCTATTATGTAATGTTGATGTAATGATATCCACCTTGCAAAAGCATCTTCAAGATGCGCTTCTATCCTTGGTGGGACCTTCGAGTTCCTTTAGGATAGGGTCGCATCTTGGGCCTGACAAGCACCCAAGGCTCAGAAGCTTATGGGTGATGCTATCAGGTCAGGGCTGCATCATCAAAGCCCAAAGAAGCACCCAAAGCTGCCTCCAAACCCAAGACTGTACCTAAGAGGAGTACCAGGAACATTTCAGCTACTGAGAAGAACAAGGCCCCAGTGCCTGAAACTGTTGCTGAAGAAGGGTGATGAGACACATGTCTTGAGAAAATTGAAGCCAAAAATTCCAGATCATAATGATGCTCATCCTGTAGCTGAGACCATGAAGATCAGGAGAGACTTAGGATTGAGGCTATGGAGAGAGTCAGATCCATATGCCAGCAGAAGGAGGACTGCTATTGACTACAGGTTCCACACAAAGGAACAACATGATTTCTATGTGTCGGTGTACTTGAGTAGGGGTACCCAAGTACCCCGAACTCGTGCACGGGCAGTTGCAGCGCCCCACGGCAGGGCTGGCCTGATAACCGCCAAGGCCCTCAGCGGCTCTTTTGGAGCCATTCAAGAACAAAGTAGTCAAGACCACGGCAAGAGGAGCTTGCCGGGAAGGCCACTCGAGGCGCGAAGGGAACAAGGCCCCAGCAAGAGGAGCTTGCCGGGAAGGCTTGGTGGGCGCCGAGCCCCCAGGCGTGACAAGGTTCCTGCCGCGGCAAGGCGCTTGCCGGGGCGGGCGACCTCTCATCATCTCCGCTCCAGCTCACCCGCCAACGTGTCGCCACGGGGCTCTCCCAAGCACGCGTGTCGACGGTCTGTGCCGCCAGCGGGGAACCGCGACAAGCGGCGCTGACAAGCTACCATCGTGGCAAACGGAGGTGCACTTGACGGTCCCTGTTACACTGTTCGGGCGACTGAGACGGGCATTGATGACTCTTGTATCTTGCAGTCAGAGTTAGGTATAGATTACTGTACACTGTACAAAGCGGTGTACCAACCTATGTTTTTACTATCTTACCCTTGTCTACTTGCCATATGTGGTAACCCCTTGTGCCTATAAATGGAGGCCCAAGGACAACGTAGAAAGGGTTCGGTTCAGCTCCGGCTTAGTTCATCCTACTCATACCACACTCTCAGGCTAGGTTTTGTAGCTCCCGTTGCTCCCTAGCAAGAACACAAGATAATCCACTAAAGCAGCAGTAGGAGTATTATCTCTCCGGAGAGCTCCGAAGCTGGGTAAATCTGCTCGTGTGCATCGCCTCGATCCGCTCTTTGTGCAATCTCCGCTCCCCTCCGAACCACAAGGGACCCAGGTCCCGTAGGTGTTCGTGGGACACGATCAGCCCTCCCCGACATCTTTGGCGCGCCAGGTAGGGGGGCATCGAGGCTGTGTGAACCCGATCCGGTGGTCACACGAGCAACTTCATCAACATCTTCGTCAACATGGCGCCGAAGAAGAAATCTTTGGCAGCGGCAGAGCCGTCCGCGTCGAACCCACCACCACCGGAGCTGTCAGGTGGTGGGGGAAACGCTGGCGGAGGAGCCGGCGTCGACGAAAGAGCCCACAACGCTGCTAGGTCCAAAGACAAGGCAGCGCATGCGTCGGCGTCCGAATCTTCACCGCGTCCTTCTCAGGAGGCGCGAGACAGACAACGTCGTGAAGCTCGCGGCACCATACGCTCATTGGACCAAGGCCAAGCTGGGGGATCCCGAGGCCCTCGGGACCCGCATGCACCCCAGCATGCTGGTACGAGCGGAGTACGGTCGCTTGGGCGGGATGTTGCTCCTCCTAACTTGGTTAGGAGTCCGAGCACGTCCCGTTCTTCGCTCCGTACGCCGTTGCCGCCAACCACACCAGCGGAAGCCTTGGCAAGAGCTCAGTTACTTCTAGACTACCCTCCAACGGCCGACAAGGTCGACGAATGGAGGGCCACAATTCAGAGTCTCATCGGCTTCGCCAACGGCGACGTCCCGCGGCAACCGAGCGCTTCGCAGCCGCGGCAAGGCGACAAGGCGCGAGCTGATGGCGACGAGACTTACGGGGGTGCAGCCACCGTGCACTCCCCTTCCCGAAGACCCAGATCACCGACTCGCCGGATCCACCTCGACAGCGACTCCACATCGTTGTCGGATCCGTGAGCTCGTCGCGACCAGCACCAAGTTCTTCCAGAACGGCAAGAAGAAGACACTCGAACCCGTATCGAGCGCCGAAGAGAAGCGCGCCGTCAATCTGACCAACGCGCCGGGCCCACTGTCGATATGCATGAGCCAGGGGAACCAGGCGACTTGCCGTACGCGGTAGGTTGCCCTGCGTTCACTCGTGAGCTGCGGCAAGTCCGGTGGCCCGACAAGAAAAACTTCAAACCAGATGTGCCGGAGAAGTATGATGGTAGGACACACTCATCGGAGTTCCTCAGCATCTACACCATCGCGGTGCAGGCTGCGGGGGGACGAGACGACAAGATCCTCGCCAACTACTTTCCCCTGGTGCTCAAGCCAAACGTCAGATCTTGGCTCATGCACTTGCCGGACAGCTCCATATCTTCTTGGGCAGATTTGTGCCACCAGTTTGTCGGCGCCTTCACAGGCGGCCACAAGCCTCATGGCCAAGAAAGTGATCTTCACCTGCTTGCCTAGAAGGAGGGAGAGTCTTTGCGCAAGTTTATCCAGAGATTCAGTCGTGTGCATTACAACATCCCAGATGTCCACCCTGATGCAGTGATCAGTGCGTTTTCTTCAGAATGTACGAAACCGCAGGATGAGGGAGGAGATGGCGATGTGCAAAGTGAAAGACGTCAGCGAGCTTTACGCCCTGGCCGACAAGTGTGCACGCGCTGAAGAAGGAAGAAGGCTCCCAGGAGAGAATGTGGGAGCAGAGTCTGACAGTGAGGAGATCGCCCCGGCAAGGAAGAGCCGGCGGCGAAACAACAGGAGGAAGAAAAACCAAGAAGTGCTAGTTGTTGAGCAGTCCGGCAAGGATGGGGCCGCCAACAAAACCAAGGCTAGTGGCTCCGGCAAGGTGGTTGCCGGAGATGCCGACCGCCAAGCTGTGGCGGCCGACGACAAGCCTGATAGCTCCAACAAACAGTACTGTAAAATCCACCGCACCAAGGGCCACGATCTCTAGAGCTGCAAGAAAGTCGAGCAGCTTGTTGAGCTACAGAGAGCTGAATACGAGCGGCGAGACAAGGAGAAAGCCCAAGAAGGTGCAGGTGCAGCAAGCAAGAAGAGACCCGGCCAGGGAGGACGCCGCGGCAAGGCCAAGCAGCGACAAGGAGACAGACCACCCCGTGGCCGCAACAAGGAAGAAGATGAAGATCAGGACGAAGAGGACATGGAAGACGATGAAGCAGATGAGCAGGAATTCCAAAAGGCAACGGAGGTCCTTTGCGTTGACGGTGGTGCTTCTCTGCATACTTCGCACCGCCAACTCAAACAATGGATGCATGAGGTTAATGCAGCAGAACCATCCATAGAATCACGCAAGCCTCTGAAGTGGTCCAGCACGCCCATCATCTTCGACATTGAGGATCACCCTGATCGCATCACTGCGGTCGGGTGCTTGCCGATGTTGGTATCACCAACCATCCGCAACCTCAAGGTCACAAAGATGCTGGTTGACGGCGGGGCCGGCCTGAACTTGATTTCCTCTGTGGTGCTTCAGAAACTTCAAATCCCTGACAGCGAGCTCGAAGAAACTGGTACTTTCCAAGGAATCAATCCAGGAAGGAGCAAGCCCAAAGGGAAGATCACGTTGCCGTAACGTTCGGCAGCGAGCTCAACTTCAGAACTGAGAGGATCACGTTTGACGTCGCCGACTTCCCATTACCCTACAATGGCATACTTGGCCGTCCAATGCTCGCCAAGTTCATGGCCGCCTCTCATTATGCTTACAACCTACTCAAGATGCCCGGCCCGATAAGCGTCATTTCTGTCCATGGCGACAAGAAGGACGCGCTTATCTGTGCCGACAAGATTTACCGGGAAGCAGCAGCCGCAACAGAAAGCAAACCACTTGCCGCTGAAGCCCCCGGGGGGAAGAAGACCACCAAGTCCGGCAAGAGCTCTGTTGCTCACTCCGGCAAGTGCACCTCCTCGGAGTGCTGCGCTACCGTCGAGGACGCACCATCGAGCTCCACCGGCAAGTGCAAGAAGACGATGGCAGCTCCGCCAAAGATCAAGAAAGTACCCGCCAAGGAGGACGGCACTGGTGGTACCTTCACCATCAGTGCCACGCTTGATCCTAAATAGGAAGGCGAGCTCGTTGCTTTCCTGCGGGCGAATGTCGATGTGTTTGCGTGGCAACCATCTGACATCCCCGGTGTTCCCAGGAAAGTAATTGAGCACCACCTAGCTGTCTGTCCTCACGCGCGGCCCGTCAAGCAAAAAGTTAGGAAACATGCGGTGGAACGCCAAGAGTTCATAGCAGAAGAAATCAAGAAGTTGGAAGCAGCAGGGCTTATCAGAGGAGTCCTCCATCCCACGTGGTTGGCCAATCCGGTGGTGGTACGCAAGGCTAATGGGAAATGGAGACTTTGTATTGACTTCACGGACGTTAATAAAGCTTGTCCCAAAGACCCATTTCCCTTGCCGCGTATCGACCAGATTGTTGACTCCACGGCTGGGTGTGATCTGCTTTCGTTTCTTGATGCATATTCAGGATATCATCAGATCTTCATGGCAGAAGAGGATGAAGAGAAAACCACATTCATTACACCATGTGGCACGTACTGCTTTATACGGATGCCTTTCGGTTTGAAGAATGCTGGTTCAACCTTTGCAAGGGTAGTCCATGATGCCTTTGAACCACAGATACACAGAAATGTAGAAGCATACATGGATGACATAGTGGTCAAGAGCAAGGACAAAGCGACTCTGATTCAAGATTTGGATGAAACATTTGCAAATCTGCGCAAGATCAACCTCAAGCTCAACCCCGAGAAGTGCGTGTTTGGAGTCCCTTCCGGCAAGGTTCTCGGGTTCTTTGTGTCTCAGCGGGGAATTGAAGCCAATCCCGACAAGATCAAGGCCATTGAGCAGATCGAAGCACCAAAGCGCGTCAAGGATGTCAGAAGGCTTGCCGGTTGCGTGGCTGCTCTCAGCAGGTTCATCTCTAAGTCTGCTGAACGCGCCCTGCCATTTTTCAAAATATTGAAAAAGGCAGGTCCAATGAAATGGACTCCCGAAGAGGAGGCTGCGCTGCGGGACTTGAAGGAATACCTGTCCTCCGCTCCAATACTTGTCGCACCTAGGCCACAAGAGAAGTTGCTGCTGTATATAGCAGCGACCAATCAAGTGGTTAGTGTTGCGTTAGTAGCGGAGAGGGAGGCGGATGATGAGCCGACAACCGAGGCAGGCGCATCCAGCGACAAGCAAGGGGCTTCGCCGTCAAGCTCTGGTCCCGACAAGGACGGATCAGCGCAGGGTTGCGACAAGATACAGAAGAAGATGGTGCAGCGCCCAGTCTACTTTGTCAGTTCCCTTTTGCAGGAGGCTAGATCAAGGTACTCTGGTGTGCAAAAGCTGCTTTTCGGCCTCCTCATGGCCTCGAGAAAGCTGCGCCACTACTTCCAAGCACACGAGATAACAGTTGTCACTCGCTTTCCGTTGAAGAGGATATTACAAAATCGAGAAGCAACAGGCAGAATCGTTGAGTGGGCACTGGAACTGTCAAGCTTTGGTCTCAAATTTGAAAGCACTTCAACTATCCAGAGCAGAGCATTGGCGGAATTCATAGCTGAGTGGACGCCAACGCAAGATGAAGAAATCCCAGAGACGAGCATCCCCGTCGAGGAGGCAAATAAAGAGTGGCTGATGTACTTTGACGGTGCCTTCTCGCTGCAAGGCGCCGGTGCCGGCGTGCTGATTATCGCACCCACCGGAGAGCACCTCAAGTACATAGTCCAGATGCATTTTCCCAAGGAACAAGCAACAAATAATACTGCAGAGTATGAAGGTTTGCTTGCCGGCCTCAGGATTGCGGTAGACCTTGGGATCAAGAAGCTCATTGTCAGAGGGGACTCGCAACTTGTCGTCCGCCAAGTGAATAAAGATTATCAGAGTCCGTTGATGGAAGCCTACGTCGACGAAGTGAGGAAGCTGGAAGAGCACTTTGAAGGCCTGCAAATGGAACACATTCCAAGAGCTCAGAATGATATAGCTGATGGCCTCTCCAAATGTGCCGCACTTAAGTTACCTGTGGAACCAGGGATTTTTGTGCTCAAGCTAACTCAGCCAACCGTAACACCTTCAACAGGACAGAACAAGAAGAGAAAATTGGTTTCTGGCGACTACCTTCCGGCAGAGCTCCCTGAAGCCGCCGCCAAGAAGGTCCCTAAAACCAGCGCAAGTATCACTGAGGAGTAGTATGCTCCGACAAACCATGCGGTTTGTATCGTTGAAGAAAACGCTCCCGACAAGCTTCGCTCCGGCAAGCTTGCCGGAGATCATCAAGCTCCGGCAGACCCACAGGTTCTTGCCGCAGAAGCTGATGTTCCCGCAGTGATAGAAGAGCCTTCAGTCCTTGTTGTCGAGCCACAAGCTCCAGCATGGGCACAACAAATCGTCCATTTCCTTCAGACAGGAGAACTTCCCGAAGAGCAAGAAGAAGCAGAAAAAGTAGCCCGACAGTCAAGTATGTACCAGTTTGTTGACAACATCCTATACAGAAGAAGGCTCAACGGTGTGAAATTGAAGTGCGTTTGCCAGGAAGATGGACAGAAGCTGTTGGCAAAGATACATGGAGGCATATGTGGTCACCACATTGGCGCAAGAGCACTTGCCGGCAAAGCTTTCCGGCAAGGTTTCTTCTGGCCAGAAGCCCTCCAGGATGCGATGGCACAAGTAACCAAGTGTGAAGCGTGCCAGTTCCATTCCAAACAGATACACCAACCAGCTCAAGCTCTCCAGGCGATCTCTTTATCCTGGCCCTTCTCGGTCTGGGGGCTCGACATCCTCGGCCCTTTCCCTCGCGCTGTCGAAGGCTTTGAGTACTGGTGCATAGCGATGACTTAGTTCCGCCTTGCCGGAAGCGAACGACAGACAAGCTAAGTTGCCAAAGTTTGAGCATTCGATTTTCTTTAAAGTTATTTTCCTTGAACGATCGCGCTTTGTATGGAAAACCTGCGCGCAAAGGAACCAAATCTTTACTGGTCGCGCCCTTACTTTGTTTCGAGTCCGCTCAACAACTTAAGTGAGCTGCGGCTAGTCCGCGACAAGGTTACTTGTCGGTAGCGACCTCGACAGCAGGCTGCTGAAGTTCCGCACTCGGCGCTCGCGGCAAGGGTGCCTGCACCGGCAAGTTTTCCTGAAAGGCGTAAGGGCAGTAACATACAAAGCCAAGAGTCGAGTAAAGGAAGTAACATAGCAAATATTGCCCACAATAAAGTTATATTACAAATATAACTTATTGCGGCACTGGCTAAATCGTTCTCAGAACTGGAATAACAGCGAAGAGAAGAAGGGCGCGCCGGCACCCAAGCCCCGGCAAGACAGGGTTGCCGGGGGCTGCGGCGAGCCAGGGTTGCTGGGGGCTGCGGCAAGCCAGAGTTGTCGGGGGCTGCAGTATCAGATAATCCTTTCGTCCCTCTTCAAACATCCCTTTTTCTTTAAAAACATCCTTCTCGGATGCAATCCGTGAGGAATAAAAAACATGAAAGAGAGGATTACAAGTTTTAAATGCAGATATGGCCCGAAGGCTTACAAATTAAAAAGATAAGATGCCCGTAATCCTTTTCCTGTCCCTATCTTCAGGAGGTAGGTCGAAGAGGTGGGAAGGGCAAACGGAGCGCCTAGGCGAGCTACAGGTGCCAGAAGGCACCAAGAGAACATCCCGGGGGCTCTCCAAGGGCTTGACGGAGACGGCGGCGTCAGAAGCGGGGCTCGAAGACGGGGCGGCAGGACGTCAGCACGCTGTCGAGGGCACTACGCCCTCGTACTCCGACTCGACGGCCTTGTCGCCATCCCTCTTCCCCTTCCGCAGCCTCCCTACGCCAGTCGCCCAAGGAGACGACCCCGGGGAGTTCAAGGAGCCGGCGACACGGATGATGGGGTTGTTGGTGACGCACGGAGCGGCGCCCGACAACTAGTTGGGCCCGCTACCCTCGTCGTCGCTGTCGCTCCCCTCCTCGTCACTCTCGCTCGAGGAGGAATCTTCGCTGTCGGAGGAGCTATCCACACAACACCTTCCCCGAAGACCTTGACGGAGAGGAGATCACCCTCCATTAACTTAAAATGGAGGGTAAACCCCGCCAGAAGGTTGTGGATGCGGGCGAACGTCTTCCACCCACGATCAAGATACATCACATTAGGGGCTAGGAATACGACACGGACTCGCGTGCCGCTGATCCCACAGCTCCTCATGTGCAATCTCAGTGTCTCGGGCGGATCCGACTCCATCGCGCTCGCGAACGGAGCTGGAAGCCGGAGGCGACGACGAGGCGCCCGGCGCAGCCTGACGAAGAACTCGCAAGGTTCGTCCCCTGTATGGACCGTTGCGGGGAGGAGAACCGCCGGTGGAGGTGGAGACGATGCGCTGCCCCGCCCGCTTCTTCCCCGAGCGCCTCGACCTCGTCCACGACCTCGCCCCCGGAGGGGAACCGCCAGAGGAGGCGGAGACGGCTCGCCGCCCCGTCCGCCTCTTCCCCGAGCGCCTCGACCTCGACCGCGACCATGCCCCTCCCTCTTCCCCTTGTGGCTGGCTCTGCCACCCCGGGCGTGGGGTTGGGAGGGGTGCGCTGTCTAGCAGCGACCCTCGCCGCCACCGATGAAGAACCAAGGTTCCCTCTCTCCATGACTAGTGAGAGGAAGGGGAGCAGAAGCTGAGGAAAGGAGGAGATGGGAGAGTGCGGGTTTCTGCGTCCCCCCTTCCGCCCTTCTTATAAGAAGCAAGGTGGGGGCTCAACCGCCCCGCTCAGCGAATCAAGGTGTAGGAGGCGCAGGGAATCGGGGCAGACCTGCTGCCTCTGCTCGCAACGGCCCAGTTTCCCACTTCCGCCGTCCGTGACCCCGAGAGCATGGGAACCACGTGGCGGGGATTCGGAACTGAGGCGACAGATGAAACGGCCTCGCACGCCGCCCACTTCCCCCACGACACCGCAATTGACGCGTGCCATTACAGGGGAACGCGGCGGATACGGAGTGGATTTGGTTTGGACCCAGACCACGCGAGCCGTGCCCTGTTTTGGGCCTGGCCCAACAGAGCTTGGCGTCGTGTGTGGCCCAGGCCCGGGGGCTCCTGTCGGTGTACTTGAGTAGGGGTACCCAAGTACCCCGAACTCGTGCACGGGCAGTTGCAGCGCCCCACGGCAGGGCTGGCCTGATAACCGCCAAGGCCCTCAGCGGCTCTTTTGGAGCCATTCAAGAACAAAGTAGTCAAGACCCCGGCAAGAGGAGCTTGCCGGGAAGGCCACTCGAGGCGCGAAGGGAACAAGGCCCCGGCAAGAGGATCTTGCCGGGAAGGCTTGGTGGGCGCCGAGCCCCCAGGCGCGACAAGGTTCCTGCCGCGGGAAGGCGCTTGCCGGGGCGGGCGACCTCTCTTCATCTCCGCTCCAGCTCACCCGCCAACGTGTCGCCACAGGGCTCTCCCAAGCACGCGTGTCGACGGGCTGTGCTGCCAGCGGGGAACAGCGACAAGCGGCGCTGACAAGCTACCATCGTGGCAAACGGAGGTGCACTTGACGGTCCCTGTTACACTGTTCGGGCGACTGAGACGGGCATTGATGACTCTTTTCTCTTGCCGTCAGAGTTAGGTATAGATTACTGTACACTGTACAAAGCGGTGTACCAACCTATGTTTTTACTATTTTACCCTTGTCTACTTGCCATATGTGGTAACCCCTTGTGCCTATAAAAGGAGGCCCAAGGACAACGTAGAAAGGGTTCGGTTCAGCTCCGGCTTAGTTCATCCTACTCATACCATACTCTCAGGCTAGGTTTTGTAGCTCCTGTTGCTCCCTAGCAAGAACACAAGATAATCCACTAAAGCAGCAGTAGGAGTATTATCTCTCCGGAGAGCTCCGAAGCTGGGTAAATCTGCTCGTGTGCATCGCTTCGATCCGCTCTTTGTGCAATCTCCGCTCCCCTCCGAACCACAAGGGACCCAGGTCCCGTAGGTGTTCGTGGGACACAATCAGCCCTCCCCGACACTATGAGACAGTGTTGTTGGACAAGAATCCAATAGTGTGTGACATGAGGTGGGTTGATTGGACCTACATGAAGGAGAATGAAGAACACTATCCTAGTGTGTATGACAGTTTCAGTGTTTGTGGAGTGGCAGACTTTGTTGGCAGAAGCTCACAAAGTGGAATGAGGAGCTCATAATGCAATTCTACTCCACATCACACTTCTATCCAGATGGCAGGATAGTATGGATGTCTGAAGGTACTAGGTACCAATCATCTATTGAATAATGGGCCAATCTGATCAATAAACCTAAGGAGGAAGAGGATGACTTGGATGTCTACGCCAAGAAGAAGATGGATCACAACTCTATGGCACATATGTACAAGGAGATCCTAGATGCCGCTATAGAATCACACAAGTTTGGATCAGTACATTACCTTCTGTCAGGACTGCCAACCATTAACTGGATCCTCAGGCACACACTCTTGACCAAGTCAGGTGATCACAACATGATCAGAGGCCATGCAATAAATTTGCTACACTTATTTGATGTGCCACAGAAGTTCAAGGTCATGAGCCTTATAGTTGAGACTATTAAGAGGACAGCTGCTGACCAAAAGAGGAGTTGTGTATATCCCCAGAGATCCAGGAGCTGATTTACTCCAAGATGGGCACAGGCACATACCTATTGGACAAGGAGCACATGCCTATCTATCCAGACTTTGAGGACAACCAAGTGGTTATGGATGAAGATGAACCATCTTTAGTGCAAGCACAAGCTAAGAAGGAGAAGGCAAGGACTGAGAAGGCTGCCAAGATGCCAACAATGGAAGAGGCATCTCAGTACTTTTTGAAGAGCAAACAGGATCAACCTGGCTACTTGATTGCATCCACTCTGAGGATTGAGAAGGGGCTGGCCACCTTGACTCGAACCCAGGAGAGTTTGGAAAGGATCATGGAGCAGAAGTTCTATGACATGGATGTGAAGGTCACAGAGATCCAGTCCATTGTTGAGCAACTTCAGGATGATATGCAGGAGCGGAAGGGGAAATCAACCACTAAGGCATTTGCTAGAGTGCCTAGAGCTCAGAGATCAGCTACGATGCCAGTGACAGACACCAGAGCCACTTCATCTGCACCAGCTACAGCTTCAGTGCCACCAGCTCCAGCACCTACTCCACCAGCTTCATCTACATCAACTGATGCTTTCGTCCTTGGCGTTCTATCTACACCACCACCTAAAGATCAAGCCTGAGAGACGATTTAGTACTATGCATTTTCTATGAACTTTTTGGTAACTTGTTGCCAAAGGGGGAGAAAAATGTATAGATCATAGGCTTCGAGAGAGAGTGTTGCTTTTTATTCTCTCTTGCTTTGGTGGTTGAACTTTATTTTCTTGTTTGAGATACATTATGTCTGTGTGATACTTGGATGACCATGTGTTTCATCATATGCTACATTTATGATTGTTGGATCACATTATCCTTTTTATCTCTATATGATCATTCACTTTGCTTGGTGATGAATGCATGTATTCAATTATTATTATTTTGAGCGCTCCACCAAGATGTATGTGACATGGAAGAGTAACCCATGAGCCGAACTTCCTGTGCATTTGCAGTCCAAAGCAAATCTTAAACTATGCACAAATTTAGGGGGAGCTCTTGCTTATCACATACTTCTCAAAGCGACAATGTTTTTCACTCTTATTATCATTTGTCGAAGCTTTGATCTATATGTTGTCATCAATTACCAAAAAAGGGGGAGATTGAAAGTGCAACTATCCCTGGGTGGTTTTGGTAATTCCTAACAACATATAGCTCATTGAGCTAACAATATTCCAAGATGAATATTTCAGGAAAAGCTCAATGAATGGCATGGCATGGATGAGGAAAGTGGACCCCTCAAAATGCTAAGGATAAAAGGATTGGCTCAAGCTCAAAAGCTCAAGACTCTACATTTTATATTTTAGTGTTCCAAGATCACATTGAGTCTATAGGAACAGCCAATACTATCAAGGAGGGATGAGGTGTTGCTTAATGAGTTTCTTGCTCCATAGTGCTTAGTGATATGCTCCAAAGCCCTCAACTACTTTCTCACATCCACATATGACCCAAACCAAAAGTCAAACTCGACCCCACCGATTCTTTCCATCCGGCGCCACCGAGTTCAGATGTCATAGCCACTGCCACAAACCCTAGGCAAATCGGTCTCAACGATAGGGATCTCGGTCTCACCGAGATGGGGTTGTAATCTCTCTGTTTCCCTTCGTAACGTTTCGGTCCCACCGAGATGAGCGATCGGTCCCACCAAGATTGCAATGTAAACTCTCTGTTTCCCTTTCGTAACATTTCGGTCCCACCGAAATGAGCGAACCGGTCCCACCGAGTTTACCTGACCAACTCTCTGGTTAACTTATTACCAAAGTCGGTCTCACCGAGTTTGTGTAATCGGTCTCACCGAGATTACGTTATGCCCTAACCCTAACCATATCGGTCCTACCGAGTTGCATGTCGGTCCCACTGAAAATCCTAACGGTCACTAGATTTGCTGAATCGGTCTGACCGAGTTTCTCAATTCGGTCCCACCGAGATTGGTAAATGTGTGTAACGGTTAGATTTTGTGTGGAGGCTATGTATACCCCTCCACCCACTCTTCATTCATGGAGAGAGCCATCAGAATGAACCTACACTTCCAATACACATTTTCTGAGAGAGAACCGCCTACCCTTGTGTTGAGGCCAAGATATTCCATTCCTACCATATGAATCTTGATCTCTAGTCTTGCCCAAGTTGCTTTCCACTCAAATCTTCTTTCCACCAAATCCAAATCCTGTGGGAGAGAGTTGAGTGTTGGGGAGACTATCATTTGAAGCACAAGAGCAAGGAGTTGATCATCAACACACCATTTGTTACTTCTTGGAGAGTGGTGTCTCCTAGATTGGCTAGGTGTCAGTTGGGAGCCTTCGACAAGATTGTGGAGTTGAACCAAGGAGTTTGTAAGGGCAAGGAGATCGCCTACTTCGTGAAGATGTACCGCTAGTGAGGCAAGTCCTTCGTGGGCGACGGCCATGGTGGGATAGACAAGGTTGCTTCTTCGTGGACCCTTCGTGGGTGAAGCCCTCCGTGTACTCGCGCAACCGTTACCCTTCGTGGGTTGAAGTCTCCATCAACGTGGTTTTACGATAGCACCACCTATAGGAACCACGAAAAAAACATCCGTGTCTCCAATTGCGTTTGAATTCTCCAAACCCTTCCCTTTACATTCTTGCAAGTTGCATGCTTTACTTTCCGCTGCTCATATACTCTTTGCATGCCTGCTTGAATTGTGTTAAGATTGCTTGACTTGTCCTTAGATAGCTAAAATCTGCCAAAGACTAAAATTGGGAAAAGGATAAGTTTTTATTTGGTCAAGTAGTCCAATCACCCCCCTCCCCTCTAGACAAACTTTTGATCCTACACTAGGTTTATTCTTTGGTCGGTATGCTGTAATTTAGGCCGGAAGGTTCAGTGGATCTCAGTGTTGTCGGTCTTCAGGCCAGCCCGTTACTCATATGGGCCAAAATGTGGGTCTATAATCATCTTGGGCCATTAGCAGGTCTAAACCTATAGTAGTTTCCCGCCTTTAACAGGCCATGGGCTACATATTTACTATAGTGACACTGGGCTTCCTACGGGCCGTAGAAACAATGGGCCTTCTACGGGCCGTAGAAACAATGGGCCTTCTACGGGCAGTATCATCAATGGGCCTTCTACGGGCAGTATCATCAATGGGCCTTAGACTAGCCATATGATCGATTGGCCAAACATGGGCCAAAAACAGACCGCATTATGGCCGTAAACGGGCTAGAGTTGGAGTCGTCCATTCATGGGCCGACCATAACGGGCCGTCATTAATAGGTCGTATTTGATGACGCTATGAAAACGGCCCAACGTATTAACGGGCCACAAACGGGCCGACTGTAACCACGGGCTGAATTTGGCCCATAAGCAGAAAACGGCAGTAACGGGCCGTAAGTAACCGAATGCTGGAAATGAGCCCAAGAATAAATGGGCCCTGAGAAGTCCGAAAGATAACATGGGCTGCAAACGTCCCAATGGATTAATGGGCCATTAATGGGTATAAAGTGATACACTGTTCATTATGGGCCAATTTCACCACGGTACGTTAATGGGCCAAGAGTTACAAAGGGCCTCATATGGGCTGAAAGACGTCATGGGCCATACATGGGCTGGAACTTAAAATGGGCTGGAATCATATTGGTCGGCCCAGATGACGCTACTGGGCCTAATTCGGATAGGTCGTAACGGGCCCTGGGTTAGCGGGCTGTAAATGGGCTATATGCAAACATGCCGTTAACATGCTTTCTGTGGGCCGGCCTGCCACCTTTTGACCAAGTCAAACCGGCCGGCCTTTTCACAGCAATGGGCCTCTGTTCGGCCGTGCCACGTGTCGACGTATCATAGGCGCCTTCGGACCAATGACTGGATGACATCTGTCCCAACGGTGAGCCGACACGTGTTTCCTCCAGCCAATGACGATTTTACACGTGGAAAATCCCCATTGGTTGGGGCTGTTAGCGGGTTATCGGATCCAAAACCAGACCCGATAGCTTAACGGTGTTCCGTTACGGTGGATGCCACGTGTCGGTCACCCTTGACGAAAGCACTTCTATGACGCGTGATTTATCGTCATGGAAGTGGACACTTCCGTGATGATATTTTTGGTAATGTCATGGAACACTTCTACGACAGCACATGTATGACTATGTTGATTCTGTCATAAATTGTCATGGATGTACATGCATGACAAAAAACGCGACCTACTGTGACAAACATGTATCATCACAGAAGTGTATTTTTTTGTAGTGATATCACGTCACAACATGCCCTGCAAAAACAAGTTAGACATCCTATACTTTGTTGTTGCAAGTTTTATGTGGCTGCTACGGGCTTCTAGAAAAACCGTTCTTACCTACGCATAAAACCACAATGGTGTTTTGTCAAGTTTGTTGTTTTAACCTTCTTCAAGGACCGGCCACAGTCAAATTTGATTCAACTAAAGTAGGGGAAACAGACACCCGCCAGCTGATGTCTACTACACAACCTTCTTCTTGTAGACGTTGTTGGGCCTCCAAGTGCAGAGGTATGTAGGACAGTAGAAAATTTCCCTCAAGTGGATGACCTAAGGTTTATCAATCCGTGGGAGGCGTAGGATGAAGATGGTCTCTCTCAAACAACCCTGCAACCAAATAACAAAGAGTCTCTTGTGTCCCCAACACATCCAATACAATGGTAAATTGTATAGGTGCACTAGTTCGCGAAGAGATGGTGATACAAGTGCAATATGGATGGTAGATATAGGTTTTTGTAATCTGAAATTATAAAATCAGCAAGATAATAGGCGATAAAAGTGAGCGTAAACGGAATTGCAATGCTAGGAAACAAGGCCTAGGGTTCATACTTTCATTAGTGCAAGTTCTCTCAACAATAATAACATAATTGGATCATATAACTATCCCTCAACATG
>LR880972.1:200215960-200231871 GCA_904067115.1 Aegilops sharonensis | reverse complement strand
ATGAACAGTGAGCGGTGGCGTTGCCTCATGATGAACAGGACCCCGTGGTGTGGAGGGCTGGATGAACAGTAGACGGTGGAGGGGTGCCCGTGGCATGGAGGGGTGGTTGAACAGGACCCCGTGGTGTGGAGGGCTAGATGAACAGTAGACAGTGGAGGGGTGGTTGAACAGTAGCCGGTGGAGTAGCGCGCGGTGGAGGCTCGATGAACAGGAGCCCGTGGAGGCTGGAGGAGGTCGACGGTAGCTCGTGGAGGCTGGAGGAGGTCGACGGTGGAGATGAACAGTATCCCGTGGAGTCCCGTTTTGCGGTACACCACACCCCTCCCGATGAACAAGACCCCCGTTTCGATCGTAGGAGGTCCATTTCGTCCGTTTTGCGGTACGGCACACCCCTCCCGATCAACAGGACCCCTGTTTCGACTGTAGGAGGTCCGTTCCTCCGTTTTGCGGTACGCCACACCCCTCCCGATCAACAGGACCCCCGTTTTGACCGTAGGAGGTCGGTTTCCTCCGTTTTGCGGTACGCCACACCCCACCCGATCAACAGGACCCCGTTTCGAACGTGCCCGGTCGAACACAAGGCCGTTTCCTCCGTTCTCCGGTACGCCAGGCCTCATTTCCATCGCCTGTTCCATCCAAGCCGGTTGGCTCCCATGCGTTCCATTGCCTCCCGATGAACACAACACATTCCGTTGCCTCCCCATGAACATGACGCATTCCGTTGCCTCCCCATGAACATGACGACAATGTTGTTTCTCCGTTCCGACCCAGCCATGTACACGAGCCCTCGCCGTACGTATGCGCGAGTAGGCGTTCGAGACTCCGCCCGTATGTACACATACGTGGCCATATTTTCTTTCTTGCACCCTGGCCGCTGTCCGTACGTGTACATGCTACGTGCGCACCTCTACTACGACATGTACGTGCCTCTACTACAACACGTGCGCGCTTCTACATCAACCAGTATATATGTACGTACACTTTCGCGACCAGAATGACAACGCTACGTACGCTTCGACCAGGTGGGTCCCGACTGTCAGGCACTTCCTTGCCTGCGAAGATGTAGCTGGTGGGTCCCAGCAGTCAGGGGGGCGAATTGTTTTTTTTTTGCCCGGACGCACTTCCTTGCGTGCGAAGATGTAGCTGGTGGGTCCCAGCAGTCAGGGGCGAATCGTTTTTTTTGCCCAGACGCACTTCCTTGCATGCGAATGTGTAGCTGGTGGGTCCCAGCAGTCAGGAGGAAACGTTTTGTCACGAAATACGGTGGCCCGTCCGGTGGGTCCCAGCTGTCAGGTGGAGGAATAATTATTTTGCGCATAATAAGGAGGCACTTCCTTGCGGCCGCCGTGGACCCAGCTGTCAGCCTCTCCATGCACAGTACTCTCCCGATGGAAGTCGGTCATTGACCACATTGACCACGCCGCGCCGAGAGCACCACAGCGGTGGATGACGGCGAGGCCTAGGAAGGGGACGATGCGGAGCTGGGGAAGACGCAACAGTGGATGCCCACGCGAAGAGGAGTACGAGGGTTCACTGGTTCGGCTGCGGTGTGACGCTGCCATCGCCGCAGAATAACAGGGGGTGTGGGTGAATAGAGGGATGGCCTGGCTAGCGGTGGGAGTAGTAGGGGGCGGTGAGGCCTCCGCGGTATCACAGCCGGCCACGGGAGGCAGGAGCATGCGGCACGACCGGCGCTGCTTTGTGCGGCTGGAGAACAAAGACCAGAGGTTGAAGAAGCACTACGGCCATTGGATGGACATCGTACAATCACTGGAGTATTGACTAAGTTGACAAAGCCCTCCGTCCCTGTCAACTTAGTAGGCCCACAAGTCAGCCTGCCACTATTCTGGGTCCCAGCTAGCAGGGGGAGTATTCATTTTTTTTGCGTAATAAGGAAGCACTTCCTTGCGTGCGAAGATATAGCTGGTGGGTCCAAGTTGTCAGCGGCGGTAACGTTTTTTTCACAAAATACAGAGGCCCTTTCGGTGGGTCCCAGATGTCAGGTGGAGGAATCATTATTTTGAGCGTAATAAGGAGGCATTTCCTTGCGTGCGGCTGTGGACCCAGCTGTCAGCCTCTCCACGTACAGTCCACTTCAGATGTATGTCGGTCTTTGACCACGTTGACCAGGCCGCGCCGAGAGCACCAGGGCGGTGGACGACGGCGAGGCCTAGGAAGGGAACAACACGGAGGCAGGGAAGACTCGGCAGTTGTTTCCCAAGCGGAAGGGAGTACGATGTACGAGGAATTACTAGTTCGTCTGCCGTCGCTGGAGAATAACAGCAGGTGTGGGTGAGTAGAGGGATGGCTAGGCCAGCAATGGGAATACGGTGGGGCGGTGAGGCCTGCACGGCTGCACAGCCGGCCACGGGGAGGAGGGAGCAGGCAGTCCCGCCGGCGCTTGTTTGAGCGGCTGGAGCAGGAAGAGCAGAGATTGATGAAGCACGACGGCCGTTAGATGGACATCCAATAGTCACTGCTTGTGCGTCAACCTTTTTTTTACGAAAGCCTCAAATCTGTGGAAAACAGCATACAGCCCATCTGCCATTATTTCTAATAATTTACAGCCCATTTGCTAATTCTTAAGGTTTTAGCCCATATTCTTTTTGTTAGCACTACAACCCATATTGTGGCCACTGTTAAGAAATTATATGAAATTTTGCATATTTCGGTGCGGTCCGAACTGTTTTTAATCCCGAAATTTCGACTCACATTCAAACTGATTTAAAAAATAAATGTATATCAATATAAAATCCAACAAATTCTCCACGCATAAAAATTAATGTAATTTAAAATGTCGAAATGAAAAAAAGATATTTGAAACTAATTGCCGGTCTGATGTGTTTAAAAAATGTATAGCCCATTTCTCATTACTGATGGGCCATTTTCTCGGCTAGCCATATGAAAGCTCTCCTCGTCTTGAAAGATTTACAGCCCAACAGGCCTGACAAAGTGACTTACTTGGCAAATCACAAAAAAACTTGGCTGTGGTGGACCCAGCTGTCAGCCTCTCCACGTACAGTACTCTTCCGATGGAAGTCGTTCCTTGACCACGTTGACCACGCCGCGCGGAGAGCACCACGGCGGTGGATGACGGCGAGGCCTAGGAAGGGGACGACGCGAAGCCGGGGAAGACGCGGCAGTGGAAGCCCACACGGAGAGGAGTACGAGGGTTCACTGGTTCGGCTGCGGTGTGAGGCTGCCGTCGCCGCAGGGCCTGGCCAGCGGTGGGAATAGTAGGGGGCGGTGAGGCCTCCGTGGTAGCATAGCCAGCCACGGGAGGCAGGAGCATGCGGCACGACCGGCGCTGCTTTGGGCGGCTGGATCAAGAAGACCAGAGATTGAAGAAGCACTACGGCCGTTGGATGGACATCGTACGGTCACTGGAGCTAGAATCGTTCATATTGACTAAGTTGACAAAGCCCTTCGTCCCTGTCAACTTAGTAGGCCCACAAGTCAGCCTCCCACCAAGGTGGGTCCCAGCAAGCCGGGGGAGTATTCATTTTTTTGTGCGTAATAAGGAGGCACTTCCGGTGGGTCCGTGCTGACAGCGGAGGGAACGTTTTTTTCACGAAATACGGTGGCCCGTTGTAGGACCTTGATGTATGTCTAGAGGGGGGTGATTAGACTACTTGACCAATAAAAACTTAACCTTTTCCCAATTTTATAGTTTGGCAGATTTTAGCTATATTAGGACAAGTCAAGCAATCATCACACAATTCAAGCAAGCATGCAAAGAGTATATTGGCAGCGGAAATTAAAGCATGCAACTTGCAAGAAAGTAAGGGGAAGGGTTTGGAGGATTCAAACGCAATTGGAGACACGGATGTTTTTGGCGTGGTTCCGATAGGTGGTGCTATCGTACCTCCACGTTGATGGAGACTTCAACCCACGAAGGGTAACGGTTGCGCGAGTCCATGGAGGGCTCCACCCACGAAGGGTCCATGAAGAAGCAACCTTGTCTATCCCACCATGGCCGTCGCCCACGAAGGACTTGCCTCACTAGCGGTAGATCTTCACGAAGTAGGCGATCTCCTTGCCCTTACAAACTCCTTGGTTCAACTCCACAATCTTGTCGGAGGCTCCCAAGTGACACCTAGCCAATCTAGGAAACACCACTCTCCAAGAAGTAACAAATGTTGTGTTGATGATGAACTCCTTGCTCTTGTGCTTCAAATGATAGTCTCCCCAACACTCAACTCTCTCTCATAGGATTTGGATCTGGTGGAAAGAGGGTTTGAGTGGAAAGCAACTTGGGGAAGGCTAGAGATCAAGATTCATATGGTAGGAATGGAATATCTTGGACTCAACCCATGAGTAGGTGGTTCTCTCTCAGAAATGGTAAGTTGGAAGTGTAGGTTCAGTCTGATGGCTCTCTCCACGAATGAAGAGGAGGTGGAGCGGTATATATAGCCTCCACACAAAATCTAACCATTACACACAATTTACCAAACTCGGTGGGACCGAATAGTTAAACTCGGTCGGACCGATTTAGTAAACCTAGTGACCGTTAGTGATTTTCGGTGGGACTGACATGCATCTCGGTGAGACCGATATGGTTAGAGTTAGGGCATAACGTAATCTCGGTGAGACCAATTACACAAACTCGGTGAATGAGCTATATGTTGTTATGAATTACCAAAACCACCTAGGGATAGTAGCACTTTCAATCTCCCCCTTTTTGGTAATTGATGACAACATATAGATCAAAGCTTCGACAAATGATAATAAAATTAAATAGCATCGTCGCTTTGAGAAGTATGTGATAAGCAAGAGCTCCCCCTAAATTTTTGCATAGTTTTAGATTTGCTTTGGACTGCAAATGCACAATGAATTAGGCTCATGGGTTACTCTTCCATGTCACATACATCTTGGTGGAGCGCTCAAAATAATGAACAAAGAATACATGCACTCATCACCAAGCATAGTGAGTGATCACATAAGATAGATAGGATAATATCAAGCATGCATAAGTGTAGCTTATGATCAAACACATGATCATCAATGTCTCACAAACATAGTATCTCAACCAAAAGCAAACAAAGTTTGAAAAAAAAAACACCAAATAAAGCAAGATAGAACAAAAGCAACTCTCTCTCTCTCTCTCTCTCTCGAAGCCTATGATCTATACATTTTTCTCCCCCTTTGGCAACAAGTTACCAAAAAGTTCATAGAAAATGCATAGTGCTAGATCGACTCTCGGGCTTGATCTTCAGGTGGTTGTGTAGAGATGGCTCCTTGGACGAAGACTTCAGTTGATGTAGATGGAGCTGGAGCTGATGAAGGTGCTGGAGCTGGTGGCACTGAGGCTGTAGCTGGTGCAGACGAAGTTGCTCTTGTGTCAGAAACTGGCACAGCTGATGACCTCTGGGCTCTAGGCACTCTGGCAAACACATTGGTTGTAGTCTTGCCCTTCCTCTCCTGCATGTCATCTTGTAGTTCCTCCACTCCAATCTGAATCTCAGTTACTTTCACATCTAAGTTATAGAACTTTTGTTCTATGATTCTCTCCATGCTCTCTTGGTTTTGAGTTAGGGTGGCAAATCCCTTCTCAATCCTCAGAGTTGATGCTATTAAGTAACCAAGATGCTCCTACTTGTTCTTCAAGAAATACTCAGATGCCTCCTCTTGAGTTGGCATCTTGGCAGCCTTCTCCCTCTTTGCCTTCTCCTTCTCCTGAGCTTGAACTGATTGTGGATCATTCTCATTCATGACAACCTCATTGTCCTCAAAGTCTGGATAAAGTGGAAAGTGTTCCTTATCCAACTGATATTTTCCTGTGCCCATCTTTGAGTTTATCAATTCTTGAATCTGAGGTGCATATCCACAGCTCCTCTTCTGATCTGTTGCAGTCCTCTTGATAGTTTCAATGATCAGGCTCATGACTTTAAACTTCTGTGGCACATCAAACACATGCAACATGTCGATGGCATGCCCTCTGATCATGTTATGGTCACCAGACTTGGGCAACAAAGTGTGCCTCAGAATCCAATTTATGGTTGGCAACCCTGACATCAGAAAGTGAACTGATCCAAACTTGTGAGTTCCTAGTGCCTTGTCTGGAATTTCCTTGTACATGTGAGCCATTGAATTGTGATCCTTTTTATTCTTTGCATAAATGTCCAGATCATCTTCATGCTCCTCTGGGGCATTTATCAGCTTTGCCCACTCCTCAACAGTTGACTGGTACCTTGTACCTTCAAACATCCAAACAATTCTCCCATCTGGGTAAAAATGTGTTGTGGAGTAAAACTGCATGATAAGCTCATCATTCCAATTTGTGAGCTTTTTCCCAACAAACTCTGCAAGTCCACAAGCAATAAAGTTGTCTTGCACTCCAGGATAGTGCTCTTCATTCTCCTTAATGTAGGTCCAGTCGACCCACCTCATATCACACAGAATGGGCTTGTTGTCCAACAAGATTGTCTCATAGAAGTCCTGCTGTTCCTTTGTATGGAACCTATAATCAACAGGAGTTCTTCTCCTTGAAGCATATGGATCTTCCATTCTCCACAGTCTCAGCCCTGAATCCTTCCTGATTCTCATGTTCTCAGCCACAGGATGGGCATCATTGTGGTCTGGTATCTTTGGCTTGAGCTTCCTCAAAACTTGTCCTTCTTCATCTTCCTCATCAACCTCAGGCACTGGGGCCTTGTTCTTCTCAGCAGCTGGAATACTCCTAGCATTCCTCTTTGGTGCAGACTTGGCCTTGGGGGCAGCTTTGGGTGCTTCCTTGGGCTTAGATGTGGCAGCCCCTGATCTAATAGCATCACCCATAAGATTTGGTGCCTTTGGTGCTGGTGCAGCAGGCTCTTCCTCTTCCATCATGGAAGCTTGCCCAACAACTCTGGCCAAGGTCTTCTTGACCCTTTCCTTCCTCTTCTTGCTTTCAGCAACTGGCTCTTTGGGATCATGATTTTCAGGTAGTTGAGTTGATGTTCTGGCCTTGGACATTGGTTGTCTTCCTGCAGGCCTTTTGGTCTTCATGACCCTTTCCTTCTTGAGCACCTCTTCCTTGGAAGTAGCCTCATCTTCCTCAGCTTTGTAATCTTCATCCTCTGAATCTGAAGTTCTTTTCCTCCTTTGCCTAGTAGCAGCCTTAGGCAAATTTCTAGGAGTACTTCTGCTCCCTTCATCTGAAGTTGAGGGATTAGTGCCCTCACTCAAGTTTATCTGCTCTTCTGACCTGTTCTGGCTGTCACTTTGATCAGACATACTGCAAAAGCTGACTGCTGACCCTGTGAAGAGTTTATAGATGAGATAGAAAAGATGAGCATCACAAAATGCAGAGGTTTTTGCAAAAGAATGACTCAAAAGTTCAGTTTTAGTTTTCCACAGAAAGCATTTCGGATCCACCGATTTTCAAACTCGGTGATACCGAAGCAGTTTTGGAACCTAAACTAATGATCTCGGTTGGACCGAGTTTCAGTTCGGTGGCACCGAGACTGCTAGGGTTTCACAGAATTCTCAAATCGGTTGCACTGATTAGTAATTCTCGGTCAGACCGAGAGTCACTAGTGCAATGGCATATGCCAAATCGGTGAGACCGAGTTTTTCAACTCGGTGGGTCCGAGATGGTTTTGGCGGAAAACCTAAACCTAAAAATTTGAATCATATCTAATCTGTGATCTACTTTGCTGGATAGAGGAGTTTCAATGGTGGAAAGAATCAATATGAAAACAATGTGCCAGGAATCAGACGTGGATAGCACAAAGATCAAGTCCATACCCTATCTTGGTGGTGGACTTGCTACGGCGGCAACGGCGGGGATGAAATCCGTTGACGGCGGCGAAGACCAGCGACAGGAGGCTTCTGGCGACGAGGAGACGATCTGGAGACCACGATGGCAGAGCGAGCTGATGCGCGGGCGAAGGGTTTCGGAGAAATTTCCAACAAAAATCCCGTGACTTTATATAACCCGACCCTGTCGGTGTGACCGAGTGGAACAACTCGGTGGCACCGAGATGCATAACTGTGTTCAGTTACAGCAAATCGATGAGACCGAAAAGTTCAAATCGGTTGCACCGAGATTGAAAACTCAGATCAACTTGATGATCTCGGTAGGACCGAAATGGAAGGATCGGTCAGACCAAGAATCATTAAGAGGTTTTGGAAGTTAAGTCTATGACGAATCGGGGACTCCGAGTGCTCCTCACACAGAGTGGCTTGAATCTGACTTGAACAAATTTTGTGATGAAGCATGAATAGAGTTTGAGACGAGAAAAGCATAGATAGCTAAAGAAGGTTCTTAGGCATTCTTGTCCATCCACTTGGCCAAAAGAAAAGAAACCAAACAAACAAAACAACAAGTGGATGTCCTTGAATGAGTAAAATATGCACCAACATGCTCACACAATAAGATGGCAATTGAAATATGTGGCAAAGCATGCACAACCAATTTTAGCATCTATCAAACAATTGGCGATGAGTAGGTCATCTATATATGAGTATATTGACTTAGGAGTCAAATGAGAACATTTGATCATAGGTCATACTCATCGTTTAAGCTCAAGTGGGGTTACCACTTTTACATAATGCATTAATGTGTTCACACCATTAGAGTTTCTTTGACTCAATTCTTAGAGTTAAGCTCCCCCTAGATGTGAGATCCCCCCTTAGAGGGATGAACTAACCTCGGGTTTTGTCGATGGTGACTTCATGTAGGTGTTGAAGATATAGATGCTCAATGTTGATGTAGATCATTTGGAGCAATCCCTTGGAGTGAGTTGCACTTTCAACTTGCCTACATGGGTTAGTCCCACAAGGAACAAACAAGAATATCCATAGACATAGAGTGATGCACACACAAGATGATGTCAATGAAAACATTAGGTTACCTTGTCCCTTGCCTTACCAACATGAGGGTTTGTGACTCCTTGAACTAGTGCAAGATGTGAAAGTTGATTGCACTTGTTCTTGCCAAAATGATATGAGTGAAGAATGTTGGCGGAGTCACCCTCAAGAACTCTCTAGTTATTCTTCTTCGGGATCCACATCATCTTGATGGGAATCCTTGGAGTTGTAGTTGTACTTGATGAAGTAGAACTTGACGTAGTCTTGGGGACCCACTCGAACGAGGCTTTAGGTGCTTCTTCAAATGCATCAATCTCTTCTTGAAGCTTGTCCTTGCCTTTGTTCTTGTGGTCTTGTGGTGGAAGATCATCTTGAGCTTGTGTCCCCTTGAAGGAAGTAGGATCATACTTCTCTTGTTGAGGAACAAACTTTGTCTTGGAGTATTGATCTTCTTCCCACTCAACTCCATTGGCGTTGAACTTTCGTTCAAAACCAACACCTTGATTCTTCCGGTGCCTTCCTTGCTTGCGTACAATTTCCTCGAATTGCGTACTCCCGGCAAGGCTCTTGTAAACACCTTTCTCTATAATCCCCTTCAATAAACTATTTTCTTGCTCAAGTGTAACTTGGCTAAGAGAATCATTAGTGGAATCAAGAGAACTACTAGAAGCAACAACACTTGAATTTGACATTATTATTGTTACTACTAGAGGAAGTATCTTTCTTGTACTTGTTACTAAACTTGACTTGAGGCATGTAAGTAGATAAGAGTAAACGCTTGGCAATGTAAGAAGAACTTTTCTTGCGGAGATCATCATTGATTGCCTTCAAGAACTCATGCTCTTGCTCAAGATTGAGCTTTTCAAAGCATAACTTCTCATGAGCCCTTAAAAGTTCTCGATGATCTTCGAAGATAGTTTCATGAGCCAACTTAAGAGTGTTTAGTTCTTTAGTTAGAAGCTCAATTTTCTCCTTATCATTGTCATTCGTTTGATTAGCATGATTAATTGACGTGTCATCATAGTATTCATCACTAGAGTTGTCAACAAGTAAATCATCATCACCTAGCAAGTCATCTTCATCACTATTGAAATCAACATACTCGGGATGTGTTACCTTTGGAACTTTGGCCATGAAGCATCTTCCAATTCCTTCATTTGGTGAATCAAATATGTCGTAGGAGTTGGTTGACACAAGTGCTAGACCGGCAACACCTTCATCTTGAGTATGTTCGGAGTCGGAGTGATAGCTTCTCTCGGAGTGATTGTCGGAGTCGGAGCCGGAAACCCATTCACCAACATGAGCTTGATGTCTTAGTTTTGTGTAGCTCCTTGATAACTTGTCCTTCCTTTCCGAATCCTTGCTTCCCCGTGAGGGTCTTCGTTCATAACGATCATCTCTACTCCTCCTCTCTCTCGATGGTGATTCTTCTCTTTTGCTTCTTCTTTTTGGAGAATCTTCTCCTCTTTTGTAGGGTGCCGTACACTCATTGGAGTAGTGTCTGGGTCTCCCACAATTGTAGCAATTGCGCTCTCGACTAGAAGATCTTTTGTCATTGTAAGACCTTGACTTGGAGCTTCTTTCTTTGCTTCTACTCTTGTAGAATTTGTTGAAGTTCTTCACCATTAGGCTCAATTCTTCATTGAAGGTTGGTTTCTCACTTGATGATGCGGGGGCTTCACTTGAGGCTTTGTAAGCACCACTTGACTTGTTGTGAAGTTCCTCCTTATCCTTGAGTGACATCTCATGAGCAACAATCCTTCCAATGACTTCCGTTGGCTTGAGATCTTTGTAGTTTGGCATCATTTGGATCAATGTGCACACAGTATCATACTTTCCATCCAATGCTCTTAGGATCTTCTTGATGATGAATTTGTCGGTCATCTCTTCACTCCCTAAGCCGGCAATCTCATTTGTGATAAGAGCAAGCCTAGAGTACATTTCAGCGACACCTTCACCATCCTTCATTTTGAACTTGTCAAGCTGACTTTGGAGCACATCCGACTTGGATTCCTTGACGGATTCGGTACCTTCGTGCATATCAATCAAAGTATCCCAAATTTCCTTTGCATTCTCAAGACGGCTGATTTTGTTGAATTCTTCAGGGCACAATCCGTTGAAGATGATGTCACATGCTTGAGCGTTGTATTGTAGCATCTTCAATTCTTTCCCATTAGCTTCACGGTTTGGTTCTCTCCCATCAAAGAATTCACCTTGCAAGCCAATACAAATAATTGCCCAAACGGCGAGGTTATGTCCAAGAATATGCATTTTCATCTTATGCTTCCAACTAGCAAAATTAGTACCATCAAAGTAAGGACCTCTATGGTGATAATTTCCCTCGCTAGACGCCATACTCTCCTAGGTTGTGAAACCAAGGCTATGACCACCAAAAGCTATGGAAATCAAAGCAAATGGAGACCAAAGTTCTGATACCACTTGTAGGACCTTGAAGTATGCCTAGAGGGGGGGTGATTAGACTACTTGACCAATTAAAAACTTATCCTTTTCCCAATTTATATAGTTTGGCAGATTTTAGCTATTTTAGGACAAGTCAAGCAATCATCACACAATTCAAGCAAGCATGCAAAGAGTATATTGGCAGCGGAAATTAAAGCATGCAACTTGCAAGAAAGTAAGGGGAAGGGTTTAGAGGATTCAAACGCAATTGGAGATACGGATGTTTTTGGCGTGGTTCCGATAGGTGGTGCTATCGTACCTCCACGTTGATGGAGACTTCAACCCACGAAGGGTAACGGTTGTGCGAGTCCACGGAGGGCTCCACCCACGAAGGGTCCACGAAGAAGCAACCTTGTCTACCCCACCATGGCCGTCGCCCATGAAGGACTTGCCTCACTAGCGGTAGATCTTCACGAAGTAGGAAATCTCCTTGCCCTTACAAACTCCTTGGTTCAACTCCACAATATTGTCGGAGGCTCCCAAGTGACACCTAGCCAATCTAGGAGACACCACTCTCCAAGAAGTAACAAATGGTGTGTTGATGATGAACTCCTTGCTCTTGTGCTTCAAATGATAGTCTCCCCAACACTCAACTCTCTCACATAGGATTTGGATCTGGTGGAAAGAGGGTTTGAGTGGAAAGCAACTTGGGGAAGGCTAGAGATCAAGATTCATATGGTAGGAATGGAATATCTTGGCCTCAACACATGAGTAGGTAGTTCTCTCCCAGAAATGGTAAGTTGGAAGTGTAGGTTCAGTCTGATGGCTCTCTCCACGAATGAAGAGGAGGTGGAGGGGTATATATAGCCTCCACACAAAATCTAACCGTTACACACAATTTACAAAACTCGGTGGGACCGAATAGTTAAACTCGGTCGGACCGATTTAGTAAACCTAGTGACCGTTAGTGATTTTCGGTGGGACTGACATGCATCTCGGTGTGACCGATATGGTTAGGGTTAGGGAATAACGTAATCTCGGTGAGACCGGTTACACAAACTCGGTTAGACCGATTTTGGTAATTAGCTAACCAGAGAGTTGTTCAGGTAAACTCGGTGGGACCGATTTGCTCTTTTCGGTGAGACCGAAATGTTACAAAAAGGAAATAGAGAGTTTACATTGCAATCTCGGTGGGACCGATCGCTCACTTCGGTTAGACCGAAACGTTACGAAGGGAAACAGAGAGATTGCAACCCCATCTCGGTGAGACCGAGATCCTTATCGGTAAGACCGATTTGCTTAGGGTTTGTGGCAGTGGCTATGACTTTTGGAATCGGTGGCGCCGGATAGAAAGAATCGATGAGACCGATTTTGGCTTTAGGTTTAGGTCATTTGTGGATGTGGGAAAGTAGTTGAGGGTTTTGGAGCATATCACTAAGCACATGAAGCAAAAGGCTCATTACACTACAGGAATCTGGTACTTTGCCATCAGCCGTGGCGGACGGCAAAGGCTAGGATGGCGGACGGCAAAGGCCTTTGCCATCCGCCGCGGACGGCAAACAGCGACGGCAAAGACAGAGCCGGCAAAGGCCTTCTTTGCCGTCTGTTTTTTACAGCGGACGGCAAAGAGGCCTTTGCTGTCAATGGCGGACGGCAAAGGGCACGACTCTTTACCATCTGCTGGCAGACGGCAAAGGGCACGGCTCTTTGCCATCTGCTGGCAGACGGCAAAGGCTGCAGGCTCTTTGCCATCTGTTGGCAGATGGCAAAGAGACCAAATAGGCATTAATTCTGTTTCTTCTTATATCAATTCATTTTCACAGAAAATCATACACAGACTATATGTATGACCAATATAGCATATCCAACACATATTACCAATACTCATGAACACATATATATCCAACACATATCCATGAACACATATCCAACACATGTTACCAATATATAGTCATGAACACATATATATCCAACACATATCCAACAAATATTACAAGGAATGATCTAAAACTAAATATCTATTTTCCTAAAAACTATCTTATTACTAAGATCTTCTCTGGATCTTCTTCTTTTCTTCCAACCTGCATAACAAAAGCACTAAGAAAGAGAGAATGGGTTAGGAGTAGAAATGTAGCATTTCACTTGGTGAAATGCAATGCTGTAGGAGCCAGTACTTGAGATCAAGATAATCTTAGTTAAGATCCTGATTTTCAAAGTGATCTTAATTAGAAAGCCAAATAGAGTAAACCAATACCAAAGAGCCAAAGAAGAGAACCAGCCAAGGACCCAATCAAGAAGCCACCACAATTAGCAGTAAGTTAAATGCCAACACAAAGACCACTATCTGTACTAGCTCCAGGAATTAAGCCAACTAAAAACTAGTGATTAAAGCCAAAGATTAGACTTCATCACCACAATCAGTTTTGTCTAGTGACAATAGGTACATGTCACTGTGCAACGCCAAAAACAAAGCTCCAGGAGGAGATATACATCACAACCAGCCAACCAGACCAAGTCCCAACACATCCAACCACCAGCAGCTTAGAAGAGATAACTATTAAGGAGAGCTACAGAAGACCTCAAGGTATACTTGAGGGATTATGTGCTCAGACAGCCTGGAAGTGCCAGGGCTAGTTCATCACATCACAGGGATAGTCACATGTAAATTAAGCCTAAGAGAGGGGGGCTCAGACCAGCATCACTGCCCAAATCAGATGTAGTATCTGTCTTATCAGTAGAAAACCAGGAAAGTAATAGCCAAAACCAAGTATAGTATCTGTTCATAGGCTATTAGAAAGAGACAAATAGGAATAGCCAAACCAAGTGGTATCTGTTCATATCAGTATTGGACGTAAAAGAACTATGAACAAGTGAGTATCCGTTCATGAGTAAAGTAACTGACCAAAGTAACAAATCCAGGATCAACTAAACAGAACAGAGCAGTACATGAGTATATATACTTCACAAATACACATAGATGGTCACTGACCAAAACCCCGACACAGCAAGAATCCATCACAGAGAGCTCCAATACAAGTTGATGCTCATCTACAGCAGCTAACCACAGCTAATAGAGCCTCACATCCAACAAGATCAAGAGCTATGCATTAGAGAGATCAGGAGGGGAGCAAGGAGAAGCTCACCAAAAGGAGTTGTAGGCGAAGCAGGATGCAGCCACACCATCACTATGGTGTGACCAACATCACAACCAACACCACCACAACAAGCCGGAGCTTGCCAGAGAGCACCACAACGGCGGCGCCAATGAGAGCACGGGCACGAAGGCGCCAACCAGGGGCACCGCAGCACGGAGGCGCCACCCGGGGGCACCACCGCGCCACGGCACATCCAGCACCGCCAGAGGATCCTCACGGCGACTGGACCTAAATGCGGTCCGTCCACTTTGGTTGCACATGCCAAATCAGCGATGAATGAGCTAATTTTCCCGCATAGCAAGCAAACACTCCATTCAATAGAAGAAAGGCCGGTTTTACAGAAGCAAAGATTAAAGGTAGAGTGTTTAGAAGCAATGAATGATCGATTTGGCATAAGCAGGACCAAACCAAAACCATGGCAGAAACTAAATTGACAACAAATGATGATGCCTCCAAAGTAGATAAGGACAACACAAGTTTTACCTATACACAACACAACGATCACTATACAAAATAGTAAGCATTTATAGTTTCCTTATGTTTGATAGATTGACACTCATTATTAACAAGTCAAGTTAAATCCCTGCAGCATATGTAGTAAGGACCCTATCAAATCGAGCTAACCACGGCAGCCCTCAAGCAGAGTAAACCGATTTATGGCACAATTATAGAAGTGAACAACTGAGTCCTCCTCAACCATTATTGCATATGCAGCAAAAACAAGATTGATAATTTTTCTTGTTTGGTTTAGAACTTGAGTGGATGGGTGCTAGGCAGGAAAAGAAGAAATCCAAGAGGGGAGGAGAGGAGAAGGGGCGGACCTGGATGGCGTTGGGGCAGTGGTGGAGTTGCGTCCTCCACGGCGTCCTTCCCGTCCATGGCGTCCTTCCTGTCCATGGCTTCCCGGCGTGATGGATCTGTGAGGGAGAGGAGACGCGACGCGACGCGGTGAGAAAGAGAGGGATGGATGTGACGAGGAGGAGTGAAGAGACTCACCTGAGTCACCGGAGCAACACCGGAGACACGCCGGCGATGTGGTGGCCGAAACCCTAGCCGCAGGGGAGGGTCACGCGTGGTCGCTGGAGGACGCGCGAGTCAGATCTGGTCGGAGGGGATGGAGGAGCGGGGCGAGGGGGTCACGTGGGTGTGCTGGGCGGCGTCGAATCCCGTCGGAGCTCGCCGAAATCGGCCGCCGTAGGTGCTCGCGCGAGGGAGAGGGAGAGACGAGCGGGAGAGAGAGAGAGAGGGGAGAGAGAGAGAGGAGGTGGCCGGGGGCCGTGCGGAGAGAGGGGAGACAGAGAGAGGAGGTGGGGGTCAACGATTTTCTTTGTACCCGCAAAAAAAGAGATAGCCCCACCTCTTTGCCGTCCGCCAGCACATGGTAAAGATTCTTTGCCATCTGCTGGCAGACGGCAAATAATTGGCTGATGGCAACTGGCATCTTTGCCGTCTGTCAGTTCTTTGCCGTCTGTTTTTTGCAAGCAGATGGCAAAGTGCCTCTTTGCCGTCCGCCAGCAGACGGCAAAGAACTGGCAGACGGCAAATAAGCTGATTCCAGTAGTG
>LR880972.1:200196331-200208272 GCA_904067115.1 Aegilops sharonensis | reverse complement strand
TTCAACACAAGCATTCTTTAAATTCATAATCACCCAACTAGCATGACTTTAATATTACCACCTACATATCTCAAAACAATTATCAAGTATCAAACTTTTCTTAGTATTCAACGCACTCAAAAGAAAGTTTCACATATCTTGAATACCAAGTATATTAATTTTAAGCAAATTACCATGCTATTAACGACTCTCAAAATAATCTAAGTGAAGCATGAGAGATCAATAGTTTCTTTAAAACAAATCCACCACCATGCTCTAAAAGATCTAAGTGAAGCACTAGAGCAAAAATTATCACGCTCAAAAGATATAAGTGAAGCACTATGAGCAAAACTATCAAGCTCAAAAGATATAAGTGAAGCACATAGAGTATTCTAGCAAATTCCAATTTATGTATGGCTCTCTCAAAAGGTGTGTACAGCAAAGATGATTTTGGTAGACTAACAAGCAAAGACGCAAATGATACAAGACGCTCCAAGCAAAACACTTACCATGTGGTGAATAAAAATATAGCTCCAAGTTAATTACCGATGGAAGTAGACGAAAGAGGGGATGCCTTCTGGGGCATCCCCAAGCTTTGACTTTTTGGTGTCCTTGGATTATCTTGGGGGTGCCATGGGCATCCTCAAGCTTAGGATCTTGCCACTCCTTGTTCCATAATCCATCAAAAGAATTTACCCAAAACTTGAAAACTTCACAACACAAATCTCAATAGAAATCTCGTGAGCTCCGTTAGAGAAAGAAAAGAAAAGACTACTTTAAGGTACTGTAATGAACTCATTATTTATTTATATTGGTGTTAAACCTACTGTATTCCAACTTCTCTATGGATTATAAACTATTTTACTAGCCATAGATTCATCAAAATAAGCAAACAACGCACTAAAAACAGAATCTGTCAAAAACAGAACAGTCTGTAGTAATCTGTAACTAACGCAAACTTTTGGAACTCCAAAAAATCTACCAAAATTAGAAGACCTAGACAATTTGTTTATTGATCAGCATCAATTGGAATCAGTATTTTATCATGTTATGGTGATCTTTAATAATTCGGGCACTGAGCGCAAAGTTTCTGGAAATTACAGCAAGATCACATAACTATCATCCAAGAAGATCCAATAGGTCTAGCTTGGCACAAACACTAATTAAAACATAAAACCACATCTAAACAGAGGCTAAAAGGATTATTTATTACTAAGCAGAAAGGAAAAATATTGGGTTATCTCCCAACAAGCGCTTTTCTTTAAAGCCTTTTTAGCTAGGCATTGAGATTCAATGATGCTCACAAGAAGGACAAGAATTGAGGCACAAAGAGAGCATCATAAAACATGTGACAAACACACTTAAGTATAACATACTTCCTATGCATTGGCATATTATAGGCAAACAAATTATCGTAGCAAGCAAAAACTAGCATATGCAAGGAAGCATAAAGGAACAATAGCAATCTCAACATAACGAGAGGTAATTTAGTAACATGAAAATTTCTATAACCATATTTTCCTCTCTCATAATAATTACATGTAGGATCATAGGCAAATTCAACAAAATAGCTATCACAAAGTATATTCTCAACACGATCCACATGCATGCAAAGTTGATACTCTTCCAAAATAGTGGGATTATCATTAACTAAAGTCATGACCTTTCCAAACCCACTTTTATCAAAAACTTCATAAGATTGAACATTCTCCAAATATGTGGGATCTAAAGTTGACATTCTTCCGAACCCACTTTCAATATTATTGCAAACAATATTATCAATCTCATATTCATCATGGGGCTTAAATAAATTTTCAAGATCATAAGAAGAATCACCCCAATCATGATCATTGCAACAAGTAGTAGATATAGCAAAACTAGAATCCCCAAGCTTAGGGTTTTGCATCTTATTAGCACAGTTGACATCAAAAGAATTTATAATAAAATCATTGCAATCATGCTTTTTATTCAAAGATCTATCGTGAGTCACTTCGCGGATTTCAGGCAAAACCTTATAAAGATAATCTAATGCATCCAAATCACTAGGAATTGGTTCATCATAATTGGATCTCTTAAAAAGATTGGCAAGCGGATGAGGATCCATAGATATTGGCTTCTTTGTTTAGGAATAAATACTCAACTATTTGAACCAAGCGAGAAAACGAGCCAAGAAAGACATCAAGGCGAATGGAAAAAGGGCGAATAAAACGGCAATGGTGAAGTGGGGGAGAGGAAAACGAGAGGCAAATGGCAAAAAATGTAATGCGAGAGATAGGGATTGTGATGGGTACTTGGTATGGTTGACTTGCTCTTGTGTGAGCCTCCCCGACAACGGCGCCAGAAATTCTTCTTGCTACCTCTTGAGCACTGCGTTGGATTTCCCCGAAGAGGACAGTATGATGCAGCAAAGTAGCGTAAGTATTTCCCTCAGTTTTTGAGAACCAAGGTATCAATCCAGTAGGAGGCCACACACAAGTCCCTCGTACCTGCACAAAACGATAGCTCCTCGCAACCAACGCGATTAGGGGTTGTCAATCCCTTCACGGTCACTTACGAGAGTGAGATCTGATAGAGATGATAAATAATGTTTTTGGTATTTTTTGGTATAGAGATGCAAAGTAAAAAGTAAAAGGCAAAGTAGAAACAAAGAAAATATTAAAGTAATGGAGATTGATATGATGAGAATAGACCCGGGGGCCATAGGTTTCACTAGTGGCTTCTCTTAAGAGCATCAGTATTCTACGGTGGGTGAACAAATTACTGTTGAGCAATTGACAGAATTGAGCATAGTTATGAGTATATCTAGGTATGATCATGTATATAGGCATCACGTCCGAGACAAGTAGACCGAAACGATTCTGCATCTACTACTATTACTCCACTCATCGACCGCTATCCAGCATGCATCTAGAGTATTAAGTTAAAAACAGAGTAACGCCTTAAGCAAGATGACATGATGTAGAGGGATAAATTCATGCAATATGATAAAAACCCCATCTTGTTATCCTCGATGGCAACAATACAATACGTGCCTTGCAACCCTTTCTGTCACTTGGTAAGGACACCGCAAGATTGAACCCAAAGCTAAGCACTTCTCCCATTGCAAGAACTACCAATCTAGTTGGCCAAACCAAACGGATAATTCGAAGAGACTTGCAAAGATAACCAATCATACATAAAAGAATTCAGAGAAGATTCAAATATTATTCACAGATAATCTGGATCATAAACCCACAATCCATCGGTCTCAACAAACACACCGCAAAAAGAAGATTACATCGAATAGATCTCCAAGAGAGAGGGGGAGAACATTGTATTGAGACCCAAAAAGAGAGAAGAAGCCATCTAGCTACTAGCTATGGACCCGTAGGTCTGAAGTAAACTACTCACACTTCATCGGAGGGGCTATGGTGATGATGTAGAAGCCCTCCATGGTGGATGCCCCCTCCGGCGGAGCTCCGGAACAGGCCCCAAGATGGGATCTCGTGGATACAGGAAGTTGCGGCGGTGGAATTAGGTTTTTGGCTCCTGTTTTGATCGTTTGGGGGTACGTAGGTATATATAGGAGGAAGGAGTACGTCGGTGGAGCAACAGGGGGCCCACGAGGGAGGGGGCGCGCGGTAGGGGGGGCGTGCCCCCACCCTAGTGACCGCCTCTTTTGTTCCCTGGAGTAGGGTCCAAGTCCCCTGGATCACGTTTGGTGAGAAAATCACGTTCCCGAAGGTTTCATTCCGTTTGGACTCCGTTTGATATTCCGTTTCTTCGAAACACTGAAATAGGAAAAAAATAGCAATTCTGGGCTGGGCCTCCGGTTAATAGGTTAGTCCCAAAAATAATATATAAGTGGAAAATAAAGCCCAATATAGTCCAAAACAATAGATAAAGTAGCATGGAGCAATCAAAAATTATAGATACGTTGGAGACGTATCAGCCAGCCGTTGGATATAAATCCAATGGCTGTGGATGACACAATCATTTGTTGACCAAGTTGACAACGCCCTGCGTAGGCTTCGACCTATTGGCCAACATGTCAGCCTGCAAAAATGTGGCATATATTTAACCCATGTTTTCTAGAATGTACAGTCCATCTGCTGGGCAAGGTGAACAAATAATTTCTCGTCAATCAGGTCCATTTATATTTTCTAAGAAATCCCAGCCCATTTGCACTTCCTTGAAATACATGTATTAGGTGGGCTTGTTATATATATAATGTTATGTTAGAAGGAGCAATTAATATCAAAGAATAAACCGGAGAGGCACATTATATATATATATATATAATTAACAAATTAGCGAGTTATTGCTCAAAATAAAAATGAGCACGTTATTATTAAATTGGTCCTTAAAATGATTTGCGTGCGAGTTCAGGCTCCAAATTTTAGAAGGAGCTTTTGTACGCAATCACCGGGATTTTCCTTGCCTGTGAGTCAAAAACAACCAGGATTTTCCTTGCCAACTTCCGTTAAACATTTACTTTTAAAAGTTAATAACACGTGGGATGTTTTTATAATTTATATATAAGTCTCTATAAAATATACGATAATAGTAATAATATAAATATATATTATGTGGTTAGAAGGGAAAACATAAATTGGACACATCATTACTTCTATAAGAGACCTGCGTTTTATACCCCACAGTAGGCATACTAACAAGTTCACACACAAATACAAAAGAAAAGGTAAACATTCATATCAAACTCAGGTTCACAAGACACGTTCATATTCATAGCCAACATTCACTATCAACAACTCAAAAGATTCATATATACACAAGCTCAACATATCTATGCATCCAAATGATTGATAGATCACACGACAATATTCATACATAATTCACAAAAAGATTCAGATATACACACGTTCAGTATGTTTATGCATCCAAATGATTGAGATCACAGCCAATATGATCCATGGATGAACTTTAATTACCTATGGTACAGACTGGTAAATGGTGTTCAATCGGAGGTACTTCTTGCTAAAATTAGTTCTTGTACGAGTAAACTTTCGACTACATAAGAGGCAGCACAGACAATCTGAACTTTGCTTGTAGGTTTATCCTCAAATAGTGGCCTCGTGCCAAGGGAGGTTTGAGAAACTTGGCCACTACTTTCATCCAACTAGTTTACTGGCTCATCTTGGTCCTATATCTCACCAAAATTCTACATTGCAGACGAGAAAGGAGGCGGTTGAGAAAATGAACCACCCAAATTTTTTGTGCAGTTCAACTGAAATGGAGCATCCTTGGCGTGCAGATTGATTAAGTGCCAGATGAATATACGCGTCAACCAACTTGTCTGGAATCTTTAGACTCCATGCCATATAGTTCGCTACCATATGTGCCGATAACGCCAGTTGGTTGACAATTGGTTGACGCCGGTTGATACTCGAATGAATATAGGCACTTCTTTTCAACATCGATGCTTGTCTGAGTGAACTTTGGAGTACATAGCAGCAGCATAAGTACCTGTACATCTGATCATTTTGTGCAGTTCTACTGAAATCATCCGATGTAATGATTTGCATGCGAGTTCAGGCTCCAAATTACTCCTTTATGAAATCGGCAAACAGCAGCACAATACCAAATTACCAATACATATGACAAGCACAATAATCAGGATAATGACTAGTACCAACCTATGTGAGTTAGCATATCAATTACTATTTCCTTTGACTGGAAGCCGAGATAAGCCAAGCGACTGACAGCAAAGCAAGAAAGCAAGCGGAGATTAGCGACTGACAGGAAATGACGGAGGCTGTCGAGGCAATGAAGCACCCAAAGTTTTTGTGCAGTTCCACCAAAATCGAGCATCCCTGTTGGCACATATATTGAGAGAGTGAGATTACTGTAATAGTGGGACTAGTTGATGAAACATACACTAACAAATAGAAGCACCCTCATTATCTTAATGGGTAAAGTTAGCAACATAGTAGTCTTGCTTAAAGAGAGGTATTAGTTTATTTAATCAGTGCCAATTAGCTCAAGTCAACACTCAAAGCATTGCCATTTATCATAGGTTGCAAAACTTTAACGTGCAAAGATAAAGGAGTTTCTCATGACAGTAGCATGATACAAATAGAGATGACAGCAAACTAATATGGATGAAGGCCTTAGGCCCGTACCAACCTGAGAAAAAAAGCTTATTCATGTAGTCCCATAAGAGATGATAAAGCACTCACTGGAATCACACAATAGTATATATTTTTGTGCACTTCAAATGTATGGTTGAAATCACTCTTGTTTACCAATGCTGAGATTATATCGAAAGATTATCAAGAACTTCCAGCAGAGTTAAAGCACTGGCTGGGATACATTTCATTGTATTGTCTTGTGCAGTTCCACTAAAATGTATGATTGGCACAACATGGTCCCTGTTTGCACAAGTAGGAACAAGGTGAAACCTTCATTAGCTTAGTGAGAAAGGATAGTTAGACATTAGCATATTACTCAAACAGTAGCATCAAATTCATGATGGACAATACGCAAAACATTGCCTCCTTGAACCAATGGCAATAAATTGACATGCAAAACAATAGCACTATTATGTCATGACACTAATAATATTCCCTCCCTGCTCCACCACATGATTCACCTCCATAGACAAACATACACACATACATGATTCATCATAGGGTCCTACTATAGATTTTTTTTAACTCCAACAGGAAAATTAGCAGTAATAAATTAGTGGTACTGAAGTACTCCTAATTAATTAAGGTAGACAGAGAAGTGGAAGGGCTCCCTAGAGGATCGTCTCACATGTAAGGTAGTCATTGCCAGAGCCCTTGAATGGCCTCGACTGAGGCCTCTGGCTTCAGCAAGATCGCCTTGGTACTATTTATTCTTCTTCTTCTTCCTCTTCATGCTCTGTTTCTCTTTCTCCTCACCAGTTGGTGAAACCAAGTACATGATTGGCCTTCTAATTCAGAATTGTTTTGTCAGTGAGGGAGTACAAGTGTACTAGTAAAAAACAACATTATTTTCTCATGGCAGTCGGAAAATAGAGATGAACACATGCATTAAATATCATTCTTACCTAAAGGAAGGTTATGGCGCCAATATGGATGATGAGGATTGGAACACAGATCTCCCTTTGTGCAGTTCCACCAAAATGAACCAATTGTTCCAATCTGACATTTCAGTTAAACAACACAAAAGTCACTTCTTTTAAGAAGAGTTTTGTGCAGTGCACCAAAAGGTCACAACAGCAACCAGGTGAATTGGATATCCCCGTTTGCACAAAAATGCACAGAGGAAACAATCAGAGTCTCAAACAATTACAGGCAAAAACATTTGGCTAAACTTGTCATGGCTTATAACAGTGGCATGGCTTGATTTTTACCAGGGACATTAGATTAAGAACAGCTAAGGCTGCGTTCGGTTCACAAGTTTGGTGCAGGATTTTCGTAGGAACACAATTCCTACGGTATTCTTTCCCTTCCAACCGTTCGGAACATGGGAAAGGTGAATAGTGTTTCATAGGAAAGCTGGTCTCGTGGTACTGATCCCATAGGATTAGAAACATCCACGCGCTGCTCATTTTTTGGGCGGAAGCCCAAGGCAGGCGCTCGCTGCCATGTGTTAGACAGGTTGCTGTGCTGTGTTTGCTGGAATAAAAATATCAACCTATGTGTGGTACGTGAGGTGAGGACAAGAGTAGTCACTTTGCGGCTGAATAAACAAATAGCATCTCATACTACCAAGCATGCTACTCTAAAAAAACAAATCTATACATTTCGTAGTCCATCCGAACACATTCTCTTGAGAGTTTCCTCCGGTTTGCTGTTCTATAGTTTTATACCTACATTCCTTTCCTATTCCTCTATTTTCATCAAGACCTATGTTTTCTGCCCCTTTATTCCGAACGGAGCCTAAATATTTGGTATAAGGGCATGTGACAGTGGGTACACCAGCAGTCCAGCACCATGTACGTAAACAGGGGCATAAAGTGGTGATTCATAGTTTGTTGCCCCGAGAAACAAACATCCAAGAAACATATCTGGGTTGGTCCCATTTTTGTTCACTCTAGCCACCTACTCCTATGTGTGGATAGCAAATCTAGTCCTGGCCATACCACTGTGTACAGCTTTACCCCTATATTTCCCTTTTCGACCAAGAGACCGGTTGGATGACCAGTCTGTACTTCTTTCACCCCCTTTCCTTCCTGTTTGTACCAGGTCCGATGTACATACTAAATTCCCCGACCCCCACTTTATTTCTTATTTGAACCAAGTACTCCCTCCGTCCGGAATTTCTTGTCATCAAAATGGATGTGTCTAGAACTAAAATACATCTAGATACATCCATTTCAATGACAAGTATTTTCAGACGGAGGGAGTACAAGATTCGACTCCATGAAGTAGCTTTACCTCTAACAATAGAAAAAAATGTGATTTTGGACCATCTGATCGAGAGGGGTTGAGAGGTAGAAAATGAAGCACATGCAGCGAGGTAGCGAGCTAGGGAAGTAGAGCTAAGGCGGTTTCGAATGAAGATATACCTGAAGGTCGTCGGGATGTGGATAGGTGGGTGGTGGGAGGCCAGATCTGCCCACAGGCAACGACGAAGGGATCGGAGGACCTCCCGCGCCGGCGCTCGGCCAGAGATAATGGTGCGGCCGGCAGTGGTTCTCCTCCCTCGCTGTCGACGACGGCCTAAACGCTGCCCCTCCTCCCCTTCACAGACGGTGGAGGATACGTCCGGATCTATAACCAGCGGTGAGGATAGAAAGCTAGTGTTACTACCCCTATCTTGTTTAGATCCGGAGAGGTTGAGAGTGTGTGAATAGAGCAACCCTAGCAAGCAAGTGCGGAGGCTCCGTCCTATATATATGTAGTGGGGTAGTTTTCCTTTTTCACTCCATCAAAACAATCGTTTAAAATTGTGTACTACTACATGCCAGGTCGCGGTTTTTTTTAGTTGTTGATTGTTTTTTGAGATACCTACCCGCTTGTTCCAAGTGGTGTTACGGTGTGCCAGGTCGCACTTTGTATCGTTCAAGTCTGGTAGTACAAGTCCCTCCATTAAATGAACAACCACCCCCTCGTAAAAATTGTGAACAAGCCCACGGCTAAAATTAGCGGAAACGTGGGTTGCCCCAACATGCATTATTATTTATATTTTCTACTCTCTCCGTTCCTAAATATAAGTCTTTTTTATTAGCCACACCTAAGAAAAGAATATTTTTTATTAGCAGTGAAGCCCACATGTCATAGACACAAAAATTGGGGCAAGATTCCCTTAGGCAAGCCAAAGTGTGTCTAACAATTTGAGAAACTCAGGTTAGGCAAGTGTGGCAAGTGCGGGAAAAATAATGTGGCAACATAAGACAAACGTAGTCACAATCCAAACAGCCCCGTAATTTTTTGTGACATGCATGCAATTTTAGTTAGTTAAATTTATAGTCAAAATTTGGCAAGGTGCATCAAATCAACACATGCAAGTATCAAAAGGAAAGTCACGGCATGCATGCATGCATTGTACTCCCTCCGTTTCCAAATATAAGTCTTTTTAGAGATTGCAACAAGTGACTACATACGAAGTAGAATATGTCTACATACGAAGTAGCCCATTTGAAATGTGTAAAAGGACTTATATCGAGTGCAGTGCTTTGATGTGTCGCGTCAACTCGTACAAGACCGAGAAATTTGATTACTACAACGCCCTCTCCCTCGCGGACTGAGCTGCGGTGCCCTAACTGCACCGCAAACGCCCTCTCCATCTAGGTGAGTAAGTCATGTTGACCAAGGAGGAGGGGAAAACAAGATAACTTAATGTTCATTTGCTAATTAATAGCATTGCATGCAATGAACTAACCACTGCATGTCGTGTTTGTTGTCTCAAGTCATTAAAAGTATGCACACCGCATATCTCTTATTGGTTGATATGTCAAGAAATAAGAAATGAGGTAGAATTATTAATGCACCACGCCTAAGTGTTTTGGGATTATTTGGTTTTCGTAAGATGACTTACACACCTAGACGGAGGAAGTATTTGCATTTCTAGAGATTTCAACAAGTGACTAGACTACACCGTGTGCAGTACTCCCTCCCTTCCGGTTTATAGGGCTCAAATCTCAAATCTCATGAACCAAGGAATTTTGCAACTGGAGGAATGTATCTCGTACTTTACAAAACTACCCTAATTAAACTCATGCATTAATTACGTAGTTCTCTCGTTTTCCTCTCCGCCTTGGTCGCGGTGCACAATATTGAGCACTCCTATATGACTAGCCACTATATCTACATGTGGGACATTTCAAAGCATCCGGGCTCGCGTGCCATCCACCAAATCACAGTGAGGTGCTACAATCGAGACTCACATGTCACCCCGGTGTGGCCGTCATGACCCGTCATATCACAAAACCCACACCTTTACCAGTAGTGGTAAGGTGGCCTCCAAGTTGGACTGGACGAAGCAACCATCATTTCACTAGAACGCTCGTTCATGCCCTTTCTTCCCTTTCTTGAAGAAAACCTCACTCTAGGCTACTCACTTCTGCCATTTTTCTTCTGTACCGACGAAGGAAAGGTGGGCGAATCAGTTATGCTGCTATATTTTCATTCCAATAATCTTCTTTTTGCGAAGCACCGACCGATTCTCACATCCTATTCTTTTCCCGTTTTCATTGCGATCGTGGTTTCCTTTCGATTGCTTTTTGTTTGTCAGTTCATTGATGGATCCTAGAGCACTAGGCAAAGAGTTGCCGGCGGACAACCCACTGGAGACAGCGATCTCCAGGAAGAGAGCACCGACCAACGAGTTGACCATGTTGGTGGGCCAACCCATGGAGACGAAGAACTCCAAGAAACAAGCACTAGCCAAAGAGTTGAGGACGTTGGCGGACGAAGTCCTCAAAGAAAGTTGGAAGAACAACAAGGGCCCCATCGTGCCTACCCCAGGAACTCTGATTGCCACCTATGTGAGGCTCAGATCGAGTTTGAGGAGATAGTTGCCGTTGAGAAGCAGTATTCCCCTGGCAAGGTGATGGCCATCGAGGACGAGTAGATGGCCCCTGGAGGGATGAGATCCCCCGGTGAGCTGCACAAGGTAAAAATAATGGCTTATTACCATAGTTGTGGTTTTTGATTATTTTCAATGTGCTTGCTAATATGTTAGGGTTGTGCAGGTGCCGGTGGTTGTCCTTGATGATTCCGATGTCGTGGCCCGTCCTGTTGGCATCGCCTCGGAGATCGATTTCGATGCCGCTGTCCATCCTGTGGACATCGCCCTAGAGATCGATTCCGATGTCGCGGTCAGTCTGTGGACATCGCCCCAGAAATCGATTCCCATGCTGCTGTTCGTGCTGTGGTCATTGCCCGAAAGATCGATGACAAGAAATAGTTGGTCCCGCTAATCCTTCAGGGTAGTTTGCATTGCCTTGTGTTTAATTACCATAACGATGCGTGTTATCAAACCATCTTAGGGCTAGTGCACTGTCTTGTGTGGGCGGATCTTGCTACTTTTGTTTGATAGTGAATCATGCGATGAATCATGCGAACCCTCTCCGAGTTATAGAAATAGATGTATCCTCACCAGCTTTTGATGTAATATATGGCATGCTTAGATGAAAGTTTGAACTGTTTATCATATCAGCAGGGCTTGTTTGATGATTCTTGGTGTTAGTAGGATAGCTACTTTGCGAGCTATAGTACTTGCAAAACACTCACCGAAGAGAAATGTTGGGGCTGATGAGCTCGTGGTACGCTTATACTTATCCCTCGTCGATCGACCAATAGCCCTAGCTCCTAAAATTGTAGGCTTAGCGATCGATCAGACAATAGTCGACATACATTCAGGCCTCATTTGGTTCATAGGGTAGGAAAATCGTAGCAAAAGTACAGAGAACATGCAACACAAAATCATAGCAGTGCAGAGACGTACTCCCTCCGTTCCAAAATAGATGACCTAGGCGGGCTAGTTTGGCCTAGTGGGTTTTAGTGATATGACATGGTACAGTGCC
>LR880972.1:200181290-200195966 GCA_904067115.1 Aegilops sharonensis | reverse complement strand
GACCAATAGCCCTAGCTCCTAAAATTGTAGGCTTAGCGATCGATCAGACAATAGTCGACATACATTCAGGCCTCATTTGGTTCATAGGGTAGGAAAATCGTAGCAAAAGTACAGAGAACATGCAACACAAAATCATAGCAGTGCAGAGACGTACTCCCTCCGTTCCAAAATAGATGACCTAGGCGGGCTAGTTTGGCCTAGTGGGTTTCAGTGATATGACGTGGTACAGTGCCGTCCAGTCTTCGCGTGTGGTAGCAGTATTGCGGGTACAGTAAGTTTTCTTGAAGAAGCGGAATTCAACGAAGTCATGATGGTTCCTTCATCCGAACAACTTACAGTGGGAAAGGTTGGGCCTGCGATACGGCCGGGGTAGACCAGGATAATTTTGTGCATGGTAGGTGGACCAGGATGGTTGACGTTCCACATGTCGGCGAATGAAAGTATTCTTTTCGATAAGAGGACGAGCAACGAGTATTCATTGTTTATTTTTTATGAAAGCTATTGTCTCCACTGTTACGACGGAGGAGTGTGAAACACGGCATCCCAGTGAACTTGGCATGTGCAGCACTCCCTCCTTCCTCATGTAATGCCCAGGTTACAGCTTTTTCTCACTTTCTCTCTTATCTATTTCCTCTCAAATGTTTTTTACCTTTCTTTTTTTAAGACACAATTGTTTTATGCCTTTTTTGGAATTATTATTTTTATACCTAGGAGCACGTGTAGAGACGGGCTCTTGCAGACCCCACTCCTTGACTTTGTCAATGCCTCTCTCTCCTCCACATAAGGAGTACAACTTGCTATGCATGCATGCGGCGGGTAGGTGGCGTCTTGAGGGGCCAGGGCGCTGAGAGCGGGCTCTGGAAGCGGTCCGGACTCCAGCATGGCCCATCTCACATTATCACCATATATTTCTTGGAGTCCGTGCGCGGTGGGCGGGCGATCTCTTCTCCCTCCCCCGTTTCTCTCTTCTCAGCCGACGCCCGCCGAGCGATTAGATTTCGGTTATCGACGGTTTATTCAATTATGGTCCCACATGTCAGTGAAACTGCAAGACAATGCGTCTCCCCTCTGGTGAGCGGCGTGCGAGTCGGACTGTCGGGGGTGCGACGCGTACGAGTCGTAAGTGTGTTGCCTTTTCCTTTAGAACTTGCGAAGGGTAACATTTTCGCGTGATCGATCGATAGAAATCTAATCATCTCCCCCCTGATTTTAAGGGGGTGGAGCCGGGATTTATTTTGTTCCAATCAAATCAAGCCACATACACGGGAGCACGGATTGGCACACACGAGGGGAGCAGGCAAGTCTCGTCCGAAGTGCAAAACACCGCAGATCTGATTTTGATCGAGGGATAACTGTTCCCTGCCAAATAATGGAGGATTGTTTGCGATTATAGCATGATAGTTAGGGCATCTCCAGCGCTGGCCCACAAATTTACACGGCATCTGTCCGAGGATACTGATGGTTGCCATCCGATGCTGCCCGCATATCTTTTGACAACTATATGAACTAACCGGACGAAATTCGTGCAACCAAAGCAAATTTCAAATTAACCGGATGAAATTCATTACATTTCAAAAACTTTTCCTACAAACTAGACGAAATTCATTACATATTTCACACAAACCGTACTAAAACCTACTGTAAACCTAATCTAAACGATCGCCGGCGCCCGATCACCATGTCCGGCCATGAACCCAAGAAAGCCGGCCATTGCCTTTGCCTCCTCCTCATCCTCCTCGATAACCTCCTCCTCCAGAGCACAAGGTTATGAAGATTTCCACCTCCACGTCGCCGTCAAGCGGCTAATCGGTCGCCGATGTTTACCCCACCAAGCTTGGCGTCGACTGAGTGGAGTAGAGCGGTGGCCTTCCCGGGACCAGAGCGGCGGCGACCTACCATGTACTACTCTTCCTCGCTGCCGGCTGCGCCCGCGCACGCGCGCCGACTGCGTGGTCGTGGCGGCGGAGGGCGGCCGGGGGTACCAGCGATCTCCTTCGTTTTCTCCTGCGACAGTACGTCGAAGAGAGCTTTGGAGCATGCCCAGAGCGGAGCCGCCGATGTCCCTCGTCTGCTCCTGCGACAGTACGTCCAAGAGACCTTTGGAGCGCCAGGAGGCCGTGGTTGAAGTGGTTCCGATAGAAGGAAGGGACCGGAAGAGAATAAGTGTGGGTCTTTGGCTATGGCTGGGAGCTGGGGCTCAAGTTAATATAGCGGGCGAATGGCAATGAGCCGCGGCAGAAGAATGGACAACTGGCGCCGGGGTAGGTTCGTCGGACGTGAATGCGGACGCTGCTTTAGTGACTTAACTGCAGATGCGTTTGGGTTACTGACATGTGGGCCCAACGGGCATCTGGCCCGCATGTCAGTGACACACCAATTGCACCTGCAGTTAAGTCCGGTGAATGCGGCATTGACATTCTGGAGAGACGGTGACCGTTCTAGGTGGGAAGCGCGCGCTAGCGATGGAAGGGGTTCCGGTGTGCAGTGGCACTAAGATCGGTCGCTCACGATAGTACATACTCCGTACCATACTACCATAGTACCCTCTCTAGCTTAGGCTGTTTTATAGATTGTCGTTGTGATGGACGATATACATGAGCAAGGCGGTCCAAGTATGACCGTTGGTGTTGAGCCAGGTGAATACATGCTCGGTGTTCACGTAGGCCTCCATCAAACGTCTAAACAGTAATGTCAGGCACCTCCGGGGCGCGCAGGTGATGGGCTCGCCGTTTGCGTTGCGCCATGAGCAGGACTTTGATTTAGAGGGCAACGTGCATGCATTGGCATGCTTTGACAGCGTGAGCGTGAGTGTCTGACGCGAAGTATTTCATTTTCATTTGGCTAACGAGGGTGCGTTGCAGCGACGAGTCCGTGGTTTGATTCCCCACATACGCATAATTTTGGTTTTTACAGTATTTCTTTCTCCATTGATAGGTAGGCCCGCGTAGATAGATAAAGAACACGAGCAGATGAGGCGCATGCAGACTGTTTGACTGGTCAACCAGACAAATACGGAGCTATACGCTGAGCCAGTGACCGTATAATCACCATATCTTGTATACAATGATCAAAGTGAGCTATCAAGTCAAGTTCGATGACCGCCAATGCATTTTACTCGGTAATAAATGACAAGGATTGCAGGGGAATCCAAATTTGCTTCGTCTTCTGTCCTTGAGCTCTTGACAAACCAATGCACTATACGGTTGTCTAGCCACTCCATCCCAGAGCTCTCACCAAGTGTCGTTCATGCCACCGTGCCGCACACTAACCGGTAAGGCAGCGATGGCATCCCACCGCGCCGAGTTCCTCGCCGCCCACGATCGCACACAAAATGGTAGGGAAGCGATGGCATCCTGCCGTGCCAAGTTCATCGCCGCTCGCGACCTCACAACTATGTGGGAGGAATTTGAAGATGCCAAGGCCGAATGGGCGGTAGAGCAAGAGGCGGCCAAAGCTGCACAAAGGGAGCAGAACAGTCAGAAAGCACTCAAGAAAAGAGAGGCCCGCCGCTGCAAGAAAGAAAAGGACGCACGCGTTGCCGCGGAGAGGTCGGCGGAGATCCAAGCATGGTGGGGTGTCGCCGACAAAGCCGGGAAGGAGAATGACGACGTCTGGCCATCATGTGAGAAGTAGTAGTACTAGTAGTTAGTGTGTGTGTTTGTGTCTGAGTACGAGCATGTACCAGTACTACTAGTTACTACTGTAGTTTTTAGAGCAAAGTACCAGTATGTTAGCCTAGACTAAATGGAAAAATTCCTATCCTAAGCATCAAATGGCATCTCTTTCTCTATAGGAATTGAGATGCATGTCATCTCACTTCCTATGATTTTCATATTCCTATCCTATGAACGAAAGGAGGCCTCTGTTGGAGTAACTACTGTAGCTAGCAGTACTGCTGGTACAGTAGTTTTCTTCAAGAAGCAGAATTCAACGAAGTCATGATGGTTCCTTCGTCCGAGCAACTTCAAAGTGGGAAGTGGTCCTATGATTTGACGGCTCATTTGTCATTGTTACTGCGGCGCGACAACCTGGGTGACTCTCCCTTGGAGTTCTGCGTGCATGGCAAGTGGACCAGGATGGTCGACGTCCCACATGTTGGCGAACGGAAGTATTCTTTCCGATATCGAGGAGCAAGGAAACCGCGTGGTATAGTATCACTGCTGATTGGTTCGCAAAAAATAGTATCACTGCCGATTTATAATTATTTTTTATTTCTGATGAATGCTAGCGTTTCAACTCTTACGACGAAGGGTGCCAAACACGGCACGTGCTGGATGTCCCACACGTCAGCGAAAGGAGTGGGACATGAACAACGTGGTAGAGCCCAGCTTAAAAAAACAGCGTGGTAGAGCGTCTCCACTTCTTCCACTTCTGGGTCGGAGACCACACGTAGTAGTACTTAGTGGTATGAACGATACAAAGTGCGACCTGGAGAGAAAGACACGTCTAGTTGGAAGGGGGGCATACACGTAAACAAATATAAAATTTAAATGTGCCTCCAACTAATATAGTACTAGTAGAGTACTTAGGCACGTACTCCATAACATCAAAGTGCATTGCACGTACAACATTTAGTGGTAGTATGTAGTAAGAGACAAATGCCGCCCAAGAGTTCCCTTCTCGACCTACTTTTGGGTGTTTGGTAGAGTGTATGGAGGGTGCATGAGTCCACACTAGTTTAGCACAAATACACTAGAAGCATGCATGAAGAGAGCATGCATGAAGAGGGGTGTTGAGTTGAGCATGAATGAAGAGGGAACAACTATGCTGAGACGAGAACGCAACCAAACACACCCTATATGCCACGCATGTTCATACCATTTGTGCCTTTCTACTTCACTTACTGCGCTACATTACTCAGATTCGTACGTCCACTCCTAGGTACATGTCCGTCTCGTAGTTCCAGTCCCACGTGTTCTTGATATAGATGGAACGAGCCTTGCATAACACGTGCACCTTGATGCTAGATGTCTCGCGTGTTGGCAAAAGGATGAACAAAGCTCACGTAAAAAAATAGAGTGGAAGAACATAGATTCCGGATGACCGAGAAGGAGCAAGGAACCTCGTGGTGGAGCGTCTGCACTCATAATATTTAATATTATTGAGCGATATAAAATTAACCAATCATCTCCACAGTGGACTGGAAGAGTACGAAACACGGCAGCCCAGTGTAGTTACATCATACTAGTACATGGCTAACCCACACTATCACCATATTTCTTGGCTTCCGTGCGACACATATCTCTAGTAATCCAGCAACCTGTATCGCTTCCCCCTCCTCGTCTCTATTAAAGTGTGGCGGGCTGGCGTTGCTGCCGTCTATTGAGGTCGGTTAACTACCACATGTTAGCGACATGCCAAGAGCATTCTAAATAAAATTCCTTTCACGTTCCGTTTTCAAAAAGAAAAAATCCTTTCACGTACGAATTTTCATGTATGCTTTGAGCAACTTGCATGTCCTATACTGCTCCAGTTTGATACTCTAACTTAGCTAGAGGTTAGACTAACTCATGACTAACCCTGAACTAACTGTGGCCAATGAGGTGTTTGGGTGACAGGGTTAGATTGACAATAAATGCACTTCATGGAGAGAGAAAAGTGATTTTTCAGTGGTCCCAATGAGAACTATCTCTAGTTAGCACCTCTTGGGTGGGATAGTTTTTTTTTGTGGGTTTGGTGCAACTTGCTCCAATTTAAACCCTCATGCTTGGATACTTTAGGGCTATTTGAGCCCCAACTAGCTCAAACTAACTCTAACCCATGGATCCAAACAGGGCCTATGGCCAGTCTCGACGCGGAGCAGTCGCGTGCACCGGGAAGCGGCGCTCTCTCGGCCGTCGCGCCGCTTCAAAGCCGGCGCCAGTGAGAGGTCGCCTCCGCTCTGGCCGGGCATTAATGCGGCACTGACGCTCTAGGTCGACGCTGACCGTTTCACGCGGGAAGTGCGCGCTGGCAAGGGAGTGTAGGTTTTGAACCGTTTCAGGTGTAGTACTGGTAGTTTGCAAAACTACTCAATTATTTGCACTTAGTTTCCTAAGAAATTGTGGTAAAAAACATTACTCCATAGCACGCTTCCTTTCTCCTTCCTCTTCCACCGCCCGCGCATGTCCGCGGGAAGCGACCGGTTAACCCTTATATAGGAGTGCTAGCACAAAAAGATGCATGCATGACCACTAAAATTTCCATATTAAAGCGTCGCTCCGGCGGGAGTATGGCGTATGTTGTTACCTTCGGCCGGGCCATGGCTACCGGGCGACGGCGACCAGAGAAGAGGCAACGGGAGGGGAATGAATGCAGCTACTGTTTGGGTTCGCCTTCCGGCTTAAATAAATGCGCAGCATCACGTGTACCCGCGGGTGCACAAATTGTAATATAAGTGTCTGCTTAAGTGGGCGTCACGTAACTGGTGTGTATGTGAGAGATTCTGAGAGACATAGTGCGTGTGTGCGACTCTACTCTTCGGACATGTACTCAACCTTTTGCATCGGGATATAAGTATAATGGTATTTACTTTAGCTAGTGTTTTACGTGGTCGTGTTAACGTGGTTGTGTCAAAAAAAATGTCACTTCTTGCTTGTGATTTGCGTTATATAATTACAAGCAAGATTCTCGTGCATTGCACGGAACATCAATATGCACTTTTTTACAAAACACCTGTTGTGATTGACCCATGCAGGAGTAATCCCATGTGTAAAAACTAATGATATCTCGAGAATTTTATCGGGAAACTGGTATCTCGAGAATGTCATCAAAAAAAATGAAATATGAGAGATAAGGCGAGGAGGAGTGGAGCGTGGTGGTGACTGGTGGTCGGAATGAGCGGAGGCATGGGGATGGACGGCGCCGGTAGGTGGCAGCGGCCACCATGCATGCTAGATTGTTCCAAAGACTTATTCCTTTTTTATTTGTTGAGCAATGAGGTTGCAGGAGATAATGATGTGGAGAGAGGTGCGTGTATCTTTTGTAAACTTATCATAGTTTGCTTTCTATCTGTCAGATATAGATCATATGGTCTGTATTACAAGATGGCCGGCACACCATCATCGCCAACTCGTTTTTTTATAAGGGTACAGATGATAAGTTTGCTGACTACTAAAGTAAAGTGGAATTTGTCCATGTTATGCATGTAAATAAAGGTGATTGTTTATCATATGGGTAAGGTTGGATGAAGGGTGGTAGGAACAAATGCTCTGCCTAGAGCATGTGTGTGTGAGATGGATTCTTAGTGTGTGTGGGGTGTGTGTGTGTGTGTGAGAGAGAGAGAGAGAGGAGAGACAGAGAGAGATGGAGTCTTAGTGTGTGTGGGGTGTGTGTGTGTGTGAGAGAGAGAGAGAGAGAGGAGAGACAGAGAGAGATGGAGTCTTAGTGTGTGTGGGGTGTGTGTGTGTGTGAGAGAGAGAGAGAGAGAGGAGAGACAGAGAGAGATGGAGTCTTAGTGTGTGTGGGGTGTGTGTGTGTGTGAGAGAGAGAGAGAGAGAGGAGAGACAGAGAGAGATGGAGTCTTAGTGTGTGTGGGGTGTGTGTGTGTGTGAGAGAGAGAGAGAGAGAGGAGAGACAGAGAGAGATGGAGTCTTAGTGTGTGTGGGGTGTGTGTGTGTGTGAGAGAGAGAGAGAGAGAGGAGAGACAGAGAGAGATGGAGTCTTAGTGTGTGTGGGGTGTGTGTGTGTGTGAGAGAGAGAGAGAGAGAGGAGAGACAGAGAGAGATGGAGTCTTAGTGTGTGTGGGGTGTGTGTGTGTGTGAGAGAGAGAGAGAGAGAGGAGAGACAGAGAGAGATGGAGTCTTAGTGTGTGTGGGGTGTGTGTGTGTGTGAGAGAGAGAGAGAGAGAGGAGAGACAGAGAGAGATGGAGTCTTAGTGTGTGTGGGGTGTGTGTGTGTGTGAGAGAGAGAGAGAGAGAGGAGAGACAGAGAGAGATGGAGTCTTAGTGTGTGTGGGGTGTGTGTGTGTGTGAGAGAGAGAGAGAGAGAGGAGAGACAGAGAGAGATGGAGTCTTAGTGTGTGTGGGGTGTGTGTGTGTGTGAGAGAGAGAGAGAGAGAGGAGAGACAGAGAGAGATGGAGTCTTAGTGTGTGTGGGGTGTGTGTGTGTGTGAGAGAGAGAGAGAGAGAGGAGAGACAGAGAGAGATGGAGTCTTAGTGTGTGTGGGGTGTGTGTGTGTGTGAGAGAGAGAGAGAGAGAGGAGAGACAGAGAGAGATGGAGTCTTAGTGTGTGTGGGGTGTGTGTGTGTGTGAGAGAGAGAGAGAGAGAGGAGAGACAGAGAGAGATGGAGTCTTAGTGTGTGTGTGGGGGGGTGTGAGTGTGTGTGTGTGTGTCGCGGGGTCCTCTGTGGCGGATGTAATTTAAGTGTGCATGGCTTCATCATAGAGAGGTGATGTGTATGGCAGAGGCCACCAACGATGGGGTGCGAGAGGGAAAATGCCCGTAGAGAGGGAAGATAAGGTGGGTGCGCGTGAGAGAAGTCAACATCGAGAGAACGTGTTTGTTCGAGAGATACCGAGGAAGACTACTATATATCGATGGTGCACGTAGGCGGGAGTTATGTGCACAAAAGAGGAGAACGATTCGATGTGGCGTTAGGATTGAGGGTCATTAACTACGTATGGAGACATAGAGACCTTTGAACGTGCATGTGTGAGAGGTATACATGTATACGTGCGATGTGTGTGTGTGTGCGCGCGCGCATGATCAAGATAAAAGAAAGAAGACATAAGTCATAAGATCAACGACATGGGAGAGACGGATCGGTATGACAATATGCATGCATGTGAGAATGCAGGGAAGAAGGCCCGACAATTGAGCATGTGTTTTTGTCTTTAAGAGATAGTGGCGTGGGCTGGAGCATGCATCTATGGCGAGAAGAGGGAGTGAGGCGCAACGATTGTGCAAAAGAGATCAACCTATAAATGCATATGTATGGAGAGACATATATAGTGTGGGTGACTGATACGTCCATTTTGCATCATGCTTTTATATCGATATTTATTGCATTATGGGCTGTTATTACATGTTATGTCACAATACTCATGCCTATTCTCTCTTATTTTACAAGGTTTACATAAGGAGGGAGAATGCCAGCAGCTGGAATTCTGGGCTAGAAAAGGAGCAAATATTAGAGACCTATTCTGCACAACTCCAAAAGTCCTGAAACTCAACAAAAGTCATTTTGGGAAATAATAAAAAATATCCGGCGGAAGAAGTTCACCAGAGGGGGCCCCACCTGGCCACGAGGGTGGGGGCGCGCCCTACCCCCCTGGGCGCGCCCCCTACCTCGTGGGCCCCCTGGTGGCCCTCTGATGCCCATCTTCTGCTACATGAGGTCTTTCGTCGAGAAAAAAAAATCATAAGCAACCTTTCGGGACGAAACTCCGCCGTCACGAGGCGGAACCTCGACGGAACCAATCTAGGGCTCCGGCAAAGCTGTTCTGTCGGGGACACTACCCTTCGGTAGGGGGAAATCATCACCAACGTCATCACCAATGCTCCTCTCATCGGGAGAGGGCAATCTCCATCAACATCTTCACCAGCACCATCTCCTCTCAAAACCCTAGTTCATCTCTTGTATCCAATTCTTGTCTCTAAGTCCGGGATTGGTACTAGTAGGTTGCTAGTAGTATTGATTACTCCTTCTAGTTTATGCTAGTTGGTTTATTTGGTGGAAGATCATATGTTCAGATCCTTTATGCATATTAATACCCCTCTGATTATGAACATGAATATTCTTTGTGAGTAGTTACGTTTGTTCCTGAGGACATGGGAGAAGTCTTGCTATTAGTAGTCATGTGAATTTGGTATTCGTTCGATATTTTGATGAGATGTATGTTGTCTAGCCTCTAGTGGTGTTATGTGAACGTCGACTACATAACACTTCACCATTATTTGGGCCTAGAGGAAGGCATTGGGAAGTAATAAGTAGATGATGGGTTGCTAGAGTGACAGAAGCTTAAACCCTAGTTTATGCGTTGCTTCGTAAGGGGATGATTTGGATCCATATGTTTCATGCTATGGTTAGGTTTACCTTAATATTTTGTTGTAGTTGGGGATGCTTGCAATAGAGGTTAATCATAAGTGGGATGTTTGTTCAAGTAGGAACAACACCCAAGCACCGGTCCACCCACATATCAAATTATCAAAGTACCGAACGCGAATCATATGAACATGCTGAAAACTAGCATGACGATATTCCCATGTGTCCTCGGGAGCGCTTTTCCTATTATAAGACTTTGTCCAGGCTTGTCCTTTTCTATAAAAAGGATTGGGCCACCTTTCCGCACTTTATTTACTTTTGTTACTTGTTGCTCGTTACAAATTATCCTATCACAAAACTATCTGTTACAACTGATTTCAGTACTTACAGAGAATACCTTGCTGAAAACCGCTTATCATTTCCTTCTGCTCCTCGTTGGGTTCGACACTCTTACTTATCGAAAGGACTAGATATATCCCCTATACTTGTGGGCCATCAAGACTCTTTTCTGGCGCCGTTGCCGGGGAGTGAAGCGCCTTTGGTAGGTGGAATTTGGTAAGGAAAGATTTATATAGTGTGCTGAAATTTACTGTCACTTGTTACTATGGAAAGTAATCCTCCGAGGGGCTTGTTCGGGGTATCTTCACCACGACTAGTAGAGCAAGATTTGCTCCTCAACCTACTGAACCTATTGAACATGAAAATATTCCCTTTGAAGTTCTTTCGGGTATGATGGGAAAAATGCTAGCTAATCCTTTTGTAGGAGATGGAACAAAGCATCCTAATGAGCACCTAATATATGTGGATGAAGTTTGTGGACTATTTAAGCTTGCAGGTATACCTGATGATGTTGTTAAGAAGAAGGTCTTCCCTTTATCTTTGAAGGGAGATGCATTGACATGGTATAGGCTATGTGATGATACGAGATCATGGAACTATAGAAGACTGAAATTGGAATTTCATCAAGTATTATCCTATGCATCTTGTTCATCGTGATCGCAATTATATATATAATTTTTGGCCTCGCGAAGGAGAAAGCATCGCTCAAGCTTCGAGGAGGCTTAAATCAATGTTGTATTCATGCCCCAATCATGAGCTCGCAAGAGAAACAATTATTCAGAATCTTTATGCTCGACTTTCTAAAAACAATCGCACCATGCTCGATACTTCTTGTGCTGGCTCTTTTATGATGAAGACTATTGAATTCAGATGGAGTTTATTGGATAGAATTAAACGCAACTCTGAAGATTGGGACCTCGACAAAGGTAAGGAGTCAGGTATGACACGTAAGTTTGATTGTGTTAAATCTTTTATGAATACCGATATTTTCCATAAGTTTAGCACTAAATATGGACTTGACTCTGAGATAGTAGCTTCTTTCTGTGAATCTTTTGCTACTTGTGTTGATCTCCCCAAGGAAAAGTGGTTTAAGTATCATCCTCCCATAGAAGTAAAAGTAGCTTCACCTATTAAAGTTGAAGAAAAGACTGTCACTTATAATGATCCTATTGTTCTTGCCTCTTATGTTGAGAAACCACCTTTCCCTGTTAGAATAAAGGATCATGCTAAAGCTTCAACTGTGGTTCGTAAAAGCAATATTAGAACTTATACACCTCCTGAGCAAGTCAAAGTAGAACCTAATATTGCTATTGTTAAAGATATCTTGTCTGATAATATTGATGGGCATGTTATTCAATTCTGTGGTGAATCTGCTAGAATTGCTAAACCTGGCGCTAAAGATAAACATAGACCTGTGGTAGGCGTGCCTGTTATTTCTGTTAAAATAGGAGATCATTGTTATCATGGCTTATGTGATATGGGTGCTAGTGCTAGTGTTATACCTATTACCTTGTATGAAGAATTAAGCATGAAGTTGCACCCGCTGAAATAGAAGATATTGATGTTACAATTAAACTTGCCAATAGAGATACTATATCGCTAGTGGGAATTGTTAGAGATGTTGAAGTCTTGTGTGGGAGAACTAAATATCCTGCTGATTTTCTTGTTCTTGGTTCCCCACAAGATAGCTTTTGTCCAATTATATTTGGTAGACCCTTCTTGAACACTGTGAATGCTAAGATAGACTGCAAAAAGAATGTTGTTACTATTGGCTTGGATGATATGATTCATGAGTTTAATTTCTCTAAATTTAGTAAACAACACCGTGAAGAAGAATTACCTAGTAAGGATGAAATCATTGGTCTTGCTTCTATTGCCGTACCTCCTAGTGATCCTCTAGAAAATTATTTGCTAGACCATGAAAATGATATGTTTATGAATGAAAGAAGGGAAATAGATGAAGTATTCTTTAAACAGGAACTTATTCTGAAACATAATTTGCCTGTTGAAATCCTAGGGGATCCTCCTCCACCCAAGGGTGATCCCGTGTTTGAGCTTAAACCATTGCCTGATAATCTCAAATATGCTTATCTTGATGAAAAGAAAATATATCCTGTTATTATTAGTGCTAGCCTTTCAGAGCATGAAGAAGAGAGAGTATGTAGCGACCCGACCTCAGACGGTCAAGCCTCTGTGTTTCTGTGCCATCCCTGGATCAGTATGCTGGCACACACAGTACATCAATGTATATATCAAAGTGTAATCACATGTATAAATAACGTAAAATGATATATACCTCATAATACTCAGCGGAAACAATCAAACGGGTGTGGAGTCCCATCAACGCCATCGGCAGGTTGAGTGTAGACCGTAACCCTGTATCGTAACTCTTACTCGTCGAGGAAATATCTGCAACATGATACGTTGCAGCCGTGTAGGTAAGTACATTGAATGTACCGGCAAGATCACAATAAGAGAAAACAGATGATAAACTATACTATATGCAGTATGGCTTTGTGGCTCTGTATCTGAGTTTTGTTTGCGTAAAAGCTGGTTTTATTTTCCCTACATCAAAGGAATAAATGAAGTCTGTACTATAGAGTTTTCTATCATGACATGGTTCCGCCAACCGATGTCTCATAGCCCAAATTCATCATAAGTTGCCCACAATTAAGTTATCAGTCCGGTGTTGAGAGTTCCGAGATAGATCCAGGTCCAGAGGCTCAAATTGTCCGTAACCGGGGACACGGCTAATCGATTATGTTTAAACCCTCTGCAGAGGTTTGTACACTTTACCCGCAAGATTCGATCCCTCTCTTTACGTTCTCGCACTTCAGAGTGTTTGAGAACAAGATGACCGAAACATGGTCTTCCAAAGAGTTCTTCTGACCACTGTCCGGTACTCAATCCATCCTACCGTAGTTCTACATCTGCTAGTACCGTCCCAGCCAGAGTCACAACTAAGGTCAACCAAGCCAGAGCCCATAATGACTTGCGGTTGCACAGGTAAGCTTCCGGGCGTGAAGTATTCTTCCGTCTCTTTGAGTCTGGGTGAAGCTTTCCGCAAGATGTCATGGCGCTTCACCATGCATCCCGGCCAACCACTGGTTTCTCCAGGGTGCCCGTCAACCGTCCTTCACCCAGTAGTGTGTATTGAATTCTTGTCTCGAGTCTTGAAGTCTTGAGGTCTTGAAGATGCAGTCCTTGCAGATTCCATCATGGAGTTGTCGTCACTGACGTAGAGTCCTCCTTCTTCACACCACTCTCGGACACTCATACCAAACCCCGTTTACTACAGCGTAGCATTAGAATAAAACAACGTCCCGGGCTTGGTAACAGGGTGATGGGTTCCTACCTCATGCATACTACTCAACTACAAGAATTTCAATAACACTACTGAGGGGTGGTTGCAAAGGTGCCACTAAATGCAATAAAACATAGGTAAGAAAGCATGGTCAAAGTGAACTTGCCTTGTTGACGATCTTCGAAAACTAGGGATTCGTAGTAGCAAGCTCTGCACTCCGGAAATTCTACCGAGGCAAACAATAACTAGAATAAGCATATAGCATGAGGATCACATAACACAAGAGCATAACAGAGTAACATAACACACCAAAACAACCAAATCAAAATCCAAAGGGAAAACTCAAAGAAAACCCATTCAAAGTTTTTCCTACTTCAAACAATAGCTAGAATAGTTTTTATATAACAAAAATTTTCTAACACAACCTAGTCATGGTTTTAGGTTAACTTAACAGAAAAGAATTCACTAAGCAACTAGGAGCAAAAAGAATTAATTTAAAAGCTATTATAAAACTCCTATTAGGCCTAATCCAATTTCTATTAAGAAAAATAAATTAAACCTTTTATTAATTATAAATAAAAGTTCATCTATTAGCGTGACAGAAACTAACCAAAAATAATCTATCACAAGTTAAAAATAAATTTATTTACTAATTAATTTAATAGGAAAACAGTAGCTAGCTAATTAATTAGGATTAACAAGATTCTGCTTAAACTAATTTTTTTAATAATCCTAAAATACCCAAATTAATTTCTATGGTTTGGCAATTCCAAAATAAAGTTGGGACAAAAAGAATCATGCAAAAATAGTTTTTCTAACTCAAGTTATAGCAGATTTACTATTTTGACTAAAACTAAATTAAAGCAATTTTTAATTATTTTTAACATAGCTAAATATATATTCTACAGAAACTACATAAAATTTGCAACCCAACAAAAAAATCACCAAAAAATATTAAACAGAATAAAAGATATCAATTTTTCAAAACAGAAACTATTCTGCTAAAACAGAAAATCAAAATAAAAGAAAAAGGCCTAATGGGCCTATACTGTGCCCTGAGCGTAATTT
>LR880972.1:200160113-200178639 GCA_904067115.1 Aegilops sharonensis | reverse complement strand
CAGATTTGAATCCAAAACTTTTGGCATTGTTTCCTCTGATATTTTTGGAGTGTCATGTTTGCTCCTCTCATACTTTTGATCAAGTATTTATCAGGCATAGTTTTTGAAATGATTCCAACTTGCCAAAGTTTGAATTCAAATTCAAAACTCAAAATTTGAAAGAGGGTTTCAAAGCACTTTCAAATGACTTTCAACTTGATACTTTTTAACTTCCAACTCATATTTCATATAATTGAAGAAGTCATTTTATCTTCCCTCATGAAAATCATTGAGTTGCATAAAGCTTTGAATTTGAAATATTCCCAAATGAAATTCAAATCTTTTCCAAAACCCTATTCATTTCAAAATGGAAGAAGTCATGTCATCTTCACTCTAGGTTTTGGTGTTGGAATGAATTTGAATTCATTGAGATCCAAAATGCAAAGGAGAAAGTTTTGGGAAAGTCATTTCATTCCCTCTCATTCAACTTTCAAAAGTTTCAAATTTCACTCAGTTTCACTCATTCAGTCAAACCAACAATCAGACAACAAGCATAGTTATTTATTTAATATAACATTCCAAAATTTAGAATTTTGGGATGTTACAGAGTATTGAAAACTCTGAAGAAGCACTTTGCTGCTATTGGATATACTCTTGATGATCTTAAGGGCATTAGTCCCACTCTATGTCAACATAAAATAAATTTGGAAGAAGATGCCAAACCGGTTCGTGATCACCAACGAAGGTTGAATCCTAAGATGAAATAAGTGGTAAGAAAAGAAATACCAAAGCGTCTAGAGGCAGGTATAATTTATCCCGTTGCTGACAATCAGTGGGTAAGTCCTGTTCATTGTGTCCCTAAGAAGGGAGGTGTTACTGTTGTTCCTAATGATAAAGATGAATTGATTCCACAAAGAATAATTACAGGTTATAGGATGGTAATTGATTTCCGCAACTTAAATAAAGCTACTAAGAAAGATCATTACCCCTTACCTTTTATTGATCAAATGCTAGAAAGATTATGCAAACATACACATTATTGTTTACTAGATGGTTATTCTGGTTTCTCTTAAATACCTGTGTCGGCTAAGGATCAACCAAACACCACTTTTACATGCCCTTTTGGTACTTTTGCTTATAGAGTATGCCTTTTGGTTTATGTAATGCACCTGCTACCTTTCAAAGATGCATGATGGCTATATTCTCTGATTTTTGTGAAAAGATTTGTGAGGTTTTCATGGACGATTTTTCCGTCTATGGATCCTCTTTTGATGATTGCTTGAGCAATCTTGATCGAGTTTTGCAGAGATGTGAAGAAACTAATCTTGTCTTGAATTGGGAAAAGTGCCACTTTATGGTTAATGAAGGTATTGTCTTGGGGCATAAAGTTTCTGAAAGAGGTATTGAAGTTGATAAAGCTAAAGTTGATGCTATTGAAAAGATGCCATGTCCCAAGGACAACAAAGGTATAAGAAGTTTCCTTGGTCACGCCAGATTTTATAGGAGGTTCATTAAGGACTTCTCAAAAATTTCTCGGCCTCTGACTAATTTATTACAAAAAGATATACCATTTGTCTTTGATGATGATTGTGTAGAAGCATTTGAAATACTTAAGAAAGCATTGATCTCTGCACCTATTGTTCAGCCACCTGATTGGAATTTACCCTTTGAAATTATATGTGATGCTAGTGATTATGTTGTAGGTGCTGTTCTTGGGTAAAGAGTTGATAAGAAATTAAATGTTATCCATTATGCTAGTAAGACTCTAGACAATGCTCAAAGAAACTATGCTACTACTGAAAAAGAATTTTTAGCAGTTGTATTTGCATGTGATAAGTTCAGACCTTATGTTGTTGATTCTAAAGTAACTATTCACACTGATCATGCTGCTATTAAATATTTGATGGAAAAGAAAGATGCTAAACCTAGACTTATTAGATGGGTTCTCTTGCTACAAGAATTTGATTTGCATATTGTTGATAGAAAGGGAGCTGAGAACCCCGTTGCAGACAACTTTTGTAGGTTAGAAAATGTTCTTGATGACCCACTACCTATTGATGATAGCTTTCCTGATGAGCAATTAAATGTCATAAATACTTCTTGTAGTACCCCATGGTATGCTGATTATGCTAATTACGTTGTTGCTAAATTTATACCAACTAGTTTCACATATCAGCAAAAGAAAAAGTTTTTCTATGATTTGAGACATTACTTTTGGGATGACCCACATCTTTATAAAGGAGTAGATGGTGTTATTAGACGTTGTGTACCTGAGCATGAACATGAACCGATCCTACGCAAGTGTCACTCTGAAGCTTATGGAGGACACCACGCTGGAGATAGAACTGCACATAAGGTATTGCAATCTGGTTTTTATTGGCCTACTCTCTTCAAGGATGCCCTTAAGTTTGTCATGTCTTGTGATGAATGTCAAAGAATTCGTAATATTAGTAGACGTCAAGAAATGCCTATGAATTATTCACTTGTTATTGAACCATTTGATGTTTGGGGCTTTGATTATATGGAACCTTTTCCTGCCTCTAATGGATATACACATATTTTAGTTGCTGCTGATTACGTTACTAAGTGGGTAGAAGCTATTCCAACTAGTAGTGATGATCATAACACCTCTATTAAAATGCTTAAAGAAGTTATTTTTCCGAGGTTTGGAGTCCCTAGATATTTAATGATTGATGGTGGTTCACATTTTATACATGGTGCTTTCCGTAAAATGCTTGCTAAATATGATGTTAATCATAGAATTGCATCCCCTTATCACCCACACTCTAGTGGTCAAGTAGAATTGAGTAATAGAGATCTCAAATTAATTTTGCAAAAGACTGTCAATAGGTCTAGAAAGAATTGGTCCAAGAAACTTGATGATGCATCATGGGCCTATAGAACTGCATATAAAAATCCTATGGGTATGTCTCCATATAAAATGGTTTATGGAAAAGCATGTCACTTACCTCTCGAACTAGAACATAAGGCATACTGGGCTATTAAAGAGCTCAACTATGATTTCAAACTTGCCGGTGAGAAGAGGTTATTCGATATTAGCTCACTTGATGAATGGAGAACCCAAGCCTATGAAAATGCCAAGTTGTTCAAAGAAAAAGTTAAAAGATGGCATGATAAAAGGATACAAAAGCGTGAGTTTAATGTAGGTGATTATGTACTGCTATACAACTCTCATTTATGATTTTTTGCAGGAAAACTTCTCTCTAAATGGGAAGGACCCTACGTTATCGAGGAGGTCTATCGTTCCGGTGCCATAAAAATCAACAACTTCGAAGGCACAAATCCGAAGGTGGTAAACGGACAAAGAATCAAACATTATATCTTAGGTAATCCTATAAATGTTGAAACCAATGTTATTGAAACCGTAACCCCGGAGGAATACATAAGGGACACTTTCCAGAACGTTTCAGACTCCGAAAAGGAGTAGGTATGTGGTACGGTAAGTAAACCAACTCCAAAACAATTTTTAAGGCAATATTTCTCTGTTTTGGAATATTTAGAAAAAATAGAAAAATAAGTAGCAGTCCGGGAAGGACACGAGGGCTCCACAAGGGTGGAGGGCGCGCCCTACCCCCCTGGGCGCGCCCCCCTACCTCGTGGGCACCTCGTGTGCCTTCCGGACTCCGTTTTCTTGATCGATACGTATTTTGGTCGATAAAAAATCATTATATATTATCCTGAAGGTTTTGACTCCCGTATCACACAAATATCCCTTGTTCTTGTTTCGAGCTGTTTTCTGACATATAAATTATCATGACGTCCCCAAGTGCTTCCGAGGACAAGTTCTTCGAGAAGGTCATCAACCCTTACCTCGCGGAGGTGCTGCGACACCCTCAAACCATTGAGTTGCGTGATGGGTTGCTGCCCATCCGCGATGAAGAGGGACCAGAAGGAACCGGAAGCGTGGAGACGAGGCTCGAAGAAGTGGAGCAACAAGTTTTCAAGTGTCAAGGGATGGTGGAAAGTGGACTCAACTCCAACCACATGATGATCGCGGAGTTTACTAGCAAACACAAGTTGGAGGCCGACAATATTGGGGAGGCCATCTTCAAGCTTCATGAGAAGATCGAGCACCTTCAAGCCCAAATCTATGACCTGCAAAATCAAAACTGTGAGTATGAATATAGATTTAAAAGGATGAGTTTGGCTGCAGATTTGAGGATTCCGGAGACTCGATCATCCTTCTATGATGGTGAGCCCATGCCTTGGAAGATGGACGACAAGCCCGCATCATCAACAACACCCCCACCTTCTTCACCAACAACAAAGGAGACATAATCACATGGGTATGGGCACTCCCCTTGGCAACTGCCAAGCTTGGGGGAGGTGCCCCGGTATCGTATCACAACCACATCTCCTATCTTTACAGTTTTTCTTAGTTTGATCCTATTAGTAGTATCTTGATCTAGTAGAATAAAGTTTATGGCATGATCTAGCTTTGAGTTTTGCTTTATGATCCCTCTATGTAATCGAGTCCGTGAGCTATTTAATAAAGATTAGTGTTGAGTAAAGGGCTTGATTATTTTGCCATGATCTTGAGTGAATAAAAGAAAAGAATAGAGAAAAAGAGTAAAGAAACAAAGAGTTCATATTGATCCTATTGAGACTAATGACTTCACATAGAAAGGGTATGATGATTAAAAGTTGTTGGGAGTTGGCAAACATAGCTTTGGTCATCGTTGCAATTAATAGGAAGTAATAAGGAAAGAGGGGTTCACATATAGATATACTATTATTGACTTCTTTTATGATTGTGAGCACTCATTAAAATAAGACATGCTAAAGAGTTGATGTTGGACAAGGAAGACAACGTAATGGGTTATGTTTTCTTATATCTGAGATAAAGTATATTGTCATGGATCTTCCAACATGTTGAGCTTGCCTTTCCCCCTCATGCTAGCCGAATTCTCAGCACCAAGTAGAGATACTACTTGTGCTTCCAAAAACCCTTAAACCAGTTTTGCCATGAGAGTCCACCATATCTACCTATGGATTGAGTAAGATCCTTCAAGTAAGTTGTCATCGGTGCAGAGCAATAAAAAATGCTCTCTAAATATGTATGATTGATTGGTGTGGGAGAAATAAGATTTATACGATCTTGTGATGTGGAAGAAATAAAAGCGACGGACTACATAATAAAGGTTCATATCACAAGGGGCAATATAAAGTGACGTTCTTTCGCATTAAGATTTTGTGCATCCAACCATAAAAGCGCATGGCAACCTCTGCTTCCCTCTGCAAAGGGCCTATCTTTTATTATTATCCTCTACCTTATGCAAGAGTCATGGTGATCTTCACCTTTCCTTTTTACATTTTATACTTTGGCAAGCACAGTATGTTGGAAAGATCCTGATTGATATATCTAATTGGATGTAGGGGGCATGAGTTATTATTGTTGATATTACCCTTTTGGTAAAAGGTTGGGAGGCGAAACTATAAGCCTCTATCTTTCTCTGTGTCCGATTAAAACTCGGTAACCACAAGTATCGCGTGAGTGTTAGCAATTATGAAAGACTAAATGATAGTTGAGTATGTGGACTTGCTATTAAGCTCTAACATAGACTCTTTCCGATGTTATGATAAATTGCAATTGCTTCAATGACTGATATTATAGTTTGATTGGTTCTCAATAAAGTTTATGATTCGTATTCTGCATTGTGAATGGATTATTACTTGAACATAAGAAATCATATGACAACACCTATATATGTTGCTGTTACGAGAATAATCATGATGCCTTCATGTCCGTATTTTATTTTTATCGACGCCTCTACATCTAAACATGGGGACATATTTATCGTTATCGGCTTTCGCTTGAGGACAAGCGAGGTCTAAGCTTGGGGGAGTTGATACGTCCATTTTGCATCATGCTTTTATATCGATATTTATTGCATTATGGGTTGTCATTACACGTTATGTCACAATACTTATGCCTATTCTATCTTATTTTACAAGGTTTACATAAGGAGGGAGAATGCCGGCAACTGGAATTCTGGGTTGGGAAGGAGCAAATATTATAGACCTATTTTGCACAACTCCAAAAGTCCTGAAACTCCACGAAAGTCATTTTGGGAAATAATAAAAAATATCCAGCGGAAGAAGTTCACCAGAGGGGTCCCCACCTGGCCATGAGGGTGGGGGGCGCGCCCTACCCCCTGGGCACGCCCCCCTACCTCATGGGCCCCTTGGTGGCCCTCCAATGCCCATCTTCTGCTATATGAGGTCTTTCATCGAGAAAAAAAATCATAAGCAACCTTTCGGGACGAAACTCCGCCTTCACGAGGCGGAACCTTGGCGGAACCAATCTAGGGCCCCGGCAGAGCTGTTCTGCCGAGGACACTTCCCTCCGGGAGGGGGAAATCATCACCAACGTCATCACCAACGCTCCTCTCATCGGGAAAGGGCAATCTCCATCAACATCTTCACCAGCACCATCTCCTCTCAAAACCCTAGTTCATCTCTTGTATCCAATTCTTGTCTCTAAGCCCGGGATTGGTACTAGTAGGTTGCTAGTAGTGTTGATTACTCATTGTAGTTGATGCTAGTTGGTTTATTTGGTGGAAGATCATATGTTCAGATCCTTTATGCATATTAATACCCCTCTGATTATGAACATGAATATGCTTTGTGAGTAGTTACGTTTGTTCCTGAGGACATGGGAGAAGTCTTGCTATTAGTAGTCATGTGAATTTGGTATTCGTTCGATATTTTGATGAGATGTATGTTGTCTAGCCTCTAGTGGTGTTATGTGAACGTCGACTACATAACACTTCACCATTATTTTGGCCTAGAGGAAGGCATTGGGAAGTAATAACTAGATGATGGGTTGCTAGAGTGACAGAAGCTTAAACCTTAGTTTATGCGTTGCTTCGTAACGGGCTGATTTGGATCCATATGTTTCATGCTATGGTTAGGTTTACCTTAATACTTTTGTTGTAGTTGCGGATGCTTGCAATAGAGGTTAATCATAAGTGGGATATTTGTTCAAGTAAGAATAGCACCCAAGCACCGGTCCACCCACATATCAAATTATCAAAGTACCGAATGCGAATCATACGAACATGATGAAAACTAGCTTGACGATATTCCCATGTGTCCTCGGGAGCGTTTTTCCTATTATAAGAGTTTGTCCAGGCTTGTCCTTTGCTATAAAAAGGATTGGGCCACCTTGCTACACTTTATTTACTTTTGTTACTTGTTGCTCGTTACAAATTATCCTATCACAAAACTATCTGTTACCACTTATTTCAGTACTTGCAGAGAATACCTTGCTGAAAACCGCTTATCATTTCCTTCTGCTCCGCATTGGGTTCAACACTCTTACTTATCGAAAGGACTACGATAGAACCCCTATACTTGTGGGTCATCAGTGATAGTAAGCAAGACTCCGTGCGAGAGAGAAATGTTGACGGAGAATGTCGTGGTTTTGTCACGGCAGATGTCCTCATGAAAGGATTTAGTCGTGGAGCCATCACTACGGGTTAGCTTGAAGGGGTTAAACCGGACAAGGGACACGGGAGTTTTTATACTAGTTCGGACCCTTCGATGAAGGTAAAAGCCTATGTCTAGTTGTGATGGAATTGATTGGTTTTCAATGACCAGGGAGCGAATACGCTTTGCCTGAGTCTCAAGGTGTTGTCTGTTGTCCCTGAACCGCCGCCGGGTCGTCCCTTTATATACATAGGTTGACGCCCGACCGGTCTACAGAGTCCCGTGGCCGGCTCATACAAGTGTCCGCCTCGGTCTCCCCTTTCCTATCTTACAACACAAGTTATACAATCATGGCGGTTTACTACCATGGGCCCTAATCCACCTTTGGGCTCTGGGCCTCTAAGCTTCCTCAGTAAAGCGCCATCTTCTGGATCCTTACGGGCTTCAATGTAGTTGAGGGTGAACCGGCCCCTCTTGGGCAGTTTACCCTTAGTAGTTATATCCCCAACATTAGGCCCCAGGTTGATTTGAACCAGTTCATGTCAATCTCCAATATTTAGAAAAATCATGTGAACATCTTCTTGCATTCCTCGTAAACCGCCGATATGTCTTCTCCTATAAACTTTTGTTAAACCGCCGTGACGTCATCCTCTGGATACAGCAGCTGATTGTCATGACGTCATTTCTGTATAAAAAGATTAGAAAGATTCCTTTAATTAATTGCTCCCAAAGATCGAGGCGACAGCTACGCCCTCTTTTGCCGCTTTAGGCTCCTCGATCCCCGCGCTTGCCTTATCCATTTGCCTTATAAATAGGCTCGGGGGCCTTTTCTTTCATCCCCTTCCGTGCCTCTTCTTCTTCCTCGCGACGCTCAAGCCCTGAAGCTCCGCCGCCGACCTCAACCTTCGAGCACTGCATCGACAAAGGCCGCTGCATCAACCTGATCGTACCAGAAACCTGCGGCTCTTCTCCGCCATCCCTGCGCATCTGGTAAACTTCCTCCTCTCAACCCTAGATCTGTATTTAGGGTTTCTGTGTTCATCTGTGTTCATAAGTGTTCATCTTTGCTCGCTGCCTTTTTGCTTACTGTTGAAATTGGATGAACTTGTCATCCTCCTCTTGCGGTCAAAGTTGTAGATTTAGTTTACCTTGCCGTACTATCTCCTCCTGCCTTGATAATTCCCTTCTGGATTGGTGTTTTGTCGTCGCCATTTTAGGGCTTAGAATAATTTTTATTACTGAAGTACGGTAGATCCAAATTTATACTGTCATTTTGTGAAACCTGTTTCTGTCAACACTTAGTAGATTTTCAGCTCTGGCTCTTCCACCTAAGGGCGGTTTAACCTTTAGTAGTTGATAATCCGCCATATGCCATTAGCCCTTAGTTAAACCGCCATCTTGACTTGAATAGAAATTTCCGGTTTACCTCACATGTATGCTTTGATCAAATTCCCGGTTTAACACCGATTAGTGCACGTGAACTGTCAATCGTAAACCGACCTTCATTTTTCCTTTACAGTTTTGCTTTTCAAGATGACCAAGCAATTTTCCGCTTGCAACTGGGTTCCATCCTGGATCATGGAAACATAAATCAACGGATACGTTGTAACAGGTGCTTTAGCTCCCAAAGATGTCCTTCACTGGCGAGTTCCTGGCCCTGAGTGCCCTCCTGAGCCTCAAGATGGAGAAGTGATCGTGTTCATGCAGCATCTATCCCGGGGATTCAGCCCCCCCGGATCAAAGTTTTTCCGGGATGTACTTGCCAGCTTCCAACTCCATCCTCAGGATATTGGACCAAATTCTGTGTCCAATATATGTGACTTCCAAGTGTTCTGTGAAGTTTACCTTCAAGAAGAACCAACTGTTGATCTCTTCCGGGATTTCTTCCACTTAAACCGCCGAACTGAGTTCTCTGACAGCCCCAATACTGAACTTGGTGGTGTATCGATTCAAAAAAGGAAAGAAGATGATTTTCCTCATGCCAAACTTCACAACCATCCTAAAGACTGGAACCAAACATGGTTTTACTGCCAGAACACTGCCCCTGCTGGAGAAAATCCTTTGTCGGGTTACCGCGCTCACCGGCTTAGCAATGGCCACCTGTTACCTCAATGTTTAACTTCCCAAGAATGACAAGCTTATGCACCTCAACTCGCCAAACTATGGGCTCTCGTCGCCAACGGTTTGACTGGTGTTGATCTCGTCCGCTGTTGGGTTTCGTGGTGTGTCTTACCTTTAAGCCGCCGCCCCGGATTGATGTATGGATATACCGACGACGCCAAGGATCCTCAACGGTTTAATGAAATAGAAATGACTGATGCTGAAGTTACTGAAAGTGTGCAAAAGATGCTTGATGAACCGATCACCGCATGCAGCCAAATTGGGCTGCACCCTTTTTATGCCTCCAACAAACCGCCAACGGTAAAAACTTTAACCTTGTATTTTGTTTTTGATCCGTCTCCGCTTTAACACTGATATAATAATACTTTGTTTAATTTTACAGGCCAATAGCTCCTTCTGGAAAAGGAAAACTCAATATAAACCGGCCAGGGCTCCTCGTGCCAAGAGCAAAGTCACCAAGAAAACAGCCAAGAAGAAAACCGCCGAGTCTTCTAATCCACCAGAAGATATTGACGAATCGGATCAAGAGGTAGAACTTGACTCCCTTGGTTCCTTTTTCATACACCTTATTGACGATGACTATTCCCAGGATGATGCGGAAGCCAGCCGTGCGGACCATGTTGAGGTAATCTCTCTTTCTTCCGGTTCAGATCTTGTGCCGGTTCAAAGATTTCGCCGTGCAGTTCGGAAAGTAAAATACTCTCACCCTCTTGCTTATTTGGATCCAAAACTTTCCTTGAAGACACGGCAACCTGAAGGGCGTCACACAACCCGACACAGTGGCCAGCAAGTCACCTCTTCCGGTTTACCGGATACACCAACCCGGAAGCGTCGTCCAGAGGTTACTTGTTCTCCCGAAAAACTTTATCCTTTGAAGGGTTTCTTCCGATACCCACTCAATCCGTCTGACCCGAATTACCAGGTGTCTTCCAATTCGTCTGGTGGTTCATCAACCACTCAGCTGCCTCCCCTTAAAACCGTCCCTGGGTAAGTATACTGCCCTTCATCTTTTTCCCTCATAGTTCGGTTTACCATGCTAATCTTTGATTTGATATCAGTACCAAAGCCCGTCTGAGCAAGAAGGCTAAGACCAGTGCCCCTATTGGTGAAGATGAACCAGAAAGTGCTCCTGAGGGTACGAGTAGAAATATTGATGTTATGGATGATTCTGCCCCACAAGGTGAGAACACTGAAGCTAATCCTCTGGAAGCTGACCCGACTACTCATATTGATCCATCAAGCCCTCATGCTACTCCTTCGAGCCCGGCTGCTGATCCGCCAAGTCCAGCCAGGGATACCGTCAATCCGCCAAGTCCACCAAAGGATGATGATGATGATGTTATTATTACTGGTATGGGTCATACTAGCCCGGGTAACCGGTTGTCTTGTCAAAACATACTGCCAAGGAGGAATTCATTGCTATGGGCAAGGGGAAAGGGAAGACTGATTTATCCAACTTCATCAACCTTAGTGCCGAAACTTCATTCCGGATTTTTAAACCGCCTTTACACCAGCCGTGACTTTGAAGCCGGTTTGGTGAACCTGATGAAGGAACGTTATGAGGTAATCTTCAAGAAAGCTTTGAAATTTACTTGATTTTGTATCTCTTCCATTGTAGCCCCCAAGGGCCGGGTTATCTCTTGAAGATAAACCGGGACTTCGATATAAAGAACACTTCAACTGAGTAGCCCCCAAGGGCCGATTTGTCTTTTGAAGACAAACCGAGACTATCTGTCCTTGTTAATTGCCATTAATTATAACTGATCAATTGTGCATTAGCCCCCAAGTGCCAAGCTTAATACCTGGATTGAGCCTTGGGACTTGAAAATACCCACTTTAAAAAGCAATCCACATTAGCCCCCAAGTGCCGAGTGCATAACTTGTTATGTGCTTGGGACTTTAACAACTTTATCTGAATTTTGCAGACCGACAAACATATCAAAGAATCTCAAATCGCCGATCTTCAAGAAAACATCAAGTCCCAGCAGGAAGAGACCTCTAAAGCCAAAGAGGAGCTAAAGGGTGTTTTGACAACCATGGAACAATTTAAGGATGGTTTCAAGAATGAATGCACCAACTGGGAAACTGAGAAGGCTGCTTTGTTGAAGCGGGCTGAAGATGCCGAAGCAGCTCTTAAGCCGGTGGCAGAAGAGCTGACAGGGCTAAAACATCAAGTGGATGCTATGACTTCTGCAATCTTTGGTTAGGACTTTGTCATAGCCGGTTCGAAAATATCTTGAACTCTGCCGGTTTAACATTGAATTCGTAAACTGTTGCAGGTAATCGCATTGCACAGCTGGGCACAGATATGCGGATGAAACTGAAGGCAGCGTACACTTTGATTGAGCAATTATACACCGGTGCCCAACGGGTTATCTGTGCAGTCTCGTACAACAAACCGACACCAACATTGATCGAGGACACATTAAGCAGATTATCCATGACGCCGGCAGATAGAAGAGGTGAAGCGATCTGCTGCCAGGGCTGGCGCTTTACTGGCACTGACTTGGGCCAAAGCATGGATATCTGACTTGGACCCAGTTGATGTCGCCAAGGGATTTCCGGATGAACAAGCAGACGTGTCATCATTTGACGATGAAGCCCTCAAAGCCCTGACAAAGGAGATGCGTCCGCTGTCGAGTCAACTGGCTGAAGAGGCTAACTTGACTGTTCGTCGGTCTTTTTATGATGAAAGGAACCGGCGGGTTGATACGACTCTGACAGAAGCGCAAAACCTTATCCCGCCAATCTGTAAGCACACTTACGCCCCTGATGTTGAACCATCCAATCTGATAAGTGAAGAAGCTGTATTTCAGGCTCTAACCCGGACTGACTGGACCACCACTAACTTCCAGCCGCTGGGTGGAGAGGAGGAGGTTGAACCGGCGCCTGAAGACCCATCAACTTCACGTCATCCTGGCAATGAGTCTTAATCCGGCAATCGGGTTACTTTGTCAGGCTTTGTTTTGTGTAAAAACAATCAGCATTTTGGGCCTCAAAGCGCCTTGTAATAGGCTAGTGCAAGTACTTTGATCTGCGGCACTGATACATAACTATGTTTGATCTGCCATGATATGTGCTATGTTTGATTATATCTGTTCATGCAATCCTGCTGTCTACATAAAAGGAATTGTCCGAGTGGTTTACCGCCGGACGGGTCACAATGCCCCATAGAAAGCCTGGTTAATGACAAAAGCTGAATCAAAAAATATGAAATAAATCATACCTGTGATATTAAATCACTTAGTTGGTTTACCAACTTGTATTTGTAGTAATGGTGAAAAACCCAAGTCTGAAGCATTGATAACTCCTTCCAAAATATGCCGGTTTATAATAAAACCGTACCAGGTTGTGATAAAACATCGGATTATCTGTATATAACACTGGTGATATTTAATCAAAGCCAGTCCGGGTTATGAAACACCGGTTTGATAAGAAATATGGTCTGACAACTTATAGTTGAAAGCCAAGCCGGTTTAACAAACACCGGGTTAACATGAATATGATCTGACAACTTGTAGTTGAAAGCCAAGTCGGGTTAACAAACACCGGGCTAATATGATATTACCAAAGAACAAAAACTTGGCAAAAAGCAAACAAAAACCATGTAGTCGAGGCTTTTCAAGGGCTGCCAGGCCCATATTCGAGGCTTTTCATGGGCTGCCAGGCCGCTGAGTTAAACCATTTTTGCAAAGCCTTTTAAGATGGGCCTCCAACTAACCAATCGTCGTTTTAACTTTGACAAGTTCAGGGTCTGCAAAAGATTGACTTTGTCAAACGTTCGGCGGGTCATGCCAGGATTACCTGGATAGGAGTGGCTTACTTGATGAAGGCAGGTTAACCCGGGGTTTTAGGTGAATACACCAGGCTTCCAAGCCGTGGGTCGATACCCAATTACAAGGGTCCTTTCAAACTCTTTGTGGCTTTTGCACAAAAGAGCCCCCAAGTAACTTTGTGAGTTGTGCTCAATGTGGCATGATAGCCGGTTTAACAGGTTGTACTTCACTGTGTCAGCTGAAGCCCCCATGCAAACAAAGAGATTTGGAGAAAACAGCAGAGACCCTGCTTATAGCAAGGATGCCGGTTTATTATATTGATCATAATATATACATTGTTGAAATATGTACATAAGAAAAGCCTATGGCTCAAGTGTAGTAAGGCCGAAGGAGAGCTATGTTCCATGGCCGCCGGGTCTCCTCCTCAGAACTGCGTGAGTCTTCTTGAACGTCAATGAGGTAGTATGATCCGTTGTGCAGGTTTTTGCTAACCACAAAGGGTCCTTCCCAAGGTGGGGATAACTTGTGCATATCAGTCTGATCCTGGATGAGCCGGAGCACTAAGTCGCCTTCTTGAAAGGTTCTTGTCTTAACCCGGCGGCTGTGATAACGCCGCAGGTCTTGTTGATAAACTGCCGATCAAGCCAAAGCCATGTCCCGTTTTTCATCTAACAGGTCCAGCGCGTCTTGGCGTGCTTGCTCATTGTCCGCTTCAACATAATTGGCAACCCGGGGCGAGTCATGACGAATATCACTTGGGAGGACGGCCTCAGCCCCGTAAACCATGAAGAAAGGTGTATAACCCGTAGATCGGTTCGGGGTGGTGTTTATAATCCATAACACAGATGGTAATTGTTCCACCCAACAACCCGGCGTCCGCTTCAAAGGAACCATAAGCCGGGGCTTGATACCCTTCAGGATCTCTTGATTCGCCCTCTCAGCTTGACCATTGGACTGGAGATGAGCCACGGATGCTACATCAAGACGGATGTGCTCTCGTTGACAAAACTCCTCCATATCACCTTTAGAAAGGTTCATGCCATTATCTGTGATGACGCTGTGTGGAAAGCCAAAATGGAAAACGATCTTTTTGAGAAATTGAACCGCCGTGGCTGCATCACACTTGCTGACGGGCTCCGCTTCAACCCATTTAGTGAACTTGTCAACCGCCACCAACAGGTGGGTCTTCTTATCCTTGGAGCGCTTAAAAGGTCCCACCATATCAAGCCCCCAAGTGGCAAATGGTCAAGTGATAGGAATCATCCGTAGCTCTTGAGCCGGAACATGAGCTCGACGAGAAAAACTTCTGACAAGCGTCACATCGCTTTACCAGATCCTCCGCATCAGCATGAGCTGTCAACCAATAGAACCCATGACAAAAAGCTTTAGCTACCAGGGATTTTGAACCGGCATGGTGACCACAATCCCCTTCATGGATTTCACGTAGAATCTCTTGTCCTTCTTCAGGAGAAACACAATGTTGGAATACGCCTGAAACACTGCAACGATGTAACTCGCCATTGTGAATAATCATGGACTTGGACCGCCGGATTATCTGTCTGATGAAGACCTCATCATCTGGTAACTCGCCCCGGTTCATATACGCCAAATATGGAACCGTCCAATCCGGAGTGATATGTAAAGCGGCTACCAATTGGGCCTCTGGATCAGGAACAACTAAATCCTCCTCTGTAGGCAACTTAATAGATGGGTTATGCAAGATATCTAAAAAGGTATTGGGTGGTACCGGTTTATGCTGAGATCCCAGCCGGCTTAAAGCATCTGCTGCTTCGTTTTTGCGCCGGTCAATGTGCTCAACCTGATAACCCTTAAAGTGACCTACCACAATATCCACCTCGCGTCTATAAGCCACAATGAGTGGATCCTTAGAATCCCAAGTACCAGAAACTTGCTGAGCCACCAGATCAGAATCTCCAAAACAGCAAACCCGGCTTAAGTTCATTTCCTTAGCCACGCAGAGACCGTGGATTAAGGCTTCGTACTCAGCTGCATTGTTAGTACAAGGAAACATTAAGCGAAGAACATAACAAATTTTATCACCTCGAGGGGAAGTAAGGACAACTCCAGCCCCCGAGCCTTCCAATTGCCTGGACCCATCAAAGTGAATAGTCCAGTATGTATTGTACGATTTGTCCTCTGGTGCATGTAACTCGGTCCAATCATTGATGAAGTCAACAAGCGCCTGAGATTTGATGGTCGTTCGAGGCATATATTTCAATCCATGTGGACCAAGCTCAATTGCCCACTTTGCAACCCGGCCAGTTGCTTCCCTGTTCTGTATTATATCGCCCAAAGGAGCAGAACTAACCACTGTGATGGGATGGCCTTGAAAGTATTGCTTGAGCTTCCGACTTGCCATAAAAACTCCATACACCAGCTTCTGCCAATGCGGATATCGTTGTTTTGACTCGATCAGCACTTCGCTGTTATAGTAAACCGGCCGTTGAACCGGATATTCCTTCCCAGCCTCCTTACGTTCAACCACAATTGCCACACTGACCGCACGGGCACTGGCAGCCACGTACAATAACAAGGGCTCGTTATCGACCGGAGCAGCAAGGACCGGCGGTTCAGCCAGCTGCCGCTTCAAATCCTCAAATGCCGCATTAGCTGCATCACTCCAAACAAAATCATCTGTCTTCTTCAACATCTGATATAAAGGAATCACCTTCTCTCCCAAACGGCTGATAAACCGGCTGAGGGCTGCAATTCGACCCGCCAGATGCTAAACATCATTGATGCATTTCGGTTTAGCCAAGGACGTGATCGCCTTGATCTTTTCCGGATTGGCCTCAATACCTCTGTTGGATACGAGAAAACCCAAGAGCTTGCCTGTCGGAACACCAAAAACGCATTTGTCCGGATTGAGCATCATTTTGTAAACCCGAAGATTATCAAACGTCTCCTTGAGGTCATCTATCAAGGTTTCCTCCTTCCTGGATTTTACCACAATGTCATCCACATAGGCATGAACATTACGCCCAATCTGCGTGTGAAGACAATTTTGCACACAACGCTGATAAGTTGCCTGGGCACTTTTGAGCCCAAAGGGCATAGAAACATAGCAGAAGGCTCCAAAGGGAGTGATGAAGGCTGTCTTCTCCTGGTCCTTAACTACCATTTTAATCTGATGATAACCTGAATAAGCATCCAAGAAACTCAGGCGCTCACAACCCGCCGTCGCATCAATAATCTGATCAATACGCGGGAGATCAAAAGGATCTGCCGGACAAGCCTTGTTCAAATCTGTGTAGTCCACACACATACACCAAGTGTCGTTTTTCTTAAGAACAAGCACCGGATCAGCCAACCACTCGGGATGAAATACTTCGACGATAAACCCAGCAGCCAACAGCCGGGCTACCTTCTCACCAATGGCCTTGCGTCTTTCCTCGTTAAAGCGGCAAAGAAATTGCTTGACCGGTTTAAACTTGGGATCAATATTGAGAGTGTGCTCAGCGAGTTCCCTTGGTACACCTGGCATGTCAGAAGGCTTCCATGCAAAAATGTCCCGGTTCTCACGGATGAACTTGATGTGCGCGCTTTCCTTTTTCGGATCCAGATTGGTGCTGATGCTAAACTATGTAGATGACTCGCCAGGAACAAAGTCAACAAGTTTAGTCTCATCAGCCGGTTTGAACGTCAGGGTCGGGTCATGCTCAGTGGTGGGCTTCTTCAGGGGGGTCATGTCTGCCGGATCAACATTTTCTTTATAAAACTTCAGCTCCTCTGTGGCACAAACCGACTCAACATAGGCCGCATCACCTTCCTCACAATTCGAAGCAATCTTTCGACTTCCATGCACTGTGATAGTCCCCTTATGACCCGGCATTTTGAGCTGTAAATAGATATAACAGGGCCTCGCCATGAATTTTGCATAAGTCGGCCGTCCAAACAGTGCGTGATATGGGCTCTGGATTTTCACCACTTCAAAGATCAATGTTTCAGACCTGGAATCATGCTCATCTCCAAACACAACCTCCAAAGCGATCTTGCCAACAGGTTACGCCGATTTACCTGGCACTACACCATGAAAAACAATGTTTGACGGTTTAAGACTCTTGTCTGTCAACCCCATGCGACGAAAAGTCTCATAGTACAGGATGTTGATACTGCTCCCTCCATCCATCAGAACTTTGGTAAACTTATAACCTCCCACCTGAGGTGCTACCACCAAAGCTAATTGACCCGGATTATCAACCCAGGGCGCATGATCCTCTCTGCTCCACACAATGGGCTGCTCGGACCACCGCGAATAACGTGGCACTGCCGGTTCAACAGCATTAACCGCCCTCTTGTGAAGCTTCTGATCGCGCTTGCACAGGCTAGTAGTGAACACATGATACTGCCCACCATTCAAACTGTTTGGGGTGACTTTGATAACCTGACTGCTGCTGATTCCCTTGATTATTCTGTTGGTTATGACCACCTTGGTTGTTCTGGTTGCCCTGATTATTCTGAAATCCAGAGTTTGAACCGCCACCACCATGAAAACCTGGACCTGAACCGCCCGATGGACCCTGATCATACTGGTATAGATCAGAGTTTTTGAACTCTTTCATAATATAACAATCTTTCCAAAGATGTGTGGCAGGGGCCTCCTTGGTCCCATGCTTTGGGCAGGGCTGGTGTCGGTGTCAAAACCGGCGGATCTCGGGTAGGGGGTCCCGAAATGTGCGTCTAGGCGGATGGTAACAGGAGACAAGGGACACGATGTTTTTACCCGGGTTGGGGCCCTCTCGATGGAGGTAATACCCTAGTCCTGCTTGATTAATATTGATGATATGGGTAGTACAAGAGTAGATCTACCACGAGATCAAGGAGGTTAAAGCCTAGAAGCTAGCCTATGGTATGATTGTTGTTCTGTCCTACGGACTAAAACCCTCCGGTTTATATAGACACCAGATAGGTTAGGGTTACACAGAGTCGGTTACAATGGTAGGACATCTACATATCCGTATCGCCAAGCTTGCCTTCCATGCCAAGGAAAGTCCCATTCGGACACGGGATGAAGTCTTCAATCTTGTATCTTCATAGTCTTGGAGTCCGGCCGTGACGATAGTCCGGCTATCCGGACACCCCCTAGTCCAGGACTCCCTCAGTAGCCCCTGAACCAGGCTTCAATGACGACGAGTCCGGCGCGCATATTGTCTTCGGCATTGCAAGGCGGGTTCCTC
>LR880972.1:200147746-200159850 GCA_904067115.1 Aegilops sharonensis | reverse complement strand
ATCTGGTTTATATAGACACCGGAGAGGGTTAGGGTTACACAGAGTCGGTTACAATGGTAGGACATCTACATATCCGTATCGCCAAGCTTGCCTTCCATGCCAAGGAAAGTCCCATTCGGACACGGGATGAAGTCTTCAATCTTGTATCTTCATAGTCTTGGAGTCCGGCCGTGACGATAGTCCGGCTATCCGGACACCCCCTAGTCCAGGACTCCCTCAGTAGCCCCTGAACCAGGCTTCAATGACGACGAGTCCGGCGCGCATATTGTCTTCGGCATTGCAAGGCGGGTTCCTCCTCCGAATACTTCATAGAAGGTTTTGAACACAAGGATAGTGTCCGGCTCTGCAAAACAAGTTCCACATACCACCGTAGAGAGAATAACCTTTGCATAGATCTGCGGACGTATTCCGCAGCGTGACATCACACCACGGCCAGGCCATTATATGAATCGTTTTTTACCGTTCCACCTTAGCGCGTTTAGCGAGGCGGTTTCCTTGGCACGTCTTATCAAAGCATAGATCGTGCCCCCTTATTCCGGGATTCTCATCTATACGGACGTGGGTAACCCATCCACGCCATTGATTATGGCGCTTGGGAGATAAGCGAGTTTTACCAGGCTGGTGGGGGACGCATAGAATCGTCCGTCCATATAAGGGGATAAGGATCCACCTTTTCACCTACGCCTTCTTCCTCCTTTGCTTATCCATTTCCGTGTACTCGAGCTCCAGCGCCCAAGTCCGCACATCCCACCTCAACCTTCTCCAACCATGTCAGGAGCGGGAGGCAGGTGGATGTCCTCCTCCGTCACGGAGGGGCACATCACAAGACTGCGGGAGGCCGGATACTTGTCCGGCGACATCGCGCACAGGATGCCTGATGCGGGGCAGCTTATTCCAACCCCCGGGCCCCATGAGAGGGTGGTGTTTCTCCCCCACTTCCTCCGCGGACTAGGTTTTCCACTTCACCCATTTGTCCGGGGGCTCATGTTCTACTACGGCCTAGACTTCCACGACCTGGCCCCGAATTTTATCCTCAACATCTCGGCGTTTATCGTCGTGTGCGAGACCTTCCTCTGGATCCAGCCCTACTTCGGCCTATGGCTGAAGATCTTCAATGTCAGGCCGAAGGTAGTGGGCGGCCGTCAAGCGGAGTGCGGAGGCGCCATGGTTGGCAAGATGGCCAAGGTCCTATGGCTGGAGGGCGCCTTTGTGGAGACAATAAAGGGGTGGCAATCAGGGTGGTTCTACATCACCGAGCCACGCGACCCCGAATGGGTGGTGGCCCCCGAATTCAGATCTGGCTTCCCCACACGGCTCTCGTCATGGAAGGAGACGGGCCTGACGTGGGGGAATTCGGAAGAGCTATCCGGACTCTAAACATGCGTCCGAAACCTGGTGGACAAGAATCTCAGGCTTGTCGACGTAATCCAGGTGATGCTCATCCGCCGAATTCTCCCATGCCAACAACGGGCCTTTAACTTGTGGGAGTTCGATCCGGCACAACACCGAACCTTGAGCCGGCTCTTCAACACTACGTACGAAGATGCCTGGAAGGTGCTGTTCAAGGGCGCTGAAGCCCCAACATCCGCTAACAAGGATCGCGGATACAGCTCGCGGCGTCCAGCCGGCGAGGTAAGTTATTTTACCCTTTACGAGACTCTTTTTTAATAGATTGACTCTATGTGGGATCTAAAACTCCCTAATCTTTGACAGGGCTGGTTGAAGACGTCCGGACAGATTAACTGTCCGGCTCCTTCGCCGGAAGACCCGGAGGACGCCCGGTTGACGGGGCTACTGGCTCCGGCGCCCCATGTGGTGCCGGAGAAGAAGGCCAAGAAGGAGGCCACGGGAACTCAAAGGAGCTCCCGACGCCAGGTGCTGTCAGATTCTGAAGCAGAATCTTCTCCTGAGGATGAGGAGGAGGAAAAAGAAGCTTCTCCCCCAGTGGGGGAGTTGAGGAAAAGGAATTCCGCCCCAACTGGGGAGGCCGGAGGGTCCAAGAAGGGAAGAACCCTTCCTCCGGACTTCTCCGCCAACGTCGACGACGACGAGGAGGATTGTCCTACAAGGGCCAAGCCCTTGGCGAGATCGTAAGTGTCCGGATACCCATGGCTTTTTATTATTGCAGAGTGTTCTCTAATGTTCTCTAATGTCAAACAATCGTGCAGCCCGCCCAAGGGCGAGTTCGCCGATTCATCGAGCGGGTCCCTGGGCTCGTCGGAAATGGAGAGTACTTCGCTTCCGACCGCCTCCTCGCCACACGCTGCGGACGACACCGAGGTGGTGCCCCAAGGGGAGCTTGGTCAAGAGGAGGTGGCGCAGGAGGAGCCACAAGGCAACTTCCCGGACTCCAGGCGCGTGGGGGGCAAGACCCCTAGGGGCTCTAAGCCCGACCCTCGTCCGGACTCCATGCCGGAACCATCAGCGGTTCCGAAGTCCGGCCAGCGGATGCTTCGCAAGAAGGGTAAGATGCCGGTGTCCTCCGTCCAACCGGAGGCACCGGATAGCTTACTAGGCGCTTAACAGTGCTTCCATCGAGGAGGAGCACCGCACTGTTATGAGTGCGGTGATCCGGACAGTTCAGTCCGCCAAGAGCGGACTGACCGAAGCCTGTACCAGCCTTCTAACAGGCTTTGAGGTAAGTTTAGAATATGTAAAAATATTACCGCATAGACAGTAGCCCCTGATGCTTAGTCCGGTGTTCGGAAAGAAAAGCCGGATTAAGGATCTAAAAAGATATAGGCAGGAGTCTAACATAAGTATGTCAATATGGGAATGCAGGCTGCGCTGCTGACCTCTGCCGCACTGACTGCGGAGGTCAATGCATTGAAGAAGAACCTCGAGCGGTCCGAGAACAAGCTCGGACAAGCCAAGAAGCAGCTCGAGGACAAGGAAGGTAAGTGATACCTTATTAAAGAAATACCTTATAGAAAAGTTTTTGGTTGCAAAAAATAACAGGAATAACTTGGGTACTACAGGGGCCACGAACGAGGTGGCAACCCTGAAGGAAGCGGTGTCTGTGGCTGAAAACAAAGCGGCCGCGGAAGGCACCAAGCGAGAGAAGGGGGAGGCGCAACTGGCCAAGGTACGGCAAGAGCTCCAAGCTCTCGTGGAAAAGCACGAGGGTTTGGAGCGTGACTCGAAGACTCGAGAGTCCGAGCTCGCCTCGGCTCTTGAGAGTGCCAAAGCTGCTAAGGCCGAGGCCCAAAAAGCCCTCCAAGAAATTGAGTCGTTGAAGAAGATAGCGGCGGGTAAGGCATTCTTTATGCAAAGGAAGCATGTGAAAGTGAATTACCTATTACTTACCCGGATTCGGAGCTATCCAGGAGCATTCGCAGATTTGCCTCGTAGTGTGTCTGATGCTGCCGCATTCTACCGCGCCAAGGAGGGGAGCTCGACGGAAAAGGTGTTCTGGTCTCAGTATGCTGAGGCCGGACAGCCGGTGCCCCTGAGCGACCAGCTGAAGGAGCTGGTCGAGCTCCACAGGGTCACCGAACAGGCCATGAAGGGCCTTGTAGCACGGCTGTGGCCATTGGAAGCCATGCCTGGGAGCTACTTCGGCTTGGTGCAGCGGCTGGTGGACGCCTGTCCATGGATTGAAGTCATCAAGCGCTCCATCTGCATTGAAGGTGTCCGTCGGGCCCTTGCCCGTGCTAAAGTGCACTGGGGCAAGCTGGATGCGGAGAAGCTTGTGACGGACGGGCCACCGAAGGGCAAGGAGCATCGTACGCCTACTATGAGGGCCTCCTGAAGGGTGCCCGCCAAATAGCGGATGAGTGCTCCAGAGATGTAATTTTTGAATAGACTCGCATTTGTTATCCTGTACGCTGAAAACTTCTTCATATGCGCTAAGCAACGCTTGTTAATTTAAAATATTACCTTCTGTGCGGCCGTTTATCAAATTTGAGAGATGGCAAGTCGTTGGCTTCAGCCCCCAAGCCACGAGTGCAGGGGTGTTCGGGATAAACTTGAGCACTCTTGTTCCCATTCTTGGGTCCATCTAGGGAGGCGCTCAACACAACGAACAAGGCAACCGGACTTATAATGCTTGAACACTCTCACTTAGCCATAGAATTCTATAATTTTAAATTTCGGCGAAGCCCCTAGTATTCGGAAGTCCGAGTTCCGGGCGCTATCCACGCCTTGGCCGGACAATTCCGGTTCCTCGCTCTAAGCGGCATAAGTATTTAGGGACCCGGAAAAAAACCTCTCGAACAGCGACCGGCTCTCGCCCTATCATGACGGTCAGTTTTAGCTTTCTCCACTGAGGTGCTCGACCCAGCTCAACTGGGTCACAATCGCAGTGGTTCTCCAGGTGCTACCTTAGCCGATATAGCGGAACGTAAGGTACCAAAACACGGGAGCCGGGAAAACCCAACTATTGACCCAAGACATGATTCGGAGCCAATTCATATAATGCTATAAGTTCGGGGTGCCGCACTTGTGAAAGTGTTCGGACTTATCACACCATAATTTTGGGATACAAGCCCCTGGTGTATTGGCCGTACCAAAGTGTACGGGTGCAACATGTCATGAAATGAACATATATATGGATAGATAAAAGAGTGCAATAATAGGCAAAAGCTATGCATTGTTTATTCAAAAAGGTACTGCAATGAAGGCAGGACGATACAAATAGTGCGATAAGCAAGGAATGAGACTATCTAATATGTCCCCCTCCAGGGGTAGGCTGGGGGATGATATGTAAAACAGGTATAATGCTCGTAATAGAGACCACCTGAACATTCGACGTGGCTTTTCGCTTCCCTGGCTGTTGCATCGTGTGTTCGGCGATTCAAGTGCCGGACAGGACTTCTCAAAGACGGAGTCCTGAAAGTAAGAAAAAGGAAGAAAAAAGGAAAAAAGAAAAAGAATGACACAATCGGGAGCCCCTGGTGCGGTCGAGCCGCATTCTTGGCGTGTCGTGGTCTTGCCCCTCCCCATATGCCCATGGTATCTCCAGAGCGTAATTATGTACGCGTAATACTAGCTTCGCAATTTCGCGAGGGCGGGGGTTGGGGCCGGATTGCTACGCGTGCTTGAATCGTGCCAGGCGGTCTTGTTGTAGGTTACTCCGGGCGCGCTTGACAGTGTCCGGACGCTTAGTGGCCGGACTCGAGAATTGCTGTGAGAGGCTGCTTTGTACCTCCGCAGCGAGGGCCGCCGTGTGCTCCTCCGTTCGGAGAGAGCGTTTGATGTTTCCATTGACCGTGATTACTCCTCGAGGGCCTGGCATCTTGAGCTTGAGGTATGCATAGTGCGGCACTGCATTGAACTTTGCAAATGCGGTTCGTCCGAGCAGTGCATGATAGCCGCTGCGGAATGGGACGATGTCGAAGATTAACTCTTCGCTTCGGAAGTAATCCGGGGATCCGAAGACCACTTCGAGTGTAACTGAGCCCGTACAACTGGCCTCTACACCCGGTATGACGCCTTTAAAGGTCGTCTTTGTAGGTTTAATCCTTGAGGGGTCTATGCCCATTTTGCGCACTATATCCCGATAAAGCAGGTTCAGGCTGCTACCGCCCTCCATCAGGACTCTGGTGAGGTGAAATCCGTCGATAATTGGGTCAAGAACCAATGCGGCGAAGCCTCCGTGACGGATGCTAGTGGGGTGGTCTCTTTGATCGAAGGTGATCGGGCAGGAAGACCATGGGTTGAACTTCGGGGCGACTGGCTCCATCGCATATACGTCCCTTAGTGCACGCTTCCTCTCCCTGTTGGGTATGTGGGTTGCGTATATCATGTTCACTGTCCACACTTGTGTAGGAAAACCCTTCTGTCCTCTATTGTTCGGCGGCCGGGGCTCTTCCTCGTCATCGCTATGCAGCCCCTTGTCATTGAGTTCGGCACTTAACTTGCCTGCTTGCTTGAACACCCAACAATCCCTGTTGGTGTGATTGGCTGGTTTTTTGGGGGTGCCATGTATCTGGCACAAGCGATCGAGTATTCGGTCCAAGTTGGACGGGCCCTGGGTATTTATTTTGAATGGCTTCTTCCGCTGAACGGGTTTCGAGCCTCTGAATCCGGCATTGACGGTCGTATCTTCAGTATTATCGCCGTTAATGCGGCGCTTGTTCTTGTTGCGACGCGACCTGCCATTGTTGTCCTTGGTATCCGAACTATTAGGATGTTTGGCCAAGTTGTTGCTTCGAGCTAGCTAGCTGTCCTCTCCCGCCCAGAAGCGGGTCATGAGTGTTGTGAGGGCTGCCATAGATTTTGGCTTTTCCTGTCCTAGGTGTCGGGCAAGCCACTCGTCGCGGATGTTATGTTTGAAGGCTGCAAGGGCCTCTGCATCCGGACAGTCAACAATTTGATTTTTCTTTGTTAGGAACCGTGTCCAGAATTGTCTGGCCGATTCTTCTGGCTGCTGAATTATCTGGCTAAGGTCATCAGCGTCTGGTGGTCGCACATATGTGCCCTGGAAGTTATCAAGGAATGCGGCTTCCAGGTCCTCCCAACAACCAATTGATTCTGCTGGCAAGCTGTTCAGCCAATGTCGAGCTGGTCCTTTAAGCTTGAGTGGGAGGTATTTGATGGCATGTAGATCATCACCGCGGGCCATGTGGATATGGAGGAGATAGTCCTCTATCCAGACCACAGGATCTGGTACCATCGTATGATTCGATGTTTACGGGTTTGAAGCCCTCGGGGATTTGATGATCCATTACTTCATCTGTGAAGCATAGTGGGTGTGCGGCACCTCTGTATTGGGCTATATCACGACGTAGCTCATATGAGCTTTGTCTACTGTGTTCGGCCCGGCCGGGTTTGCTGTATCCGGCGCGACGGTAATCATCCCGTGTCGTTGGACGCCCACGCGATCCGTAGATCGATCTTGTATGTTTTGCCTTATCCTCCAAAATATCTCGCAAGTCCGGCGCATTTTCCCGTGCCTTGGTACTTTTTGAGCGGCATCGGGGTGTGGCTTGAGCGGAAGGCCGAGAGGCTTCTCTGTCGCGGCCACGGGGTGGCCGGTCTGCCATGTCGTGCGCTGGTGACTTGGGTGCTTCCTCCTCTAGTCGAGGCAACGGCCTGCGTTTGGGGTAGCTTTTTGGAGGGGCGTTCAAGTTCATACTCTTCGGCTGCAAGGACTTCAGTCCATCTGTCAGCTAGCAGGTCTTGATTAGCTCTAAGCTGTTGCTGCTTTTTCTTGAGGCTGCTTGCCGTGGCTATAAGCCTGCGTTTGAAACGCTCCTCTTCGGCGGGATCCTCAGGCATGACAAATTCGTCGTCGTCGAGGCTTGCCTCATCTTCGGAGGGAGGCGCATAATTATCGTCCTCAACCTCTCTTTCTGCCGCACTGTCGTGCGGAATTGCTTCTCCCTCCTCCTGCACTGAGTCCTGCTGGAGGGGGTTCTCTTCGGCACTGTCCGGGGTGTTATTATCTCCCGTGCTGGAATCACCGTTTTTATTGTGGCGGGATTTAGAGCGGCGCCGCTGACGTCGGCGCTTCGGTTGTTTCTTGGAGGGGTCATCCTCCGTTGTTCCACCGTCGTTCCCATCTTTTGGGATGTGCACCATGTATATGTCGTATGACGAGGTGGCCTTCCAGTGCCCTGTAGGCGCTGGGTCTTGGTCGTCTCCGGCGTCCTCGTCCATACTGTCGACGTCTTCGGAGTCGAAGTCGAGCATGTCGGTTAAATCATCGACATTGGCTACAAAGTGGGTGGTGGGTGGGCGTTGAATTTCGTCGTCCGTATCCCAACCTTCCTGTCCGCAGTCCGGCCAGGGCTCTCCGGATAAAGAGAGAGACTTTAGCGAATTCAGAATGTCGCCAAAGGGCGAGTGCTGAAAGATGTCCGCGGCAGTGAACTCCATAACGGGTGCCCAATCGGATTCGATTGGCAGGGGCGCGGAGGGTTCGGAGTCCGGAGAGGAGTCCGGCACCCTGGAGTCGAGGTCTTCACAACGGACATGGATGGAGTTCGGCTCGATCGCCGTAGAGATCGTAGCCCCCGAGGTGGTGTCCAACCACCCGTCCTCAATCGGGGGATCCGGCTCCGGATTAAGGGTCAGAGCGGATGCTGGTGCGGCCTCCAGGGCACTGTTCGGCTGCAGAGCTAGATCATGCCCATCGAGACAGTGTGGCATTCTTGGCTGCAGCTCGAATCCGTCGAAGATCAAGTCTCCGCGGATATCGGCCGTATAGTTCAAACTTCCAAATCTAACCTGATGGCCAGGGGCGTAGCTTTCGATCTGCTCCAGATGGCCAAGCGAATTGGCCCGCAGTGCGAAGCCGCCGAACACGAAGATCTGTCCGGGGAGAAATGTCTCACCCTGGACCGCGTCATTGTTGATGACCAAAGGAGCCATCGGGCCTATCGGTAACTACACAGAGGAACTCTCAATAAAAGCACCAATGTCGGTGTCAAAACCGGCGGATCTCGGGTAGGGGGTCCCGAACTGTGCGTCTAGGCGGATGGTAACAGGAGACAAGGGACATGATGTTTTTACCCAGGTTCGGGCCCTCTGATGGAGGTAATACCCTACTCCTGCTTGATTAATATTGATGATATGGGTAGTACAAGAGTAGATCTACCACGAGATCAAGGAGGCTAAACCCTAGAAGCTAGCCTATGGTATGATTGTTGTTCTGTCCTACGGACTAAAACCCTCCGGTTTATATAGACACCGGATAGGTTAGGGTTACACAGAGTCGGTTACAATGGTAGGAGATCTACATATCCGTATCGCCAAGCTTGCCTTCCACGCCAAGGAAAGTCCCATCCGGACACGGGACGAAGTCTTCAATCTTGTATCTTCATAGTCTTGGAGTCCGGCCGTGACGATAGTCCGGCTATCCGGACACCCCCTAGTCCAGGACACCCTCAGCTGGTTTAACAGACGCTCCAGATTCATCCCTCCACAGCGCTAGGGCGGTTTACCTTTACGACGCTGCATATTGGTGTTAGCCACAAGGTCTGAACTATCTGCTTTGCGCTTACCATTATTCCCATGGCCTCCTTGGTTGTGATGTTGTCCCTTTGCACCGCCGTTCTTCTTTCCTTACTCCGATTTCTCCTCATCAGAATCGGGATCCTTGGTATTATCAGAATCGGCATATTTCACCAAGGCTGCCATAAGTGTTCCCATGTCATTGCAGTGGCGCTTGAGTCGTCCCAACTTCATCTTTAGTGACTTATACCGGCAATTACGCTCCAGTGTTATGATTGCTTGGCCAGCATTAATCCGGTCTGACGAATGCACAACTTCTGAAACCCGGCGCACCCAATGAGTTGTTGACTCGATCTCCCCTTGAACACAGGCATCCAGATCCACAATGGACATAGGCTGTTTGCATGTGTCTTCGAAATTGGCTATAAACCGGGCCTTCAACTGATCCCATGACTCGATGGAGTTGGCTGGTAGGTTTTTCAACCAAGTATGGGCTCTTCCTTCCAACATCATCGTGAAATACTTTGCACAAGCCGCTTCATCCACATCCAGCATCTCCATTGCCATCTCATAACTCTCGACACACGCCTCAGGTGGCTGATCAACGGTGTAATTAGGCACCTTACACGAACCCTTGAAATCCTTGGGCAGTCGCACATTACGAAGAGCCGAAACGAGACACGACACTCCCCAGGAACTGAAAGCAAGCCCGGTGCCTCGGTCTACTGACGCCGCTGGCTGAATTGGAGCGGTTTGATAACGACTCGCATATTGTGCTGCCAAAGCGGCCTCCCTTCGTGCTCTGCCATTATCCACCACGTCTTGAGCATTTACCTCACCGCACGTCGGATTGGGTCCTTGAGGGACATTACGGTGCCGCACACTGCTAGACACTTCCGGTTCATCCATGTGCGTGCTATAACTTTTGCTCGGACGGGGGGTCGAGTGAATTCTATCTCGGCTATAAGAATAAGCCTGTTGCTGCACCACGGCGGTTTGAAGAAGACCCCTGGCCCGCCGTGTCTCAATCGCCGCCAGTGAATCGCCCTCCATCGGAATAGCTGCCAGGCGAGATGCTGCAGCAATCATGTTAGCCAAAGGTCTCGAAAAGTGACCCGGCGGTGTTGACACGTATTGCGGCGGGTTATCCATTCGCCGAGGTGGTTCCATCATCCGTGGTTGATCCGGTGCTGCCCTAAGCGCGTCGGTTCGGTTTGCAACTGCCGGATTACTCTTCCCAGCCCCCGGCGTATTAAAGAGATTCAATCCTTCAAAGACCAGCTGAATACGCGATCGGTACTTCCTTTGCATTACGTCGTTTGATGCATTCTTATCCAACAGGAGCCGGTAATTATGTGCCTGTATCTGCTGTGACTGGGCATCCAAAGCGGCCCGTTCTTCAGCCATCCTAGCATCCTCAGCTGCTAGGTCCTCCTTAGCCTGCATTATCTGGTCCTTCAGCTTCACAACATCCGCATTGTGCTGGTCCTGCATCTCCGGGGTAACTGCCGTGGTTACAAGGCCGCCCAGGCATCCATCAAACTAGAGAGAACTTGAGCCGGTCAGCGCACCGGGCCTCCTGCCGCGACCGCTGATCCGGAATTCATTGCTGCTGTAGATGAAGACTTCAAAGTGGGCTGCGTTCCGTCCATGTAAACAGCAACCCAACTTGGCGGTTCAAGGAGGTCCGGAATACTGTTGCCATCGGAATATCCTTCGAACACACCATCATGAATTTGGTATAGGGACTCGGTTTCACCGGTGGACGACTCGCCGTCGGAATAAGCAGCCGTCTCGCCTTCAGACACCGGTTCAGATCCGATCCCATGGACACATCCAACGAACGCACGCTTCATGGAGGGCTTAACCCGGGCAAGAGTCGCACGCTGAGCCGTCTCGACGAGGTCGGTGCAGATGTCCGGCTCAGGGCCCGGTTCGCCGATCTTGCCGATGAAGACATGAATTCCGCCAAAGGGGACCCAGTACCCGTACACGACTGAGCCGGCCTTGGGGCCCCATCCTTCGTCATCAATGTAGAGCTTGCCGCGACGACTCTTGGTCATCCAGCCAACTGTGTATCCCTTGAGTCCTTTGAAGCTGCCCTCCAAGAACTTGAAACCATCGTGCGATAGCCCCACGGTGGGCGCCAACTATCGTGGTTTTGTCACGGCAGATGTCCTCATGAAAGGACTTAGTCGTGGAGCCATCGCTACGGGTTAGCTTGAAGGGGTTAAACCAGACAACGGACACGGGAGTTTTTGTACTAGTTCGGCCCCTTCGATGAAGGTAAAAGCCTACGTCTAGTTGTGATGGAATTGATTGGTTTCGATGACCAGGGAGCAAATACGCTTTGCCTGAGTCTCGAGGTGTTGTCTGTTGTCCCTGAACCACCGCTGGGTCGTCCCTTTATATACATAGGTTGACGCCCGGACGGTCTACAGAGTCCCGAGGCCGGCTCCTACAAGTGTCCACCTCGGTCTCCCCTTTCCTATCTTACAACACAAGTTATACAATCATGGCGGTTTACTACCATGGGCCCTAATCCGCCTTTGGGCTCTGGGGCTCTAAGCTTCCTCAGTAAAGCGCCATCTTCTGGATCCTTACGGGCTTCAATGTAGTTGAGGGTGAACCGGCCCCTCCTAGGCGGTTTACCCTTAGTAGTTATATCCCCAACAGAGAAACTACAAATAGATACAGAGATGGAGATGCTAGCTAGAGGGACATCCGCTAGTTTGGGTGTTGGAGATGACCGTCGGGTGGTTCAAAGGGTGAAGTTATATGTGTGTGTGAGAGGGCACTTGATTGCATGTAGAGAGAAACATATGTAGTGTGCGTGATAGGAATCAAGAGTAAGGGCGAGAAAGAAGTTTGATGGAGAAACAAATAAATAGAAAGATAAAGATGCTAGCTAGTGTGCGTTAGAGATAGGAGTCGAGTGGATCAGAAGGCTGAGTTATGTGTGTGGGTGTGAGAGAGATAGAGAGAGGGTGCATGTGAGTCACATACAAACAGTATCAGAGAGAAATGAGATCCAGAGATACGGAGTTTTGTGTCCGCGAGAGAGAAAGATATTTCACAACGAGAGTGATAGCTAGAGAGACATATGAGGGAACGCAAGATATCTCTAGGGAGAGAGGGTGTGTGTGAGCGACATACAAGAGAACAATGGAGAAATATGAGACCCTGGGAGACAGAGTTTGTGTTTT
>LR880972.1:200117104-200129634 GCA_904067115.1 Aegilops sharonensis | reverse complement strand
AAAACAGGATGGTGTGACATATTCACACCTATGATGTGGTAACTAAGCAGAAGGCATTTCAACAAATTAGAAGCACTGCAAGCTAGACACCATATGAAAGATGCAACCAATATCACTCTGCCAAGTTCAAACTGTATGGCGTTTCAACAAATTAGAAGCAGTATATGCTAGAAATCATATGCAAGACACAACCAATATCACAGTGGCGACTTAAAGGTGCCTTATCATAAGTGACTGATGCGGGATATGCAAGAATAGTAGTCTGATGTAGAAATAGGAACACATGTCATATTCACAGGTATTATGTGTAAAGTAAGCAGATGCAATTCAACAAAGTTAGAAGCAATACAAGCTAGACATCATACGCAACATGCAACCACATATAATAGTGCCAAGTTAGAGAAAGCACCTGTGATGGTGGAGTAGGGGAGATGTGCTCATCATCTACACAGCTACGTTGACTGTCTAGCCTTGCGTTGTCTTGCGAATCTTGTTGGGAGGATGGCGGAGTAGAATCTGTAGAGAACCTCCGTTTCAGTTGCTCGAAAGGACCACCATCATCCAATGCCTTGCCAATTTCCTTCAGCTTTATTGATTTTGCATTGTGAGGTCATACCGACAAGAAAAAGGAATATCATTCGCTCTTCAGAACTCATTCATGCATGATACTGACGAACACTACTCTGATGAAAGGCAAAGTGTAAGTGCATCTAGTGCCACCCCTAGTTTGGCTTTGGAGTATTGACGACAAACGTGGTTGAGGGACTAATGTGTTTGTGAGAATTGCAGGATAACACAGGTAGTAGTCCCTCCTTGATTCGGTTTACCTACCGGAGATGACCCCTAAAAATGTATGAAGACATTGAACATAATGGTGGTACGTGAAGATATTCATATTGAATACTATGACAGAAGAAGACATTGAGTGAACACTATGGAGCGCGAAGACTTAGCAGTTTTGTTGTTTCTTTTCTTCTTTGTTGAGTCATAGGAACCACCGCACTGTTAAGTGGGGTCCAAGTGAACAAAGTCAGAGTGACTGAAGTGATGCTCAACCAAAATCCTATGTCTTCGAGCGAAGACAATGAGAGAAAATCTTATCCAGAGTCGGATAAGTCAGCTTTACTTGTAGCCCAAGTCAAGCTGTCGCGTGTGTTTGAAATCTGACCGTTGTGACACGTGTCAGTTCCTTAGTGACCCAGGGTCATTTTGGACAAATCAGGTCGTGTTTCCCAGTGGCTATAAATAGCCCACCCCCTACACCATAAATTGGTGGCTGCTCAGAGTTAGTGCATGGCTTTTATCGTTTAAGATCAACCCACCTCCGAAGCTTTTGAGAGAGAGAAATCCTTGTGAGGACAAAGCCCAAACACGCAGAGCCAAAGAGTGTTAGGCATCACTGAAGTCTTTCTGTCCGCGTGATCTGAAGACTTGTTACACTTGAGGACTGTGAATCCTCCAGTCGGTTAGGCGTCGTGTTCTGAGCATCCAAGAGTAATTGTGGATTGCCGGTGAACGAAGTCTGTGAAGGTTTGGAAGTCTACCTTGAAGACTTACCAGAGTGATTGGGCGAGGACTCTGTGTCCTTAGCTCAAGGGGAATAAGGTGAAGACACAGTCTTCTGAGTTCAATCTCAGCGTCCCTAACCAGACGTACAGTTGTCACAGCAACTGGAACTGGTCGAACAAATCCTTGTCCTCACAACACACTGGTTCTATCTCTTACTCTCCTTACTTATAGTTCATCTGTGTGAAGTCATTGCCTGATTACTATGCCAGTTTGACTTCACTGTGTGACTACTTGTTCTGATTGGCTTCGTACTATCTTCCATCCTGATCCTACTACCTAGCTGCTATCTGTCATCATGTTTTAGTTTCATACTTGTCTGACTATGGCTTGTCTAGTGTAGTTCATCTTCCGCTGCATGTTTATAGGTCTTGATTTCGAGTTTGTCTTTGAAACTTTCATGTTTTGAAGACTTTCATGAAAATCTGAAAGCACAAGTGCTCCCTAGGTGGTTTTGGTAATTAATGTCAACATATCTCTCGTTGGACTAACACTTTTATCTAGTATGTTTCAGATAAGTTCAACAATGGAGTGGCATGGACTAAATGATGTGGGAACCCCTTCAAGATGCTAAGGACAAAGTATTGGCTCAAGCTTCAAGCTCAAGACTCTTCATTTTATATTTTAATGATCCAAGATCACATTGAGTCTATAGGAAAAGCCAATACTATCAAGAAGGGATGAGGTGTTGCTTAATGAGTTTCTTGCTCCACAGTGCTTAGTGATATGCTCCAAAACCCTCAACTACTTCCCCACTTCCACACATATGACCTAAACCTAAAGTAAAACTCGGCCCCACCGATTCTTTCTATCCGGCGCCACCGAGTTCAAATGTCATAGCCACTGCCACAAACCCTAGGCAAATCGGTTTCACCGATAGGGATCTCGTTCTCACCGAGATGGGATTGTAATCTCTTTGTGTATGTCCATTACCAAAATCAGTCTCACCGAGTCTGTGTAATCGGTACTACCGAGATTACAATACAAACTCTCTGGTTAACTTATTACCAAAATCGGTCCCACCGAGTTTGAGTAATCGGTCCCACCAAGTTTGCTTGACCAACTCTCTAGTTAGCTAATTACCAAAATCGGTCTCACCGAGTTTGTGTAATCGGTCTCACCGAGGTTACGTTATGCCCTAACCCAAACCATATCGGTTCTACCGAGTTGCATATCGGTCCCACCGAAAACCCTAACGGTCACTAGGTTTACTAAATCGGTCCGACAGAGTTTGCTGATTCGGTCCCACCGAGTTTGGTAAATTATGTGTAACGGTTAGATTTTGTGTGGAGTCTATATATACCCCTCCACCTCCTCTTCATTCGCGGAGAGAGCCATCAGAACAAACCTACACTTCCAACTTACAAGTTTTGAGAGAAGAACCACCTACTCATGTGTTGAGGCCAAGATATTCCATTCCTACCATATGAATCTTGATCTCTAGCCTTCCCCAAGTTGCTTTCCACTCAAATCTTCTTTCCACCAGATCCAAATCCTATGAGAGAGAGTTGAATGTTGGGGAGACTATCATTTGAAGCACAAGAGCAAGGAGTTCATCATCAACACACCATTTGTTACTTCTTGGAGAGTGGTGTCTCCTAGATTGGCTAGGTGTCATTTGGGAGCCTCCGACAAGATTGTGGAGTTGAACCAAGGAGTTTGTAAGGGCAAGGAGATCGCCTACTTCGTGAAGATCTACCGCTAGTGAGGCAAGTCCTTCGTGGGCGACGACCATGGTGGGATAGACAAGGTTGCTTCTTTGTGGTCCCTTCTTGGGTGGAGCCCTCCGTGGACTCGCGCAACCGTTACCCTTCGTGGGTTGAAGTCTCCATCAACGTGGATGTACGATAGCACCACCTAGCGGAACCATGAAAAAAACATCTGTGTCTTCAATTGCGTTTGAATCCACCAAACCCTTCCCTTTACATTCTTGCAAGTTGCATGCTTTACTTTCCTCTGCTCATATACTCTTTGCATGCTTGCTTGTTATGTATTGTGAATGTTAAACTTGTGCCTAAACTCCACTTAAACCTAAAGAAGTTAAAAACTACAACTTTGGTACTTAGTGTCTAATCACCCCCCCCCTCTAGACACCACTTCTCAAGATCCTACAAGTGGTGTGAGAGCATTGGTCTCCCTTGCCTTGGATTAATCACCATTGGAGGAAGATGGATGAGTCTACTTTGGGGAGTCTTAGACATAGAGTGCCTATTCTTGATGGAGAGTATTTTCATGAGTGGAAAAATGAGATGCTTGTAATTTTCAATCAATATCATTTGAACAAGTACATTGCTAGCCCTTGTGCACCTCATGTTGATCCTATGCATCCTACCCTTGATGAATCAATTGACATGATTAGGAATCTTAGAACTGTTAATCTTATCACTAGAGGCTTGCCAAGAAACTTAATTAGAAACTTGCGTACTCTTGAGTGTGCCTACACTATATGGAAATTTCTTGAGGAACGCTTTCCAAATTATTCCTTGAAAAACCTAGATGAAATTCTCCATAATTCTATTGCCTTGAGTAAGATGAATACTAGTGATCCTATGTTTGGTGATCGTCTATTTGAACTTACAGACCTTATGCGTGCCAAAGGAGATGTTGGAATTATTGGTGATATTATTTCCGAAGCTATAAGAATTCATAAGCAAGATCATTGTCAAACTCACTCTAACAAATTACCCTCTCTAGGACTTGATCCACCACATGACGATGTTGAACATGGATACTATGATGAGGATGATGATAGTGACTTCGATCTTGACGATGCAATGAGACATTTTGGTCTTGTGGAAAATCTCCGGGGATATATGTCAGGAGGAAAGGAATGGGTTCTTGACAGTGGATGTACCGATCACATGACCGGAGATAAAGACATGTTTCGTGAGCTTGCTGAAAATGACAGTCCTCGAAAGTATGTCACTTTCGGTGACAAATCAAAGGGTAATGTGGTTGGCCTCGGTAAGGTGGCCATCTCACATGATAGCTCCATTCAGAATGTTATGCTCGTTGAATCTCTTGGCTACAACTTACTTTCAGTATCTAGACTTGCTGATTTTAGTTTCAATGTCCTATTTACTGAAGTAGATTGCCAAGTGTTTCGTCGAGATAATCATAAAATGGTCTTTACCGGTATACGTAGAGGTGATCTTTACATTGTTGATTTTGCTAAAAAGGCACAACCTAAAACTTGCTTCATTTCTAAATCCTCAAAAGGTTGGTTATGGCATAGACGACTAGGTCATGTTGGCATGCGAAACCTTGACAAGCTTATTAAAGGAAATCATATCCTTAGAGTTAACAATGTCATATTTGATAAGGATAGACTTTGCAGCGCTTGTCAGGCAGGTAAACAGGTTGGAGGAAGGCATCCCGTGAATAACATCATGACCACAAGGAGGCCACTCGAGCTACTTCATATGGATCTCTTTGGTCCCAACGCTTACAAAAGTCTCGGTGGAAATTATTTTGGTCTAGTTATAGTTGATAATTTTTCAAGATTTACGTGGGTATTCTTTCTCGATGATAAATCGCAGGTCCAAAAGATCTTCAAAAACTTCGCTAGGAAGGCCCAAAATCAATTTGAAGTGAAGATCAAGAAGGTTCGCAGCGACAACGGAACGGAGTTCAAGAACGCAAATGTGGACACCTTTCTTGACGAAGAAGGGATTTCACACGAGTTCTCGGCTACGTACACACCTCAACAAAATGGAGTTGTTGAGAGGAAGAACCGGACGCTCATCGAAATGGCGAGAACGATGCTTGATGAGTACAAGACGCCGAAGCACTTTTGGGCAGAAGCGGTTGAGACAGCTTGTCATGCAACAAATCGCTTGTATCTTCACAAGCTACTCAGCAAGACGGCATATGAGCTCCTCACCGATAACAAACCCCAAGTTGGATACTTTCAAGTATTCGGCTCAAACTGCTACATTCTTGATAAGCATCGTCGTTCAAAATTTGCTCCTAAGTCACATGAAGGTTTCCTACTAGGTTATGGCTCAAACTCTCACACTAACCGTGTGTCGGTGTCAAAACCGGTGGATCTCGGGTAGGGGGTCCCGAACTGTGCGTCTAGGCGGATGGTAACAGGAGACAAGGGACACGATGTTTTTACCCAGGTTCGGGCCCTCTCGATGGAGGTAAAACACTACTCCTGCTTGATTAATATTGATGATATGGGTAGTACAAGAGTAGATCTACCACGAGATCAAAGAGGCTAAACCCTAGAAGCTAGCCTATGGTATGATTGTTGTTCGTCCTACGGACTATAACCCTCCGGTTTGTATAGACATCGGATAGGGTTAGGGTTACACAGAGTCGGTTATAATGGTAGGAGATCGACATATCCGTATCGCCAAGCTTGCCGTCCACGACAAGGAAAGTCCCATCCGGACACGGGACGAAGTCTTCAATCTTGTATCTTCATAGTCCATGTTGATGTGGTAGAGGAACAATACGGAGACTCTTCTCCTACCTTAAGGACTAGCTATGTCCGGATTCCTGACCCCTCCATGCCGGATTCCCGCGGAGGGGAGGCTGCCACTCAAGCCCTGAACTTAAAGTCAGGCAGTGGGCTAGATTCATTGGACAACCTCCAAGAACCCAAGCTTCCAAGTTCGGAAACTTCTTGGCCCCTGAATCTTAGATCGGACGGGGTTCGGAATTTAATTCCACCCGCCCACCCAAACATAAGCGATCTATCCCAAACCCGGCAAGAGCCCAGTGAAACAGTACATCATTACTGGGCCAGATTCCTCCTGGTTATGGACAGGATAAAGGATTGCCGCGAGGAGGACGCAATCTCATTCTTCTGCAATAATTGCACGGACAAGGGAATCCTAAACGCCCTAAGTCGTCATGAAATTACACACTTCGCTGACTTGGCATCCATAGTACGAAAGTAGTGCGCGATGGAGAGCGCCTAGAAAACTGAAATCAAATTTTGGGATAATCCGGGCCCGAATACGACCCTAGTCCGAAATAAAAGGGTGCATCATCACCAGGCACCTGGGTTACATACCAAAAAGCAAAAAAAACCCCAAAGGGCATGGAACCGTACTGGAGGGATGGCTCAATGGACCCTGCAAAATTCATAGCACAGAGGGCGCCACTCCAACACATAGCCTTAGAGCATGTTGGATACTACGGCAGGTGGCCAAAAGTGGCGAAGAGCTTTTAGCTCCAGAGCACCAGCCCAGCAATACTAGTACGGTATTAACAGTCTTCGAGACTTTCGCATCAAATAATATGCGGAAACGAACACTCTGCAGCCTTGCCGAAGTCTACCAGATAGCAACAATAAATCCATGGAGTGACACGGCTATTACCTTTAACGCCAGTGACGAACCTAAAAGCCGAACAGCCCGAGCACCAGCGGCATTGGTCCTCAGTCCAATAGTGGACGACTTTCGCCTTACCAAGGTACTCATGGACGGCAGCAGCGGATTAAACCTCATCTACGAGGAAACCCTTCGAAAAATGGAAATAGACTGGAGCCGCATTGAGCAAAGCAGCACAACCTTTAGAGGAATAATTCCCAGTCGGGAAGCATGCTGTACAGGAAAGATCACACTGGACGTGTTGTTCGGCACGCCGGACAATTATAGGTCCGAGGAGGTCACATTCCAAGTGGCCCCGTTCAGTAGCGGATACCACGCTCTATTAGGGCGAGAGGCATTCACAATTTTTCAAGCTATACCCCATTACGGGTACATGAAGCTCAAAATGCCCGGACCAAACGGAATTATCACTCTCGCTAGTGACCTGGACATAGCGCTCCGCGCCGAAAATAAAACAGCCGCACTTGCCCTTGAGGAACTATCCGAAGCCCTAGCGGCAGAGGAACTCACTCCGCTGCGCTCCACGGTGAACAGGGACGATGTGATACTCGATAAGAGATCAAAGTCCACCTCTTATAAACCGGCAGACGAAATAGTCAAATTCCAAGTCCATCCAACGGACCCTACAAAAACGGCCTCCCTCGGGGCACAATTAAACCCTGATGTGGATGCCGCACTACGAGAATTCCTACGCGTAAATTGGGACATTTTTGCCTGGCACCCTTCAGACATGCCAGGAATCCCACGCCGGCTGGCCGAGCACAGCCTAAATATCCTAAAAGGATTCAAGCCAGTCAAACAAGCTCTTCGGCGTTTCTCCGAACCCAAGAGACAGGCCATGGGAGAGGAGCTAGCGAAACTACTGGAGGCCGGATTCATCAGAGACATTAAACATCCGGACTGGCTAGGAAACCTGGTAATGGTACCAAAGAAGGAAAAATCCTGGCACCTATGTGTTGATTTTAAGGACCTTAACAAGGCTTGCCCAAAGGATACCTTCCCCCTTCCCCGCATCGATCAAATTATCGACGCTACCGCAGGACACAATTCATTGTGTTTCCTCGACGCATACTCCGGCTACCACAAAATTAAGATGGCAGAGCCAGACCAAGCCGCAATGGCATTCATCACTCCATACGGCCCATTCTGCTTCAACACAATGCCCTTTGGGCTCAAAAACGCCGACGCAACATATCAGTGCATCATTCAGACATGTCTGGCAAACCGGATCGGCAAAATAGTGGAGGCATACGTAGACGATGTGGTCGTCAAATCCAAGCATGTCGAAACCCTAGTCGACGACTTGAGGCTCACATTCGATAATCTCCGAACATATGACATCAAGATCAACCCAGAAAAATGCGTTTTCGGCGTACCAGCCGGAAAGCTCTTGGGCTTCATTGTATCCGGTAGAGGAATTGAAGCAAACCCAGCCAAGATCCGAGCTCTGTCACAATTGTATATCCCCAAAGACCTCAAACAAATACAAAAATTGACAGGACGTGGCGGCTCAAAGCCGCTTTATCTCCCGCTTAGGAGAAAAGGCATTACCCCTTTATCGCCTCCTCCGGCGCACCGAACACTTCGAGTGGACGGATGCCGCCACGGCCGGACTCGAAGATATCAAAGCCATATTGGCAACAAATCCGGTCCTGGCCGCGCCCAACATGGGTGAACCAATGCTATTATACATTGCAGCAACCCATCAAGTTGTAAGCGCGGTGCTCGTTGTCGAACGAGAAACGGACGGACACAAGTTCCCTCTCCAAAAACCAGTTTACTACGTTTCCACTGTCCTAACTCTATGCAAGTCACGGTACCCACATTATCAAAAGATAGCATACACGGTGTTCATGGCATCCCGAAAACTGCGACACTACTTTCAAGAGTGTTCGATAACAGTAGCCTCCGAAGTACCTCTTAATGACATTATAAACAACCGCGACGCAACGGGCCAGATTGCTAAATGGGCCATTGAGCTCCTCCCGTTCGACATAACCTACAAGCCACGGCGAGCTATTAAGTCGCAAGTTTTGGCTGACTTCGTCGCCGAATGGACTGAAGCCGAACTCCCTAAAGAGTACGGCGCATATTCCAACTGGATCATGCACTTCGACGGCTCCAAAATGTTGGCCGGCCTAGGGCTGGCATCGTTCTGACGTCCCCAACCGGAGATACAGTCCAATACGTACTTCAAATAAGGTACACGGACTCCAACAACGTAGCCGAATACGAGACCCTTCTACATGGTCTCCGGATGGCAGTCTCCATGGGCATTCAATGCCTAGAGGTGCGCGGGGATTCGAACCTCGCGATATCCCAAATAAATGGGGACTTTGATGCCAAGGATCCGAAAAATGGCAGCTTATCGCAATGCCGTCCTAAAAATGTGAGCTCGGTTTGACGGGCTCGAATTTCACCATATAGCCCGGGATAACAACCAGGCAGCGGATGTGTTGGCACGCATTGGCGCAAAGCGCGACGCTGTCCCCCCAACATCTTCCTAGAGATGCTTTTTAAGCCATCCGTATTATGGGAGGGAGAGTCCGGAAATAACAAACTGGACCCAACCACACTGCCCCACACCGAACATTCCGACATAGTTGGTGGCTCCGCCAACGAAATAACACCGTCAGCCCACGCAATAATGGCATTCATTGCCCCGTGGACAGAACCATTCCTAGCCTACCTAACTAGGCAAGAACTTCCCGAGGACCAAAACAAGGCCCGCTGCATAGTGCGGCGGTCTAAAGCCTATAAGGTCCATGAGGGAGAGCTTTATAAGAAAAGCACAGCCGGAGTCCTTCAAAGGTGTATCTCCGAAGAGGAAGGGCGGAATCTCCTGGCTGAAATTCATGCCGGACTTGGTGGGCACCATGCCGCAGCCCGGGCCCTTGTAGGCAAGGCCTTCCGTACAGGATTTTATTGGCCGACGGCCTGGGCAGACGCTCAGGACTTAGTCCAACGATGCGTCGGTTGCCAGCTCTTTGCTAATCAAAGCCACATGCCATCCACCGCCCTCAAAACTATACCCATCACCTGGCCCTTCGCGGTCTAGGGGCTTGACATGGTTGGACCCCTTAAAGGAGGAACCCACAAGCAAAAATACCTATTGGTCATGGTGGATAAATTCACCAAATGGATAGAGGCCAAGCCTGTAAAAACGGCCGAATCCGGACCGGTGATAGACTTCATATCAGGGGTAGTACACCGTTACGGCGTCCCCCACAGCATCATCACTGATAACGGCACGAACTTCACGGCCGACGAGGTCAAACTCTGGTGCAAAAACATGCACATCAAGATCGACTACGCTTCAGTATAATACCCCCAAACTAACGGTCAAGTCGAGCGAGCAAACGGTCTAATCATGAGCGGCATTAAACCCAGACTAGTGCGGTCCCTCAAGGAATCTAACACGCTGTGGGTTGAGGAGCTCGACTCCGTACTCTGGGGGCTGCGGACCACGCCGAATCGCACTACCGGATTCACTCCATTTTTTGTGGTATACGGCGCAGAGGCAGTTTTGCCTTGCGACATAATTCATGACTCACCTCGCGTGCGCATGTATGAAGAAAGAGAAGCCGAGCTCGATCGGCAAGACAGTTTGGACGCCTTGGAGGAGGAGCGCGACGTGGCAAAAGCTCGTTCCGCATTCTATCAACAGCAGACTCAAAGATATCAAAGCAGGGAAGTATGGACGAAAGCTTACAACGTTGGCGAACTAGTTCTACGCCTGCCGGACAAGAAAAAGGACAAACTCAAGCCCAAATGGGAGGGGCCCTTCATCATCGACCAAGTCCTGACCAGCGGAGCGTACCGTCTACGAAACACATCGGATAACCGACTCGAGCCGAACCCATGGAACGCAGCCCATCTCCGAAGATTCTACGCCTAGCGCCGGATTCTGAGTTCGTCTCCTTCCTCCGTCTATATTTTATACTTTAAGCCGTCTTTTATTTCTCCCTTTCTTCCTCCTTTTTTCCGAAGCCGTTAAAGGCTCGTTCGCGCATTGTTCGCACACACTTGACGCGCTATCCGCGCTCATTATACCTGGGGGCTTCTCTAACAGAAGCTTATTTATACGGGCTTTATGCCCAACACATGTGTCACACTTCCGCATGTACCTTTTATTCACCATTATATGCATCGATATGACTTAAGTTTTGGCCAAGCTGGGTTGCCTGGCTCCTGTGCTTACCCCTACGTTCCCGATTGTTCGGCTAGGTGGTAAAGGGAGCACCTCTGCGATTGTTACCGCCGGGTCAGCCGGACGTGTACCTCAGGCTGGGTGAAGCCGAAAGCTAGCATTCTTAAGGGAATATTCGGTCGGTGAACTAAAAGTTGATTTTTTATTTTTTTTCATTTATCTGCCCCCAGATGCTTTTCTGCTTTTTTCGCAGTACGGACATGCACTTTAGTGCATGCCTCCTAGGGAAAGGAACCTGTCGGTGTCAAAACCGGCGGATCTCGGGTAGGGGGTCCCGAACTGTGCGTCTAGGTGGATGGTAACAGGAGACAAGGGACACGATGTTTTTACCCAGGTTCGGGCCCTCTCGATGGAGGTAATACCCTACTCCTTCTTGATTAATATTGATGATATGGGTAATAGAAGAGTAGATCTACCACGAGATCAGAGAGGCTAAACCCTAGAAGCTAGCCTATGGTATCATTGTTTTTCGTCCTATGGACTAAAACCCTTCGGTTTATATAGACACCGAATAGGATTAGGGTTACACAGAGTCGGTTACAATGGTAGGAAATCTACATATCCGTATCGCCAAGCTTGCCTTCCATGCCAAGGAAAGTCCTATCCGGACACGGGACAAAGTCTTCAATCTTGTATCTTCATAGTCCAGGAGTCCAGCAAAAGATGATAGTTCGGCTATCCGGACACCCCCTAGTCCAGGACTCCCTCAGTAGCCCCCGAACCAGGCTTCAATGATGATAAGTCCGGCGTGTTGATTGTCTTCGGCATTGCAAGGCGGGTTCCTCTTCTGAATACTTCATAGAAGATTTTGAACACAAGGATAGTGTCCGGCTCTCTTGTGAATATCGTGCTTCTCGGCTTCCACGCCCAATAATGGCCATCTTCCACGTGTCGAACGAATGTGAAAAGTCAGGGTATCTTTACATTTACCCCCCTTGCTGTGCAAATGAGCCGTCTATAAAAGAGACGGGGATCCAGATCCGGATCACACCATCCTCCCTTCGCGAGCCTTCATCAGAGCACCTTTGACAAAATACCCACTCCACCATGGACAGTCGATGCGGCTCCTCCTCTCGCGCTCCCAGCCCTCAGCCCGGAGATTGGGTGAGATGCTCAGTCCCGCACAGCGAATTGGTGGTGCTCCAAACCAAGGGATTCCTTCCCCCGGCCTTCATGGTTCCGGTGCATTCCGGACTCGCCACTTATAAGGGCGGGAAGCAGGCGGAGAGCGTCCCCGATCCCTCTAAGGGAGAGCGGGTATGCTTCGTCTCTTACCTAATGAGAGGACTCGGATTTCCAATCCATCCGTTTCTCCGGGGGCTTCTGGAGTTCTACGGCCTCCAGCTGCACAACCTTACGCCTGCCTCCATCTTGCATATAGCGGGCTTTGTGGCCCTTTGCGAGCTGTT
>LR880972.1:200068815-200083119 GCA_904067115.1 Aegilops sharonensis | reverse complement strand
ATGCTTGGTTACGGAAAGGACTCGCACTCCTACAGAGTCTTCAACCTCTTTCACTATAAAGTGGTTGAAACTGTGGATGTGCGGTTCGATGAAACTAACGGCTCGCAAAGAGAGCACCTGCCAAATGTGCTAGATGAAGTATGTGCCAGTGAAACAATCAAGCTAATGGGAATAGGAGAGATCATACCATCAGAGGCCCAGCCTGAATAGGAACTTATCATTTCTGCACCTGATCAATCTGAAGACATTGCTCAGCCTGAAGACAATCCTCCAAATGATGACAATGATCAGCAGGAGCAAAATCTTTGTCCAGTTCATCCTCGTGTTGCAAATGAAGTACAAATTGAGAAGATAATTGATAGCATCAATGCACCTGGTCCACTCACTCGTTCAAGAGCAACACAGCTAGCAAATTTCTGTGGGCACTTTGCATTTGTCTCAATCTCTGAACCCAAGAAAGTTGCTGAAGTCTTCATGGAACCTGAATGGATTCAAGCTATGCAAGAGGAGCTTCAACAGTTTGAATTGAACAATGTGTGGGAATTAGTCAAGCGTCCTGATCCTCGCAAGCACAACATAATAGGCACAAAATGGATATATCGCAACAAACAAGACGAGCATTGTCAAGTAATCAGGAACAAAGCATGGCTCGTCGCTCAAGGATACACACAACTTGAAGGAATTGACTTCGATGAAACATTTGCTCCAGTGGAAAGGCTTGAAGTCATTCGCATACTGCTAGCTTACGCAAATCATCATAACATCCTTCTGTATGAAATGGATGTGAAGAGTGCCTTTCTCAATGGAAAGATTGAAGAAGAAGTATATGTTGTGCAACCACCTCGCTTTGAAGACCCAAAACATCCTGATATGGTATACAAGCTCAACAAGGCACTGTATGGCCTCAAACAAGCCCCGCGTGCTTGGTATGACACACTCAAAGACTTCCAGAAGAGCAAAGGCTTCAAACCTGGTTCTCTAGATCCCACTCTCTTCACGAAGACATATGATGGTGAACAGTTTGTGTGCCAAATCTATGTGGATGACATTATCTTCGGTTGCACCAACAAGAAATACAGTGATCAATTTGCTTACATGATGCAAGAACAATATCAAATGTCCATGATGGGAGAGCTGAAGTTCTTTCTCGGTCTTCAAATCCGTCAGCAACGCAACGACATCTTCATATCACAAGAAAAATATCTCAAAAATTGCCTAAAGAAGTTTGGAATGCAAGACTGCAAAGGATACACGACGCCAATGCCATCCAAAAGTCATCTAAGCACCGACGCCAATGGTAAAGATTTCGATCAACAGGTATACCGCTCCATGATTGGTTCTTTACTTTACTTATGTGCATCTAGGCCAGATATCATGCTTAGTGTTTGCATGTGTGCCCGATACCAATCGGCACTAAAGGAGTCGCATCACCTAGCTGTGAAGCGAATTCTTCGATATTTGGCTTACACCCCAACACTAGGATTATGGTATCCAAAGGGCTCAGAGTTTGATCTGGTTGGATTTTCGGATGCTGATTATGCTGGTGACAAGGTGGATCGCGAGTCTACATCACGCACATGTCACTTTCTGGGTCGATCTCTTGTCTGTTGGTCTTCAAAGAAGCAGAACTGTGTATCACTCTCAACTGTTGAATCTGAATACATTGCTGCTCGATCTTGCTGCGCTCAGCTTCTGTGGATGAAGCAAACTCTTAAGGACAATGGAATCAATCTGAAGCATGTGCCACTCTACTGTGATAATGAAAGCGCTATCAAGATTGCCAATAACCCAGTTCAGCACTCGAAGACGAAGCACATTGAAATTCTTCATCACTTCCTCAGAGATCATGTTATGAAAGAAGATATTGATATCATTCACGTCAAGATAGAAGATCAGTTGGCTGATATCTTCACTAAGCCCTTGGATGAGAAAAGGTTTTGCAAGTTGCGGTGTGAGCTAAATATCTTGGAATCCTCGAATGTCCTGTGATCAGGCACACATCCTAACACTTATGCAGTTTGATGACTTAGATGTGCAACACACAAAGTAATGTATATCTTCAATCAATGAAGACATACACTCTGACTGTGAATACATTAACGTCGAAATTGAATTCAGAGCGCCACGATAATTGTGCGCCGTGTCTGGGTCTAATACTTACTATACGGTGGGTAACGCCACCACCAAACTCTTATGAAGTGTTTCCTCATGGCGTCATATTTGCAAAGTCTTCGCATTTGATTTAACTTCAACATTAATTTGACTTCATGATTACTGATTTGAGGTTTACTCTTTTATATATATACACTGTATTCTGTCCTCTACAGCATTCACTTATAGCTATGTCTTCTTATTTGAATCTTTTGAACTAAGTGAATGTGATCGGACCCTAACCTCTCTATGCTTTCTATCTCAAGCTCTATCTATCCAAATCATATGCATTCTGTTGAAACTGTCGGATGTCTTCTCTGCGTCCTTGTCAGCAGAAGATACAGAGACAAACATTTATATATAGTTTTAATGACATATCCTTTTGCCTGAAACCCGAAGAATTCGGAACGACCACCCCGACAATCCAGGCGCGCGTGGGAACGTGGAACAACTCGCAATGAGTTGCATGTTCGCCATGTGTCCATCAGATGTGAACCGCCAGGGGCACCTGCGTAATTGCGCTGTGCTGTCTCTATCCTTATAAATGCATGTCCCGTCTCGGTCAAAATCCTTATTCCTCCTTCTCCATCTCTCGCAAACCCTAGCGCCTACGCTAGCTCTCGACGACGCCGACGACGGAGCGCTTAGCTGCCGCAACTTCATCGACGCTGTCCTCACGCCGGCCGCGGACCTCGTCTTCTCCACCGTCGCCGTAGGTGTCTTTCATTGCGAAGTTAGGGCATGGAAGAGTGAACTGCTCGGCATCCATCTTCGCCCCATCTAGCAGTTCATCGTGTGGTAATAAAAGTTTACTTTTTACCATCTTTTTGATCCAAGATTCATCCCTTCTTACCTAAAGTGGTTTCTAGATCTTCGAACATGGATCTATCTCTTTCTGCATCTCATGTTCTGCCTAGTATATTCACTTATGCGTCTTCACAAGTTAGATTCCTCACTTGTACTTATTCTTGGATTTGTACAACTCTGGAACCAACTCTCATCATATAAGTGAATTTCTTCGCGATATGAGGTCAATGTCCTCAAACTGATTTATCTTCAAAATCTTCTGAGAATGCATATGACCTCGTCCCCTTCCCTCACACCTTTAATGCTGTCACAGGTACATGTCCGTGGGAGAATCCCTTGGTTCTCATAGTCTGCATTTGTTTGCAGAGTTCTTGCAGAGTCACATCAACTCACCTGAAGCTAGTTCCTGTCAGTCCAGCCGTTTGAAGCCTTTGAAAGTACTGAAGCCTTTCAGTTTACACTTCATGGCAACTGGAAAATCAGCGAGAAAGGAAGGCAGACAGCGTCGTGGTGACACTTCCAAGGATTTACCACCTGATTTGCATGAGATGTACAAAACTGATCCAGAGGAAACCTATACTGAATGCAAGAATCGAATCCAATGGATTCAAAGATATTGGGCAGAAGAGTGGTTCAGATACCGCTTCATCGCCAAGGAATATGCAGAGAAGAATGCCATCAAGGCACCCTGGAATGATATTCTGTACAGAAATCTTCCACCCAGGAATCAGGCTGAAGCCATTGAGCAAGGCTTCTATCCTTGCATGGTGCGCGGACCACATCCTGTAAATGCTGACCCGTCTTCACTGCTCTAGTGTCGTGAAGACAGTCTGTTCAAGCGCAACTACCAGTTCGCCAAAGACTCAGCTACAAAGAACAAGAAGGATTTAGGGCTTGACTTCAACCCTGGTCCTTCCGCACCTCGGGATGATGGCACCCGTGAAGCCAATGAAAACAGGATTGGCCCCTTCTACAATCTTGTTGGCCTCATCACTCACATTACTGTTCGTGGTGCCAAAGTGGATCATTCTGATGATGTCACTGACACCGATGAAGCTCCTGCTCCTCCTCCAAATCCTAAGAAGCAAAAGAAGTCTAAAGCTTCAAAATCATCTGCTGCTCCAAAAGCTTCAAGTGTGAAGCCTTTGGCAACTGCCCCTCCTTCTCCAAGCAATAAATCTGAAGATCTCTCTCGCATCTCCAAGAGGCGTGAGAAGCCACAGAAGACACCAGTTCAGAAACTGAGTCAAGCACTGACGCCTGCTGCCATTCTGAGGAATGAATCTGAAACCATTGACTTATCTTCTGATGAAGAATTTGGTGAAGATGCTCTGGAACAGCTGATCAAGAGCAAGCAAGAGGCGGAGATCTTCAACGATCTGCCCCTCTTTGATGTAAACATTCTGAAGAACTTCATTGATGAGTGGTTTGATAATCAGGAGCTCGGCTTTGATGACTTTCAGCTTCCCATTGGCGTCAGCGTTGCTTTCTAAGGCGCCATTGCTCCTGAACTTGCTCTGGCTCAGCGCATCATTGAACTGAAGCGAAAGATCGACTTCGAGAAGGAACAGTTCAAGAAGCATGTCGCTAGGCTGAATGTGGCTGATGTGCAAAAGTTCAAGGTGATGCTTAATGACCTCAAGGAGTCGTTTCGGAAGAAACGCAAGGAAGCAAAAGGCTCAAGAGAGCGCATGAAAGCACTCGCTGACAAATGCGTTCAAGCCTACAATGAAGCTGAAAAGCGCAAGGCACTTGGCCGCCCTGGCATTGACCCCTTAATGGCTGCCAAGAAAAAGAAGTCATCTAAAGCCCACACTGAAGCACCACGGCAGGAAGAACCACACATTGTCTTCCCTTCCAGCATGTGCGGCTCGAAGCCCAAGGCTCCTTCAGTGGCTTCTGAACAGAAGAAAACCAAGGCAGCTGAAGCCGAAGCCATGAAGAGGAAAACCAAGTGCACCACTGATGAAGAACCACCTCCTAAGAAGAGAAAAACCAAGAAAAGAGATCGGGCTGCTCCCACAGAGCCCCTTGTTGTTGAACCCCTTGCTATTGTTCCCCCTCCGTCTGCAAACCAAGAGCGTCGGATAATTGTTCATGAGCCTGCTTCCACAGAGGCTCCTGAAGCTCAAGAAGTTCCAGTCGTCGACCCCATCGCGACTGAAGATATTGCTCAAGATGATGTAGTACTTCCTCAGATCGAGCGCCCATCGGTATCATCGCCTGTTCGAACGAACAGTGAGCTTATCAGCATTGGTCGTCCTCTGACGCCAATATCACAAGATGCATCATGGGCTGATCGCCCCCAGCAAGCTACCCCACAAGACTCACCAAGTACACCCCAGCCGTCAAGCGTGCCCGTCATCAGCCCCATGTCAAATGATGACAACTACATGGAGACATCACCATCACCAAAGGCGTCGCCTGTATTCCAACGGCTTCGCAAAGGCCTGAGGCCATCCGTCTCCATGACCACCATCACAGAAGAGGGCTCAAACTTGTCAAGTTCAGTGGCACGTCAAGTGTTTCCTGAAGACAATCCTTCAGTGACGGTCCCTGTGTCTGAAGCCGTTGCTGCTGAAGACCCTCCGGCTGCATCAGCCAGATCAACACAAGAAGAAGAGCGTGTCGCTACTCCCCCTGCAACTCAAAAAGAAGTTCATGAAGAGAACCAATCTGTGCCAGAACCTCCAGCTACTCAAGTGGAGGGTGAGAATCCTGAGGCTGCCACAAATGACATTCCTGAAGCCAATGACGTTGTCATGGCTGAAGCCAATGTGGAGCCTTCAGTGGTTAATGCAGCAGTGGCCAATGAAGACAATGAAACCCATCAAGCAGATGAAGTCAATGCCACACCTGGCGCCAATCTGCAGCCTGAAGTTAATGCCACTGCTCCTGTTCCGCCTCCAAGGCCACACACTATCGAGCAAGCATACAACTATGGCCAGCTTGTAACTGTCAGATGGCCTATTCTGATTCCTCCACCTGCTGCTGGTCCTCAATTTGATTACCATGTCGAGCACAGGCCTCAGGTTCAGAAGCCAAAGCCAAGAATGCCTAGATTTCCAGGTACTGCCACTTCACCAGGATTGTTCAATGTCAACGGATTCATTGCACACAACACCTTTTTCGATAGCGCCAAGAATCCCTACACCAGGCCCAAGATTTCGTCTGATCGTTTCTGGAGTTATCAGCAGCGCAGCTACTATTCATGCATTCTATACAACCAAGGCTGCATATTTCCGCATATGCGCCTTGATACTGAAGCCATAGCTGGCCTGCCCTGCTTAGAAGAAGCTCTCGATTGCTTCAGAGAGGCTGGCTTACTGCATTTTGTCACTGATAAGGAGCACTCGAATGAAGAGTTACTGCTCCAATTCTACGCCACTCTGCACATCAGAGGCTACCACAGGGATCCTAAGACTTGGATACTTGAGTGGATGACAGGAAATGTCCATCATGAAGCCAAAGCATTTGATGTCATTGAGCTCACTGTCCTGCCCACTCCAGGGGATCTCTATGAGCCTGGTTGTCAGCTTCACACTGCAGCTTTGGAAAGCATCTTTCATAAGCCAGAACCCGACATGAGCCAGATGCTAAGCATGATGAAGCCATTGCCTACGGATGCAGAATATCCTACGGAGTTCTTTGTTGAAGACCTTGAGTATCTGCCACGCACAATCTATCACATCATAAGGCGAACTCCCTGGCCTATCAAAGGACATTCTCCAAAGGCTAAGCTAGAAGGTGCAATGAAGACATTGGTCTTCCATATTCTTCATGGCAAAAGCTTCAATGCACAGGATTTCTTCATCCGCCAACTTGCTGCATCAGGATCTGACATTTTTGGTTTGAAGTTCTATGCTCCATGGATCATGCGTCTGATCAAGCTTCACACTGCTTTCAACTATCAGCCATCTGCGCGCAACCACATTGTCTTCTTGCCAGATGTCGATTTGTCAGTTGAAGCCATCTATCCAGAGCCTGACAAGGAGCCACTCTATCATCATAATGTTGATCGCCAGAGCTTCACTCAGCCCATTGAAGGTGTGCTGGCTGCCACTCGAGTCTATCCGTTGGCTGGTACTACACGTGCACCTCACTGTGCCCCTACCGAAGCCACCAACAACACCATTGCTCAACGGCCTCGAAGGCGATCTCGTGTCCTCAATGACCGAGAGCTTCTCGTTGGCCTGCATCAGAAACAGGATAGGCATCATGATTGGCTCAAGCGCCAGATGCAGAGCATCATGACTGACGTCAATCGCATTCGCAACCTTGCAACCAAGAATGCCTTTGTCACGCATGAAACCTGTCGACGCACATGGAAAGGGCTGACTCTTATGTGTGCTGAGGAAGATCTTCAGGATGATGGCTTCTCAGAAAGATTCAAGTTTGATTCCACTCCGCCCGGAAATGCTGTTCTGTGGAGCACTCCATCTCTTGAAGACTCAGAGTACTCCTCTTCTACTGCAACTGTGAATGCTGGTGTGATCGATGAGGAAAGATGATGCCACTTCACCACCTCCAACACGAACCAACACTGCTCCAAGTTCGTCTGCACCGCCAAACCTCGACACCAACCCTGCATCTTCTCCTTCTCCTTCAGGGGACGAGTAGAGGCTCAATGTCTTCAACCCTTTTTGGTCCTTACTGACAAAAGGGGGAGAAGCTATGAGTTGATAGTCTTCAAGCGGGTTCATATGGGTGGTTGCATTATATTTTGCCTAGTGTTTACAACTCTTGCTCTTGATACTTTTGGTTCTCTGAGTTGTAACACTTAAATTCGATGGTCGTCTGCTACTTATTTCCTATTTTGTGATGCGATGATAAATTCCGCATGTGCGACGATAACTTCTGCACTTAAATCATCTTGCAGACGTCCATTTTTCATTATGCATGTCATTATCTTCGTTACATCGGATCATGCATGATGAATTGTCTTCATAAGTTGAAGAGGATCTCCACAAGTAGAACCTGCCATGTGCATTTGCATTCCAAAAGCAAATTATTTATATGCACATCTTCAGGGGGATCCTTCTGCTACTTACGAAGACAATACCTCATCCTTTACAATTTCACATACTTATATCCCCGTTGAAAACTTCAACCCGTTTGTCATCAATCACCAAAAAGGGAGAGATTGTAAGTGCATCTAGTGCCACCCCTAGTATTGATGACAAACGTGGTTGAGGGACTAATGTGTTTGTGAGAATTGCAGGATAACACAGGTAGTAGTCCCTCCTTGATTCGGTTTACCTACCAGAGATGACCTCTAAAAATGTATGAAGACATTGAAGATAATGGTGGTACGTGAAGATATTCACATTGAAGACTATGACAGAAGAAGACATTGAGTGAACACTATGGAGCGCGAAGACTTAGCAGTTTCGTTGTTTCTTTTCTTCTTTGTTGAGTCATAGGAACCACCGCACTGTTAAGTGGGGTCCAAGTGAACAAAGTCAGAGTGACTGAAGTGATGCTCAACCAAAATCCTATGTCTTCGAGCGAACACAATGAGAGCAAATCTTATCCAGAGTCGGATAAGTCAGCTTTACTTGTAGCCCAAGTCAAGCTGTCGCGTGTGTTTGAAATCTGACCGTTGTGACACATGTCAGTTCCTTAGTAACCCAGGGTCATTTCGGAAAAATCAGGTCGGGTTGCCTAGTGGCTATAAATAGCCCACCCCCTACACCATAAATTGGTGGCTGCTCAGAGTTAGTGCACGGCTTTTGTCGTTTAAGAGCAACCCACCTCCGAAGCTTTTGAGAGAGAGAAATCCTTGTGAGGACAAAGCCCAAACACCCAGAGCTAAAGAGTGTTAGGCATCACTGAAGTCTTTCAGTCTGCATGATCTGAAGACTTGTTACACTTGATGACTGTGAATCCTCCAGCCGGTTAGGCGTCGCGTTCTGAGCATCCAAGAATAATTGTGGATTGCCGGTGAACGAAGTCTGTGAAGGTTTGGAAGTCTACCTTGAAGACTTACCAGAGTGATTGGGCGAGGACTGTGTGTCCTTAGCTCAAGGGGAATAAGGTGAACACACGGTCTTCTGAGTTCAATCTCAGCCTCCCTAACCAGACGTACAGTTGTCACAGCAACTGGAACTGGTCAAACAAATCCTTGTTTTCACAACACACTGGTTCTATCTCTTACTCTCCTTACTTACAGTTCATCTGTGTGAAGTCATTGCCTGATTACTATGCCTATTTGACTTCACTGTGTGACTACTTGTTCTGATTGGCTTCGTACTATCTTCCATCCTGATCCTACTACCTAGCTGCTATCTGTCATCATGTTTTAGTTTCATACTTGTCTGACTATGGCTTGTCTAGTGTAGTTCATCATCCGCTGCATGTTTATAGGTCTTGATTTCGTGTTTGTCTTTGAAACTTTCATGTTTTGAAGACTTTCATAAAAATCGCCTATTCACCCCCCTCTAGTCGATAACTAGCACTTTCACAAATTCATGATACGAGGATGGAATATGTACGAAAAAATGGACGGCTTGACATATTCACACCTATGATGTGGTAACTAAGCAGAAGGCACTTCAACAAATTAGAAACACTGCAAGACACCATATGGAAGGTGCAATCAATATCACTCTACCAAGTTAAAATTGTCTCGTCATAGGTGGCGTTCATCAAACTAGAAGAAATACATGCTAGAAATCATATTCAAGACGCAAACCAATATCACACTGCCAACTTAAAGGTGTCCAATCATAAGTGACTGATGCAGGATACACAAGAAGAGTAGTTTCATGTAAGAACATGGTGTGATAGACAGATATAGTATGTACCAAAAACAGGAAAGCGTGTCATATTCACATGTATCATGTGTAAGCTAAGCAGATGCAGTTTACACTAATTAGGAGCAATACGAGCTAGACACCATATGCAACATGCAACCAGATATCACACTGCCAAGCTAGAGCAAGCACCTTGGATGGTGGAGTAGGGGAGCGGAGACTTGGACCATGTAATGCACTATCAGTACAAGGAGAATCGGTACAGATGCTCCATTTACGTTGCTGCAGAGGACCACCATCATCGCCTTCCTTACTCTTTTCCTTCCTCTTTCTTGATTTTGCCTTGTCAAGTCAAACCCACAAGAAAAAGGAATAAAATTTGCTCTTCAGTACTTATTGATGCATGATACTGACGAACACTACTTTCATGTAAGGCAGCCGCATGATAGGAGGATGTAATGTGTATGAAAACCAGGACGACGTGACATATTGACATGTATGATGTATTAAGTGTAAACTAAGCACAAGGTTCTTGAACTTGTTAGAATCGATGCAAGCTAGAAACCATATGAAAGATGAAACCAATATCACTCTGCCAAATTAAAAGGGTGCCCTAACAAATGTATTTGACCAAATTAGAAGCAATACATGGCAACATGCTATAAATAATATGCAATATGCAACGAATAAAGGTGACTCATCGTAAGTGATTGATGCAGGATACAAAAGAGAGGTAGTTTCATGTAAGAACAAGGTTAACACATAGATGTAGTGTGTACCAAAAATAGGAAGGCATGTCATATTCACAGGCATAGTGTGTAAACTAAGCAAATGCAATTTACCCTAATTAGAAGCATTACAAGCTAGACACCGTATGCAACATGCAACCACATATCACACTGTGAAGTTGGAGCAAGCACCTGTGATGGTGGTGTAGGGGAAGTGCTATCTTCAGGTACAGAGCAACGTTCAATATCTTCATTTAGGCTTTTTGTTTCTTGAGAATCATGTGGAGAGGATGAAATTGCATTCTTTATAAGAGTATTGCGTCTCATATTAACCCATGCGCGTGACTGTCTCATCATAAGCGATAGACACAGGATACACAAGAACAGTAGTTTGATGTAAGAACATGGTGTGATAGGAAGATGTAGTATGTACCAAAAACAGGAAGGCGTGTCATATTCACATGTATAATGTGTAAGCTAAGGAGATGCAATTTAACAATTTAGGAGCATTGATGAGGGATACACAAGAAAAGTAGTTTGATGTAAGAACATGGTTAATAGAAAGACGTAGTATGTACCAAAAACAGGAAGGCATGTCATATTCACAGGTATAATGTGTTAACTAAGCAGATGCAATTTACCCTAATTAGAAGCATTACAAGGTAGACACCATATGCAACATGCAACCACATATCACATTGCCAAGTAAGAGCAAGCACCTGTGATGGTGGTGTGGGGGAACTGCGGTGATCAACTAGAGAGCTACGTTGACTATCTTCATTTAGCCTTGCTGTTTCTTGAGAATCATGTGGGGAGGATGACACTGCACTCTTTAAACGTGTAGGGCGTCTCACAGTAACCCACCCGGGTGACTGTCTCATCATAAGTAATTGACGAGGGATACAAAAGAGCATTAGTTTGATGTACGAACATGGTTAATAGACATATGTAGTATGTATCAAAAACAGGAAGGCATAGCATTATCAAATATATAATGTGTAAAGTAAGAAGATGCAATTTAACCAAATTGGAAGCAATACAAGCTAGACACCATATGCAACATGCAACCACATTTGCAGCGCGAAGTTAAAGCAAGCACATGGGATGGTTGTGTGTGGCAATTGAGATCATCAACTGCAGAGCTACGTTTACTGTCTCCAAATACTGACACTTCACCCATTAGAGCGCTGAAATGCTTATTTCTTATCTTCGAATTACACTGGAGCGACTTCTGTCTTTTCTTTTCTGCATTCATCAACACTGCGTCAGAGTCTGAAATACCCATGCATAAAAAAAACAATAGTGTGAGTATGGGTGAAGTGTGTGCACAATTAGTACAGTGTAAAGGAAGCAGATAGCAGGCCGGTGAGAAATAAATGATGGGAGACATATGATAGCTCTACAACATGCATGGCACACTCAATTACTACAGGATTCTATGAATATAACAGTCGACTGAAAGCAAATAGGTCAGTCCGTTTTTTCTGCACCGTCCGATGTACAAAGAACGGGCAGATCGCCTTCATCTACCTCCAGCCAGTCAGTGTTGACGATCTTCCTCGAAACGCCAGCGACCACCGGCCCAGTATTCCTCCCCTGCCTGCGCCCTCCCCTCGACCTCACCGCACCGCCGTGCTTGGCACCGCCCCCCGGCCATCCATTCGAGCCCCGCCGACCTCCAGATCGGGCGCAAGCAGCTCCTGCGCCCAACACCCCTATGATAGACACCGATGCGCCGCTTCCCTGGGGAACAGGCGGACTAGGTGCTCCGCGCGCCTAAGCGGGTGCTGCTTCTTTTAATTGCGGTTCGACTGACCCTGAATTGAAATCCATGCGGGCTACTGACCTCTAGCAATGGTGAAATAGTAAAAGGGAGGAAACCTTGTGCATTTAGTAACACGAAGAAGATGCAGTAAGAAGCACTCAACTAGTTTCTTTCGTGGGATGAATATGGTGTGAGAGGAGACGTAAGATTTGCACGAATAAGGGAAGAGGAGTACCTCTTTCTGCTGGCAGTGCTGTGTCCTCCTTCTATTTTTCTGACGATCTTGTTGTTCGCCAGAAACCAGAAGTTGTGGAGGATGGTGCAGCCTTGAACGAACCCATGGCCAAGTTGTTGAGTGTGGTGCGGTGGCCGTCTGTCAGCGGTGGGGAAGCAGATCCGAGGCGGCGAACGACGGCATAGCGGGAACAGCTCGGGTGCGGTAGACGGTTGCGACAGTGGAGCCGCAGCAGTGAGGCGCAGGACGGCGTGGTCGGAGTGGTTCTGGTACAACGGACGTTGGCGTCGGCGTCGTGGAGGCAGCTCTGCCTCGGCTTCAGCTCCTAAGTCCTTGAGGGTGTTGCGGTTGCGGTTGCGTTGGACGATGACGTCGGGGTACCGGCTTCGGCGTGATGGAGGAGGGTGGTGGTGGATTGGCCGCTATGGGGTGGAGGACGGAGGAGGTTGGGGTTTCCCGGCTGGTGGAGAGGGCGTTTTCGCGCCAACGGAGTATGAATGGGGAAACGGAGGGAGGCGGGGAACTAAGGGGGAACAATGTTTCAGTTTGAGACGCGCTTGTTTGAAATTTGGGGAAAGTTACAAACTTTGCCCCCATCTAAAATTTTAGACATATTGCGGGTTGGGGTAGGACAGTCATGTCAGGTGTCCCAAATATGGGCGGGATAGATTTCGGCCGAGCGCATGGGTGTTTAGGCGCCCACAGCGTATGAATGCTTCTCGGAGGCGGTTGAGACTGACGTCTTGGTGAAGTTCCAAACCTACCCCGGTTTAGACCTTTGGACATCGGGCCGATAGGCTACATGGGCCAGAGTCAGGACAGTAATTTCCTACCACCAAAACATTAGTCTCACGCGGTTTCGGGTGACCGGAGGCCTATTTGGCGCTTCGTTCAATATTCGGGAGCAGAAGCATTAACTTTTTCGGTTCTCTTGAATTGAACTTTCAGGATTTGTCAAACTTCACAAATCTTTACTCTTGAAAATCCTAAAGCTACGATTATTTTGTATTGGAGGGGGTACATTTTAATATACATTGTACACGAGTATATATTAAAAAATATGCAACTTAGCTCAGTTCATGCATGGTTCCAGGTATAATCTCCTTGGTTGCAAAAAAAAGTTAGATATGCGTATGAATATATATAGCATGTTCAAACTCACAACAAAGATTGATGCCCCCTTTTACATCTGATTTACAAATGCCATTATCTCGGGTTCAAATAGATGAATGCACTTCCTATGAATTCGAATCTTCGAAACCCCCTTTATGTTGAATTCGACATGTATTTTATTTCGTAGCTAGCAATTCGGGATGTATCCATGCAAGTGACAAATGTAAAAAGTGCTTCACACTAACAACATGGAGTACACTAATTAATGTTTATATATGAATTGCAAAAGCATCCATTGCATGTATTTCAAACCGCTCTCACTCTATGGATCGATAATATGAAATAAACACATGCACATGCTAGAATTCAATAGAGTATGGTGTCTGATAGACCGATTTTTGTCCATACGCAATTTTGCAAAATTCATGATCTCATCCAAAAATAATAATGCCATTTATATTTTAATTTAATGCGTAGAACCGCCTTTTACACGTAGATGCACTATGCCTCGCCCCATTCTCACAAACGCGTTATATATCTCTCTATCTAAGGCATAAGTGCACACACTTTATATGCCTCGGCATTTCTCTTTCACACATGCTCACAATCTCTCTCAGGGTGTCGGGGTGTCTCACGCACATGCTCTCTCTGTTTCTCTCTCTCTCTCTTTCTGACTACTATGTACCACTCTTTTCACTAATCTCAGTTGGAAAACACTATTTCTCTCACATGCATATATACACATGCACG
>LR880972.1:200023329-200042864 GCA_904067115.1 Aegilops sharonensis | reverse complement strand
GGGCTGACGCTGGTCGACGCGCCAAGCAGCAGCAGCGGCGAGTCTGAGGAGGAGCAGCTGCTGAGGAAGCTGTTGTCGCTCTACCGCACCCGACAAGCCAAGCTGGAATCCCGGGAAGCGCTTGTCGCGAAGGCGGGAGCAGACATCAAGAAGCGCGCGGAGGAGCTCCGGGGCACCAACCAAGAAGCTCTCCGGTCCTTGGCAGAGGAGCGGGAGCGAATCGCCGAGGAGCGCACAACCTTCATCCTCGAGAAGGCTGAGGTTGAGGAGCAGCAGCGGCTTGCTGCCGAGAAGTTGTCTGCGCAAGAAGGCGAGCTGGCGCAACGGAAGATCAATCTTGACAGCCATGAGGAAGAGCTTGCCGCGCGCGAGCAAACATTTGGCGGGGCTCTCAAGGAATCAAAGGATGTTGCCGCAGCGGCCGAGGCCGCCAAGAAGGAACTGGAGACGAAGGTGACGCAGCTGGAGGCCAACCTCAAGAAGAGCGGCGAGGAGCTTTCTGAACTCAAGCATGAGCGCGAGAAGTACGCCTACACTCTTGGCGAGCTGCAGGGCCGTCTCGCCGAGAGGAGCAAGGAGCTCAGCGCCGCCAAGGACTCCAACGCGGATCTCGAGCTGAAGCTGACCACTTTGATGCAGACGCTGGACGGCGCCAAGGAGCGGGAGGTGGCCTTGTTGGAGAAGATCAAGACCGACGAGGCGCTGCTGGCGAGTGCTACTGCCGCCCAGAGCACCTTTAGAGAGAATGTGGAGCACTGGACCGAGGGTCTCGTGAATATTGCCGCCGCCATCGACAGGGAGCTGGCGGAGCTGGGGATGGTGGATCTCGGATATTCCTCCGATGAGCACCTCCAACCCAGCACCAAGCTCAGCTTGTTCTTCAAGGGCGTGGTGACGGCCCTCCAACGACTCCGGGAAGAGATCCCAAAGCAGCTGGCTGACGAGTCGGGCCAGATCTGTGCGGGAGCTCTTTAGAAGGTGCTGATGAAGGTGGCCTTCCGCAATCCAGGCCTTAGCTTCACCAACGTCCTCAGGTCCTTGCCGCCGGATGCTGATGTTGAGGCGCTCAAGACCCTTGTCGCACCCATTGTGGACAGGGTGAGCGGGATCAAGAGGGTTGATGGCGACCGCGTAGATTAGGCCGCCCGTTTTATCTTTTCCTTGTCGCTGCTGGTCATGTTAGGAGAACAATCTATTAGAGCTGCGACAAGCTATCTTGTAATATAACTCTATCTTGAGTAGTGATTGCTATGTTATTTCCTTTACTTGATTCCTTCCATTGTATGTTTTTGCCTTACGCTTTTGGGGAACTTGTCGGCGCGGGCACCCTTGCCGCGAGCGCTGAGTGCGGAACGTCAGCAGCCTGCTGGCGGTGCCGCTTCCGACAAGCAACCTTGTCGCAACTAGTTGCAGCTCACTTAAGTTGTTGAGCGGACTGGAAACAAAATAAGGGCGCAACTAACTACGAGTTGGTTCCTCCGCGCACAGGTTTTCCATACAAAGCACGGTCGTTCGAGGAAGATAACTTAAAAATTTTGAAACTGATTGCTCAAACTTTGGCAACTTAGCTTTTCTGTCATTTGCTTCCCGGTAAGGCGAAATTTCCTCGAGCGACGCTTGGTCCACACCATTATCTTCTCCTTTCCCCCCGGCAAACTTGTGGGCGAGGGAACCTTCCTTCCTTTGAGAAAGAGAAAGAAGAGAAAATAAAGATATGGAGCCTTGCGGCTCGTTATTGCTTACCGGGGTAGGTGCTGCACAAAGTGTCAGATAACACATGCAAATAGAAGTAGAAAGCATGAAATTGACAAGATGTGCGGAGCACATCAACTTTACTTATGCACGGGATCTGCGCCCGGCTTTGTACAAAGGATTACATGCAACATCGGCAAGACTTGTACAAAAGGTGGTTGCCGGAACAGGTTCCGGCAACCGCGCCCTACGGGTAAAACTTGCGAAGATGCTCAATGTTCCAGGAGTTGCTCACCGGAATGCCATCTTCGGTCTCAAGGCGGACAGCGCCAGGCCTAGTGACTCGTTTCACCTGATAAGGGCCTTCCCACTTCGGTGTCAACTTGTTGGAATTCTTGGCGGACTGAACGCGCCGAAGAACAAGGTCGCCTTCCTCGAGACTTCTGGCACTAACTTTGCGGCTATGGTAGAGACGCAAAGCTTGCTGGTATCGAGCAGCTCGTACAGCGGCCTGAAGACGGTCCTCCTCAAGGAGCAGTGCGTCATCTTGTCGCAGCTGCTCTTGCTCAAGCTCATCATAAGCGAGCACTCGAGGTGATCTGTATACGAGTTCCGTGGGGAGAACTGCCTCTGCTCCATAGACTAGAGCGAAAGGTGTCTGGCCAGTGGCTCGATTTGGCGTCGTTCTGATCGACCAAATAACCACCGGCAGCTCCTCAATCCAGTTTCTTCCGCACTTGTGCAGCCTGTCGAAAGTCCTGGTCTTGAGTCCACGCAGCACTTCAGCATTTGCCCTCTCCGCTTGACCGTTGCTTCTCGGATGAGCAACAGAAGCGAAGCAGACCTTGGCGCCAAGATCTTGGACGTACTGCATGAAGGTGCGACTCGTGAATTGTGTACCGTTGTCGGTGATGATCCTGTTAGGAATCCCGAAACGGCAAACAATCGACCTGAAGAACTTGACTGCTGACTGTGCTGTCACCTTCCTCACTGCTTCCACTTCCGGCCACTTTGTGAACTTGTCGATTGCAACGTACAAGTACTCAAAGCCCCCGACAGCTCGGGGGAAGGGGCCGAGGATGTCGAGCCCCCAGACCGAAAATGGCCAGGATAAAGGGATCGTCTGGAGAGCTTGAGCTGGCTGGTGTATCTGTTTGGAATGGAACTGGCACGCTTCACACTTGGTTACTTGTGCAGTTGCATCCTGGAGGGTTGTCGGCCAAAAGAAACCTTGTCGGAACGCTTTGCCGGCAAGTGCTCTTGCGCCAATGTGGTGACCACATATGCCTCCATGTATCTCTGCCAACAGCTTTTGTCCATCTTCCCGGTGAATACACTTCAATTTCACACCGTTGAGTCTTCTTCTGTACAGTGTGTCGTCGACAAACTGATACATACTTGACTGCCGGGCTACTCTTTCCGCTTCTTCTTGCTCTTCGGGAAGTTCTCCTGTCTGAAGGAAGCGGACGATCTGATGTGCCCATGCTGGAGCTTGCGGCTCGACAACAAGGACTAAAGGCATATCTGCTGCTGCGGGAGCATCTGCTTCTACGGCGAGAACCTGCGGCTTAGCCGGAGCTTGATGTTCCCCGGCAAGCTTGCCGGAGCAAAACTTGTCGGGAGCGTCTGCTTCAACGGAACAAACCGCAGGGTCTGCTGGAGCAGACTGCTCCTCAGCACTCTTGGTGTTGATCTTGGGGACCTTCTTGGCGGCTGCTTGGGGGAGCTCTGCCGGAAAATAGTCACCGGAAACCAACTTTCTCTTCTTGTTCTGTCCAGTTGATGGTGCTACAGTTGGTTGAGTCAGCTTGAGCACAAAAATCCCTGGTTCCACAGGTAATTTGAGTGCGGCGCACTTTGACAGGCCATCAGCAATGTCATTCTGAGCTCTTGGAATATATTCCATTTGTAGGCCGTCAAAGTGCTCTTCTAGCTTTCTCACTTCATCAACATAAGCCTCCATCAACGGACTCTGATAACTCTTGTTTACTTGGCGGACGACAAGCTATGAGTCACCCCTGACAATGAGCTTCTTTATCCCAAGGTCTGCTGCGATCCTGAGACCGACAAGCAAACCTTCATACTCTGCAGTATTGTTCGTTGCTTGCTCCTTGGGAAAGTGCATCTGGACTACGTACTTGAGGTGCTCTCCGGTGGGTGCGACAAGTAGCACGCCCGCACCGGCGCCTTGCAGCGAGAAGGCACCATCAAAGTACATAAGCCACTCTTTGCTTGCTTCCTTGACGGGGATGCTCGTTTTTGGAATTTCTTCATCTTGCGTTGGCGTCCACTCTGCTATGAACTCTGCCAATGCTCTGCTTTGGATAGTTGAAGTGCTCTCAAACTTGAGGCCAAAGCTTGACACTTCCAGTGCCCACTCGACAATCCTGCCCGTTGCTTCTGGATTTTGCAGTATCCTCTTCAGCGGAAAGCGAGTGACGACTGTGATCTCATGTGCTTGGAAGTAATGGCACAGCTTTCTCGAGGCCATGAGGAGGCCGAAAAGCAATTTCTGCACACCAGAGTACCTTGATCTAGCCCCCTGCAGAAGGGAACTGACAAAGTAAACTGGGCGCTGCACCATCCTTTTCTGCATATTCTCACATGCCTGCGCAGATCCATCCTTGTCGGGACCAGAGCTTGCCGGTGAAGTCCTTTGCTTGTCGCTGGATGCATCTGCCATGGTTGCCGGCTCATCATCCGCCTCCCTCTCTGCTACTAACGCAGCACTAACCACTTGATTGGTTGCCGCTATATATAGCAGCAACTTCTCTTGTGGCTTAGGTGCGACAAGTATTGGAGTGGAGGACACGTACCTCTTTAAGTCTTGCAGCGCAGCCTCCGCTTCCGGAGTCCATTTCATTGGACCTGCCTTTTTCAAAATTTTGAAAAATGGCAAGGTACGCTCAGCAGACCTAGAGATAAACCTGCTGAGAGCGGCTACGCAACCGGCAAGTCTTCGTACATCCTTGACGCGCTTTGGTGCTTCAATCTGCTCAATGGCCTTGATCTTGTTGGGATTGGCTTCAATTCCCCGCTGAGACACGAAAAACCCGAGAAGCTTGCCGGAGGGGACTCCAAAGACGCACTTCTCGGGGTTGAGCTTGAGGTTGATCTTGCGCAGATTTGCAAAGGTTTCGTCTAAATCTTGAATCAGAGTTGCCCTGTCCTTGCTTTTGACCACTATGTCATCCATGTAGGCTTCCACATTTCTGTGTATTTGCGGCTCAAAAGCGTGATGGACTACTCTTGCAAATGTTGAACCAGCATTCTTTAAACCAAAAGGCATCCGTATGAAACAGTATGTGCCACATGGGGTGATGAATGCGGTTTTCTCCTCATCCTCTTCTGCCATGAAGATCTGATGATATCCTGAGTATGCATCAAGAAATGAAAGCAAGTCACATCCGGCCGTGGAGTCAACAATCTGGTCGATATGTGGCAAGGGAAATGGGTCTTTGGGACAAGCTTTATTAACATCGGTAAAGTCGATACAAAGCCTCCATTTCCCGTTTGCCTTACGCACGACTACAGGATTGGTAAAACCACGTAGGATGGAGCACTCCTCTGACAAGGCCTGCTGCTTCCAATTTCTTGATTTCTTCTGCAATGAACTCTTGGCGCTCCACTGCCTGCTTCCTGACTTTCTGCTTGACGGGCCGAGCATGAGGACAGACGGCGAGATGGTGCTCAATTACTTTCCTGGGAACACCAGGGATGTCAGACGGTTGCTATGCAAACACGTCGATGTTCGCCCACAGGAAAGCAACGAGCGCGCCTTCCTATTTAGGACCGAGAGTGGCACTGATGGTGAAGGTACCACCAGTGCCGTCCTCCTTGGCGGACACCTTCTTGGTCTCTGGCGGAGCTACCATCGTCTTCCTACACTTGCCGGTGGAGCTCGATGGTGCGTCCTCGACGGTAGCACAGCACTCCGAAGAGGTGCGCTTGCCGGAGTGGGCATCAGAGCTCTTGCCGGACTTGGTCTTCTTCTTCCCCCCGGGAGCTTCAGCGGTAAGTGGCTTGCGATCTGTGGCGGCTGCTGCTTCCCGGTATATCTTGTCGGCGCAGATAAGAGCATCTTTCTTGTCGCCAGGGACAGAGATGACACTTATCGGGCCTGGCATCTTCAGCATGTTGTAGGCATAGTGAGAGGCCGCCATGAACTTGGCGAGTGCTGGACGGCCAAGTATCCCATTGTAGGGCAGTGGAAAATCAGCAACGTCAAAAGTGACCCTCTCAGTTCTGAAGTTCAATTCGCTGCCAAATGTCACCGGCAACGTGATCTTTCCCTTCGGCTTGCTCCTTCCTGGATTGATTCCTTGGAACGTGCCGGTCTCTTCGAGCTCGCTGTCAGGGATCTGAAGCTTCTGGAGCACCGCGGAGGAGATCGGATTCAAGCCGGCCCCGCCGTCAACTAGCATCTTAGTGACCTTGAGGTTGCGGATAGTTGGTGAAACCAACATCGGCAAGCACCCGACCGCAGTTATGCGATCAGGGTGGTCCTCAATATCAAAGATGATAGGCGTGCTGGACCATTTCAGAGGCTTGCGCGACTCTACGGATGGTTCTGCTGCATTGACTTCCCGCATCCACTGCTTGAGCTGGCGGTGTGAAGTATGCAGAGAAGCACCGCCGTCAACGCACAAGACCTCCGTGGCTTTCTGGAACTCCTGCTCATCGGCCTCGTCATCATCCATGTCTTCATCGTCGTCGTCGTCTTCATCCTTGTCGCGGCCGCGGGGAGGTCTGTCTCCTTGCCGCTGCTTGGCCTTGCCGCGGCGTCCTCCCCGGCCGGGACGTTTCTTGCCGGATCCTCCAACACCTTCCTAGGCCTTCTCCTTATCGTATCTCTCGTACTCAGCCTTCTGCTGCTCGACAAGCTGCTCGACCTTCTTGCAGCTCTGGAGATCATGGCCCTTGGTGCGGTGGATCTTGCAGTACTGCTTGTTGGAGCTGTCCTGCTTGTCGGTGACCGCCACAGCCTAGCAGTTGGTGCCCGCGGCAACCTCCTTGCCGGAGCTACCAACTTTGGCTTTCTTGGCGCCACCTCCGTTGTCGGACTGCTCAACAACTAGCACATCCTTACCTTTCTTTTTCTTGTCGTTCCGCCGCCGGCTCTTCCTTGCCGGGGCAGTCTCCTCACTATCAGATCCTACTGCTCCTGTGTTCTCTCCGAGGAGTCTCCTCCCTTCTTCAGCACGTGCACACTTGTCGGCCAGGGCATAGAGCTCACTGACGTCTCTGATCTTGCACATCACCATCTCCTCCCGCATCCTGCGGTTGCGTACGTTCTGATGGACGCGCTGATTACCGCGGCAGGGTGGACGTCTGGGATGTTGTGTTGTACACGGCTGAATCTCTGAATGTACTTGCGCAGGGGCTCTCCTTCCTTCTGGGCGAGCAGATGAAGGTCGCTCTCTTGGCCATGGGGCTTGTGGCCGCCTGTGAAGGCGCCGACAAACTGATGGCACAGATCTGCCCAAGAGGATATGGAGTTGTCCGGCAAGTGCATGAGCCAAGATCTGACATTGTGCTTGAGCACCAGAGGGAAGTAGTTGGCCAGGATCTTGTCGTCTCGCCCCCCGGCAGCTTGCACCGCAATGGTGTAGATGCTGAGGAACTCCGACGGATGCGTCTTGCCGTCGTACTTCTCTGGCACATCTGGCTTGAAATTCTTCTTGCTGGGCCACTGGACTTGCCGCAGCTCACGAGTGAACGCAGGGCAACCTACCGCGTACGGCAAGTCGCCTGGTTCCCTTGGCGCATGCATGTCGACAGAGGGCCCAGCGCGCTGGTCGGATTGACGTCGCGCTTCTCTTCGGTGCTCGATGCGAGTTCGAGCGTCTTCTTGTTGCCGTTCGTGAAGAACTTGGCGCTGATCGCGACGAGCTCGTGGATTCGACGACGCGGTGGAATCGCTGTCGAGGTGGACCCGGCGAGTCAGCGATCTTGGCCTTCGGGGTGGAGAGTGCATGGTGGTTGCACCCCCACAGGTTTCGTCACCACCGGCTCGTGCCTTGTCGTCCTGCCGCGGCAGCGATGCACTTGGTTGCCGCGGAGTGTCGCCGTTGGCAAAGCCGATGAGACTCTGAATGGTGGCCCTCCATTCGTCGACTTGTCTGCCGTTGGAGGGTAATCCAGGAGCAGTTGAGCTCGCGCCAAAGCTTCTGCTTGAGTAGTGGGCGGCAGTGGCGAATGGTGCGAGGAGCGGGATATGCTCGGACTTCTAAATATGTTAGAAGGAGCAGTATCCCGTCCAGGCGACCGTGCCCCACTCGCACCAGCCTGTTGGCGTGCATGCTGGTCTTGAGCGTCCCCAGATCCACCAGCTCGATCTTGGCCCAACGAACGTATGGTACTGCGAGTACCATGACGCTGTCGGTCCCGCGCCTCCTGAGATGGGCGCGGTGCATGTACGGACGCCGAGGTCTGCGCAGCCTTGTCCTTGGACTTGGCGGCACCATGGGCTCCCTCGTCGACGCCCGTTCTTCCGCCGGCGTCTACCCCACCACTCGTTTGCTCCGGTGGTGGTGGGTTCGACGTGGACGGAGAAGTTGCCGCCGAAGCCTTCTTCTTCGGTGGCATGTTGATGAAGAAAACGAAGATGTTGCTCATGTGAACGCCGGATCAGGTTCACACAGCCTCGACGCCCCCTACATGGCACGCCAAAGATGTCGGGGAAGCTGATCTGACCCACGAACACCTATGGGGGCCGGCGGGCTGGACCCCTTTGGGTTCGGTGGGGGGCGGAGATCGCACGAAGAGCAGATCGAGGCGAAGCACACGAGCAGTTTAGCCAGCTTCGGAGCTCTCCGGAGAGATAATACTCCTACTGCTGCTTGTCTGGTTTGTATTGTGTTCTTGCTCAAGAGCGCTGAATGCTACAGTACACACCAGCTGCTAACGAGACTGAGCGTGAGAGTGTTCCAACCCCCCCTCTACGTTGCGCATGGGCCTCCTTTTATATGCTCAAGGGGTCTCCGACAGGTGGCAACGTAGACAAGGGCAAAAAGGGAAAATGAGTTGCGGTTGGTACAGCTACCTGTACAGTGTATCATACCTAACCCCGACGGCAGGGGACAAAGGCATTAAATGCCCGTCTATGTCGCCTAAACAGTGCGGAAAGGGACCGTCATGGACGCCATTGCTTGCCACGATGGCTATCTTGTCAGCACCGCTCGCCACCGTGCTCCGCTGGACGCACAGCCTCTCGCCACGCGCGCCTGGAAAGGTCCCAGGGTGACACGTTGGTGGATGTGCTGGAGCGCAGTTACAGAGGTGGTAGCCTGCCGCGGCAAGCGCCTTGCCGCGGTCGTCGTCTTGTCGCGCCCGGACGCTTGTCGCTCACCGGGCCTTCCCGGCAAGCTCCTCTTGTCGGGGCCTTGTCTCCTAAGTGCCTTGGTTGGCCTTCCCGGCAAGCTCCTGTTGCCGGGGCCTTGTCTCCTTGGCTTAGATACTTTGCTCTTGAATGGCTCCAAAGGAACCACGGAGGACCTAGGCGGTCACCCGGCAAGCCTTGCCGCGGGGGGCTGCAACTTCCCGTGCACGAGTTCGGGATACTAGGGTACCCCTACTCTAGTACACCGACACCGAGACGGAAGTGAAAAGGGATGACGTGAAACAAGAACTCAAGAGAAGAAGCAAAGAATCGAGAGCACACGAGAATAGTGAGGAACGACGAGAATGACGAGAATTAAAAGCTCACGGAATCAGATAGACTATGAAACAACTCCGTTTAGAACGAGATAAGAAACGAATAAGACTGAAAAGGATTTAGGCAGCACTCCGGTTGAACAAGGAAAGGATAGAACACTAACTTCAGAGGATGGAATGATACTTGATGAACTCTTGAAGAATGAATTAAATCATGAAGAACCACCATGAAGAACTCCGGTGACAAAAAGGATGATGAGATAGAATGAAGGAAAAAAGAATAAGATGAGCCTTGCGATGCTTTAGATGGAGGTTCCGAAGAAATGGCTGAGGAAATTTGAACTCCGGAAAAGAAAGATGAAAACACTTGGAACTAGAATTTATTCATCAAGAACAAACTCCAAAGGAAGGGATTAATCACTTGGATGAAATAAGAATAAGATTTATTGTATGCTTATCCTTCATTAAATTAAATTGATGACAAACAATGGATTTGGCATGCAACTTATTCTTCTTGAAAAGGATTAAAGGGAATATAGCAAAAAACTTGAGAGAGTCTTCATGAACCACCGGTAGGATTGGAAAGAATGAATGGATTGATACGATAACAAAGGAAAAAGAATCTGAATGAACCACCGTAAGAATTCAGAAATGACTGGCGAAAGAGAATGAAACACTGGAAGAATTAGAAGAACCAATATGCTAGAGGGGATTTAGATGCAAAAGAACAAGGAGATCATAATTTGATTAAAGAACATGTGAACGAAGCACCGGGATAAATAGAGAACGATGACTGGAATGATGGCCTCCGGTGAAAAGAAACGGGAACACAACTTCTGAAATACTCTGGATGGTTAAGAAAAGAATATCTGACAAATGGAATAATTCGAGAGGATAACATGAAGCTAGAACCACGAATCTCCGGGAGAAGGGCAAGATTTAGAGGAAAAACTCTTCTTCGGTCTTCAAAGGACGACGATAAACACCACCAAAATTGTTAAGGCACTCCGGGGAAACGAAAAGCGAAGAGGTTGAGGCAACAATGAAATGATTTGAAAGAGATCTTGGAGAAGGCAAGTGACTGATGGGATCCATTCTTACGTCACACTTGAAAATAATTGAGAATAACTCCGGGGAAATTAGAAGAGTCAGGTAAGATCCTGGGAAAATACCTGTGGGTTAGGGCCCACTGAAAATAAAAACACCGTTCGAAAGGATTGTTGAAGAGATAGATGATGCACTGGAATAATTGAAATATTAGAATGAGGTGATAACCTCGAATTAATTCGAACACAGACGAATCTCTGAGATGTCTTGAGCTCCGGAATGATTGAATGGCGAGAGGCAAACAAGCAAGGAGAACACTTCATCCAAGGAAAAGAATATGATCAACACTGAAAACTTGGATTGAGTGCACCGAAAAAAGAAAGGGATGAAGAATGACGAACAAGACGAGAATTCACAAGTTCAAATAATTTACGAAAGACTGAAGAGGTTCAGCACGAATGAAATTGATGCTCGAAAGAGACTCGGGCTCCGGGAAGAAGAGGGTGGGAGGGCGGGAAAACAAAGGCAACTTGGAAGGGGAAACCGATGAATATCTTGAAGAGAAAACACCGGTTGAAATCATTGGGGAAAGAAAAGCAAAGACTTCGCACGAGTAGGATGGATACTCGATTACGGACTCCGGTTCCGAGAAGAAGAAGGGCGGGCGGGTGGGAAAATAAGACAACTGAGGATTGAATTTGCAAAGATGAAGGGGTTTGAGTCGACTTGACGAGAAATGCACCGGATAAAAAGAGCTGAGGAACTACTACCGGAAAACCAACTGCGTGATCCTAAAGAAAAATTTGAAGGGGAAAGAGGAGTAATTCAAAACACCTACGTCAAGATTCCTCACCAGAGCGACGAAGGGACTGAGGAGTAAAAAGAATTCCTACTCTTTGATATAACTAGACTCCGAAAAGTTTTATTCTAGACTCAACTGTGGCCAAACTACACAATCAATCAAGGGGGCTCCTAGGGTCTGTCGAGGCTCTGATACCAACTTGTCACGCCCAATATGCGACCCTATCCAAAAGGAACTCGACGGTCCCACCAAGGATAGACCCGCATATTGAAACGCTTTTGCAAGGAGGATATCATTACATCAACATTAAATAATAGATGGGGATACATACATAAGGCACAAATGCCACAAGAATACATCAACATCATATACAAGAGATCAACATCCGACTACGGATGGAACATAAACAGAAACTCAAACAATATCCACCCTGCTAGCCCAGGCTGCCGACCTGGAACCTATCCCCTGATCGAAGAAGAAGCAGAAGAAGAACTCCAAACAAGCAAACATCGCTCTCACGGCATGATCATTGCATAACCTGCACCTGCAACTGATGGTGTAGTAATCTGTGAGCCACGAGGACTCAGCAATCCCATTACCATGGGTATCAAGACTAGCAAAGCTTAAGTAGGAATGGAAGGGATAAGGTGGTGAGGTTGCAGCAGCGGCTAAGCATATATGGTGGCTAACATATGCAAATGAGAGCAAGAAGAGAAACAAAGGAACGGTTGTCAACTAGTAATGATCAAGAAGTGATCCTGAACTCCTACTTACGTCAAACATAACCCAAGAACCGTGTTCTCCTCTCGATTAACCCTAAAAAGAGACCACCACGGTTACGCACACGGTTGGTGTATTTTAGAAGGGTTTACTTCAAGTTTACTACTACCGGATATCAACAAATTCCCATATGCCACATAACCGCGGGCACGGCTCTCGAAAGTTTAAACCCTGCAGGGGTGTCCCAACTTAGCCCATGATAAGCTCTCGCGATCAACGAAGGATATTCCTTCTCCCCGGGAAGACCCGATCAGTCTCGGAATCCCGGCTACAAGACATTTCGACAGCAATAAAACAAGACCAGCAAGACCGCCCGCTGCGCCGACAATCCCGATAGGAGCTGCACATATCTCGTTCTCAGGGCAACACCGGATGAGACTAGCTACGAGTAAAACCAGCCCTCAGGTTGCCTCAAGGTGGCCTCGCAGGCAGCTCAGTTTGAACCAACACTTAGAGAAGCACTGGCCCGGGGGGGCGCTAAATAAAGATGACCCTCGAGAGAGCGACTCCCAAGGGAAAAGTAGGTGGTGGTGAGGCAAATGGTAAAACCAAGGTTGGGCCTTGCTGGAGGAGTCTTATTCAAAGCGAACTGTCAAGGGGGTCCCATAAATCACCCAACCGCGTGAGGGACGCAAAATCCAGGAACATAATACCGATATGACGGAAACTAGGGCGGCAAGAGTCGAACAAAACACCAGGCATAACGCCGAGCCTTCCACCCTTTACCAAGTATATAGATGCATTAATAATATAAGAGATATTGTGATATCCCAACATAACCCTGTCCACCATGGAGCAATCTTCAACTTCACCTGCAACTAGCAATGCTATAAGAGGGGCTGAGCAAAGCGGTAACATAGCCAAACAACGGTTTGCTAGGAAGGGTGACAATGGTTAGAGGTTCATGGCAATTTGGGAGGCTTGAGCAGCAAGTGATAGGTAGCGCAGCATAGCGATAGAACGAAGCAACTAGCATAGCAATGATAGTAGTGAGATCCAGGGTAGCGGTCATCTTGCCTGAAATCCCGCAAGGAATAAGAACAAGTCCATGAAGAAGACGAACGGATGAAGCCGAACCAAGCGTAGACGAACGAATCCTCACGATCGCAACGAAACGGGAACTATCGAGAAGAAGCACACAACATGGTAAACACACCACATATAGACAAAACATGATGCACAACTAGCATGATGCATGACAAGCCTACATGAATCTACTCATGGCAAGGGATGATGCAAATAAGAGCAACACATCAAGGCAAGTTTAAATGAGCCGGGAACAACATATAACAAATCCGGTAAGTCCTCATATGCAAATTTCGAAATTGTTCCAGATCTGAATAACTTTATTTTCAATTTGTTAAACAGAAATTTAAGATGCACCACAATAATCTACACGAAATTCTAGTCAAGTTACATATAAAGTTCATTAGATTCGGAGCTACGGCCTAGAAGATATGAGCAAAACAAGATAAGCATGGCATTGGTGCAAAATGCATGCAAACATCAAGCAAGCACCTCAAAACATGGATGCAACATGATAATATGAAACTACATGCAAAATCAAGAAAGTTTCATATAGAGCACACTCAAAACGGAGCAACGGTTCAACACATACACACAATACAAGTCATGACAACAATCTGCCCAAAACAGCAACTCAGGGGGAAGGCGGCGGCGCGGCCCTCGAGGTGGGAGGAGGCGGTGAAAACAAGGAGGGGAAGGTTAGGCTGCCAAAATTGGAAGTGGAAGGAGTATATCAAGGGTAGGGGCTAGGGTTTGAGGGTTTTAGGGGGGTTTCGGAGCCCTCCGATCTTGATCGGGGGTTCCGGACACGATGGGGGTAGGCAGGCCTAGGTGGGCTGTGGGAAGAGAAGAGAGGGCAGTCCGGCACGGGTTTCCGGAGACCGAAAACGTCCGACGAATAAGCCGACAACGGTGCCGCTATGGATGGCGGTTGGGCTATCAAACGAGCTCCGAATGCAACGAAACTTGACAGGCGCTCTATCTACACTATAACAAGATCGCACGCCAAGTTTCGACCCATTCCGAGAACATTTTTCGGCCACTCACGAAACGAGGTAAAAGGAGGGCGCCGGAGGACATAGGAGTGCCGGATTGCAAAACGGACAACGGGGAAAATGCTCGGATGCATGAGACGAATACGTATGCAAATGCGATGCACATGACGACATGATATAAAATGCAGATGATGACATGGCAAAGTGCAACACGCAAGCAAATGACATGGCAACGACGGCGAATAACTGACGGACACCTGGCGCAACGAATCCGGGGCGTTACAGTTCATCATCGACAAAACCCAAGGTTAATTCATCCCTCAAAGGGGGGATCTCACATCTAGGGGGAGCTTAACTCTAAGAATTGAGTCAAAGCAACTCTAATGATGTGAACATATCAATGCATTATGTAAAAGTGGTAACCCCACTTGAGCTTAAACGATGAGTATGACCTATGATCAAATGTTCTCATTTGACTCCTAAGTCAATATACTCATATATAGATGACCTAGTCATCGCCAATTGTTTGATAGATGCTAGAATTGGTTGTGCATGCTTTGCCACATATTTCATTTGCCATTTTATTGTGTGAGCATGTTGGTTGCATATTTTACTCATTCGAGGACATCCACTTGTTGTTTTGATTGATTGGTTTCTTGTTCTTTTGCCAAGTGGGTGGACAAGAATGCCTAAGAACCTTCTCTAGCTATCTATGCTTTTCTCGTCTCAAACTCTATTCGTGCTACATCACAAAATTTGATCAAGTCAGATTCGAACCACTCTGTGTGAGGAGCACTCGGAGTCCCCGATTCGTCATAGACTTAAACTTCCAAAACTTCTTTGTGCTTTTCGGTCTGACCAATTCTTCCATTTCGGTCATACCGAGATCACTAAGTCGATCTAGGTTTTCAATCTCGGTGCAACTGATTTGAACTTTTCGGTCACACCGAGTTGCTGTAACTGTCAACAGTTATGCATCTCGATGCCACCGAGTCGTTCCACTCGGTAACACCGACTGTGTCGGGCTATATATTCACATGGGTAAAAATTTGGAAAGCTTTCTCCAAACCTCTTTGCCCGCGCATAGCTCGCTCTGCCTTCTAGGTCTCCGAATCGTCGACTTCGTCGCCAGCCGCCTCCTGTCGCTGGTCTCCGCCGCCGTCAACGGATTTCATCTCCGCCGTTGCCGCCGTAGCGAGTTCATCGCCGAACTAGGGTATGAACTCGATCATAGTGCTATCCTCGTCTGATTCTCAGCACATTGTGTTCATTATGATTCTTGCCACGATTGTAACACCTCTATCCAGTCAAAACAATCCTTAGAATAGATGCGATTTGAAAATTTAGGGTTAGGTTTCTGCCGAAACCATCTCGGACCCACCGAGTTGAAAAACTCGGTCCCACCGCTTCGGCTAACGCCATTGCACGAGTAACTCTCGGTCTGACCGAGAATTGCTAATCGGTGTGACCGATTTTAGAACTCAGTGAAACCCTAGAAGTCTCGGTGCCACCAAACTATGACTCGGTCTGACCGAGATCACTAGTTTAGGTTCCAAAAGTTGCTTCGGTATCACCGAGTTTACAAATCGGTTGATCCAAAATGCTTTCTGTGGAAAACTAATTTGAATCATATTTGCAAAAATCTCTGCATTTTGTGATGCTCATCCACTCTATCTCATCTATAACTATTCACAGGGTCAGCAGTCAGTGTTTGCAGCATGTCAGACCAAAGTGATAGTCAGAACAGGGAAGAAGAGCAGATTCACATGAGTGAGGGCACTAGTCCCTCTAGCAGCTTAGATGAAGGAAGCAGAAGCACTCCCAGCAATTTGCCCAAAGCTGCCACCAGGACAAGGAAGAAGAGAACCTCAGAATCTGAGGATGAGGATTATGTGGCAGTAGAGGATGAGGCTATTTCAAAGAAGAAAGTGCTCAAGAAGGAGTACAGCTCAACTGCAGTTAAGCCAGGGATGAAGATCAAAAGGCCAGCAGGAAGACAACCCATGTCTAAAGCCAGAGCCTCCACTCAAGCATCTTTGGAATCCCAACCCAAAGAGCCTGCTGCAGAAGGAAAGAAAAGGAAGGAAAGGGTCAGGAAGACCATGGCCAGAGTGATTGGAAAGCCTTCCATGATGGAAGAAGAAGAAGAAGAGGTTGCTGCACCAGCACCCAAGGCACAAAAGCTGATGGGTGATGCTATAAGGTCAGGGGCTGCAACATCAAAGCCCAAAGAAGCACCCAAAGCTGCCTCTAAGCCCAAGACTGCACCAAAGAGGAATACCAGGAACATATCTGCTACTGAGAAGAACAAGGCCCCAGTGCCTGAAGTTGCTGCTGAGGAAGAAGATGAAGGACAAGTCCTGAGAAAGCTCAAACCCAAGATTCTAGACCACAATGATGCTCATCCTGTGGCTGAGAACATGAAGATCAGGAGAGACTCAGGGTTGAGGCTATGGAGAGAGTCAGATCCATATGCCACCAGGAGAAGGACTGCTATTGATTACAGGTTCCACACAAAGGAACAGCAAGATTTCTATGAGACAATCTCGTTGGACAAGAAGCCTATAGTGTGTGATATGAGGTGGGTCGACTGGACCTACATAAAGGAAAATGAAGAAAATTATCCAGGAGTATATGACAGCTTCAGTGCGTGTGGAGTTGCAGATTTTGTTGGGCAGAAGCTCACAAAATGGAATGATGAGTTCATTATGCAATTCTACTCCACAACACATTTCTATCCAGATGGCAGAATTGTTTGGATGTCTGAAGGTACGAGATACCAATCAACTATTGAGGAATGGGCCAATCTGATCAATGCCCCAAAGGAGACTGAAGATGACTTGGACGTTTATGCCAAGAAAAAGATGGATCACAATTCTATGTCACATATGTACAAGGAGATCCCAGACGAAGCACTTGAATTTTCAAGTTTGGGTCTGTCCATTTTCTTCTATCAGGGCTGCCAACGATCAACTGGATCCTAAGGCACACTCTTTTGCCCAAGTCAGGTGACCACAACATGATCAGAGGGCATGCAATTAATTTGCTACACATATTTGATGTGCCACAGAAATTCAAGGTCATGAGCCTCATGGTTGAGACTATCAAGAGGACAGCAGCAGACCAAAAGAGAAGTTGTGGATATGCCCCACAAATTCAGGAGTCGATTAACTCAAAGATGGGCACAGGAAAATATCTGTTGGATAAGGAACACTTTGTTCTCTATCCAGACTTTGAGGACAATCAAGTTGTGATGAATGAGAATGAACCATCATCAGTACAAGCTCAAGAGAAGAAGGAGAAAGCAAAGAAATAGAAGGCTGCCAAGATGCCAACTCAAGAGGAGGCATCTGAGTACTTTTTGAAGAACAAGCAAGACCAGCTTGGTTACTTGATAGCATCAACTCTGAGGATTGAGAAAGGGTTGGCCACCCTAACTCAAAACCAGGAGAGCCTGGAAAGAATCATGGAAAAAAAATTCTATGATTTAGATGTCAAAGTAACTGAGATCCAGTCAGTTGTGGAGCAGCTACAGGATGACATGCAGGAGAGGAAGGGCAGGACAACTACTGATGCATTTGCCAGAGTGCCTCGAGCTCAGAGATCAGCTGCAGAGCCAGTAACAGACACCAGAGTTACTTCATCTGCACCAGCTACATCTCCAGTGCAACCAGCTCCAGCACCAACTCCTTCAGCTCCATCCACATCAATTGAAGTCTTCGTCCAAGGAGCCATCTCTACACCACCAACTGAAGACCAAGCCTGAGAGACGATATAGTACTATGCATTTTCTAGGAACTTTTTGGTAACTTGTTTCCAAAGGGGGAGAAAAATGTATAGATCATAGGCTTCGAGAGAGAGAGAGATAGTTTGCTTTTGTTCTCTCTTGTCTTCTTGGTTGAACTTTGTTTGCTTTTGATTGCTTGAGATACTATGCTATTATCTGTGAGACACTGATGATCATGTGTTTGATCATAAGCTACACTTATGCTTGTTAGATGATATTATCTTACTTATCCTTATATGATCATTCACTTTGCATGGTGATTAGTGCATGTATTCAATCTTTATTATTTTGAGCGCTCCACCAAGATGTATGTGACATGGAAGAGTAACCCATGAGCCTAATTCCTTGTCCATATGTAGTCCAAAGGAAATCTTAAACTATGCACAAATTTAGGGGGAGCTCTTGCTTATCACATACTTCTCAAAGCGACAATGTTTTTCAATCTTATTATCATTTGTCGAAGCTTTGATCTATATGTTGTCATCAATTACCAAAAAGGGGGAGATTGAAAGTGCAACTATCCCTAGGTGGTTTTGGTAATTCATAACAACATATAGCTCATTGAGCTAATGCTATTCCAAGACAAATATTTCAGGAAAGCTCAATGAATGGCATGGCATGGATGATGAAAGTGGATCCCTCAAAATATTAAGTACAAAGGATTGGCTCAAGCTTCAAGCTCAAGACTCTACATTTTACATTTTAGTGATCCAAGATCACATTGAGTCTATAGGAAAAGCCAATACTATCAAGGAGGGATGAGGTGTTGCTTAATGAGCCTCTTGCTTCAAGTGCTTAGTGATATGCTCCAATAACCCACAACTACTTTCTCACATCCACATATGACCTAAACCCAAAGTCAAACTCGGACCTACCGATTCTTTCTATCCGGCGCCACCGAGTTCAGATGTCATAGCCACTGCCACAAACCCTAGGCAAATCGGTCTTACCGATAGGGATTTCGGTCTCACCGAGATGGGATTGTAATCTCTTTGTTTCCCTTCATAATGTTTCGGTCTAACCGAAGTGAGTGATCAGTCCCACCGAGATTCCAATGTAAACTCTCTGTTTCCCTTTCGTAACATTTCAGTCTCACCTAAAAGAGCGAATCGGTCCCACCGAGTTTACCTGACCAACTCTCTGGTTAGCTAATTACCAAAATCGGTCTCACCGAGTTTGTGTAATCAGTCTCACCGAGATTACGTTATGCCCTAACCCTAACCATATCGGTCCTACCGAGTTGCATGTCGATCCCACCGAAATCACTAACGGTCACTAGGTTTACTAAATCGGTCCGACCGAGTTTGTTGATTCGGTCCCACCGAGTTTGGTAAATTGTGTGTAATGGTTAGAATTTGTGTGGAGGCTATATATACCCCTCCACCTCCTCTTCATTCGTGGAGAAAGCCATCAGAATAAACCTACACTTCCAACTTACCAGTTCTGAGAGAGAACCACCTACTCATGTATTGAGGCCAAGATATTCCATTCCTACCATATGAATCTTCATCTCTAGCCTTCCCCAAGTTGCTTTCCACTCAAATATTCTTTCCACCAGATCCAAATCCTATGAGAGAGAGTTGAGTGTTGGGGAGACTATCATATGAAGCACAAGAGCAAGGAGTTCATCATCAACACACCATTTGTTACTTCTTGGAGAGTGGTGTCTCCTAGATTGGCTAGGTGTCACTTGGGAGCCTCCGACAAGATTGTGGAGTTGAACCAAGGAGTTTGTAAGGGCAAGGAGATC